>OY757026.1:13957904-15157904 GCA_963580285.1 Lucinisca nassula
CAACTGCCCTTCTTGAATCAGCGGATGCCCAGTGGTAGAGAATGGCCGTGGAAAATATTTCATGATCTATCTCCACGAACGAATGTTGCCGACCCGGCAGGTACCGAACACGCGCCTTTCTGATCACCAGTCAGACGTTCATCCGACCGAGGAACTGAGGCCGATGATTATCATACGAGATATTTTGGCCAGCAATAATCAAGTGTATATAAATGTAAAGTGCAGATAACTCCATGTCAACAGATATACAACGTCTAAACAACGTCCAAGTCAACAGACATACAACGTCTAAACAACGATGCATTGACGCTGACGCAGCAAAGTCGATGCAACAACGAAATTGACATAGCGTGTAGCATCGGCTCCGGAACTTGTTACTCAAAAGTACCAGATTAATGTGGAAAATGATCATACCGACGGTAACGGGCCTCCGTGGCCTAGTGGTTAAGAGTGCTGACTCTTGATCATTAGGCCTCTCACCGCTGTGGTTCGAGTCTCGCTCGGGTCATATGTGAGACGCCAAGTTCTGCAACGGAAGGTAAGGTGGTTTTTCTCCGGGTACTCTGGTTTTCGCCCATCTCTGATTAACGATCGCTCGATACGGGTGAAATAATCTTGAAAGGGCCGTAAAACCAAAACAAAAAAAAAAAATAAAATAAAAAAATACGGACGGCAGGTAATGACCTAATTTGGCGTTATTACGTAAAGCTAGAACCTAAAACCACTTCCCATCACGTGAACAAGTCCGTGAAATTAAGACCCCACTAAACCCCATTTTATATAAAGAAAACTGGGGTTTACGGGGAATAACATTAATTTCCTTAGTTCTGCTCCAAGACATAGGCTGTGGGTACTCGTTAGAACCGCCTCAATGAGGCGGTTCTAACGAGCATCCAAAACCTATGTTTGGAGTATAAATAGGAAAAATATCACAAATCTTCATCAGAAAAAGATGCCTTTTTTAAGGTTTGAGAAATTTACTATATCCCACGGATGTGTTATCCTAATGCCATATTAACTGAACTTATTTTCTCTGAAATTCTTGTGCCGACATTAAGGAAAGCTTTGAAAAGGTTTGAGGGTCACTGACGAGGCCTTATTGGCCGAAACTAGCTATTCTGGCCCAGAAAACATGTACACTCCATATGTTCCAGTTTTGTGGTGCATTCCTTGCTTCCAAAGGATATACACTTTCGGATGAGTCTTTAAACCTAGGTCCCGTCTCCGTATGGCCTTAGCTGTTGGTGGGACGTAAAACTCAAACACTCACTCACTCACTCACTGCAAAGGATAGCCATTTCTAGAACATATTTAACGTCACTATAGCTGGTGTCTGGGAATGTGTGGAGGTCGTAAAATGTCTCCCTGCCCAACATCAGTGTAGTTTATATTTTCTTGCCCTTCCAGTGGTGAATTTTCAAATTTTTGAGGGTCACTGATGAGGCCTAATTGGGCAAAACTAGCTAGTCTGGTCCAGAAAACATGTACACTCCATATTTATCCCCACGTTTTTCGAAGAAAAGTGGGGATATTGTTATCGCCTCCGTCTGTCCGTTCGTCCGTCCGTCCGTCTGTCCGGCTATCTCCTCCTACACCGTTCATTGGAATTCAACCAAATTTGGTGTGTGAGTTACATACATGAATGGCTTCTGCAAGAGCACATTAATTTTTGGACCAGCCCCCAAGGGACCAGCCCCCACCGGTCAAAACGTGGGGATTTGCGATGGCGCGCCATCGACTGCGCGATCTAGTTTACAGTTTTGTGGTGTATTCCTTGTTTCCAAAGGACAACCCTTTCTAGAACATATTTTAGAAGTAAGTAGATGAGAGAAAGTACAAAAAGGGGACAGGGAATTATTGAAAGGTTGTGTGAGTGCTTTTCAGTTTAGACAACATGTACGATAGAAGTTGGTCTTCTGTCTTTCTCGACTGGTAGGCGAGTATCTCTAGCAATGTTAATAATGTGTGTGTGTGTGTGAATTCGGGTTTAACGTCGCTTTCAACAATTTTTCAGTCATATCACGACGGTGTCTGGTTGCGACAGGGAGCTCAATGCTCACGTTTATAGTGCTGCCTCACTGAAGTATCATGTCCCAGACACATTACATGATACCACACCCAGTCACATTATCCTGACACTGGATCGACCAGTCCTAGCTCTACCCCGTAAATCTGAGTGCCAAACGAGGAGCAGCTAGTACCATTTTTAACGACTTTGGTATGTCACGGCCCGGGATCGAACCCGAGACCTCCCGTTCCCCGGAGCGGACACTCTACCAACTGAGCTATCGGGGCCGGTAGCAATGTTAATAATAAGACGATTCATTACGATAACAGGTCCGTGCAATGAACGCCCCTTTAAACCCAACTTTATAGAGAGAGAACTGGGGGTTACAATATTTTGTAACTGGGTACACAATTTGCTGCGTCAGCGTCAATGCATCGCATTGATGTTGCATTGACGTTGCCACGACATTGTTTAGACGTTGCATGTCTGTTGACATGGAGTTATCTGCACTTTATGTTTACATACACTCGATTATTGCTGGCCAAAATATCTCGTATGATAATCGTCGGCCTCAGTACCTCAGTCGGATGCGCGTCTGACTGGGTATACAATATTTTTCTCATTCCTGCTCCATGACATACGCCGTGGGTACTCGATAGAACCACATCACTGCGGCAGTTCCAAGGAGCACCAACAGCCATGTTTGAAGCATAAATGAGAAAACTATCACAATTTTTCACCAGAAAAGTAAATATTGTTAAGATATGAAAGAATGCACAAAGTCATACAGGTGTAACATCGTATTGGCTAATAGACGATGATAATCAATTTGAAAAAAAAAAAAAAAAATAATAATAATAATAATAAACTTCTTTCATGGGAGAGCAGAAAACAAACTGTAGTAACAATATACATGTATTTTCTACAAGATGTGCCTTTTATAGCTAATGGTACAAGTCTACTGCACTATATGTGTGGCAGATAGTCGACGGAAAACAGAACCCTGACACCAAACATAAACATTAAGTCGGAATAGGCCTCATGAATCATCAGTGTTTGGGTAAAAGTAGTTATATGTAGAACATAGAAGTGTAGGCAATGATCAGGAATCGACACAATTTACCCACAGCTCCCACCAGAGTTACCAAAGGGGAAAGAAACACAAACATGAAACAACAGACCCTAATGGAAACATCAATAGCGGAAAGCCAAAAGGACAGTTACTTTTCCACAAAATGGCCAATTCGATATCCAAAACAAAATAAAATAAGTGATACAAACACTCAAAGACAAACCATAACAAAAATAAACAACGACAGAAGAACCGCATTGGAGCGGTCAGTGAAACGAATTCCACTGGGCTGGGCGAGAGAGGGGCTTTAATCTTAAAGAATTTATCTAACCTGTTGTTTATGAGTGAAATGTATCTCTCGCTAAGCACTTTATTCATAGAAACAAATTTGTTTGCGTATATACAATATTTTGCTAAAACAGAGAGAGAGAGAGAGAGAGAGAGAGAGAGAGAGAGAGAGAGAGAGAGAGAGAGAGAGAGAGAGAGAGAGAGAGAGAGAGAGATGTAATTGACCACTTCTGCTTTACCACCGTGTGAAAATAGTATTTTACGATCCTCTAGCGATATTTCTGGATTTACATTTGTGGTCAACCATGATTAAAGTTCAGTCTAAAACGTTCTTACTTTTGGGCATCTAAGAAATAAATAATGGATTTTTTCTGGTTGTTCATTACAGTAACTACAACCCTGATTTTATTAATTTTAAATAGAAATGAATGTGTTACTAAATTTTTATTATTGATTTTGTATTGAAAGTCGCGTAGTTTTGTCTCGTGAAATGTCTTTAATGGTCTTTTTCCACTTTATCTCCAATCTCCGTTTGCCATTTTGTTTGTGTAATGTATTCGTTTACTCTAACCAAAATATCATAAATAGTCTACTCCCTTTCTTTGAACTAATCAAGTCTTGAAAGTATATGTTACAAACTACATTTTGTTTAAATTTAACAGCAAATACACGATTCATGTGAATTTGATCTTTTCATACTTGAGAAATACTACATGGTGGTAGTCTAAAAATGTGGCCCTTATATCATATTTCGCCTTTAACTGTTCAAAACTATAAAATACCACTTCCTCACTAGTAAGATCGTAAATTGCTCTTATGCCCATATCGCACCTATTTCTTAAAAACAATTTCCCATTACCAATGTGGTCTTTATGTCATAATGGGCATATAAGAATTTGCTTTAGGTTTTCTACGGGGACAGGTTTACAAAATTCCGACAAGCAGAAAATCCTTCAAAAAATGGATTTTTGTAGGTTGAAACTAAATTTCGCCGCATAAGATTTGGTTTGGACATACCTTATGATCACAAAATACTCAACATCCTGGGAGCGCAGATCTTGTGACACTCATGTGATTCTGCTTGTTTATGACCTTACCAGATCATGATTAAATGGTCAACAAATAGATCTTATCTTGGGTTTAGCATGACCTTTGGCTAGGTGAATCACATGAAGCTTCTTCGCAAGCTACTGGTACATGGATTAACTATCCAGTGAATTAAGTCTTTTCTGATTGAGAGAAGTCAGACAGTTGCACTTGAATGTGAGATCTCAGATGAGGTTCCAGTTACTTCAGGTGTACCACAAGGATCAGTTCTAGGCACAATATTATTGTTATTATACCTTAACGACCTACCCGACAATGTGTGGTCCCGGGTTCGCCTATTTGCTGGTGACACTGGGGTGTACCTGACCATAATTCTCCCTGATTATTCGGTCACCCTCCAGAGGGACTTAGACCGCCCCATCATAGAATCTCACTGGGCCATGGAATCAAAACATAGAAAGGCGGCATAATGCTGCGTTTTACCAGATCTGCACTTCTTGTTTAAAATGCTGGTATTTAAGTGTTAAACTAACAGTTTTAGATTACAACTAGGATGAAAATTATTTTAGCTGCCCTTTATATTACAGCGAAAGTAACCTTTTGTGAACGGAAAAGAAATTTATGAAAGTACTTTTATCTCAGGACATCTTAAGTTTCCTCAATACATTTGCACAAGAAAAATATAGATGAAAGATTTGCAAGTTGATTTTCCCCAAAATATAATCCTGATTTCCGTTTAAAAATCCATGTCCCACAAGAAAAAGGTTTGGAGGTATAAACGGTTATTACAGCAAGTACTTTCTTGCATTAGCAACATCCCTGTGCCTTTGAAAATAAATGAAATTCTGTATTTTTCACTTTTACCAGGAAAAAAGGAAACCGCTTTATAGACTTTTTAAAAGTTACTAAAACAGCTGCAGATCAATAGTTCACAACAAATACTAACGACTCGGTCAAAGCTTTCTATCAAAAAGGCTACCTGAATTGAAAACCAGATTTTTTTGACATGTTTATTCTCGATGGGCGCCATCATCTCCTTTTCTTGCGGTAAATCTGAAATGCTGAGATTTCATCAATTATGCCTTCCACATTTTATTTTCTCCATCATCAATGAAAATACCTTGAAAAGTCAGCTATGTAGCCTTCTTCCTGCGTATACCATAATGAAATCGCCTATCTTGGAAGCCTGTCATCACTGATAAGTTAGTGTAGCTGTCAAATTGAAGAGATTTCCATCTTGCCAAATGCAAAAACGTATTCATACGCCTTGGAACTAATTTCCCACCAAAAAAACAATAGTACACCATTGCTTTAAATTCAAAACATAATATTCATATTTGAAACTGTCTTGCGCCTACTTTCACATACTTTCTAACATAATTTGTTCGTTAATTCATGAATAGTATGCCTTCATTTCTGAACTAGTTTCTACGTGTAACATTGTCCTGTTTGTGTTGTTCACCCCTGTTCCCAAGTAAACAAGTTGAAAAGGGCAGATTTCTTTTTTAACTTCTTTCAGCAAAACATATTAAAAGTATTGGGCTTCTATGAAATTTTACCAACCCGCACATTGGTAAGTAGGTGACACAACAGATCATTAATTGGATTAGATAAATATGTCCAAACATCAATTATTTGTTTATGGTGACTCATGTGAACAGAAAACAGCGTGTTTTTGTTAATGGTGAATCTTCAGTATGGGCGCCAGTTTTGTTTGGAGTCCCACAAGGGACTGTTCTTGGTCCTCTATTGTTCTCCCTGTACATCAATGGTATTTCCTCTGACATTGACTCAGAAATAAGACTTTTCGCAGATGACTGTGTTTGTTACCGGGAAATTAGAGATACAGATGACTCATTGAAACTTCAGGCTGACATAGATGGATTAGGATGTTGGGCCCGAAAATGGGGCATGAGATTTCAGCCAGTTAAATGCAATATTATGCAGATAACAAGGAAGAGATCTAATAAAGTTGAGGCTTCTTACACTTTAGAGGGAACGGTCCTCGAAAATGTGAATTCCATTAAATACCTTGGTGTGACAATCACTCACGATTTGAGATATGCAATATGTGTACAAAGGCGAATAGAACTCTTGGATTCCTGAGGCGAAATCTTCATCAGTGTCCCCAGGATGTGAAAGAGACAGCATACAGGGGACTTGTTCGCCCAATCTTGGAATATGGTAGTTGCATCTGGGACCCAAGCGGAGTGGTCCTAAATGAAGAAATTGAAAAAGTTCAGAATAGAGCGGCTAGATTTGTAACTGGAAATTACTGCTTTGAAACTGGGAGCATGACTGGAATTCTAGGAAAATTAAGATGGGAGTCTCTCAAGAAAAGGAGAAGAGACAGTAGGCTCATACTCTTATACAAAGATCTAAAGGGTGCTGCCAGCATTCCAACAGATGACCTTGTTCCCCCGGCTAGGCACTGTAGACAGCACCATTCAATGACGTTTCAGACCCTTACTGCAAGAACGGATATTTATAAAGAATCGTTCTTCCCCCGAACCATTAGAGATTGGAATGCCCTTCCGGATTCTATTATTTCGACGGCGGAAGGTGCTGATGATTGTGTAGCTAAGTTTACATCTTTGGTTAGAGCTAGGGACTAACTTCACATATCACAGGTCCTGGTGTATGAATGTCATTTGACGTGTCACCAGTAACAATTCTGATTCTGATTCTTGTGTAACAAATCAATGGGTAAAAATCACTGCTATAACATAGCAGTTATTGGAAGTGATCAGAAGCCTTTTGCACAAAAATCCTGGTGCTGAACAGGCTGCTTTCATTCTTTCAGTTCAAATATGGGGATAAACTGTTTTTATCTTATTTTTTTTGTTTTTTTTTTTGTTTTTTTTTGTTTTGGATTTTATTCCAGTATCAAATCATCCACCCAGTAAACACAATCAATAATACAGTGAAACTTTGGTGCAGTGATTCATAAATTGTTATAAATTGCATGAATGAAATATATGAAATGAAATACTAAAAGCACCAAAGAAGGTCAATCATTTTACAAGCTAAATGCAAGAGATTGCAACACCTCAACCCAATCAGTGATCTTACTGCCAACTTGGTAGAACTGGTCATTTTTGGCTACCATACACTGAATTTAAAAATAGTACCAGGTGAAATAATTACATTTTTGGGGGGTGGGGGAGGAATCATTAATTTTCAGTACTATTTAGGTATTTTACTTGAAATTCCACTCTTGCAGTGCCTAAAGGCAACCTTTAGCCACAATTCTATGATAGTATTTTACACATTTTTGTTCTGTGGATTAAGATATCATTTTTGCAAAACCATGGAAAAGTGCAATAAATTACTAACATGGTGACTTTCCAATAAAAATATTTTGCTTTCATATTCTTACATTTACATAGACTACCATCTGATGAAAAATCTGTTTGGGTAACTATTTGCAAATATGATTTTTTCAGTACCTCAAATGTAGTGAAATAACTGTATTGAGGAACCTTAAATCACCTTCTTTAAAGTAGCTTTTTGTTGTCTGTGGCGTTACTAAACCGTACAAATGTGAAATGGTTAGAATATACAAGATAAAAATTGCAACATGTGTGCACGTGGCCGATTTCGAAAAAAAAAAACAAAAACAGAAACCATCATGAAAACATGCCTATGCAATTTTGACCCTCTTAAACTCCACTTTAATCCAGTAGAATGGGGTTTGTATGGGTGTACATTATTTTTCGCATTTCTGCCCAAAACATAGATTTTTGGTACTCGTCAGAAACCGCCTGGTCGAGACGGTTCCAACGAGTACCCAAAATCTATGTTTTGAGCTGAATTATGAAAAATAGCAGAATCTTTTATCTGAACATTTTCATTTTTTGGGTGGAAATATGTTCAATTTATTTGAAAAGGCATGTTTTCGTAATGCAAAAAAAAATAATAATAATAATAAAAAAAAAAATAATAATAATAATGGCCTCACTCATAATCTTAAATAACTGGAGTATAGTATACATATTGCAGGACCTTCGTTTGAATAAACTCTCGTCAAAGGAATAAACACTTCTCAAAGCATAAACTAACGTCTATTCTAGTTGTAAGTTTCACAAGAACGAAGTAGAAACTATTTCAGCTCACTGAAAAAAAACTTTATTTCGTAAACAAAAACAACAAAAAGAAAAAAAAAAAAAAGAAAAAAAAAAAAAAAAAAAGAAAAACTTCCCATCACGAAAGGAAAGTTCCTTCCGTTGAATAGACCAATAGGGGACAGACTTTCTTCCAAAGTATTTTCAGTAATGAAACAAAACGAAAGCAACGACAAAGAATTCTCAAAAGGAAATATGGCCCTGGTGTAGATTTCACATCTCCATCTGTTTCATGCAAAAATAGATTGATTTACGATCAGCACTAGCATTATAATCGATCCCTATGTGATGAAACCAAACATGATAATAACCACGGCCTTTCCTTCCAAACGATGTCAAAATGGTGTCAGTGGTTTCCAAATTTGCAATTTTGTGACGCAAGTAACCGTACAGTTAATTCAGCATTTTTTTTCCAAGTTGCCGTACTTAAAAAAATCTAAGTTGCCGTACTTGAAAAATCCAATATATATATTTCATCAGCCTAAATACTTTTGTAAGCCTTCATGAATGACGGTTAAACAAATAAAGCTCTTATATCTATCTCAAGACAGGGACATGGATCATTCACACAGAGCTCTTCGTCAATAACAAAACGATCCGGGATTACGAAATTTCCTTAATAAAGCAGACCTTGATTCGAGAAATTCAAGGAATACTAGGTTTTACCAACCTCCCTTTTTTCATTTCCAATATACATATGATCAGTAAGATAGACGATGTGAGCGGAAGATTGCGATTGAACTGGACTAGTTTGTTTGTAGGGGTCCCAGGGGGTGGCAGCATATTCTAGTTTAGGTCTAACTAGTGACTTGTATGCTGTTGCCTTGATGTCCTTTAGGCATGCAGAGAGATTCCTGCGTAGGATAGGAAAGCAGCTGTCTGGCTGTCTGTCGTAGATAGCATGTCATAGTCTAGCTACTAGACCTTGATGTCATATTAACCAATTACCAACCTTCATGTGTGTTTTTATCAAATATGAAACCTTGTTAGACTTTAATCTTGTCTCAGACACCAAGGTCTAGTACAATGCGAATTTTACCTCGCAAGATCCTTGGTAAATGATTGATTACAGCTACAGTCATGAAATGTTTATTGCCTTTCTGTACCCCTTACCGAACACCAACTGATAAGGCAAACTGGCATTTTAGCCAGAGTATATCTTCCCAAGATCAAATAAGGGGTAGAAGAATATTACTTATTAACTTTAAAATATGATATCCGACTAGAAGCTAGTCTAAGCATGTCAGTGTGACTATTTCACACCAGTGTACTGTCTATAGCCAGGTTTTTTGCTTTACTTCTGGCAATGGATGTTGTATGATGACTCCATTATCTTGCTTTTGTTGCCGATTCTGATGTACTCAGACTAAGTCTTGTCTGGGTGAAAACGCATCTATCAGTCTCTCTCCCATGCTTGTAAATAATTAAAGTCCTCTTGAGCGACAGCAACTCGGTACAACAGGCAGTGATCAGCGAACAGGGGAGACGCGTGGTGGCAAGTCGTTGATTTATATGAGGAAGAGGAGAGTGCCGAGCACTGTACTCTGTGGAACACCAGAAGTAACGGGCGCAGACGAAGAAATCCTCAATTACGACTTTCTGGTATCCATCAGCAATGAAATTGTGCGGAACCTCGTGAAAGGCCTTACTGAAATCTAGTAGGATGACATTTATGCGCTGTGAGTTGTTCATTCCGCCGGCTTGCTATCAGCTGGTACTCACATGCACCCCCCCCCCCCCACCAGCAGGGAGAACGACCCAATGTACAACGAAAGAGCCGATTACTGTGCAGAGTCTCATCCTGCAAACCTGGAGTTTATGTAATAAACTGAGCGTGACAGCTCAGTGGTTAAGCCCAGAGTGGTTAGTGCACTTGACTCAGATGCCAGGGGCCCTCGGTTCGACCCGGCGATGATTATTTCGGTGTCTGAACACCATTTACAGCGATGAATGTCAAAATGCGCACCGCCCTTTGGATCGGAACGTTTAACTGGAGGCACCGGCCCCCGCCCATAGGGGCTTGAAGAAATATATGGGCTGCATGATGCTTCCACGCAGAGCTGAATCCGGCCCGCACACTAGTACTGGTAAACCGCTTAGAGGATCTAAGCCTGTCCAGGAACCGCGGTGCGAGGCGGACCGCCTATGCTAATAAACCCTATGGGTTTCATTGGGCGACAGGGCTTGAGATGTCATCTCATCTCAATGTCGGGTAAAAGTCCCACAAAATTGGAAGCAACGTCTCCAAAATGACCTTTAAAGTGCTGACGGGGACGTTAAACCTCAAATCAAACAAACAAACTGGAGGCGCCCTGTTCGGGGAGAGTCATCCCCTATGCAGGTTAACTGTTTGTTTGTTTTGGGGTTTACGGCCAAGTCAACACTGTTAAGGCCGTTTTTGAGCCTGTCAGTTTACTTTTCCTGGGCAGGCTTATACGTAAGAGGTAACCAGGAGAGTGCACATTCTTTCGCCAGAAACTGACAACTGCCCTTCTTGAGCCAGCGGAATGGAGAGAATGACCGTAGGAAAGATTTCTTGATCAATCCCCGCGAAAGAATATTGCCGACCCCGGCAGGTATCGAACCTGCTTCCCCATGATCAGCAGTCAGACGCGCATCCGACTGAGCTACCGAGGCCAGCGCAAGATTCTGTAAATCTGCAAGTAATGGTAAAATGTTGCCGATCCCAGTATCAGTGAGTAGGTCCTGGTGCACGTTTATTAGTTTGGTTTGAGGTTTAACGTCCCCTTCAACACTGTAAAGGTCATTTTGGAGACGTTGATAACAATTTTGTGGGACTTTTACCAGACATTGAGATGAAATGACTTCTCAAGCCCTGTCGCCCAGTGAAACAAATGGACGGACTCGCATCGCTTTGCTTGCCCAGGCTTAGATCTTCTAAGCTGTTTACCAGTACTCGTTTGCGGGTCAGTTACAGCTCTGCGTGGAAGCATTATGCAGCCCATATATTTCTTCAAGCCCCGATGGGGGGTGCGAATATGGATAGTGTTTCTCTTTTGTTTCGGTATTAAAAAGTTCTTGCTCGGCTCCCATGGCGGGGCTTGAAGAAATAGGTGGGCTACATGATGGTGCCAGGCAGAGCTTAAACCGACCGCTTAGGAGTATTGGTAAACCGCCTAAAGGATTCAAGCCTGCCCAGGCAAAGCGGTGCGAGTCGGGCCGCCCATTCATATAAACCCTATTGGTTTCATTGGGCGACAGGGATTTTTTTTTTTTTTTTTTTTTTGGTTTTACGGCCCTTTCAAGATTATTTCACTCATATCGAGCCGATCGTTAATCAGAGGTGGGCGAAAACCGGAGTACCCGGAGAAAAACCATCAGACCTTCCGTTGCAGAACTTGGCGTCTCACCTATGACCCGAGCGAGGCTCGAACCACAGCGGTGAGAGACCTAATGATCAAGAGTCAGCGCTCTTAACCACTAGGCCACGGAGGCCCGTAAGCGACAGGGAATGAGATCTCATTTCATCTCAATGTCGGGTATATAAAAGTCCCACACAATTGTAAGCTAGGTCTCCAAAATTACTTATACAGTGTTGATGGGGACGTTAAACAGTGTTAATTGGGACGTTAACCCTCAAATCAAACAAATCAAAAGGTTATTGCTAGTATCGTCTAATTCTAACAAATACCCACATCATACATGTACTCTCACATGTATGCGGTTTTTGTGTATCTTTGAAACGACCCCATGTCAATTCTCATCGATTCAGAAATTCATCCTTAGATATTGACGGTAAAATTATCTTCTTGCCTGTAAATTGATGCGTTAGCATTTGATAACAGATTAACATGCATGATAGTATTGTGTCAGTGCAGTCTTGTAATTTGGACTAAAAATTCTACTTTCCTCAGATGAACCGGAGGTCGCCATCTTATTGTTCGCCGCTGTGATGTTGCCCGGCTTTTTGTCACGTGACAGGAATATTTTTAGATTGAAATTCCCAAAAACAACAAATAAACAAAAATGAAAACGACGATTTTCACAAAGTTCTGAAGTGGTATTTGGTTTCAGAAGATTACAAATGACAAAGCTACATGAATAGAAGAAATAAAACCGAAAAACACGCTTTTCATTTTTGAAGCCCGATAGCTCAATAATGCACCTTTAAATATGACCAATCCAAAAGAGTTGATATAAATATAAATAGTTTGTTTTTATACTCTATATACCTGTACAACTGCTAGCTACAGTATCTTTTCAATGACTCGAACCCCGATGGCTCGACCACCACAGATGAGTCGAACCCGTTCCCAGGCCCCCACGGGATCTCTCCAAATACGAAGAAAGGGAAGACTTTCCTCCTATATCTTGCAAGTGTATGGTGTGTAAACTCACCAGAAACGCTTCTAATGAGCACACATAACATACATCCATGTCATAGAACACCGAAAAGGTATCCCCAGTTACCTCCAATATACCCTAGTACAGCATCAAGTGTATTCCTCCGTGGCCCGAACCGTCACGAACAAATATTTGTGGTCCAAAAAGGGGGTTCGAGCCATCGAAATTCGACTGTTTATTTTTTGTGGCAAATAGTGTATTTACATAATAAGTGTGACAAGTAATGACATTTTAGATAAAAACCTTTGGTCCTTCATAATGCTGTTAACAACGATAATGGTGACCACATTCTTTACTACACTCAGGTTAGCACTGCTAGTATATAATTCAAAACCCAGCGGGCACCCAGCGTATATCCAACGTCGTATGAACCTCGATGCAACGTCGAGACGTTGAATAGACGTTGACACGGCGTTGCTCTGGTCAAACCACCCATACGGAAGCCAGTATGGCAAACAGTGCAGGCCAAGATCAGACACCACTGAACGCGGCGTCTGGTCAGGGCCTACACTATTTGTTTAAAAAAAAAAAAAAAAAAAAAACATCTTCCATTCATAATCCGCACGACCTGAAAACATACGTGCAAATCATGCTGTGACCTGTAACTGTCCATGCTTATCCGGGTGAATGACTACCTCGTGTATCACATTTACTCGTGGGCTGAAGGAAGAGGATATAAAATACGTATATAAAAGGTAAGTTAACCCAGTTTGTACCGGAAACACCAAAGCGGGTGCCCTGGCAAACAGTGCAGGCCAAGATCTGACGCCACAGAACGCGGCGTCTGGTCAGGGCCTACACTATTTGTAAGAGGATATAAAATACGTATATAAAAGGTAAGTTAACCCAGTTTGTACCGGAAACACCAAAGCGGGTGCCCTGGCAAACAGGGCAGGCCAAGATCTGACGCCACAGAACGCGGCGTCTGGTCAGGGCCTACACTATTTGTAAGAGAATATAAAATACGTATATAAAAGGTAAGTTAACCCAGTTTGTACCGGAAACACCAAAGCGGGTGCCCTGGCAAACAGTGCAGGCCACGATCTGACGCCACAGAACGCGGCGTCTGGTCAGGGCCTACACTATTTGTAGAAAGTTCAGCTACCTTTCAAATAAATTTTGAGGAAAAAATACAACCCAACAAACCTAACTTTTGAGATAGACACCGGCTACACACAAGGAAGAAGATTCCATTTGGCACGAAAAGGGGTTAATTATGATTCGAGGCCAAACATAGCCGACGTCTGTAGCTGAACTTAGTCATGGGACACCCTAACGCGGTCTAATGAGTTCCGAAGACATGTTCTTTCGAAACATGTTCTTTCGGCCTTACATTCAATAAGACTGTTTAGTACGAATTCGTATCTTACTCGCAGCAAAACAGCAACAGCAGCAAATGATAATAAAACTAATAATAATGATAAAGCAACATCAGCAATAATAATATTATTATTATTAATAATAGTAATAATAATTATAATGGCATTTAGAACAAACATCGTGTATAATTCATAACTATGAGATGTCAGTCTTTTCACTCCGTCAGTCTTCTTTCTCTTTCCGAAACGAAATTGAAAGGGAAGAAATAGGAGCAAATAATACATGTCGCACTTCCCTGTCTTTCTGACCGAAACGAAACGTCAGAAAAAGTAGGTGACGTGCGTGCGTGCGTGCGTGCGTAGTGTGTGTGTGTGTGTGTGTGTATGTGTGTGTGTGTGTGTGTGTGTATGTGTGTGTGATACCATAGCGTAAAGCTTGATTGTATTCTTTATAATTTATATAAGGCAATAGTTTTTTTAATTTCTTATTGCAACACTGCTGTCTTCATTATAATTTTCACTAATTTACATAAGTTTAGCAGGATTTTCTTATTTGTTGCGTTCATTAGCTGTTGGAATTTTATTATGTTTGGGTGACGGTAAAAATATGGCTTAACGAATTTAGCTCTTTCCTCTTTAAAATGTTTACAAACGAGCACCATGTGATATTCGTCCCCGATGTCAATATTACAATATGAGCAAATCCTTTCGTTATATGGTATACCTCTCCATCGGCCTGTTTCGATTGGTAGTTTGTGATTTCTTGTACGAAATGCAAGTTTATAGGATGATTGTTCGATTTCTATTGATATTAACGGTAAAACCCTGTCTCACCTATTGATGGTGGTATAGTCTAAAACGTCACTTTCAACTTATCCTCCGACTACTGTAGGAGTGTTTTCCTAATGCATTAAAAACACGAGATTCTGTAAATTTAAAAAATAAGTAAATAAATACACGTGAATAAATAGATAATGTCGTTAAGATCGGCCAGGTAAATCTGGGTACGCTGTACGCGGTCTAACTAATAAAACGTGTCAGCCTCGATAGCGCAGTGGTTAAGGCGTTCGACTCATGATCGAGAGGTTGTGTGTTCGAATCCGGCTGCCGGTATCGAGGTGTGTCCTTGGGCAAGACACGTAATGACACTGCCTTACTCCACCCAGGTGTAAATGGGTAGCAGTGGTGTAATAGTCACTGCCTCTCTGTCTCGCGCGCTTGAAAACATCCGGAATGAGTGTTCGAGAGCGATTAAATAAGCTTGAAGCTTCCATCGCAATCGAACTAAAATAAATTAGTGTAAACTAATAAAACGTGAAAAAAAAAAAAAAAAAAACAAACAAAAAAAAAAAAAACAAACAAACGGTGTAGTCATAATACATGGAAATAAATTAAGTACAAAATGGTATGGATTCAGCCACTCCATTTGCCAAAACGGTACATGTAGAACTTGCAGAAATATGTAGTAGGCCGGACTGATCGGGCTTGTTAAGACACCAGTTCAGCAAGGTTTTGCTGGCTGAAGAGGTGACGGACGGACGGACGAAATGACAGACGACCAGCTCATATTTTCGCGTTGTGATTCTGTTGGATAAAATGATAGCTATCCTGTCCCAGTCTAACTAATGAAGAAAAGAATTTGCTTCTCGGTCAAGTTAGTCAGACAGACAGACATATGAACAGGACGACTGTCATTGTGATTCCAGGCTCTTTTCTATGGGTGTGGTGATATGGGTTCGGGCCTGAGAAATTGGAAATTACTGTTTCATTATTTAATGAACATGGAGTATTTAGAACAGACTTATATACCTAAAATTAACTATTTTAAAAGTTCGAGCCTTTATGGGACATGGGCCACAGTCGGATGTTCCCGATAATATATGTGCCCACTGCCCACTTTAGCAACGGACATATTCATACTCCTAATGAATATATCCATACATTTGAGTGTTGACTGAGGCTGCAATTAGTAACCAATATATCTTTATAAGCAACACGTCAGAACGATCAGATTTATAAACATTGTATTAATTAATCAATCTTAACAAGGCAATATCCTGTTATTTGATCCGCTGGTCAAATTAGTTCGGCTATGAAAACTGGACCCGGAAATCATTTGATTCCACCATATTTCTCTTGATCTTGATCATATAGACGCTTGCATAACAAATTAGAATATATCAATGTCGTCATCAGGCAGGCATGCGCAAACAATGATAATAAATTTAAATGGAATTCAATCATTGGTTGATAATTAAATAGGGAGGGGAATAAGCTTACCCCTGGGCGTGCGTTGCAGACGCGGACGACAGCTCATAAATTATCATATTGTTTAATATTTCAGCCATATTTCAAGGAATTATGAATATTCATCGCTATGTAGCGTTAAAAACGATACATTACGTACCATTTAAGGACAATATGTATCGATAATGTTCCGCTGTGTTAAGCATGTTACACTACTGCCATATATACGGTTAAAAAAACAAAACAAAAAAAAAAAAAAAAAACAACTACAAAATGACATACAATACCAAACATTTTTAAATGTCGAAAACAGGTCAATTTATTTTGACCCCTTAAGCCCCACTTGCTTATATTAAAACGGGTTAACAGGGATATACATTATTTTCCTTATTCATGGTTTAAGAAATAGGTTGTAGGTATTTGTGAGACTGGTCCCGGCGAGGCCGTTTTAACGAGTACCCACAACATATGTTTGGAGCAGAAATATATCCTATGCGATTTATTCCGTAAATGGAAATTTAAAACTAACCATTCTCGGAATAAACTGCAATTGGGGCAAGTGTCTTAAAATAGTTCCTTTTCTGACAATGCGTATATTGAAAATATTCATTTCAAATGGCTGGAACTTATATGACCCGCTAGCCGTTTTTGCCCATTCAAATACATTGCACTAATCCGACCCGGGTCAAATAACAGGAGTATATATATACAGACAGAAACTTAGAATGGTAACTTTGTCATTATGATATGCCACTCAAGGGGAAGTTTCCCCGGGAAAAGGGTTTCTTTTGGGGACTTTCCACCAGAAAATGGGGCTTGGCATCTTTTAGGGTAAGTGTCTTAAAATAATTCGTTTTCTGACAATGCATATATTGAAAATATGCTTTCCTAATTGCTGGAACTAATTTGACCCGCTAGCCGTTTTTGACCATTCAAATACATTGTACTAATCTGACCCGGGTAAATAACAGGAGTATATATATAGAGACATAAAGTTAGAAAAATAGGAATTGCAGTTTATTCCGTTAATGGTTCGTTTAAAATTTCGATTTACGGAATAAATCGCATGAGAGAAAATATGCATTCCTAATAGATGGAACTAATTTGACCCGGTAGCCGTTTTTGCCCATTCAAATACATTGTACTAATCCGACCCGGGTGAAATAACAGGAGTATATATATATACAGACAGAAACTTAGAATGGTAACTTTCTCATTATGATATGCCACTCAAGGGGAAGTTTCCCCGGGAAAAGGGTTTCTTTGGGGACTTTCCATCAGAAAATGGGGCTTGGCATCTTTTGGGGTTAGTGTCTTAAAATAATTCGTTTTCTGACAATGCTTATATTGAAAATATGCATTTCCAATAAGTGGAATTTATTTGATCCGCTAGACATTTTGCCCATTGAAATACACTGTACTAATAGGTCACGTGCTATGGCGGTGAAAAGTCGTTGATTTGAGCGGGTTACAAAAATATTGGAATATTATGTCCCTCTGGATTTGTACTTAGAAATTTTACGGTCAGTGATGTGGGACAACATATTTGTTATTCCTGGATGACGAAATTTTGGAAATTTTAACTATTTAAAGCAGAAACTGTGAGTGGTTTTTTTTTCACAATTTCACCTGAAAACTACTGGACTGTGGAAGACATATTGCACACATACCTGATAAACCTGTTGTATATTAATCACCCGTGTAACCTGTGCGAAAAGCATAAAGATGGCTTTGTCTGATGATACACAAAACATGGACATTGGTGAACCTTGTGAGCTAAACAATGATAATCAAAATGGATCTGAGTTTGCAACTAAGCGAAAAGGCTCACCTCTCAGTAATACTGATGTATAGAAGCAAGTCTCAACACATGAAGGTCTTAGACGGCGAAATTCATTCCCTGACATTACTAAGATTTCTAAATCAAAAACAAAATCAAAACCCAGTTCCAAGCCTATGGCTTTCTCTGATATGATGAGAATGACTTTTGATGATCAATCATTCAAGGACAGTATAACTCCAGTTCTGTATGAGATGGTCTGTCCAATGATCCAGGAAACAATACAGACAACTGTATGTACAGCTGTGACAGAAGCTATTGAAAGCATACGTACAAATGTACTTGATGAAATGTTAAAATCGAATAAGAGCCTGCAGGACTCTGTCAAAAAACAGAATGATATAATTAAAGAACAGAAATCGGTGATTGAAAATCAAAGGGCGATAATTGATTCAAATAATGATGCAGTTGAAGATCTACAGAACCAGGTGTATTCTTTGACAGCTGAAATTGATGAACTGAGAAGTAATGTCAACGATCTGGAACAGTATGGACTGAGAAATTCACTCCGAATCAACAACCTAGATCTTTCTGGTCCCTCAGGACCACCTGTCAATGAGGAGGCTTTAACCTCTGCTGTCGTGTACTTTATAAATACTGCTGTTTTAAAGGGAACGTGGAAAATTTCCAGTTCTGACATAGAACGATGCCATTATGTGGGTAAACGTAAAAGTACAGGTCCACAGCAAATATTAATCAAGTTTGCTCGCTATCACGATAAAAGAAGGGCGTTTCTGTCTAAAAAGAACTTGAAAAATAACCCAAATAAAACTTTTATGACTGAAGACCTCACTACAGTTAACCATTCACTAGTGAAATCACTGCTGCCATTGAAGAAAAATGGTTCAATTGACAGTTTCTGGACTCGTGATGGCAGAGTTCTTGTTAAAAAAGATAGCCATGGAAACCCAGTTCGCTTGTCCTTGAATGACAACATTGAACACAAACTCGGTTTATTAAATATTGAAAATGTTTCTGGTGGTGCATCGGCATCCTAGTTCTTGTTAACCCTACTTTTGCTGAACATTCAGTTAAGCCACACCCATTTCTGACTTTGAACCAATCAGATTTCTAGATGCAATTTATTCCTACAAATTCATAAATTGAATGTCAAATAGTGTAGATCCTGATCAGATGGCTTCTTCAGAAGTCATCTGATCTGGATCCACACTGTTTTCAAAGATAGGGGTTGTTGTGAACAGCAATATAAGGGTTGAAAAGGATAGGTGCGGAAACCCAGTTCGTTTGTCTCTGAATGACAACATTGAACACAAATTCGGTTTGTTAAATATTGAAAATGTTTCTGGTGGTGCATCGGCATCCTAATCAATTTACTATAATAGTGTGTACTTACTATACGTTTTCATTGACTGTGCCAGTTTACTCAATTTTCATTCATAGATTATTACTCTAAACTCATTCATGGTGAACGTAAGACCACGTGTTTCACTTACGGGTTGTGTCATTTGAAAGAGTGATTTCAGAGTCCTTGTGGAAACTTCGAAACCATTGGTATGCGTGTAGTATATTATCAGAAAACGTCTCAAGTATATATGCTTGTTCTCGGGACCCGTACTTCACGTTTCGGGCTGGGGCTCTGATAGTACTGCTCAGATATGCAGCAATGGCCAACGCTTGGCATAGGTCCCTTTTTCATGAGACATGACTTGAATTGTACATCGCCTGGCGGTTCAAGCGAGCACCTATGGTCTGTATTTTGGGGGCGGGGATGAAGGGATAGGGTCTACCCCAGTGATGCCCAGTTTTACTATATGGACTTGAGGTTCAAGGGGGTCAAAAGTATATAGACGTGTTTTTGTGATAGGATAAGCTGATTGCTGAACACATGTATAGAAAATATTATCTTATTACTCATCATGTTAATATGTTTTGAGTGATTGGCACCCCTAAACACGCAACAGACGATGTTATCGGAACCCTTTTTTTGTCAATAAGTTTAATCCATGTATGATAATGGAATATTCCACTTAATAAGTTTGGAGTGTCCATTTCCAATTAAAGGGGTGTCCGGTTAGTATTGTTTGTTACAAGTTATTACAAAATGTACACACTTTAAGCAAACAGTGTCGACTCAGATCAGGCGCTGCTGCGTTTAGTCCAGCGGCGTCTGATCTGGCTCCACATTGTTTGCCTAAATCCCACAATTGGGCCGCTGGGCATTTATTGGTCAATGAGTAATTTACTATGTACAATATAGATTTGTCTCTGGTATCGTTTGACTTGGCAGTTAGAATGGATTATTATACCCGAAGAAACATCGGGTATATTGTTTTCGTACCACAGTTCACTCCGGCGTCAGTCCGTCCGTCCGTCCGTCCGATTGGATCTCCTCTGCAACCACTGAAGTTACACTTTTGAAACTTTGCATGTGGATAGTACATGGAAAGTAGCAGTGGGCAACTTTTTGTGACCTTGACCTCAACATGACCTCAACATAACCCCAAGGTCAAAGGTCAAAAAGTATGACTTTGCCATATCTTCTAAACTATAAGAGTTCTAAACTATAAGAGTTACACTTCTGAAACTTTGCTTATCAGTTAGAACGTTCTTTGCAACTTTTTTTTTTTAACGGCTAGCTAATACATAGTTATTAGTGTTATTAATAGAAAAAGCGGGTATTTGCGATGTTATACCATCGACTGCAAATCTAGTTTTACTTAAAACTGTACAACTGTCAGACTGTGAACCCACACTCTGCATCTGGGCCTCGCTCGACAGTTGAAAAACTATGGCATTATTTGTACATCTGGGTTTCCTATCTCCGATGGGCGGTATAATTTCACTGTTTTTTTTTTTTTTTTTTTTTTTTAGTCAAAGACATGTTGTGGGTACTTGTTGGGACTGCCTCGATGAGGCAATTCAAGTCGGTGCCCTCAACATGGCTTTGTGAAGGGATAGAAAAAATTCCTCGAGAGTTGTCCTTGTTGATGTTCCTTTGCTTTATGAAGCAAGGATTATTTGTATGTTTACCACGATAATCAAGGGTCTTTTGCGGGACACCGATGCGGATTGTGGTTCTCGCCGGCGTTTCAGAGATCTTATTTTTCGTTTCGGTAAGGTCTGTGAACTTGGCACCTAAGGATCACTAACGTGTGGGTTCATTGTCTGACCAGTTGCGATCGATATTCATACATTATTTTTCTATGCATATACATGTATACAATGTTTCCTATCATTTTTGATTATAACATTATCAACAGTAATGACATCGGAAAAGTTGCTCTTGTAAGGGTGCAAACACACACACACACACACACACACACACACACACACACACACACACACACACACACACTTAGCCCTTTGGCATGGATCGTGGTTGCTGGTTTTTTGGTTAAGGCGGGCGCCGGCATTCTGTGATTGGGCCAGACGCAGGGTAAACTTTACGAGTTGTGATCTGTTTTACACATTATATCACAATGACACTTTTCCGTTTAATGCTTTTTTCCTTTTTTTTTTCTTTTTTTTTGCAGCCGAGGTGCTTGCATCCCTTTGACTAAACCTTGATGTTATTACCCAGTATACAATGAAATTTACCATTTCCTTTGCACACGACAACCATTTCTTTTTTCTCTCTTTCTGAAAGGAGGAGGTACTTGACATTTCATATGAATTTTCAGCCTGTCAGATATACCTGCAACAAAACGATGTCGGGGTTTATCTAGCTGCGAGACTGTCGCCATCGCCTGCAAAATAATCTTTGATCCCTCTTTTCCATACTGTACAAATAAGTCTCGTAAATATGAACATCTCACAGTAACCATTATATACTCCCCAACATCCTTATAGTACTGTTGTATGGGTTCAAAGAGAAAACACGCTTTTGTCAAATATTTGTGTTGTCTCTAAACAGAAGACAATATATCTTGTAGAGAAAGATGACCACCTTCGGTCTTTTTTCTGTATATTCCTTACATTTTATGGTACTTCATTGGACCATGCTGTATCAATGAACAGTATTATGAGGATGTTGTGGTGTATCATTACATGATTCCAGGATCCAGTAAATTGTTGTATACATTCCAATATTTTGTATTGCAATCAATATCCAATGATTACCTTTCACTATGCTGCTCATCTAGTACTCATACTTATTTATTTTGTGTTCACTTACGTTCTTATTATTGTCGGGAGTTCTGTTTTCGATGAGTGCATGGACGGGGTTGTGGGGACTCTCTGCCAGAAAATAGTACTCTATGACCTATGGGTATCTCTGTAGATCAATGGAGAGTCTCCATAGGCCTGTTTCATGCATTCACCACGATCAGTAGCCATAGATGCATATACTTTTCATTCAAGCATTTTCTCTTTTTGAATATTATCCTTTATGGAGCCAAATCCTTTCTTAGCAAGGTAAATGCCTTCCTGATGGATAGCATTTGCAATATAAGTTTCAATTTGATAATTTTTCTGCTCTTGCTCGAGTCCTTTGACATAGAGCCGAATCCAGGTCCATTAAATACATCAGCTGACCTCTCAATACTTCATCTGAACATAAGAAGTATATGAAACAAGATGGAATATATCAAGGATAATCTCACAGATTTTGACATACTCTGTTTTACCGAGACTCATCTTGATCATAATATTTCAACCGAAGTGCTTTTTTTGAACGACTCTTTTGATGAACCTTACAGAACAGATAGATCAAACCCGGGTGGGGGTGTGATGGTGTACCTAAATTCCAATCTTATTCACTCTAGAAGAGCTGATTTAGAAGTTTACTGTGAAGAGTCAATTTGGGTGGAGGTCAAGGTAAATCATGAAAAATATCTTCTTGGACTATTTTATAGTCCTCGAACAGCTGACTTTGATTTTTTTAGTAGTCTAAATTTAAACATTGAGGAAGCACTTGATTTCTCTAAGAACTTGATAATACTTGGAGACCTCAATGAAGATCTGTTAAATCGTAACTTCCACAACCTGAAAGATATGATTACTATAAATTCACTGCAGAATATTATTCATGAAGGTACTCGTCGTCAAGCTATATTAGATCCCATTCTCATCCCTGATGATATGTCATACCTAGATGCAGGTGTTTTAGAAACCCCCGCTAACATAAGCGACCACAGAGCAACTTTTATTCGAATTAGTTTTCAGTACAACTGTCAGGCAACTTATAAAAGACTTTTATGGCTATATAAAAATGCGGATTTTCAACAGTTGAAAGCTTTAATATCAAACTTTGATTGGAGTATTCTGTCTGAGGGCTCTGTAAATGATGCCTGTAGTAAATTTACTGATAAATTCCTTGAATTTGTTAGATTATGTATTCCTTCGAAACTTGTAACAGTTCGGCCAAATGACAAACCATGGTTTGACACTGAAATTCGCCATTTCATTCGCATCAGAGATAAACTCAAGAAGAAATCAATTAAATCTGGTAATATTAATGACTGGAACAAATTTAAACAAACGAGAAACAAAGTTAATAATCTAAAAAGGCATGCTAAAGACAATTTTTACAACAGTCTAGAAATTTCTTTATCTGATTTTCAAAATAATGATAAGAAAAAATTTTGGCAAGTTATCCGCCATTTCATAAAGAATAATAGCAACTCTGGAAATATACCCCACATTACTGAACTCAACCCAAGACCAAAATGTTTATTGTTTTACTGATAGTGAAAAGGCTGAATGTCTTAACAATTATTTTTGTTCAATCTGTGATTGAAGACTATCTAAGTAATAGAAGTCAAAAGGTTGTAATTAGGTCTTGTACCTCAAGTTCTAGAGGAATACATGCTGGGGTACCTCAAGGTTCCGTGCTAGGGCCACTTTTATTTCTTATCTATGTAAATGATATTTCAGACTCTCTGTTAAGTTTGACGCGACTATTTGCTGATGATAGCTCACTGTTTTGTGCAGCATCCTCAATTGCTGATATAGAAGGAATCATAAATCACGACTTACTTATTCTTTCTGCGTGGGCCAAGCAATGGTTGATCACCTTCAATCCCTTAAAAACCGAGGCAGTATTTTTCACTTTAAAAAAATTCGAAAATTACCCCCAGATTCTCTTCGATAATACCCCAATAAAGTTCGTAGAAAATCATAAACATCTGGGTTTAACATTTAGTAATAATGGCCAATGGCACACACATGTAGAAAATATAATAACTAGTGCATCCAAAGTCATAGGGATTATGCGAAAATTAAAATATAAATTCAGTAGATCTGCTTCAAACCAGATATATATTTCGTGCGTACTACCTATTCTTGAATATTCCTCAATAGTATGGGATGGCTGTTCTGTCCAAGACATGCAAAGTTTAGAAAACTTACAGAATGAAGCTGCTAGGGTTGTAACAGGTCTTACAAGGTCAGTGTCTTTAGTAAATCTTTATAGGGAATGTGGTTGGGTACCCTTGTCTGATCGGCGTAAGCAACAGAAAATGGTTTCCATGTACAAAGTTTATAACGATACAGTTCCTCCATATATAACTGATCTTATTCCCCCTCTAGTTAGAGAAGTATCAAATTATCCATTAAGAAATAGCAACAATATCACAGTACCATATACTCGCACTGAAATTTCCAATAAATCCTGTATTCCGTCTTCCATCTCTCTATGGAACTCTCTTGATAACAATGTTCGTGCAGCTGGAAGTGTTTCCGCTTTTAAACAACAACTTAAACGTAATGCCCCTCAAAATCCTAAAGTTCCCGTATATTTTCTTTCTGGTGAAAGGTTCTTTTCAATAATACATGCTCGGATCAGGAATAAATGTAGTAACCTTAAAGGTGATTTATATTCGAACCACATTAGTCGTACTCCATACTGCAATTGCTCAGAAGTTGTCTAAGACGCTGAACACTTCTTTTTCAAATGTCCTTACTTTCAATCAGAACGTGTTATAATGTTTCAGGCAACAAGGGCCTTTCACCCTTTAAACTTGAATACAATTCTATTCGGTGATGGATCTTTGACCGGATTAGAAAATTCACTTATTTTCAATGCTGTCCAAAAGTTCATTAAAGACACAAAACGATTTAATAATTCTTAATGTAACCAAATCATCCATCTGTTGATGTTTACCTGTTTCCTCTTATGTACGGCTACCACGACTAACAGATTCTCTCGACAATACCATTTTTATTTATTTATTTATCTATTTATTTGTTTATTTATTTATGTATTTACTTCAACATATGTTTTTTCTTTATTGTGTGTTTGCTATTACCACGTGCTTAATGAAACTGTGTATGTAACTGTAGGGGAAGGGCCGTAACTAATGTTGAGAGAACTTGTGGCCCAACCCCGTTGCTTATTATTATATGCAATAAAATATGATTAAACACTGTACTAATCTGACCCGGGTCAAATAACAAGAGTATATATATATACAGACAGAAACTTAGAATTGTAATTTCTCATTATGGTATGCCACTCAAGGGAAACTTTCCCCGGGAATAGGGTTTCTTTGAGGACTTTCCACCAGAAAATGGGGCTTGGCATCTTTTGGGGTTAGTGTTTTAAAATAATTCGTTTTGTGACAATGGATATATTGAAAATATGCATTCCTAATTGCTGGAACTAATTGGACCCGCTTGCCGTTTTTGCCCATTCAAATACACTGTACTAATCTGACCCGGGTCAAATAACAGGAGTATATATAGAGAGACAGAACTTTAGAAAATTAGGAATTGCAATTTATTTCGTTAATGGTTCGTTTTAAATTTCCATTTACGGAATGAATCGCATGAGAGAAACTATGCATTCCTAATTGTTGGAACTAATTTGACCCGGTAGCCCTTTTTGCCAATTCAAATACATTGTACTAATCTGACCCGGGTCAAATAACAGGAGTATATATATACAGACAGAAACTTAGAATTGTAACTTTCTCATTATGATATGCCACTCAAGGGGAAGTTTGCTCGGGGAAAGGGTTTCTCTGGCGACTTTCCACCAGAAAAAGGGGCTTGGCATCTTTTGGGGTTCGTGTTTTAAAATAATTCGTTTTCTGACAATGCTTATATTGAAAATATGCATTTCCAATAGGTGGAACTTATTAGACCCGCTAGACATTTTTGCCCATTGAAATACACTGTACTAATCTGGTCAAATAACATGATGATATATAATAGACAGAAACTTAAAGAAGTTAGAATTGCAGTATATTCCGTGAATAAATAGCCGGAACTAATTTGACCCGGGTCAGATTAGTACAGTGTACAGTCAAACTTCAATGGCTGGAACACCTTTGGGTCAACTAAAATCTGTTCGAGACGGCGGTAGTTCGAGCAACTGAGGGCTACTGCCAGAAGGCATGACGCAAGTAACTTTTGGACTTCTTTTCGGTGTTCTGTAGGAAGAATGTATGCTGTGTGTACTCATTAGAATCGCCTCCTCTATGAGGCAATTCTAATGAGTACACACAGATAGAGGCAAGTCTAATGAGTACACACAGCATACATTTGCGAAGTAAAAAGCGAAAATATCCCAAACTTGCCCTCACTATTTCTTATCTAGAGAAATCCTCTAGGGACTCGAAAGTGTTCGACTCAGTCATGGTAAACGGTAACAGGACACTTCGGCCCCAAAACCACCTCGGCCCCTAGACACTTCGGCCCCTAGACACCTCGGCCCCAAAACCACCTCGGCCCCACATAAAATTGAAACCCTAGACGGGTCGGCCCCTGGACACCTCGGCCCCTAGACACGTCGGCCCCATATACATAGACACTTCGGCCCCACTTTGCTTTTCACGGGGCTTCCACTTGAATAAGAGATCGGGTTGGATGCCCGATGAGTTGTTTTTTTTATTTGCTGATTTGGTTATTTTGATAGGGAGCCACGAATATTTGAACCTATAATATATATATTTATAATATATTATATCGTTACTAAATATAAAATCTATATGTTAATTTAAGAAGAATGGAAGCTACATTTGAAAATTGCCCTCTTTTATTTCAATATATTATTCTAATTGCATTGCGGCATGCTTTAGAGCATGGTTCTTTTTCTACTTTTCTGCTCT
Source organism: Lucinisca nassula (assembly GCA_963580285.1). Lineage (NCBI taxonomy): Eukaryota > Metazoa > Mollusca > Bivalvia > Lucinida > Lucinidae > Lucinisca > Lucinisca nassula. Next base: position 13,985,226 of record OY757026.1, read on the forward strand.
TTTGATCATCTATAGGCTTTTTTATTATCCTAAATAATTCCACACTGCTAAAATACTTTTTAATTAATTTCAATAAGTTAACCTTACTAATTGGAGGGAAATCTGGATGGATCGGTACATGGGGCCGTAAAACAAAACAAAAAAAAAAAAAAATCATTCCTCGGGTTCGTCAACCATGGTGATGATGGGGGATAATCTATTTGTTAACATATTTATATTATATATTTATTTATTAATTTATTTATTTATCCGGCCTCGGTAGCTAAATCTGATGCGCGCAGTATGACAGGTGATCAGGAGGACGCGGGTTCGATACCTACCGGGGTCGGCAACTCTCTTTCGTGGAGATTGAATATGAAATCTTTTCTTCGGTCTTTCTCTCCCTTCTGCTGATTCAAGAAGGACAGTTGTCACTTTCTGGCGAAAAAATATGCACTGTAATGGTTAACCGCTTACGTATAAGCCTGCCCAGGTTAAATGTGGATAGGTAAACTGACCGGCTCGAAAATGAACTAAAATAGTGTTGACTGGGCCGTTAAACTCCAATACAAACGAACAATTTATTTATTTATTAGGTAATCATCAGTGTTCAGGTTCGCTGAATTAGAATTATCCTCGTAAGTAAACCAATTAATATAATGTATGCATGCAATTAAAAAACTGCATGAAAAACGGTGCAGATCCGGTTCAGAGGACAGAAGCAATCTGATCAGGATCTACACTGTTTGCAAAGATAAGGATTATCGTATTCAGCGGGATAAGGATTAATGAATTTCAGGTTAGTACACTGTTAAGCGAAAAGTTTTACAAGAACAATTAATTATTTACTTAAATTAGTAAAGTGTGAAGCTCAATAAACAACCAGGCGTTACAAATCCCTTTACCCCCAATAAAGAGATCCTTGATGATAAACATATCATCGTTATCAATTTTCACACATTTGATTGTCATTCTAGCTCTTATTTAAGATAGTAACGAGTATATTGTTTACTTTATTTATTTATTTATTTATTTATTTATTTATTAGTCACATTTCTGACTATTAGCCACTCAAATTACTTGATGCATGTATACTATATGAATATATCAGTGGCAAACATTGTACATCGTCTGGGTGTGCACTGTGTGCAAAGTCTTCACTGCTCGTATTTTTGTAGGAATTACTCAGTATGTTTCCATTGTTGTCAATTTTCACACATATTCCTATTTGATTGTCATTTCAGCTCATATTTAAAGATGGACAGTAACACGTATACTGTATAATTTATTTATTTATTTATTTATTAGTCACATTTCTGACTATCAGACCCTCAAATTACTTGATACATGTATATTGTATTCATTTCAAATTCGCAAACTGAATGACAGTGTAGATCCAGATCAGATGGATCTGGATGTTCACTGATTTCAAAGTCTTTATGGCCCTATATATTCTTGTAGAAAAGGCTCCTTGACTATCAGTATCAAATATTCACAATTAGAACAGCCCGCTAAACCCCACTTTTCGTGATGTTGACTCAAGGTCAACGTCAACAGTTGAAGGCGGCGGGGGGATTAGCTGTCCTTAAGAGTGTAGTCCAAGTTAACCTGAAAATGTCGTGTATGCGTTGCTATATTTATTATAAACGTCTCATTGGTTATTTGTTATTTTTATATGAAATAAAATTAGCAATAAAATAATTTGATCTTGTTGTCTAACAACTTAAAAGAAGATTCCGTAAAACCAAAATTATATAACACACAACCTGTATCTTGGAGCAGAAATAAGAATTACGAAAATATGCCTATACAAATGCATTGTAAACTTAAGCGGCGAAAAAAAGAACATCATAAGAGGAAGAATTGTGGTATTTCTGCTGAAATAAAAAAATAAGGTTTACCCCTGTAAACCCCAATTTTACTATATAAAAATGGGGTTCAAGGGGTTCAAAATTATAAAGGCGTGTCTTCGTGATGTAAATAATGTATGCCCCTATGAGCCCCAGTTTTCCCCATATAAACTGGGGTTTAGCGGGATCTTCATTACACGGGCTTGTTAACATGTTGCTTTGTTTGTTAGATTTGACGTTTAACGCTCCAATCAACACTATATCGGTCAATTTGGAGACGTTGTCTCCAATTTTGTGGGAATTTTACCCGGCATTGAGATGAAATGACATCTCAAGCCCTGCAGCCCAATGAAACCAATAGGGTTTATAAGTTTGAACGGTTCGACTCGCACCGCTTTTCCTGGCCAGGCTTAGAACCTCTAAGCGGTTTACCAGTATTCATGCCACAGGCTGTCGGTTTCTTGAAGTCCCGATGGGCGGGTCCGATTTTAACATGACATAAATGCTCATACCCTAACAGATATCAAAAGTGGGGCCGAGGTGTCTTTGGGGCCGAGATGTCTAGGGGCCGAGGTGACAGTGGGGCCGAGGTGTCTAGGGCCGAGGTGACTAGGGCCGAGGTGTCTAGGGCCGACTTGGTTTTGGGCCGAAGTGTCTGGAATTCATGGTAAACGACCCATCCAAGTTCGAGCATTCGAAGTTCTACTGTTACTTGAATGGGCAAAAACGGCTAGCGGGTCAATTAAGTTCCAGCTATTAGGAATGCATATTTTCAATATATGCATTGTCAGAAAACGAATTATTTTAAGACACTTACCCCCAAAAATGCCAATCCCCATTTTCTGATGGAATGTCCCTCAAAGAAACCCTATTCCCGGGGAAACTTCCCCTTGAGTGGTATATCATAATGAAAAAGTAACTAGTCTAAGTGTATTTGAATGGGCAAAAACGGCTAGCGGGACAAATTAGATCCAGCAATTAGGAATGCATATTTTCAATATATGCATTGTCCCAAAACGACTTCTTTTAAGACACTAACCTCGAAAGATACCAAGCCTCATTTTCTGATGGAATGTCCCCCCAAAGAAACCCTTTTCCCGGGGAAACTTCCCCTTGAGTGGCATATCATAATGAGAAAGTAACTATTCTAGTTTCTGTCTGTATGTATATACTCCTGTTATTTGACCCGGGTCATATTAGTACAATGTATTAGAATGAGCAAAACGGCTGGCGGGTCAAATAAGTTCCAGCTAGTAGAAATGCATACTTTTGAAATCTGTTTTCAAGAAACGAAGTATTAGATATTTTCATGCAGTTTATTCCGTGATTGCAATTTTAAAACGAACCATTTTCGGAATAAATTGCAATATTTATGTAAATGTAATCAAATGATGTGATGAATATTCGTTCACGTGATTAGAATCGAGCGCCTGGTGACCCAGATTAGGTGAAATGGATTAAACTCGACATTTTGAATATTAACAAAATGATCGGAACTTAATTGACCCGCGGGTCAAATAACAGAATATTGCCCAAAACAATAATTGCTCATTTCAAATCCACGGATTCAGCACAGACTAATCTCTCTTAGTAAATGTTCAAAGGTAGTCTAGCATCCCCTTTGTGAAACAAGTATTAACTTTTATATAAAAGTCCTGCCTCTCATAAATATATAAATAAGGAACCGCGCTGTTAAATATATTAATGATGCAAACGTGTACATTGTTGTAAATAGCCGAATTAAATTTATCGCTACTGGCTTGAATTTGGTCCCTGGAAAAGCGAAAGCGATCTTCTCAGCCGGACGCTTGCCATCGGAAAAAATATGGCAAATCCACCGGCATTATCGAGTGTTACCGGCACCTCAATGACTGGTACCCCGTCTAACCACAGCAACATCGAAACTGAATAATGTAAAATAGGTCGTTCAAATGACATATTTAAATACAAAGGTCTCAAATAAGACTGTGCATGTTGCATATTCGAATAAAGTAGTTAGATATGGAAAGGTTCATAATACAAAGTGCGGGTTCAACAATGCAAAGTGCGGCTTCAACAATACATATTGTGATTGCATATTGCATAATTGAGTTTTTACCTAAATTCTATTCCATAGTATTGGTTCCCTATTATTGTGCCGTTATAAAGAATTTGCCGTTAAAAAGAATTCCAGTTAGGAGTATGATAGATAATAAAAGGCCTTTTGCCCATTATTATTCCAAGAAACAAATGTTATAGACATTTGTTAGAATCTAACTGAGGCGATTCTAACACATTTGTTACTTGGAGTATTAGGTTACAAGAATCTTGCACGACTAAGGACTCGATTTGTTCATTTCCGATCCGAAGAAAGCCCACGCCGCTCATAACCCCGGCGAAGCGTCATTCGATTGAAATGTTTTGCCGTTATATTGAATATCGGTATCAAGAGGGTTGGCTGTTTACCCCTGTAAACCCCAGTTTTGCTGTATAAGAGTGTGGTTTCAGGGGGTCGAAATTATATAGTCACGTTTTCGTGATGACAGGTTTTACTTTATTTTAGTGGAACAACTAGTTGCTGTTTTGAAAGATTTCTTTTTCGCGGGCACCGAAACAGTATCATCCGTGTTACTCTGGGCCCTTGTCTATCTCGTCAACTACCCTGATCTCCAGGAAGAACTGTTTATGGGCGTATCACGTGAAATAGGGAGGGATCGCCTTCCATGCCAAAAGGACAGAAGCAAACTTCCAATGATTGACGCATTTATGTACGAATGCCTCAGGTTAGCTTCTTAATGTCTTTTTCTCATGTAATTAGGGATAATTATTACGAAAACACGCCTATTCAAATACAATTGAACTTCGATGGCTCGAACGCCGATGGTTCGTTTACCATGGCTGAGTCGAACCCGTTCTTGAGTCCCTAGGGAAATCACTCCACATAAGAAAAAGGGAGGGTAATTAAGGATTTTTTTCATATTCTCTTGTAAATGTATGCTATGTGTACTCATTAGAATCGCCTCTATGAGGCGATTCTAATGAGTACACACAGCATACATTTTTGTTATAGAACACCGAAAAAATGTCCCAGAATTAAGGCTGTTATACCGCCTGGCAGTTACCCTCAGTGGCTCGAACTACCCCTGTCTCGAACAGATTTTCATGGTTCCAAAGGTGTTCGAGCCATTGAAGTTCTACTGTATTGTTAAAAGTTTACCACCAAAAAATGAAATTTTTCAGATTAAAATCCTGACATTTTTCATATTTCTGCCCAAAACATAAATTGTGGGTACTCGTTAGAACCGCCTCGGCAATTTAAGAATATAAGTGACATAAAGTGTATCCTTTTGATGGTGATATGCTGAAAAACTTGTCTGAGAAAGAAGAATGACAGTTATTAAAAGTAGAAGTAAAACAAAGATCAGGAATCGATTCAATTAACTTACTCCACCCACCAAAGACACCAAAAGGAAAGAAACACAAACACCAAGCGACCAGACCATAATGGAAACCTAAACAAAGGAAGGCCATAAGGACAGTTACCCTCCCACAAAATGGCCATATGGCCATCCAAAATTAAAAGACACAAGTGATACACACAGTAAGTAACAAACAACAACATAAATAAATCGCCACAGAAATGATAGGTCGTCTGTCATATTTGACAACGACTAATCTTAATGATCATATTTCATCTCAATGTCGGGTAAAAGTCCCACGAAATTGGAAGCAGCGTCTCCAAAATGACCTAAATAGTGTTGACGGGGACGTTAAACCTCAAATCAATCAAAAAAGTTTAGAAATGTCACTATATATTTGTGAATGCTAAGATGGCTGATGAGACCGATTCTAGCTCTGAACTGTCTGTTGCAGACAGAACAACAGAGGCTATAGGAAGACAGCCCTGTTGGTGATGCCTTAGTCTTAGCTCCGGCTTTGCGTTGTGCGCGTTCTTGCTCAGCTTCACTGATTCTTTTTGTTTCGTATTCACTGACACCCCTTCTGATGAGACGTCGCCACTTTGCACTGTCCTGTGCAAACTGTTCCCACGACTGTTGGAATGTTGAAATCCCTGAGAGAGGCTTTGACTTTGAGGGTGTCGATATAGCGCTTCTTCTGACCGCCTTGGGAGCGTTTACCCATTTCTTGTTCTCCATAGAGAATTTTCTTTGGCAAACGTTCTTCAGCATTCTGGTAACATGGCCTGTCCATCTTAACTGTGCTTATTTCAGAAGAGTATGTTCACTTTACACCCCTGCCCTGTTCAGGACTTCTGTGTCTGGAATCCTGTCTTGCCACTTAATCTTTTAGACTTTTCTAAGACAGCTTGTATGGAAGAAGTGATTCAGTCTTTTCGCATACCGCTGGCAAACTGTCCATGTTTCACATGCATACAGTAGTGTTGGCGGCACCCCAGCTCTGCAGACTTTCAGTTTTGTGTCAAGTCTGATTCAACTTAGATCCTAGACACTACCACGTAGTCGGCCAAAGGCTGCACTAGCTTTGGCAATCCTGGCATTGACTTCATCATTAACGTGCACGGCTCTTGACAGTGTGCTCCCCAGGTAGGTGAACTTGTCTACCACTTGCAAACTTTGACCTTTCACTGTGTTAGTTTGCTCTTTGTAAGGTTTGCCAGGTGCTGGCTGATATACTACCTCAGTCAGTGTTTTCGGCGCTGATTGTGAGACCATAGGTGTCACAGGAGTGAGATACTTGATCTATACCTTTTGACATCTTCTCTGTTTGAGCACCTTTTGTCATGTCATCAGCAAAGAGGAACTAATCAAGCCCATCTGATTTAGCTTGCAACCTTCTGAGATTGAAAAGCTTCCCATCAAAGCGATACCTATTAGGTATGCCATTGTCACCATCCTGGAAAGCATCTGCTAGCATGACAGAAAACATCATGCTGAACAGTGTTGGGACTAACACACAGCCTTGCTTGAGTCTGTTTGTCACGGGGAATGGATTTGAAAACACCATCATTTTTGACCCGTGCAAGCGTACATCGTGGAACTTTCTCGACATTGTTGTGTATTTGGTTGGACACCCAGACTTCACCATGAACTTCCAAAGGCCCTCATGACTGACTGTGGCAAATGCTTTGGTGAGGTCAACAAAGGAAATGTATAGGTCCATGTTCTGTTCCTGGCATTTCCCTTGCAGCTGCCTTGCTGTGAAGATAATGTCATTTGTTCCTCTTTCTTTACTAAACCCACACTGGTTTTCTGGTAGAAGCCCCGACTGTTCAAGGTGTTCATTCAATCGGTTAAGTAGGACTCTTGCAAAGATTTCCCAGCAATTGACCAAAAGGAGATGCCACGGTGATTGTCACAGATCTGAGGGTTCCCTGCTCGTTTGAATAGGTGGATAATTGACGCATACTTGAATTCTTGAGGGATGGCTTAAACCATATTTTTCCCCCAAAAAGTGAATTTTGGTGAATAAACTTGTGACAAAACATAGAGTTAGACCTTCCCCTGTAATTTTATATAGTAACGTATTTCAATTATCATTATCGTGATTTTATCATATGACGTCACGTCAGAGAATGTTATAACGCCATGTAATAAATTTCGTAATCCACTAGTGGATTAATTATGCAAATTAGTTAGACATGCCCCGTAACGTTACACATACGACGTCGTCGAAGACGTCGCGTTTACTAATGAGAAAATTAACATTTTTGGTTAAAACGATCGTGAAATAGATATCACATGATAAATAGAATCTTGCATTTGTGCTCATGTATTATTGAATTTATTTAACTCGTTGAGGAAATAAAATAAAATACTCGGCACAGCCTCGCATTTTATACTTTCCCTCAACTCGTTTAATAAATTCAATAATACATGAGCACTCATGTAAGATCCTATATATATTGTATAAAAAAGAACTTATATCATATGTTGCCTCGGTGTATGGCGTAGGACGTGCAACCAGTCTTCATCCTCTGAACCTTTAGCCGCGCATGTTCCTGCATGGAAACTAGAAGTGAAGGCAATGATCAAGATTCGAAACAATAAATCCACAGCAACCATCAGAGACACCAAAGGGAAAGAAACATACACATGAAACAACCAGACCTTAATGGAAACATCAACAGCGGAAAGCTAAAAGGACAGCTACTTTACCACAAAATAGCCAATTGGCTATCCAAAACAAAATAAAATAAGCGATACAAACACTCAAGACAAACCACAACAAGAACAAACCGCGACAGAAGAACCGTCTTGCAACCTGCATGGGCATGCTCCATTTGCAGCCTTAGTCAAATGGTGAATATCAAGCGACCGAAAGAAAGAGCACTGCTGAATCACTTATTGCTCTTGAGCAAAGCATATAAATCACGATTTGCAGTCGTATTGGTACTGAATTCTCAACGTTTTCATGCCATTTTTGACTGGCCTTTTCAATAAAAAAAAAAAAAAAAAACAAAAAAAACAACAAATAGGCAGTGCTTAAATTTCTTCGGCGGGGCACCGACAGTCCAAGGCCATTTGCTCTTGTTGGACAGACTGCCCCGATTTGCAGGCTAGTAGCATTTAATTTATGTCTTGTTGTGGAGCTATGCGCTTGGGCATGACAGACATAAAAAGCCTAAACCTAAACTAATGATCGAACACTTTTGATGATATTGTTGTTCGCACATTTTCATCACGAAGTCACGCCAATATAGTTCTTCCCCCCTCCCCCCCCCCCACCCCCTACCCCGAAGCCAATTTTATATAGTAAAATAGAAGTGAAAGCAATGATCAGGAATCGATAAATTCACCCACAGCTCCACCAAATACACCAATCTGGGGTTTAGAGGGGTATATATTATCTTTCTTATTTCTGTTCAAAACATAGATTGTGGGTACTCGTTACAATCCGCCTCGTCGATGCGGTTCTAACGAGTACCCACAGTCTATGTTTGGAGAAGAAATAAGAAAAATATCAGAATTTTTCATCTGAAACTTTTCATTTTTGGTAGTAAAATTCTACCAATATATTTGAATAGGCGTGTTTTCGTAATGTCTATAGACACGTACAAGCACTACGTCATCACTCTATTATACATTTTGCCTTGTTGGCAAAAAACGTGTTTTGTCATTTATCTTCATTGTAAATATGATGTTATTTTCTCTTAACTGATCTTTAATTTGACAAAACTGACCTTTTAACTTTCATAACAGACAAGTCTTAGCAAGTTATGAATGATTTGTAGATGATCTTAAGATATTTTGATGACATTTACCAGTCATATTTAATGCAGGTAACAAGACGGGACGATCTTAATTATCTTATGATAAAATTGCGCCAAACGAATGACTTAAAGAAGAAAATGCATTAATAAACTCCTAATTATATTCATCTGCTCATTTAAAGTGTAATTTGATAGATTTTCTGTGAAAGTTAACTATATAAGCCCGTAATGAATCTCTATTTATAATGTGTTTATAGTAGAAGACCAGAGGTGGAAAAATGTCAAAAAATAGCATTTAGGTGGGCACCCATTAATATAAAAATCTAACTAGTTTTATCTCTTAGTACATTATTTGGGCAATATAAAACCAGATGTTGCATGAAATTTTAGTCTTGCAATCATGTTTTTTTTTTAAAAGCTGTTTCCATGGCAACCGTCCTATTTTGGTCCAAATGACGGTATACATGATCAATTTAAAATATCTCGGCCCATACTCAAGATACAAAAATAAAAATGGTATCAGATTAAAGTTTATGCATTGCATTTTTATATTCATCTAAGATATGTAAATTTGCTCATTTGCATAATCATGAATATTCATGAAAACCTTGGAAAACGACATAAATTTGAGACTGTTTGGTCAAAATATAGCCAAAACGAACATTCATTGTCAATAAAAGTTAGCAAACCCTTAACCACGGCATGAATACATGCATCTTATTCATTTTAAATCAGATATTTCACATGATAAAGGCAGGTCAAAGTAAGTTTTGAGGTGCCACAAGGTGCGGCTGACAAAACAAAATGTCATAGCATAAACTGTATATCCGTCATCAACACTTTCAAACGACATCTTCTCTGAAGCCACTGGGCCGACTGAGTCTAAATTTCATATGTAGCATCCTTGGGCTTGGGGACTGAAAGTTTGTGTTATTTATGAAAATCTGCTCATTAGTTTGGTTGCTATGGCAACTTTGAGTTTCCAGAGACTTGTAATGGGGAAAATTAAAAAATGACATTTGCTGCCAAACCTCTGCAGATATTTTGACAACTTTCAAGAAATGTTCCTTAGGCAATCTACTATCTGCCATATGATTTTAGGCTGCTGTTCATTTTTATTGGTTGCCATGGAAACCAAAACGCACAAAAATAGAAAAAAAAAACTTTAAAAAATCATCTCCTCAGAACCATATACTCAATGAGGCTGACCCTTTATGAACATATTGTTACATTTCACGCAAGATAGAAAGAGTCTTCCCTATGAAATGTCCATTCAGTTAATCATTAGGTTTTTCTTCTGTAAGATTATGAGGAAGTGTAGTGTAAACGGTGGGGAAATCATAAGTCACGAAAACGTCTGCATTTCAATTCATTTAATACTTCATTTGAATTTTTTTATAGATCAAAACAGATTTCTCCCTGATCTGTCAAAAACTTTGTCACAATATTTAATCACATGATATCTGATGTCAGTAAAACATGAAGTGAATAATTTGGAAAGTTATGTGGTGGTACAAGAATTTGAATTTGCAATAAACCGTGCTTTCTATGGTCTTTTATGAAGTTTAGGCAACCAATATAAAGTATGAAGCCTGTCTTGGTCTTCATAAACACAAACTGCAAACTTGGTGGCTGAATGACAAATGTGGTCATCAACTAAAGTCCTCTCTACAGCCTAAAGCTGTAGTTCATAGGCCTTAGTACCACAAAGTTCTTGCTGAAGAGTTCCAACATAGTGGAGCCGTTAAACAATGACCATGTTGTTAGCGGCCTTATCTGCTGGAGCCAAAACAAACTTTTTATGAAATTCTTGAATACCTAGTTTAAGGTGACGTAACTCCACATCAGCTGCCCTCATCAAAGTGCGTGAAAAAGGCTTAGAAGCGATACAAGCTGCAGAGGCAAGCGGAGCTGACAAGATAGTAATACCAAAGTCACAACTAGGAAAAAGTCTTGTGCAGTTTTATTAGGGCAAATCATTAGTAACTCGAGCAATGTGTTTCATTCAATGTGTTTTTGTTTGATTTAAGGTTTAACGTCCCCGTCAACATTGTAAAGGTCATTTTGGAGACATTGCTTCCAATTTTGTGGGACTTTTACCCGACATTGAGATGAAATGACATCTCAAGCCCTGATGCCCAATGAAACCAATATGTTTTATAAGCATTGACGGTCCGACACTCGCACCGCTTTGCCTAGGCAAGCTTAGATCCTCTAATCCGTTTACGAGTACTCTTGTGCAGATCGGTTTCAGCTCTGGGTGGAAACATGATGCAGCCCATCTATTCAAGCCCCCATGGATGGGGGCCGTCATTCATTCTAGGTGTAGACGAGAAGCATTCTCACATGAATGGTTAACTTATCCTCCATCACTCTTCAAACAAGATAAAGAGCTTAAAACAGGCTATGCTATGATAAATTCAAACAAGTTTGAATTCCTCACCATTCTCCTGCGAAGAAGCACAACCACACTACCTACCGCTGTCAACGTTAGCTACCTCATATGTGATCGATGCAATGTAATTTGTCCAGTGATATACAAGAATGAAGGCTAAAAATTGCAAAGAACTGGTAGAACAGTATCATGACAAGATTCTGCAAAACAAACTACAAGGATGTATAATAAGTGAATATAGCGGGTGACAGATTCGATTTCAGTCAAACAGAGAGTCATAAAGAAGATTATAGGGAAAGAAGAGAGTCAAGATGGTGGAGAATTAATGCGAAAAATAAATGTAATAAAACTGTTTGTGCGTCAAAGATAAAGATGGATTAGATATCCCCGACTAGAACGAAATGATGAACAATGCAAATAACAAAGCTAACCTATTGAGTTATTTTTCAAACAGTATCTGTAAAAATGCAGAAGAATTGATTCGTAAAGATATAATAGTGATCCTTGGCTGTTGCTTTGAGACAAGATTTTAAGCTGTAGCTGTGGTGAGAAATGGCAAAATTGTATATATTGAGGCTTTGTCATGTGCGGAACATGAAGAAGCTGATACAAGTATCATGGCACACATTGCATTAGTAGTTATTATATCAGATACAATAGGTTACAAACGAGCTGTGAGTTCTTGTACAGACACAGATGTTATTCTTCTAGCAATGTACCATTTCTGTTTTTTCCCTCCTAAGGAACTTTGGATTTAGAGAATGACACTTACTTGCAAGTCCATGATCTTATAAAATCACTATCTGAAAAGTGCAAAAAATCCGCAAAGGACATTATGGATTGAATGCTTTGTACATATAGTTTAAGTAGGTGTGATACCACAAGCTACATTTTTCGAAAGGGAAAACGGAAGGCAGCAAATAATGCCTAAAGCTTGTTGGCTCATTTCCGAGCATGTCCAAGTTTGGACTTGCCAGTGATGGTAGATACCATCATTGACGAGGCCACTCAGTTCATTGTCTCACTGTACGGCAAAGATAGCTTTTGCAACCTGGACCTTCTGCGTCAGCATATATTTCCATCTCGGGCTGACCTCTGACTTATGCCACCAACAGAAGATGCCTTCGGGCAACATCTTCTACGATGTCTATAACAGCTGTTGGTATACCATCGAGCAACTTGAAGCAAAATTCAGCTGCTCCCACCAACCGAGTGTGGGCATACAGTGCTTGATGGAAGACTCTGTCCTGTGATGATGACAAAATCTCCCGAACCCCATAATGTGAAAAATGTTGCTTGCAAATGTCTCAAAACAAGCTGTCTACAAAACTGTGCATGATTAGATTTTTTGCCGGCTGCCTGTGCTTAGGAAGTGGACGACGACTCTGATCAGGATATTGATTATAATGCTTAAATGCTTGTAAATTAAGTTCAGCAATTCAGCATGTTAACATGCCTGTTTGTTAAAAACCGATGTACAACCAATTTAATTTAAGAAAAATGAGATATTCAAGGTTTAAAGGCGGTTCTTTTGTCGTGGTTTATTTTCGTTATGGCTTGTCTTTGAGTATGTGTATCGCTTATATTATTTTGTTTTGGATAGCCAATTGGCCATTTTGTGGAAAGTAACTGTCCTTTTGGATTTCCGCTAGTAATGTTTCCATTAGGGTCTAGTTGTTTCATGTTTGTGTTTCTATCCCTTGATGTCTCTGATCGGAGCTGTGGGTTAATTGTATCGATTCCTGATCATTGCCTTAACTTCTCTTTTAAATACTTGTGGTATTTCGTTTCTAATATATAGACTGTGGATACTCATAACAACTGCCACACTGGACCAATTCTTATGATTTCCCACAATTGATATGCAGAAGATCTCTTCCCACCACCTCTCGTTCAAGACATGTGTTGTCGGGTGTACAGCTTTGTTCGGAGCGCAATGCCCCATGCCAGTGAGGTATGGACATTTGGAACGCACCAACGGTGCAGTCAAGACTGCCTGTGACATACAGGTAGGTGTAAAGCGGAAGTCTGGAAAGCCCAAGATGACCCCGAAGTAGCTGACAGAAAGAGATTGCAGAGAATGGAAGCTCTCTGCTATCGATCCTTACGATAGACAAGCCTGGAGATCTGGTGCAAGATCTGCCATGCATGCAGCAAACCAGCTACCTGGAATGGGGCCCACTTATGTGGACGTTGCCCCTGTACCTGCAAGTTAATAAAAAATCTGTTGATGATGTTGATGATGAGTATCATTTTCATACAATGCTCTATACCCATGTTAACGTAATGGGGATTGCAGTTAAAAGAAAAATACGGAATAGCTGTTCTTCTAGACATGTGCAGCTGATATTTAAATCAATCAGAAAGGCCCATACAATGCAAGCCCAGTGAAAAGCTATCATACTATAAAGAATGTTTTTGATCATAAGTCAAGCCATGCCTGTCTATGTTTTTGGTTTTATTTCAAATGCCTGTAGCAAGTTCTGTTCAATTAGCTGTTTGTATCAGCTTACTTTTGAGCATTTGTATCCCTCCTTGGTGACAATTCTGGTTGAGCTTTTACGAATTACACATGAATTTGGTATAATTTACATGAAATAAAAACATAAAATCAATATTCATTAATATGCAAATTAGCTAATTTGCATATCAGAATATTAAAAAGAGAGGCAACGCCTAAGCTTTAATTTGGTACCAATTTTCTTACTTTATCTGTAAAACTGACGGAGTTATTATCAATTAACTACATGTACCCCCATTTTATGCAATGTGGTTGTGTGTTGCCATGGAAACCGTTTGATAAAAGCACTTTTGCAATACTTAAATTGAGTGCAACATCTGTTTTCATACTTCTAAAACATCAGTCTGGCTGGGGATATTGTCTAAACTTTTATATCTTTCTGACCACCTTATGCCAAAATTTTGATCTCTAGATCTTCTACTATTACATGGAACCAGGCGCTTTTTGGCCACCACGAAATATTGTAATCCATCGAGAAAGTAATTCCGCGCATGCGCAAAGATATATAAACGAAGTCATGTGTCAAAACATTGGACTCGTTTATACATGCTGCGGGTAATTTGTTTGTTTAAGATCTGTTATAAGTAATGACAAAGTGTCATCTACTGCAACGATACGTTCAATCATATGGTCATTTTAATGTTATCAAATCGAATATGTGCCTTAAACATTTAATTGCACGCTTTACAGACATGCTAATTTGGTGTTCACGACTATACCACACGCTACATCAAGGGACATTCACTTCCATGGATACCTTATACCAAAGGAAGCGACCATCCTACCAGATTTAGACTCTGTTTTAAACGACGCGGCAACCTGGAAAAATCCCGAGGCATTCCGACCAGACCGATTTATTGGTGAGGATGGAGCCCTGCTCAACCCGCAGGAATTTGTACCTTTCTTCTTAGGTAAGATTTTTTTTTTTATGGTTTTGGTTTTACGGCCCTCTCAAGATAATTTCATTCATATCGAGCCGATCGTTAATCAGAGGTGGGCGAAAACCGGAGTACCCGGAGAAAAACCACCTGACCTTCCGTTGCAGAACTTGGCGTTTCACATGTGACCCGAGCGAGGCTCGAACCACAGCGGTGAGAGACCTAATGATCAAGAGTCAGCGCTCTTAACCACTAGGCCACGGAGGCCAGGTAAGATATGTCACGTTTACTAAAAAGCAAATGGACTCTTATATTATGATTTTACATTTCAGAAAATGGATCCAGTTGTCCAAATCGGTTGTCGTAAGTTAGCATCTTGTCATGAGTGTTCATGTATTATTGCATTTATTAAAAGAGTTGAGGAAAAGGGATAAAATGCGAAGCTTCGCTAAGCATTTTATCCCTTTTCCTCAACGAGCTTAATAAAGACAATGATACGTGATATTATTGATATTATTGAATTTATTAAACGAGTTGAGGAAAAGGGATAAAATGCGAGGCTTCGCCGAGCATTTTATCCATTTTCCTCAACGAGTAAATATAAATTCAATAAGACATGAGCACGAATGCAAGATTCTCTTTATTATATGACATTTAAAACGCATTTTTTTCACGATTGTTTCACTAAAATGTCAATATTTCCCCATTAGTAAACGCGACGTCTTTAAGAGCGCTGTGCATGTAACATTAAGGGGCGTATCTAACTAATTTGCATATTTAATTAACTAGTGAATTACTGAATTAATTAGATTGCGTTATTACATTCTCAGACGCGACGCAATATTATAAAATCATTTAATTGTTATGGCGTATAATAATAATATGAGTACAGGTAGCTTTCTGGAAAATTAACAGCCTATTCAATACTTAGCTTGGTAGAAGTGGTAACCTGGGAGGTTGCTAAATAGAAGTGAATGCAGTGATCAGGAATCGATGCAATTAACCCACGCCTCCCATCAGAGACACCAAAGGGAAAGAAACACAATCATGAAATAACTAGACACTAATGGAAACAACAATAGCGGAAAGCCAAAAGGACAGTTATTTTCCCACAAAATGGCCAGTTGGATATCCAAATCAAAAAGATAGAAGCGATACACACACTCAAAGGCAAACCATAAGAAAAAAATAAACCGCGACAGAAGAACCGCCTTGGAACGGTCAGTGAAAAGAGTTTCACTGGGGGTGGGGCAGGGGGGTGGGGCTTTCTTCCGTTGCGATTTAGACAAATATCCTGTTCAGTTCGCAGGAAGGTTTGCTTACTCATCAGTGCAACAGCTCTGAGAACACAACAATCAAACAATCACAGAGATGAAACAACAGTGAGGACTCAATATCAAGACACAATTGAAATGCTGGAGCAAAAGAATGCCAGCAGTTAAACTTTGATTGGCTCAACCAGAGACAGAGCATCAGGTACCAACCAAGATTACACAAGTAAGCCTTTTCACTGGAACAGTCATAGAATCTGAGGCCTGACCCACCGGCGGGCATTTGAAGAGGGAAGCAAAGTTATCAACCGTGATTGGGTTATCTGCCATGCATGAAGTCTGTCGTGTCGTATAACATTTATGTTGTACCAAATCTTTTTATATCGAATAATGATTTTACGAAATTGGGTACTGAAATCATTGCAAGTATATATTTTACGGAATTTATATACGAAGTCACCATAAAATTCGGGTTCCCTATAGATCTTGTTGCAGAAGAGCTTTAAGTCCAACATTGAATTTTAAAATTATATCGGAATGACGTGTATACAATTTTGAAAAGGCTTTGCGTACTTTTTGATACTGATTACCCTGATTTAGAAGTTTAGCAGTTAACAATTTATCATGAGTGTTGAAGTCAGTTACATGACCAGATACTCTCGCAAATCGAATTAATAACGAAGTATAAACGCCATAGAATGCTGCACGAGGAACACCACAATCCAAGAAAGGAAAATTGACATTTGTTTCACAACAGATTGGGTAATGACTTATAAACTAGAAAAAAAAAAAGATTTTTGTGTGAATGATCAGAATTCACTTGAAGCAGAAAAAGGGGAAATATGACATATATGCATCTTAACCAATGAAAGAACGTTTTTTTTATTACTAGATAAGGCAATGTGCAATTTACTCAGGGAAATGCATACTCTGTTCATTTTAGTCATATTCTCGCTATAATGATATAATTCCAATTCTCAATTATTATGTGCATTTCGAGCGATTTGATTGGTTGAAATAAAAGTTTGTTGTAATATGGGGTTGGGCCTCGGCTTACCTGGTCATACTTAGTACAGGTAGGACATGGGTCATGCAAACATCCAAGAACCAAGCGTGACTTTGATGTCCTACTGCTCTTGTAATGACAGTTCAAAACACTTAGCTGTATCTATATTTGGGAAGCTGACCGCTGAATAACTCGTCGTTACAATTACTGACCGGGATGTTTCATAAACATGGTCATGTGCCTGGCTAAGCTTGAACTCTGACGTGGGATGGCTAAAATATGCTCTGGTCCAATGAGAAGTCTCTATTTCTGAACTTTGGACCGGAGAAGCAAGAAAACAAGCCGCACGAGAAGAGTTCAGCAGTCTCGGCTTGAGCGGCGATCGGGAAGGATCAACTTTTACTATTTTAACTTTGGTATAGCTGAGGCACTTTTAGGAACCAAAAAATACGGAAATTAGAAATTGAAAATTAAAAGAAGTCAAAATGAACATTTTTGTTGTTTATAACTAAACGATCATAGGGTGACACGGTTTAATTTGGTTGCCTTAGTACCAGGATTTCTACAGTATGAAAATACTTTAGAATAAAGAACTTTGGTTAAAATACACAACGCGGAGAAAGGAACTTCAGGACTTGGACACAAAACGGGAAAAGGATTTTGTTGACGCTAGAACTATCGACGCTGTCAAATTTTGAAAATATCGTCAATCCGTCTGGTGGATTCAAGAACCATCTCGTTGTCAGGTAAGGTTGCAAATTTGTTTCTGGTAAAACTCTTGGGGTATAAAGAGTGACTTTCATATATCTTTGAGAACGCTCATTTGAAGATTTAAATTAAGCTATACATCTAAAATGTCTGAAACTGAGACAAACATTATTAACGAACTGAAACAAATGAATGCAGAATTAAAACAGAAAATAGAAGAAAGGAACTAACTAGCAGAAACGCTTATAAAGGAAAAAGAAGCTTTGAGACAGGAACTCGCAAAGATGCAAACTGAAGAGAAACCTATTCCACCATTTGATGTAGACATGCTGGAAGTCGACCAGTCAGATTAAGAATTCTAAATTAGTAGGATTATATGAGTGTGTGTTTATGTATTGTTTGATTTAGGTAGATTTATATAAGGTTTTGAACCATAGGTAATTAGTAGTGTTTAATTTGTTTAATTAATTTGGTGAAATAGAACTGGGAAGTAGTCATTGCTTGATAGGAAATGGCAGAGCAGAGACAAGATTTGTTGGGAAACGCATCACCCGAATTTTTGAAAGAGGTAGTTGATATATCCGAGGGTCTAACGCGGAACGGGTTTGACTGTCGTATCTTGAGGTATTTTCATGGTAGTTTACAAGACCTTCAAACATGTGTGCAAGAGTTATATGATTCCACAAACCATGTTGTTATGTTGATTTTAGATTCTGAAGGGAGATGCAAGTACGCCCTCGTTAAACAAAAAGAGTAGGTTATTGTTTAAGTTTAATTGTTTTAAGCATTTAAAGAGAGAGAAAATTGACTTGTATTTTATTGAAACTCGAACTACATAGGTTTTTATTATGGAGGATAAAAGGTTAGCCCTGAAATACTTAGGCATACCTATAAATGTGAACTTGGATCATAAGGAAACTGTGAATACAGATGCGTCAGAACCTACCAGTTGTATGAGTGATTCATCGGCAGCAGACGCCTCGACTCAGTGCGTCACTCCAAAACTAGGTGTCGTTAGTTATAAAAGCTTAGAGTCTTATACAAACGATTCTGATTCTGAAGATTTGTCTTTGAGGGATTTGGCTTATAGAATTGGGTGCAAGAGAGTTTTCTTGAATGACTTTGACTCGGATGAAGATATACCTTTATTGTATTTGAAAAATAGACCTAAAAGACAATGCTTCAAATGTTGGACTTTTGTAACATATTAGTTGATAAATTATATGAGTGGGTTTTGCGCTTCGCATTTTTATTTGGCTTTGGTTGCGCATTGTAGCCATAACTGCACAGGTAATTCATAAAATTTTAAATAAGCATTTGTGCAGTGTCATTTAAATAAAGTTAAGGTGTACATATTAACTTTAATGTAACAAGCTGTAAGGTCAAACAGGACGTTTATGGGTCAATTTAAATATCCAGTCAATGGGATGCTTTGAACATAAGTGTCTACTTGAAGTATACTAGTAAATGAATAATATATTGGATGTGTAAGGATTATTTGACTAAGTCAATGATGTTATAAATTTTGTTCATCATAGTTAGGAATCAACATGGATAGTTTAAACTTCTAGAGATTATTATTTGTTATTTGCAGTAAGTAATTAGGTGATGAGTGTTAGTTTGAGGAAAATGTAAGGAGGTTTGTTATATATTTGTAATTGGTAAATACATTGAGTTTATGACAGGCAGACAAACTGGGCATAAGTTCAATGATGTCTAGAGGTCGAATAGTTTGTTAATCACATACATTAGATAGTTTGTTTATTGGTTTTGTACAAATTAAGCGAAAGTTTCTATTTATCGAAAGACAATATTAATATGACCTCTACCTAAGGTAATGTTGAGAAATTCGACTTATGGAATGTTAAAGGATAATGATAATGGAAAATGGTTTCGGTGATGACATTAATTTATAAATGGCAGGTTTTGTCATGAATATACAAGCCTCGTTGAGAAAGGCTGATAAGTCTCTTGAAAAATAAAGAGATGTTTTGAAGTACCCGCTTTTGTTTCATTCTTATGTCAGTTAAGATTTTGAGCCGTAGGAAAGTTTAATATTACGGTATGCATAGTATCATGCGTAGATAGAAGGAAAGTGCCGATAGCAGTAGTTGTAGCAGTGGTAGTAGTAATGAAAATGATGTCTGTAGTAGTAGTGGTAGTGGTAACAATATGGGTAGTGATAGGCATAAGTTCTATAGGCACTTGAGTGATTTTGTTTCCGGTAAGGATTGTTGGTATGAGACAGTCTTAGGAAATGGCTACAGTTCGGGAACAAAGGTGTGGGCAGTCTGATTTGTAAATAGTATTGAATTAGTGTTTGCCTTGTTTAGTTAAGTGAGTCCAGTTGATTTCAGATAGGATGACGGTAGGTCAAGACTTGTACAAGGTGCAAATGAGTTGCAGCCTTGTGTTTTATTAAAATACTCTGTTTAGGCTTTCAGTTTGTCATAATGGCAAGTGTTGCGACTAGCGACAATCATGAGGATTTATCTTGAGCTGATGGTACAGGCATTGGGATTAGTTGATTAAAGTCTTGAAGAAGCTTTCAGTTTGTTATGCTAATAACAAGTGTTGCGACTAGCGACATTCATGAGGATTTATCATGTACTGATGGTAGGCTTCGGTTTCTTATGTTAAGACGGTGATACGTTAATAGAACGTGCGTTGATATGTACGACGTTTGGAATGCAGTTTACCCTGCGGGGAATTGAATTTCCTTGTCACGTTAGTCTTGTGTTGTAATGTTTTATTCCTGATCTGTCATGGCTGATAAGTTGTAGGATTGTGGCATATAAAGATAATCTAGTGAAATTAATATATCTAAACAATCTAAGCTGGCTATAAGTTAATGATAAAAGTAATATTTAATGTTTTATCATAATTAATAATTTAAATTTTGGTGTAGTTAAACAAAATGTTAATTTAAAACCATATTAAGAACTATGGGCGTTTTCACTGGTATTATGATAAGTGGTTTTGACTGTGATCCCTTTCTGTGAGTTCAGAAGTGGTTACAAACAAAATCTATGCATTAAGAGAAGAGCCAGAATACATGAACAAGCAACCGCAATGCCTGACAACATCAAGGACCATGATGATGAGTTATGAAGCGACCAACGTTACAACGGTTTAAAATGTCATCGCTATTGAACAACAACGACAAACAAGATTTGGACTTGAACTCCAGGACGCTGGAGTGCGCAAGAAGTTCCCTGTGTTGGATTCGCAGGTGCCCTTTTCCGCGATCCACAAAGAGAAGGCAAATGTTGTATGAACACTATGAACCAACGTATGACATGTATGTGTATATAAACATTGGTCAACGCGTATAATTATGTTGACACTGGATGTTGTTATTGTAGAAGATTGTGTGTAACTTACTTTGCATGCAATTGACATTATTGATGTTGTCCTGGGAGAAGCTACATTTTCACTCGACGGACCAATTTACTGGACATAACGTAGGCTTAACTACTTCGAATGCACTGATCAAACTGGGTGATCAGACTGCAACAACGCTTGGTCAACCTGGCGGCCAAAATTCTACATTGACCAACAGGGTGGTCACATGCGTGCTGCCGGCAAACGCAGCATCCGAGATTCGAACACTTCGCATCTGGTCAACTTGGCGATCAGCAACCTCTGGTGTCCTTGGTCAACCTGGTGACCAACAACCTATGGTACTGCGGTCATCTGGCGACCGCCAACCTATGACATTGTTGGGTCCATGGGTCATCAGACGACGCTGCAGTTGTTTAGAAGAATTCCGTTGAGGGACTAGCTGTTCCAGTGATTTGTGAATATAGTGATTCATGGTCAACCATTTATTAATTCAATTTCTTGTTTCATTTGTGTATGTTAATTATGAAGTTAATATTTCAAGAAAGCAGTGTCCATGAATGAACACTATTTTTGACATTTAAAGTTTGTGTTTTTAAATTAATAATTTTAAGTAGATGATAATATGAATTAAGAAATGTCGCCAATGCATGTAGCATGAGCAACATTTCTATTTAAGTATGGGGGGTATGTTGTAATATGGGGTTGGGCCTCGGCTTACCTGGTCATACTTAGTACAGGTAGGACATGGGTCATGCAAACATCCAAGAACCAAGCGTGACTTTGATGTCCTACTGCTCTTGTAATGACAGTTCAAAACACTTAGCTGTATCTATATTTGGGAAGCTGACCGCTGAATAACTCGTCGTTACAATTACTGACCGGGATGTTTCATAAACATGGTCATGTGCCTGGCTAAGCTTGAACTCTGACGTGGGATAGCTAAAATACGCTCTGGTCCAATGAGAAGTCTCTATTTCTGAACTTTGGACCGGAGAAGCAAGAAAACAAGCCGCACGAGAAGAGTTCAGCAGTCTCGGCTTGAGCGGCGATCGGGAAGGATCAACTTTTACTATTTTAACTTTGGTATAGCTGAGGCACTTTTAGGAACCACAAAATACGGAAATTAGAAATTGAAAATTAAAAGAAGTCAAAATGAACATTTTTGTTGTTTATAACTAAACGATCATAGGGTGACAAGTTTTATACTTCGATAAATTCCATGAGCAAGAACAACAGATCTGTTTCACATAGCGACACGTAGTAATATAACGTGACGTCAAATAACACATTTAGAGCCCACGCGTTACGTCATTGTTTATGAAGCGACGTCAGCAACGTTCGAGTTAAAGAAGGAGAACTATTGAATAAGTGGGTATTAGAAGACATATAATATGAAATCAAAGACTTGATAATCTTTATTCTTGGGCTCCATTCAAAGATGGCATTCTTATTGAATAATAATTCCGCTGTGGCCGTTTGTGAGTTCATTCTTGCTCGTTCGAAAGTATTCCTAAAATTTACCATTTTTGGTGACTCTTTTAATATTTCGATGACAAAGTTGGACTTATAAGGAATGAATTGGGCCCCGTCAAGCGATTTTGGTACTTATCGCCTATGCGAGCAGCGAAGGTTCAGGCGAGCCTGCGCATCCGCGCAGTCTCGCCAGAACCTTCGCTGCTCGCTCATACAAGCAGTGAATCACGAGGAACCTTCAGACAGAAAGCCATATCCCTGGTCCCTCTGAATGGCTGGGCATGCGCAGTTAAAATTTGTCATGACGGAATGCTCGAAGACACAAATTCGCTTGGCGGGGCTCAATTATCCTTTTTTTGTGGATTTTATCCATGTGTAAACTCCGGCGCATTGTCCACAAACTTATCATAAAGTTCGGACTTTATGGTAAGTTTGTGAGTGAGTCAACGGAGTTTACACATCGATAAAATCCACACAAATGAAAGTCATAGAGGATCTTACATGAGTGCTCATGTATTATTGAATTTATTAAACGAGTTGAGGAAAAGGGATAAAATGCGAGGCTTGCCGAGCATTTTATCCCTTTTCCTCAACGAGTTTTACAAATTCAATAACATATGAGCACGAATGCAAGATTCTATTTATCATATGACATTTAAAAAGTATTTTATTCACGATTGTTTACAAAAATGTCAATATTCCGCCTTTAGTAAACGCGACGTCGTTAAGGACGTCGTACATGTAACGTTATGAGGCGTATCTAACTAATTTGCATATTTAATCCACTAGTGGATTATCGAATTTATGACATGGCGTTATTACAATCTTAGACGCGACGCCATATGATAAACATCGATAAAATCCACATAAATGAAAGTCATTCCTATAATGTCTCCCTTTGATCATATTAAAATGTTTCAGGTAAGCGAAGATGTATCGGAGAACCAATAGCAAGGACGCAAATGTTTCTCTTCCTCAGCGCCATTGTTCAGAACTTTAAGATCACGGCACCACCCGGTGAAGACCTTTCTCTGGATAACATAGACAAGTTTGGATTTATACACGCCCCTAAAGCCTTCCGAATTGTGGCCACACAACGTGGGAAGCTGCCGTATTAGCAAAACGAGATATTTATATATAAGCTGATACTTCTGTAAGAGAAATAGATTCACAAGGCAGTTTTTCAACCATTTCCTTACATTGTGAAATCTGTCGTTGTTTTATGCAAATAATCGAACGATAAGTTAAACTTAAATCAGACAAAGATCCATTAATATTTATGGCGTTGTTTCTTATAACAGTATTTGCCGTAAGAAGGACATATTGCATCAGGACATTCCATTCCAATCATGAAAACAAACCCTAGAAAACCCCTGCATTAAACCCACGGTCAAATGCTCCCTATGCCGATTTAGTCGATCTTTTTTACCGCGTTTTTTGATAGAAGCCTCCGTGGTGCAGTGGTTACGCTACTCGCCTTGTAAACCAGGGGTCGCAGGATCGATCCCAAGCTTCTCCAGACTTTTGGATGAGTCTTTAAACTGAGGTCCCGTCTCCGTATGACCTTAGCTGTTGGTGGGACGTAGAACTAAAACACTCACTCACCGCGTTTTTCGACGATTACTTGTTTTATTTTTGATTCCAGGGAGAAAGTTGCGGAGAGGCTCCGCCAACTTTTCGAAAAGGGGTCAGCACCAGAACTGTATACATTTTGCTTTAAACAGATGGGCTTTTTACAATTTTTGAATTTTTCGACCCAAAAACTGTATACATTTTGCTTTAATCAGATGGACTTTTTATAATTGTTGAATTTTTTGATAAAAACTAAGTCTAATTCTGTCATTCACACTACTGAAATGTAAACTAATGTCCAGTCGATTTGAAATGATATCTAGTTATGTATAACTCCCGTGCAGCCAACTAAAGAGGCGTTGCACAATGCATTTTAGTCTTTCAAAACGAAGTGAGACGTAACTGCACTTTTAATTTTGAACTATTCTGAGTTTTAGGTAAGTCGCCTTCAGTTGGGATTTTTCATTGGGCGATATGGTTTTACTGAGATTCGTACTGCATCATATTAACCACTTGGCCACGACTTCTACATAATGGCATTATCAAAAAACTTATTTGTAATTTTAAAATCCTGTGAAAACAGAAATCCGTAACCTGCTTCCCCTTAAACTTGGAATGGTCTTGGCACGCTTGAACGTTGAACTCTCAAAGGTCGTTGATAAACTGTAGTGTGTAGACAGTCAAAAACAGGAAATATGTGGTTTGTTACCATTTCAATTAGCACGCCCTTAGTACAGTTTCGCCTTCGTTCTATGTTGTTTATATCTCACAAATAATACACTAGCCATTGCGAATTTCTGTTTGGCTGTCAAACTTGCACATTTTAAAGATGGAGAATGTTATAATGACCCTCATTATTATCCATCAGACAAGCACTGAACAGACATCAAATCGTCAAACCTCTCCATCAAGGCGAGATTTATGGAAACAGAAAATATCGCGCAAACTTGAAATTGCAGAAATCTCCATCAGATTACAGCTCTGTTCAGGTAAGTTAGGGTAATGAATAAGTCTGACACGATTAAACGTATAATCGATTAATTGATCGATAAATTCCACAAAAATGATTATCAATACTGATTTGATTGTAATCGATTATTTAATAAGTGCAATTTACTACCCAAAGTTGTGCCTAAAATAGCTGGATCAGTGACAAACAGTGCAGACCCTGATGAGACGCCGCATGTTGCCGCGTCTCATCTGGGTCTATACTGTTTGCTCAGGCCTTCTTGTTCAAATATAGATATGGTAAAGTGCAACATATGGTAAGAGTTCTGCTCAGACAGAAAACCAGACAGGTAATATTATGACAAAAACCTTAGCAATTACTAATCGATTATCGATAGCAGTGACAGGACTGATAATCGATTATCTTTTCAGCTCCGATTAGCCAGCCCTAGTAATGAAACCTTTCTGAGAAATTGGTGGAGCTTCTCCCCTACAACTGTTCCTCTGGATGTGTTTAGGGCTGGTTGATCGGAGCTTAAGAGATAATCGATTATCGGTCATGTCATTGCGATCGATAATCGATCAGTAATCGCTAAGGTTTTTGTCATTATTTTACTTGTCTGGCTTTCTTTCTGAGCATGACTCTTACCATATGTTGCACTTAACCATATGTATATTTGAACAGACAGGCCTGAGCAAACAGTGAAGACCCAGATGAGACGCCGCACAATGCGGCGTCTCATCTGGGTCTGCACTGTTTGCCACTCATCCAGCTATTTTTATGCATAATTTTGGGTAGTAAATTGTACCTATCAAGTAATCGATTAAAAGCAAATCAGAAATGATAATCCTTTTTGTTGAGATTATCGATCGATTAATCGTTATACGATTAATCGTGTCAGCCTTAGATGTGTTGATCGAAAATTAAAAAAAAAGTTCCTCTGGGTGTGTTGATCACAAATCAAAAATAAAAAAGGTATCACCGAAACATGCGGCAAAAAGATTAAAAATCGACTAAAGGACATGTTTAGTTTATAGCACCAATTATCTAAGAATTTACAAATTAAGCATACGGAACATTCATATTGAAACTCAATAAGTTTCTGAACTTTCACAGATAACCGTGCCTCTTTACAAAGAAGCATAATAAGCTAAAGTTCGCCCCTATAAAATTGTCTAAGGCTCACCGATTATATTTTAAGACACTAACCATGTATTTACTATTTGCTGGTCATTTGATACCTACCTACTGTTTCAGAATTTTATACATATCATACTATTTTTTTATTTTTATTACTTTTAATATCCTCATAATTATTCATGCCGTTTAGTCATTAACCGATTGACGCTTATGACCCACAAAGAGGGTTGACGCGTCCTTAAACACGAAATCATCATCATCATCATTGATACCTACCATTGCAGTATTTCAGTATTGTGGGTGACAGAATCGGACTTTTTTTTTTTCGAAATATTGAAATATTATGACAAGTTCTTCTTAGAGTAAAAAGTAGATACCCATGAAAAGTAGAAGTAAAACAACTAGAGCTGCCGCCTAACGGGCGCCAATTATACCCCCGCATGCGTTGTCCGACAAATTTTTACAAGTATTTGACCTTATGGAAGGTCAACGTAAAGGTCAAGGTCAGGTTTGTGTATATCAATCTTAAGTACTAGTGGCAAGGTGTGTGGTGTGTGAATATTAAAGAAATCGGTCAAAGAATAAGGAAGTTATGAGCAATGTTAAAGTTTTTTGTAACGGACCGACGACAAATTTTTATTTTACAAGTATTTGACCTTGAGGAAGGTCAACGTAAAGGTCAAGGTCAGGTTTGTGTATATCAATCTTAAGTACTAGTGGCAAGGTGTGTGGTGTGTGAATATTAAAGAAATCGGTCAAAGAATAAGGAAGTTAAGAGCAATGTTAAAGTTTTTTGTAACGGACCGACGACAGACACCGACGACAGACGACAGACGACAAGCTGACTCCTATATACCCCCTTCAAACTTCGTTTGCGGGGGTATAAAGATCAGGAGTCGATACAATTAACTTACTCCACCCATCAAAGATACCAAAGGGAAAGAACCACAAACATGAAGCGACCAGACCATAATGGAAACCTAAACAAAGGAAGACCATAAGGACAGTTACTTTCCCACAAAATGGCAAAATGGCCATCCAAAATAAAAAGACACAAGTGATACACACAGTAACTAACAAACAACACCACAAATAAACCGCCACAGAAGAACCGCCTTGGAACGGTCAGTGGAATGATTTCGACTTGGGGGCTTAAATCGATTTTATGTGGCCACAATCCTCGCCCTTACTTCCGTCGCGATTTAGACAAATAATTTGTTCAGTCCGCATGAAGGCCTCCTAACTCATCAGTGCAACATCTCCGTGAACACAAAAATCAAAGAACCACAGAGGTGAGACAACGGTGAGGACTCGACAGCAAGAAACCACTGAAATGCTGGAGCAAAAGAAAACTAACAGTTAGACTCCGATGGGCCCGACCAGAGACAGAGCATCAGGCACCAACCAACATTACCTTGAATTAGCTCTCTCTAATTCTCAATAAGCCTTTACGTTGGAGCCGTCATAGAATCTGAGGCCTGACCCACCGGCGTGCAATTAAAGAGGGAAGCAAAGTTGCCAACCGTGATTGGGTTAACTACCATGCATGCAGTCTGTCGCATAGGGGCTTGAATCATTTTTTTTTTTTTTTTTTTTTGAGGTTCTATAATACAGACAAGGGGGAAACTTCGGCTCAATTTTTTGGGGGGTTACCTCATTTTACCCAGTGTATCTTTTTCGCAAATGCAGTTTTTTACCTGCTTATTATGAATTATACAAGTTAAATAAGTCCACTTTGCAAAAATAATCCGCCTCTGTCTGCCACTTGCAGGAAAGATGTTTTTCTCGCATGGATTAACTCAGCAAAGCAAAATTCGGCATAAACGTGTGACAAAAGTTTTCAGGTTTTCATCAATCACAACCGAACTAGTGATACGGGGGGAACTTTTTTCACTTTCGCCCGTTGTCTTTCATTTTACTTTCGCTCGCTTTGCCAATTTGAATCCAAAAAGATGTACTCGCAGCTCAAAATATAGATTTTCCAACTTTTGCTTCGCTTTCCGCAGTGTTCTGTAAATGATCGGTACAGAAACCCGGGCGCTTGCCATAATCGTCGTGTTTAATAAGCGGGACGTGCAGGAGAGATATAATCCGGAACTTCGGAAACAACGTCCGGCAGTGGAGTTGTCACTGTTAAAATGTGTGTGATAGCCTTGATTTCTCCTTTGATTTATTTTGTCAATGTAACATATTCTGCTGGGACTACGTACACGCGTATTACGCAGATAAGATAACTGGATGGTGTTTCTACGTATAATGGGCTGTGCTCTGGGAATTTTGTATTGTATCGCTTTGCGGTCAACTTCCAATCAGCCGCTGTAACTTGTTGACACATGCGCAGAAAAGGAAATAAAATGTTTACTAACAAGCAGAAGACGGCCTTTGACCTGATAAAAAAAACAAGGCCCAACTGGGCCCAACTGCCTTGTTTATGCCCAGGCTGGGACGGGCACAACCCACGTTATCGAGGAGATTGCTAGAGAGCTCCGTATCGAAGGGGAAATGTTTGTCAGTTTCTTGCATAACGGGCATCGTATCAAATCTATGTGTTTTTGGCAGAGTGCAAAAGAACGTGTGTACATGACGTTTGTTTGTTTGTTTGATTTGAGGTTTAACGTCCCCGTCAACACTGTAAAGGTCATTTTGGAGACGTTGCTTCCAATTTTGTGGGACTTTTACCCGACATTGAGATGAAATGACATCTCAAGCCCTGTCGCCCAATGAAACCAATAGGGTTTATTAGCATGGACGGTCCGCCTCGCACTGCGGTTCCTGGACAGGCTTAGATCCTCTAAGCGGTTTACCAGTACTAGTGGGGGCCAGATTCAGCTCTGCGTGGAAGCATCATGCAGCCAATATATTTCTTCAAGCTCCTTTGGGCGGGGGCCGCTGTTAACATGACGTCGTCACCTTATGTTTAAACGCTCGTTCCCGGTACACGGCGACGGTTAGCTAAGCAAAAAATAATAAATAAATAAAAATGCAGCAGTGTTAGGCCAAACGGTTCAGAATTTTAGTTAAAAGAGACACGGCTAGAAATAACTTGAAATTGTTTTACAAATTTGAATTCATAGTGGTCGGAATGACTGACGACTTATAACGTGTGTTCTAATATTGTTACCTAAATAACAATGGCTGTTTTGGTGCCAATAGGCCTGTAGGAATTTTCCTTCTTCTTTTTTCTTTGTGATAAGTGGAAACCAAGGAAAAAGCGTTTCAACATGTATTTTGTCTAATGTTTGCTGTTCTCTCTCTCTCTCTCTCTCTCTCTCTCCGTCTCTCTCTCTCTCTCTCTCTCTCTCTCTCTCTCTCTCTCTCTCTCTCTCTCTCTCTCTCTCTCTTTCTCTCTTTCTCTCTCTCTCTCTCTCTCTCAGATATTTGGATTAAATTTGTGGAGGTCTTAAGATTAAGTAGAGGGGTATGGAAATATTGTGTACTGTTCATTCCAGAGGTAGAAAGAACGGTGTACAGACCTAAACTGCACCAACCTGGCCCAAGGATTATAAAACTTTCTTTCATGCTCAACTGATAGGGTATGGAATTTATCCGGCTCATAAATAAAATAATGTAATGCAAACACATAGAAAACAGTATAGTTCATACTTCCGTGAACGCATCGAGTCACATGATTTTCAGTGACATCAAGTGACGTCATTCTAAACCATGGTTCTTTACGGGCGCTGGTGAGGTCAACGCTGTTCCTCTCTTTGTAGTAAAATTGCGTGTAAATGTTTTTCAGTTTAAAAAGTTTGCCCTATAAGCATTTTTTTTTCGCCCAGTGATGAGGGGCATAGAATGTTATTATAAAACAATAAACTTAATTTAACTGCTTTTCATGAAAGTATGAACGACAGCGAGTCGCTAACAAAGTTTACATGAACCCCTTCGGGGTTCACTTACTTTGCATACAACCCACTGCGTTCGTACTATTATGAACAGCAGAAAAATAAATTTCATTCTTTAAGTGTTTGTTTTCTTTGCCTCATATCGCTGCTCATTCAAGGGTTTATTAGCTATCTCATTATGTCAGTCATTGAAAAAACACCCACATTGAGCCCGAGGTAATTTTGTTTTCAAAACCGTCTTCTGTAGCATGTTTTGTTATCCATGCAATTAGGGGAGCAGCTTCTAAGTTTCCCCTTAAATGTACATTTTTAACAGTCAGAATGACATGTCCTTATCAACTTTTAATGAAATGGACATTCAATTTGTCATCAAACTGCTGTCAAGTGGAAAAGAAAGCAGGTCATGAAATGTACATGCACTGGTTTTTACTTCATGCGTAGCACTTTACATGTAAACGGATGCTTTAGACACAAACTTTAGCGGCTCACTGGAAAAATTTTGATGATAATCTCCAGGAGGTATGAATATTAAAATACTGACATTTTGTTGTGTTACATTGGTGTGAATGTGCTTTATCGCTTATTAATTTATGTATATTTGTGCAGTTCACAACGCATTCTTTAAAGTTTTCGGACCTGCCCATCGGGGCTTAAAGAAATAGGTGGGCTTCGTTGAGCTGAAACCGACCGCACGCGAGTACTGCTAAACCGCTCAAAGAATCTATGCCTGCCCGGGCAAAGCGGTGCGAGTCAGACCGTTCATGCTTATAAACCCTATTGGTTTCATTGGGCGACAGGGCCTGAGATGTCAATTCATCTCAATGTCGAGTAAAAGTCCCACAAAAAGGATTCAACGTCTCCAAAATGACCTGTTGATGGGCACTTTAAACATCTAATCAAACAAATAAATTCCTTAAAGTGTTTGGGTGAGAAAAATAATTAATATTGCGGTCGTGGCTTCGGGCTCGTTTTCAGTGAATTAAAGTCCCATGCTCGACAAAACCCTACATGATACTTAACTAAACTGAAAACTTGCTTGAAAATCCCTTGTTTCGGCCTCAATCCCATCATACATTCTATTATTCAGTTCTTAACTAAGCAGGAAACGGCCCCGCCCATCGGGGCATGAAGAAATGATGCTTCCACGCAGAGCTGAAACCGACCCGCACACGAGTACAGGTAATCCGCTTAGAGCATCTAAGCCTGCCCAGGCAAAGTGGTGCGAGTCGGCCCGTCCATGTTAATTAACCCTATTTGTTCATTGGGCGGCAGGGCTTGAGATGTCATTTCATCTTAAGGTCGGGTAAAAGTCCCACAAAATTGGAAGCAACTTCTCCAAAATGACCTTTACAGTGTTGACGGGGACGTTAAACCTCAAATCAAACAAACAAATCTAAGCAGGAAAATTGATGAACTGTTAGTATTTAAAAAATAGCGAGCATTACAAATTTAACGCTCGACTGAACTGAGCATGAAAAACGTTTTATAACCTTTAAATAGCCTAGTCGAGAAACAGTAAGATTGGAATGCCGCTTTACTCAACAGCACCAAAATTAAATGTCCTATATATTGAAAAGGACCCATTTCTCACTTACTTTCCACTACACTCTAGGCTAATACAAGTACTTTTCAACAGATCAAAGCACTTCACAATCAAACCTTTCATAAAAGGCATCTATTTTAAGGCATTCAAGTTCTGCAACGGAAGGCCTGGTGTTTTTTTTTTTTTTACCGGATACTACGGTCTTCGACCACATGTGATTAACAATCGGCTCGATATGAGTGAAATAAACTCGAAAGGACCGTAGAATGATCCCCGCTCCACACCCGCCCCCGCCCCCCCCCCCCCAAAAAAAAATCAAGGTAGATATGCTATAGCTTATTCTGACCTTTTTTGTTTGCCGTGTTGTGGTGCCTATTCAGATTAATACAAACTTGCTGAGTAGAAGAAATGAGCAGTGTTTTTTCTTACCCAAGTCCCTACATCAATGGATTTGGCCGATTTCATAAATAGAAGCGTCCACTTCAGAAACTCGAGGATGAGAGAGCATGTGTGTGCTGCACTGTAGGGGTTCTGTCCCAATAAATCACCCAATGGGCCCAACCTCAATAGTGCTTATTGTCATTTACTGGCCATAAGCGACCCAGGATCAAAAATTCAAAACATAAAAAGGAATATGTTGCAATAGGGAACAAATTGTTTCCATGCTGCATCATTTTGAACATTTACGTATTGGTGGCATTTTAACAATAGCTGTTTTTTTAGCTCAACTGGGCCGAAGGCTCCAGGGGAGCTTATAGTAAAGTGGGTCCTCCGTCAACACTTTTGAGCAGCTATATCTCTGCAGCCTGCAGGCTGATCTCAATCATTTCTCATCTGTAGCATGCCTCAGGTGGGGCATTGATGAAATTAGCTTTTTTACGGCGTAGCCGTTATGGTTTTGCTTTTGTCCTACATTTTTCGTTATTCCATTGGTCAATAAAACCACATGTCCAAGGAGATGACCATTTCATTGGTCAATGATTTGCATAAATAAATCTACTCAAAAATACGACAGTTTACTGAAGTTTTAACCTAGGAAATGTTTCGTTTTTTATGTGAGACATGAATGAAAAATATATACAGTTTCGGCTTGCTCACCGTCTTGTCCTTTGATGACCATACGTCATATGTATAATTGTGTTTCTAGTGAATTCTGTAACTGCTGCGGTGAATAGCTATTTTGACCTAATTTCACGTGGTTGGTCTATATAGCGAAAGGAACCATTTCGCGAAAGGAAGGTTCCTTTCGCGAAAGGAAGAATTTTCTGCGAAAGGAATTGTTTGTTTGATTTGAGGTTTAACGTCCCCATCAACACTGTGTAGGTCATTTTGGAGACGTTGCTTCCAAGTTTGTAGGACTTTTACCCGACATTGAGATGAAATGACACCTCAAGCCATGTTGCCCAATGAAACCAATAAAGAGATATAGCATGACAAAAACATGTAATAATCGCATTACAAATTGACAGATGTTTAATTTACAATATATGCTAAATAAAAGTTGCAGTGTATTGTCCGTCCGTTTGTCTGCTCGTCCGTTTGTTCGTCCGCCTATGCGTTTACGTTCACCATAGCGACAACCCTAAATGTTAACCCTAGAATTTGTGTTCAAAAACAGTAAATGATAACGTTTGTTTGTTGTGCATATACTTGAGATCATATGCTCTTGAAATGAGGTCATGTTTTTAACCTTGACCTTTTACATTGACCTTAGCTCAAACAGGCGGGACACCGCCCTCTGCAAAGCTATTTTTCCTCGCGTGACATCTGAATTGTTTGAATACAGTAAACCAGTTCATAGCTAGACAATTGTTGCTGTCACTATTGTAGCTCATATTGCACGACCCGCAGAAAAAGCGACCGACTGAAGTCGGTTGATTTTCTAAGAGTGCCCTAAAATCACCGTGTCATTCTGGCAGTCTGTCTGTCCGTCCGTAACCCGTTTGTGAAAATTGGTGATAGTGACTTAACCGCTTGGAATATTTAAACAATTTTTGGCATACTGATAGATATCAATGAGATCTAACCAATGAACTTACAAAATATTACATTCCATTTAGTATAGCCTCGCCGAGGCGAAAAATGTGAAAATTTTCGAACTGCTTCTCCTCGGAAACCGTTGGGCCGATTGAAGTCAAATTTCATATGGAGCCTCTATGGGATGGGGGAAACCAAAATTTGCTAATAGGGTCCAGGTCACATGACCAAAATGGCCGCCAAGCCATATATGGTCTGTCTGTCTGTCCGTCCGTAACCCGTTTGTGCAAATTGGTGATAGTGACTTAACCGCTTGGAATATTTAAACATTTTTGGCATACTGATAGTATCAATGAGGTCTAACCAATGAACTTGCGAAATATTACATTCCATTTAGTATAGCCTCGCCGAGGCGAAAAATGTGAAAATTTTCGAACTGCTTCTCCTCGGAAACCGTTGGGCCGATTAAGGTCAAATTTCATATGGAGCCTCTATGGAATGGAGGAAACCAAAATTTGCTCATTGGGTCCAGGTCACATGACCAAAATGGCCGCCAAGCCATATATGGTAAAAACCCTTCAAAATAGTCTTCTCCAGAACCACTTGGCAGATTTCCACGAAACTTGATAAATAGCATCTGGGACGTAGGCCCATCATAAATTGCTAAAATGGTGACCCTGGGTTGACCTCGACCTTCTTTGTGCCTAGGTCAAACTTTGACACATATGCTTTTGTATTGGAAAAGTGAGAATTCATTTTATCCAGCAAACGATACAGTACTAAAGTATTAGATATATTTTTGCTCCTTACGATAAGGCGCATTTATTGGGGGAACCGTTTGAGGTCCAGGTCACATGACCAAAATGGCCGCCATACCCATATATAGGTAACACTCATAAAGCTAAAAGCATCTGGCGGGTCGTGCACTTCAGCTGAAGCACTGGTTTCTAAACAACCTTCCAATTAAATCTACGCCGCATATCTTTTTTTAAAGATATTTCTTGTTTTAAATCGCATGAAAACTTTGGTTGCTATGGCAATCACAAGTTCTAATAGACTTACAATGGGAAAATGCTTATCATCACCGTAGCCCCATCAGTTTTGATCAGATCTTTCTGAAACTTATATGTAAAGTTGCTGGGGATAAAATCTCTGATGAGTTCGAAAACCAGCCAAGTTGGTCCATTTATCACAGAGTAACATCCCTTTGATTGCTGAAAATGCCGATTTTTGACCTTGTCATCACCGTAGCCCTTTCAGTTTGATCGGATCTTTCTGAAACTTATAGGTAAGGTGGCTTGGGATAAAACCTCGGATGAGTTCGAATACCGGCCAAGGTGGCCTATTTACTATATAGTTATGTCCCTTTGATGGCTGAAAATGTCAATTTTTGACCTTGTCATCACCGTAGCCCCTTCAGTTTTGATCAGATCTTTCTGAAACTTATATGTAAGGTGACTGGGGATAAAACCTAGGATGAGTTCGAATACCGGTCAAGTTGGCCCATTTATCATAGATTTACGTCCTTGTCATCACCATACCCCTTCAGTTTTGATCGGATCTTTCTGAAACTTATATGTATGATGGCTGGGGATAAAATCTTGGATGAGTTCGAAAACAGACCAAGTCAGCCTATCTATCGTAGAGTAATGTCCCTTTGATGGCTGAAAATGTTGATTTTTGACCTTGTCATCACCGTAGCCACTTCAGTTTTGATCGGATTTTTCTGAAACTTATATGTAAGGTGGCTGGGGATGAAACCTCGGATGAGTTCGAAAACTGGCCAAGTTGGCCCATTTATTTTAGAGTAACATCCCTTTGATTGCTAAAAATGCCAAATTTTGACCTTGTCATCACCGTAGCCCCTTCAGTTTTGATCGGATATTTCTGAAACTTATATGTAAGGTGGCTGGGAATAAAACCTTGGATGAGTTTGAATACTGGCCAAGTCGGCACATTTATCATAGAGTGAAGTGCCTTTGATTGCTTAAAAATGCATATTTTCGACCTTGTTAGCACTGCTGCCCCTTCAGTTTTGATCGGATCTTTATGAAACTTACAAACAAATAAATCAAGCAGAAAAGCTCGGAGGAATTTGAAAACTCGTGAGGTTTGCCTATTTGTCACAGAGTAACATCCCCTTGATTGCAGCAGTTAATTGCTTATTTTTGAACTTGTCATCACCATAGCCCCATCAGTTCATATCGGATCTTCTTAGTTAGTCAGGAATAAAAACTTGGATGCGTTTGAAAACTGGTGAGGTCAGCCTATTTATCATAGAGTTACATTCTACTTGATTTGCAGAAAATGCTTACCCTGTCATCACCATGTCCTTCCATTAACCCTTCAGTAAAGGTTGGCACTTCCTGAAACTTTGAATCTGTTAGCTCAGGTGAGCGATACAGGGCCCTCTTGTTTTATTTCTGTCCACACAAGCATGAGTGAAACTGTTTTAAAAATAACACAAAACGTCCATGATTTCAACAAAAAATACATTTCACTTTTTCTGAGTCCGGTAAGGAGATTACTACGGCTAATCCCTGCCTTCCTAAATTTAACCACCCACCTAGCTCAGTGCCTCAGATGCTAAAGGTCCCAGGTTCGATCCCCTGCAGCGGTGACAAAATTTCGGCGTCAGAACACGTTCCATTGGCATAATAAATTTTGGAGGTATGAATATCATAAAGTGCATCGTCCTTCAAATCTGGACGTTAACTGGAGACCCCTGTGCAGGGAGAACCATCCCCTGTGCAGGTTAAAGAACCCTAACGTAATTACATGGTGTCTGTGTACTCTTTCAGCCTTCAAAACTGGAGTATATGGAGTATACAACGTCTGTGTCCCCTCTTGGGGTTTAGTTGAAAATGGAAGAAAAATAGCGATAATGCTCATTTGTCACTACTTCGAACGGTAAAAAAATTAAACAACACCGGTCGTTCCGGTCGTTAGTTCATCGATAGAGTAGCCCGGAATCAGAAGAAAAACCAAGCTTCGCGACGATTGTTTTCTTGATCTGTTATCTAAAGCGATGTAAAAGGAGTAAAATCTAAATTTAGAGCTGCAAATACATCATTTTGGATTCAAATTGGTCAAGAGAGGTTCATTTTAATGAAAGACATCAGTTGAAAGCGAAAAAAGTTTCCTCCGTAACACTAGTTCGCTTGTGATTGATGAAAACCTGAAATTTTTTGTCACACGTTTAAGCCGAATTTTGCTTTGCTGAGGTAATCCATGCGAGAAAAACATGTTTCCTGCAAGTGACAGACAGAGGCGGATTATTGTTGCAAAGTGGACATATTTAACTTGTACAATTCGTAATAAGCAGGTGAAAAACTGCATTTGCGAAAAAGATACACTGGGTAAAATGAGGTAACCCCCCAAAAATGGAGTCGAAGTTTCCCCCCTTGTCTCTTATATAGTACCAAAAAAAAAAAAATTTTTTTTTTTTTCATTTTTTTTTTCATGGTTCAAGCCCCTATGGTCTGTCGTATAACATCCATGTTGTACCCAATCTTTTTATAGTAGTTTAAGTTTGTAGTTTAATAGTTAATTATAGTGTCACACATCAATTATACAATCTATACACATAAATAAAACGTTATGAAATTAATGTCCAGCCACGTATGGCTTATGAGACACTTATATACATATACAAACACTTCTGTACAGTATAAGACACATTAAAGCATGATTATAATCAGCCTAAAAAGCACACCTACTTAAAACGTTGAAACGTTAAACACTAAAACACATTATATCGAAGAATGAAGAATGAAGGCTGACACGATTAATCGTATAATCGATTAATTGATCGATAAATTCCACAAAAATGATTATCAATACTGATTTGATTGCAATCGATTATTTGATAAGTGCAATTTACTACCCAAAGTTGTGCCTAAAATAGCTGGATCAGTGACAAACAGTGCAGACCCTGATGAGACGCCGCATGTTGCGGCGTCTCATCTGGGTCTACACTGTTTGCTCAGGCCTTCTTGTTCAAATATACATATGGTAATGTGCAACATATTGTAAGAGTCATGCTCAGACAGAAAACCAGACAGGTAATATATGACAAAAACCTTAGCGATTACTAATCGATTATCGATAGCAGTGACAGGACTGATAATCGATTATCTTTTCAGCTCCGATTAGCCAGCCCTAGTAATGAAACCTTTCTGAGAAATTGGTGGAGCTTCTCCCCTATAACTTTTCCTCTGGATGTGTTTAGAGCTGTCTAATCGGAGCTGAAGAGATAATCGATTATCGGTCATGTCATTGCGATCGATAATCGATAAGTACTCGCTAAGGTTTTTGTCATTATTTTACTTGTCTGGCTTTCTGTCTGAGCATGACTCTTACCATATGTTGCACTTAACCATATGTATATTTGAACAGACAGGCCTGAGCAAACAGTGAAGACCCAGATGAGACGCCGCACAATGCGGCGTCTCATCTGGGTCTGCACTGTTTGCCACTCATCCAGCTATTTTTATGCATAATTTTGGGTAGTAAATTGTACCTATCAAGTAATCGATTAAAAGCAAATCAGAAATGATAATCATTTTTGTGGAGATTATCGATCGATTAATCGGTTATACGATTAATCGTGTCAGCCTTAGATGTGTTGATCAAAAATCTAAAATTAAAAAAAAGTTCCTCTGGGTGTGCTGATATCAAATCAAAAATAAAAAAGGTATCACCGAAACACGCGGCAAAAAGATTAAAAATCGACTTAAGGACATGTTTAGTTCATAGCACCAATTATCAAA
This sequence comes from Lucinisca nassula, assembly GCA_963580285.1. NCBI lineage: Eukaryota > Metazoa > Mollusca > Bivalvia > Lucinida > Lucinidae > Lucinisca > Lucinisca nassula. The sequence goes on from OY757026.1 coordinate 14,023,621, forward strand.
GAACTTACAAATTAAGCATACGGAACATTCATATTGAAACTCAATAAGTTTCTGAACTTTCACAGATAACTGTGCCTGTTTACAAAGAAGCATAAGAAGGCTAAAGCTCGCCCCTATAAAATTGTCTAAGGCTCACCGATTATATTTTATTATTAAAGACACTAACCGTGTATTTACTATTTGCTGGTCATTTGATACCTACCTACTGTTTCAGAATTTTATACATATCATACTGACATTTTTACTTTTAATATCCTCATAATTCTTCATGCCGTTTAGTCATTAACCGATTGACGCTTATGACCCACAAAGAGGGCTGACGCGTCTTTAAACACGAAATCATCATCATCATAATTGATACCTACCATTACAGTATTGTGGGTGACAGAATCGGATTTATTATTATTATTTTTTTTTTTTGAAATATTGAAACATTATGACAAGTTCTTCTTAGAGTAAAAAGTAGATACCCATGAAATGTAGAAGTAAAACAAAGATCAGGAATCTATACAATTAACTTACTCCACCCATCAAAGACACCAAAGGGAAAGAACCACAAACATGAAGCGACCAGACCATAATGGAAACCTAAACAAAGGAAGGCCATAAGGACAGTTACTTTCTCACCAAATGGCCAAATGGCCATCGAAAATAAAAAGACACAAGTGATACACACAGTAACTAACAAACAACAACATAAATAAACCGCCACAGAAGATCTTTTCGGAAGCAAAACTTTACTAGCACTAAATAGCAAGAGTTGTCACCAATTACGATAACATACCCGTGACATATAGTGCTTTTTACATCTCCAAAATGGGTGCTTTTCCGATGAAAATCTGTGATATTTGTCTTTATTATAATGCAAACATAGATTGTGGGTGCTCGTTAGAACCGCCTCAATGAGGCGGTTCTAACAAGTACCCACAACCTATTTCTTGGAACAGAGATAAAAATAATGAAGACCCCCTTAAACCCCAGTTTTCTCTCTATATATAAGGGGGTGTTCATTTTATGGACTTGTTCTCATGATATTTTGTAAAAAAAAGCAATACTCTTTCTACGTAAATGCTTATGCATGCCCCCGGGAATATTCGTTTACCGCAAAATGTTTCAATGGCTTTAGTATAAGCATGCTATAGAAGGCCCCGTGGTGTATTAGTTATGCTACTCGCCTTATGAACCAGGAGTCCTGGGTTCGACCCCGGGCTTCTCCAGACTTTCAAGGTCCCGACTCTGTAAGACATGATCTTAGCTGTTGGTGGAACGCGAACAGATACAACCATGTGGTGGCGAAATGATCGTTTATTAAATGGGCCCCGTCAAGCGATTTTGGTACTTATCGCCTATGCGAGCAGCGAAGGTTCAGGCGAGTCTGCGCATCCGCGCAGTCTCGCCAGAACCTTCGCTGCTCGCTCATACAAGCAGTGAATCAAGAGGCACCTTCAGACAGAAAGCCATATCCCTGGCCCCTCTGAATGGCTGAGCATGCGCAGTTCAAATTTGTCATGACGGAATGCTCGAAGACACAAATTCGCTTGGCGCGGCTCAAATAGAGTTCAAGCAGCGGTCTTTAGGTAAACATACAGGAATTGTGACTAATTTAGTCATTGTTTTTGCTTTTTTGGCTCATATCCCAATTAACCAGGAAACTTTGACATGACTTTATTTATATTAACGACAATCAGCCTTATTATTTACTGCGATCATTCTGGATTAAAAGATACATAGACTGGTGTTTTGTTGTAATTTTGCTAATTATATAAAGTTAAGGCTAGATTTAGCCAATTATACACAAAATCCATGTCTCTAAATATGGACACATATTATCTGCAATTATCGTCAGTGGAAAGAAACACGCGAGCCGAGAAAAATATGGATTTGACGCACACCAAAGAAACACACACACACACACACACGCGCGCGTGAGTGTGTGTGTATGTTTCTTTGGTGTGCGTCAAATCACGCACGCACGCACGCTTTTTGACTTGATTGCTTATCAATCGACACAAATTTATATAGCACAGTAGCTTTTTAATGCTGAAGGTCACGTGACTATCCCTGACGTCGTAAATCCAGGTAACGGTTATCTTTTTTAGCATAGAGCCTCGCTAGTCTTATCGGTGGGAGGTCAGAGTTTTGCGTAAGATGATCATCTATAACTTCTGGTCTATGGAATCATGCGTTAGGTTGGGTTATTAGAATCTTATATGGGTGTGAGGGGTGGATTGAAAAATCCGTCCCGAGGGACACTGTCCGGCATCACGAGGCGTGCCGAGTGATGCCGGACAGTGATCCCGAGCGACGGATTTTTCTATCCACCCTTCACACCCATACTGGATTCTTTTTCTTGCATACCTTCCATTTCTTAAAGCGGATTTTTAATGCTGCAGTCACTTCGGTTACCAACGTCCGCCATATTGTGTTGACACTGTAGGAATGTTTAGCGACGTTGCTGTGACGTCAACCTTAACGACGGCGCATACGAGGTCGTTATCAACCAGTGCATTGATCAAACAAGCGATTATATTCGATTTTGGGTCGGAACACCAGGGTCAGAAGATAAATTTCTATCCCCGGGTAAAATCACGGATTTCCTTGTCTGTTGTGGAAGAAAAACAATGTAGACCCAGATTTGAAGGGTTAGACGAAACCGTCTCAGATCTCGCTCAGGACTTTTCCAGCCGACATTCAGAATCAGTGCTTTGAGTTTTCATGGATATAGCTGCTCTTACGAGAGAGAGAGAGAGAGAGAGAGAGAGAGAGAGAGAGAGAGAGAGAGAGAGAGAGAGAGAGAGAGAGAGAGAGAGAGAGAGAGAGAGAGAGAATGAGGGAATGAGAAACTCCCTCGGGAAACTGTCTTCTCTTTATACATTCCTAGACGACATATACCTTTGTTTTTGTTGCAGTATCCGCTTGTTAATATAGCTACCCACCTGGGTGACCTTGCTGCTGCCCGCTACTTAATATTGTTACTCACCTGGGCGACCTTGCTGCTGCCCGCTCCTAAATATTGCTACCTACCTGGGCGACCTTGCTGCCGCCCGTTCCTAAATATTGCTACCCACCTGGGTGACCTTGCTGCTGCCCGCTCCTAAATATTGCTACCTTTCTGGGCGACCTTGCTGCTGCCCACTCCTAAATATAGCTACCAACTGTGAACTGCAAATCGTCTTGTACGACATTTGGTCCTCCCAATAGACATGCATGTCTACAGGTTTTGTACTGAATTATATAGGACCTAATTTCAAATACATTGTTAGCTTACCTGAGCCGAAGGACCTGAGCCGAAGGATCATGTGAGGTAATAGTATGCCAGTGCTCCTGCACCCGTCGCCCGTTCATATTTTCTACTAAGCATATTTTTAAAGCCAGTTGGCAAATCGTGATTAAATTTCATGTGAAATATACTAAAGGAAACAAGAAACGCAACATTATGATTTTTGGCGAGAAAATAACCATCTTTTTTCTGGTTAACAATAGTTTTAAATTGTACTATCTAACCGTGAATGAACCATAGCAAAACACGTCTGAGAATTGTAAACGTCCCGGAGTTGACGCTTCCGTATTTAACCAACCCCATAGAATAAGAACTGCACAAAATTGCATAAAAATCGCAAAAAGAAGAATGGTGTCGTGTTTGTAACACACTATACGCGTTGAGACTCAATTCATCGGAAAGGAATGAATAAAGCCAAAATTCCGTTATTTGTTTCGACGTTGACGTCATAAACGGCAGTGTGGAAAAAGCGCATGAAAGACGCAATTTTCCGTTTGAGTACGGGTTTGGATGCTAAAAAAGCTTCAATGTTGTCTACGCCAGATAACATTTCCGTATACAGATCGTTTAGCCACAGTCAACACCCTTAGAAAGATGTTGAATGCACTTCTTTGTCGTTGCGCGTATGGTTATGCATTAACTGAGTTTGACACAAGCTTATCCAAATGTTCTTTAACTTTTTATGCTGGTCAATACTCGCACTTTGTAAAGTCGACGTGAAGCCGCAAAAAAGCATCCATTAGTCCGACATGCTGACGTCAACGTCACATTAATTGGTTTAAAGTGATTTTCATATACGACATGTAACGCATTATTTCAAATGACGTTTTCAGTAATAAACTAACCGCAAATATAGTCAGTTCATCATACGAGATATAGAAATTATAAAACGTCAGCAATTTAAGCAGACATTCAAGAATACAACTGTTGCGTTTCTTTTTTCCTCTAGTATATTATCAGGTAGTGGGAAAGGCTGCATTAAGTTTTGGGGCAGATCAGATAGAAACTCTAGTTGCCATGGGAACATATAGCTTCCATAGACTTTCACTTGGAAAAACTTAAAAAATCGTCTTCTCTGAAACCACAAGGCCCAGACCTTAGATATTTAGTATGTAGCAACGTCAAGTGACCCCCTATATAGTTCCTGCCAATCATGTCCCCGGGGTATAAATTGGCCACGCCCCGGGGTTCCTTAGCTTCCATAGACTTATAATGGGGAAAAAAGCTTCAAAAATCTTCTCCGAAACCACAAAGCCAATAGTTAAGACATTTAGTATGTTTGTTTGTTTGTTTGATTTGAGGTTTAACGTCCCCGTCAACACTTTAGGTCATTTTGGAGACGTTGCTTCCAATTTTGTGGGACTTTTACCCGACACTGAGATGAAATGGCATCTCAAGCCCTGCCGCCATATGAAACCAATGGGGTTTATAAACATGGACGGGCCGATTCGCACCGCTATGACATTTAGCATGTAGCAACGTAGTATGGTCACCAACACAAATCTTGCCAGTCGTGCCCCTGGGGTCAGAATTTGCCACGCCCCGGGGCTCATACGCTCCTATAGACTTACAATGGGAAAAACTTAGAAAATCTTCTTCTCTGAAACCTTAAGGCCCAGAGCTTAGATAATCAGTATGTAGCAACGTCCAGCGGTCCCCTACAAACGGTTCGCTATCTCAATCTGTCATTACCCATAATCAACATGACAAAAATATTGTCAAGGTCATCATTCTGAGCAAGTTTGATGGTGATTGGACCTAAAATAATGTGTTCACAATGTTTTTTCTATGATTTGATCTACTGACCTAATTTATGACCAACATAACCCATATTCAAAATTGACAGAGATATTATCATGATGATCATTCTGGGCAAGTTTGATGATGATCGGTGTGTGTGTGTGTGTGAATTCGGGTTTAACGTCGCTTTCAACAACTTTTCAGTCATATTACGACGGTGTCTGGTTGCGACAGGGAGCTCAATGCTCACTTTTATAGTGCTGCCTCACTCAAGTATCATGTCTCAGACACATTACATGATACCACACCCAGTCACATTATCCTGACACTGGGTCGACCAGTCCTAGCTCTACCCCGTAAATCTGAGTGCCAAACGAGGAGTAGATAGTACCATTTTTAACGTCTTTGGTATGTCGCGGCCCGAGATCGAACCCGTGACCTCCCGTTCCCCGGAGCGGACACTCTACCAACTGAGCTATCGGGGCCGGTTGATGATGATCGGACTAAAACTGTTGGCTCCAGAGTGTTCAGAAAGTTTTACTATGATTTGTCATACTGACTTACCTTTTGTCCTGACATGATGTATATAACCGGCCCCGATAGCTCAGTTGGTAGAGTGTCCGCTCCGGGGAACGGGAGGTCTGGGGTTCGACCCCGGGCCGCGACATACCAAAGTCGTTAAAAATGGTACTAGCTGCTCCTCGTTTGGCACTCAGATTTACGGGGTAGAGCTAGGACTGGTCGATCCAGTGTCAGGATAATGTGACTGGGTGTGGTATCATGTAATGTGTCTGGGACATGATACTTCAGTGAGGCAGCACTATAAATGTGAGCATTGAGCTCCCTGTCGCAACCAGACACCGTCGTGATATGACTGAAAAATTGTTGAAAGCGACGTTAAACCCGAATTCACACACACACACACACACACACACTGACATGATGTATATTCGAACTTGACTGGGGTTATTTTGAGCAAATCCGACGATGATTGGACCGAAACTATTGACTCTATTTTTTTCTGTGACTTGACCTACTGACCTACTTTTTGACCCAATATGACTCCTATTTGAACTTGACTAAGATATGGGCCCCGTCAAGCGATTCTGGTACTTATCGCCTATGCGAGCAGCGAAGGTTCAGGCGAGCCTGCGCATCCGCGCAGTCTCGTCTGAACCTTCGCTGCTCGCTCATACAAGCAGTGAATCAAGAGAAACCTTCAGACAGAAAGCCATATCGCTGGCCCCTCTGAATGGCTGGGCATACGCAGTTAAAATTTGTGATGACGGAATGCTCGAAGACACAAATTTGCCTGGCGGGGCTCATATAGTCAAGACGATCATTCTGGGCAAGATTAATGGTGATTGGACTACAACTGTGGCCTATAGAGTGCTTGCTTACATGAAAACGTTTTACGCACGCACGACACCTTACAACGCCGGACATCTCAATTTCACAAAAGCTCAACATGATCTTCGGCCAGGTGAGCTAAAAACCAATCAAGGAATAACAAATTTACAGACCAGGCACTAACTTTTGACCTTTAATCTTTATGTTTGACCTTAACATTAGAGCTATAGATCTGGGTATTGCGTATGAGAAGTTTCTCAACATTGGAAACAGTTCTGCTGAGAAATTGCAAAACAATTCAAGGAATTTCAAATTTATAGGCTGTAAACCAACAAAAGAAACTATATTTTGACCTTTGCCTCTAAGTTTGACTTCGACCATAGAGCTATATACCAGGGTATTGCACATGATACAGCCTCTCATAATGGGAAACATTTCTGCAAACTTATTTCAAAATCATTCAAGGAATTACAAAAGTACAGACAAAGCAACAAAAATAGACACTATTTTTGACCTTTGACCTCTAAGTTTGACCTTGACCTTAAGGCTATAGACGAAGGTATATTTTCTGATATAGAATATTACAATAGGAAAAAATTCTGCTAAGTTATTTAAAAATTCCATCTTGGAATGACAGTTACAGACACGAAGCCAAAACACAATATTTTTTACCTTTGATCTCCACGTGGGACCTTGACCTTGGGGCTGCAGACCTTGGTTTGGGGCAAGGCACGTCGTTCGATGACGGTAGTCATTACTGCCAAGTTATTTTGAAATCGATTGCGGAATTACAAAGTTATGGGCTGGACATTGTTATGGTAACACAAATTCGGACGTACATGCACACATACATACACACGGACATTGTAAACAAACCAATGCCCGTCCGCCATTGGCATGAGGCATTATAAATGTTTGCTATTTGATGAATGGATGGTTGCATTAAAACATGATTTTACCAGCTTCACATGATTGTTTCATGAGGATACCAAGGCAAGAATTACATACACATTTAAAGTTACAGGTATTGCAGATGCGAATTTTGCTTATTTAGGGTCAGTCTCTTAAAATAGTATCTCAGAAATCGTTCATTATGTTTATCTAAAATTTCTTACATGCACTTCACTAATAAAATGCAATCAGAAAAATGGGAAAAAATCGCCCACGGACCCTATTTGGACCAAAAATCTCATGATGCGCCACAATTATTTGGGAGAAAATATGTTTAGATATGCGATGGAATTTTTGTCCTTCAAGGCGCAGCAATTTTATCGTAGAATATCATCACGTTCTTTTATGCCTTCACTTCTATTTTAAAATTTTCACATGGTCTGTGTTCCAAGAAAAGTGTGGTTACGTTAACTGACCGGAACTAAATAGTATTGACTTCGCCGATAAACTCTAAATTTAAACAAACAAAACTACGAGTACGATAAGCAGAGACTGATCAGAACGCGCAAGTGAGTCCAACAAAGAACACATCACACCAGACTACACATTTACCCTCTAAGGCAAGAGATGCCGTACTTTTCTCTATGGATAGCCCGGGATGTTATAAATGCGATCACCGAAGACCTCGCCCAGTCTGATCTGAGTAACAGAAGACTCAATGACATGTGAATGGCGAGGGCTCTGATCAGACTGCACAGAAGCGCATGTCTTATCTGAGTTTTCGGTAGCCTTATTGTAGGTTTTGACTTGGTCATGGGAATAAGTCCGCTTTTCGGAAGCAAAATATAACAAGAGCACTGCAAGCGGGTGCCATCTTCGTCAGTAGATCTTCGATGGCTCTAACACCGATTGCTCATTTACCATGGATGAGTTGAACAAGTTTTAAGTCCCTAGGGAATTCCTGTACATAATAAGTAATGCGGGATAATTAAGGAGATTTTCGAATTTTATCTTGCAAATGTATGCTGTGTGTACTCATTAGAATCGCCTCGATGAGGCGATTCTAATCAGTACACACAGCATACATTTTTGTTAAAGAACACCAAAAGATGTCCCAGAATTAACCCCTTCATGCCTCCTGGCAGAAACCTCATTGGCTCGAACTACTCCTGTCTCGAACAGATTTTCGTGGTCCCAAAGGAGTTCGAGTCAGCGACGTTCTACTGTATGTCACAAATTGCTCCATGGAGGTTATGGAACTTGGTCAGAATGTAGCTCTTGTCATGATGCAGATGAATGTCAAGCTTGGCCAAACACTTTTGGATATATGGCTAAGGTTAAAGTTTTTGTTAAATTTTCGATAAAAAATAAAAAATTGGTCAAAGTTCAAAGGTCAATGTTTCTGGCGAAAGACTTTGCACTGTACTGGTTAACCGCTCACGTATAAGCCTACCCAGAACAAGTGTGTATAGGTAAACTGACCTGCTCGAAAATGACCTAGATATTGTTGACTGGGCCTTTAAACTCCAATACAAACAAACAAACAAGGTCACAAGTCAAAACATATAATATCAATGAAAAGGTCTTGCCCAAAGCAGCACACATGTCAATTGTGAAAGATGTATTGGTCGAGGTATCAAAACGAGAGGTAAAACGTTTTCTTGAAACAGGTGTGTTTTCGTATGTCAAAAAGGAGTATAAATCAGTCATAATGCATGACAAAGATGATGGAACTTGGTAAGAATGTAACACTTGTGATCATGTAGATCTGTGTCAAGTTTCATGAGGTATATTCACCTTATTTGCATTATCTGCTGGTTCCTAGTCTGAAGGTTATCAGTGTCGGAAAAACAGTTAACCAGACCCCCCCTGACCTTCAAGGTCAGGGGGGTCTGGTTACCTGTTTTTCCAATATTGTCAATGTGCAAGCTGGGAGCCAGCAACTAAAGCAAATATGGTATGTAGGGCAAATACCTTTGTAAATATGGCCAAAATTAAAGTTTCAGGTTACATTTGCGAAAGATAAATCATATTTCAAAGGTCAAGATCAACAGGTCAAACATAACGCAAACACGCCTATACAAATACATTCCCAACTTTATCGCCGAAAAAATGAAAATTTTATGATGAAAGATTGTGATATTTTTCTTTTTTTTCTGCTCAAACTATAGATTGTGGGCACTCGTTAGAACTGCCTCATCGAGGCGGTTCTAACGAGTACCCACAATCTATATTTTAGAGAAGAAATAAGAAAAATTATGTATACCCCCGGAAACCACAGTGGGGTTCAAGGGGGTCAAAATTATATAGGCGTGTTTTCGTGATGAGCTTGGTATTAATGAAATGGCCTTGTCCCAAGGAACATCCCCTGGGGTAGCCCCTATGTGCTTTTAGCGCCCGGTTATCTTACAAAATCTATCAAGTCAAGAAACATCCGTTTGAAGTTTGAAGGCTGTATTGCTAGTGGTATTTAAATGGGTGAATAAAAAAACTAAAAAAAAAAGAAAAAAAAAAAAAAAAAAAAAAACATTTTTTTTTCAAATGAGAAAAAAAGGGGAGATAATTCAGTCAGCTACCATGATAGAGTTATGAAACTATGATAGAATGTAGCTTTTCTGATGATGAGAATATGTGTGAAGTTTCCTGAAGGCAGGCCAAGTTCCATTACGAAAGCACACCTATACAAATACATTGCCAATTTTTTGGCCAAAAATTAGAATTTTTAAGATGAAAAATTGTGATATTTTTCTTATTTCTGCTCAAAAACATAGATTGCGGGGACTCGATAGAACCGCCTCGACGAGGCGGTTCTATCGAGTACCCACAATCTATGTTTTTGAGCAGAAATAAGAAAAATAATGTATACCCCCTTAAACCCCAGTTTTACCATATAAAAGTGGGGTTCAAGGGGTTCAAATTAATATAGGCGTGTTTTCGTGATGCGCTTGGAAATACGGGCAATGTTAAAAAACTTGATTAAATTTTCGAAAAATATATCAAAATTCAAAGGTCAAGGTCACAGGTCAAAAAGTATGGTTGCAATGGAAAGGTCTTGTCCCAAAGAACATCCATTTGAAGTTTAAGTAACATTGAAATGAAGGGAAAAAAATGTTGTTTCAGAAGAAAAAAGAACAGCGGAGATTATTACAGTTACGGCCCTTGGTCATAGCTCCCGCCCATCGGGGCTTGAAGAAATAGATGGTCTGCATGATGCTTCCACGCAGAGCTGATACCGATCGCACACAAGTGCTGGTAAACCGCTTAGAGGATCTAAGCCTGCCCAGGCAAAGCATCTCAATGTCGGGTAAAAGTCCCACAAAATTGGAAGCGACGTCTCCAAAATGACCTATACATTGCTGACGGGGACGTCGAACCTCAAATCAAATCAAAACAATTACACGGCCCTTGGTCAGAATGTAGCTCTTGTGATGATGAGAATGTTGAATGCCGGAGGTTTCATGGCTAGGTCAAATGCTTTTGAAGTTAGTAGCCAAGGTTAAGTTTTTTTTCGGAACGACGACACGACGACGACAACAACAACAACAACAAAAACAACAACGCATACGCCGGAGTGACGACAATAGCTCTGGAGAGATGACAACTTTGGTCTATTGAAAGAAATAGATCTTCAAAATTTATTTTTTGTTGGAATTGAGGTTTTATGTCCCCGTCAACACTCTTGATGTCATTTTGTAGACGTTGCTTCCAATTTTGTGGGACTTTTACCCGGCATTGAGATGAAATGGCATCTCAAACCCTGCCGCCTAAACAAACCAAAAAGTGTTATATGTAGGAACGGTCTGACGCGTACAACGTTGTCTCGGCAGGCTTAGATCCTCTAAGTGGTTCACCATGACTCAGTCAGTTTGAGCTCTGCGTGAAAGTACCATGACTTCGCTTTAAAACTTACTTACAATGTAGTCCACGTAAATGCTTACGCATGCGCACGCGAATATTTATTGACCGCAAAATGTGAAGTGAGTGGTGGTGAAATGACCGTTTACTAGAGTTCATGGTGCGGTCTTTCGGTAAACATGAAAGAAACCTTCTCTTATTACTGCTTTTTCACTCGCATCCCAATTAACCTGGCAGCAAAAAACGTAGGAATAATTAACTACAATCAATCTTATTATTTCCTGCGACTATTCTTGATTAAAAGATAGATTGATAGACTGGTGTTTTGATGTCATTTGGCTAATTACAGGATTTAGCCAATTATTCACAAAAAGTCTAATATGGGCAGATGAGACATTGTGAAAACACGCCTATACAGATACATTGTCTATTTAACCACCGAAAAATCGAAAATTTAAGACGAAAAAATTGTGATATTTTTCTTATTTCTGCTCAAAATACAGATTGTGGTACTCGTTAGAACCGCCTCATCGAGGCGGTTCTAACGAGTACCCTCAATCTATATTTTAGAGCAGAAATAAGAAAAATAAGGTTTACCCCTGCAAACCACAGTTTTACTATATAAAACTTGGGTTCAAGGGGGTCAAAATTATATAGGCGTGTTTTCATGATGCCTACACTTATCGGCCTTGAAAAATAAAACACTCACACAGACAAAATTATGGATTTGACACTTCCATTAATGAAAATGGAAAATTTCATACTGCTACATGTCAGAAATCTTACGCGTTTATTGGAAATCGTTGCCTGGAAGTATAAATTTGCAGAAAATCGCCATTTGGGGAAGATTTTGCTTTAATTCACAGTTAATCTGTGGTTAAAAATCTCCTGAAATCCATTTGTTTTCTGTTGATTACGGCCAGCGGTAACCCGTCAGTAAGATTGACTAGGTGTGTGACGTCACGGCACAAGCTCTATAAGCACGACAAGCCTACAATAAGACATGTGCGCCCAACGAAGACTCTAATCAGCCTGCTCCTTCATGCAACAAGAGAAGTCTCTATTGAGACTATATGGATGCCCAGGCTGATCTGATTCTTCGCTGGGTGCACATGTCTTATTGTAGGTTTTGTCATGCGCTGGCTCATTTATTTTCCACTTTCTCTCCTGTTCCTCAATTTCATCTCTTCTTCTATCTCTTCTAATATTAGAAGCCGCTGTGGCGCAGTGGTTATGCTACTCGCCTTGTAAACCAGGGGTCGCAGGATCGATCCCGGGCTTCTCCAGACTTTCGGATGAGTCTTTAAACCAAGGTCCCGTCTCCGTATGCACTCATTCTCAAATGAATTGGGATATTGCAGTCGCCGTATATTTTCTGGAATCAAGCAGTCATTTTAACCAATTCATACGTTTATATGACAGAACAACAGGTCAAGAAGATATCATGATAAACCTCCTGTAGAAAAGTACCTTTTCAGAGAAAATGAGCCACGGGAAAACCTGGTTTTGTAATGTTCGAGACTGTCGCTTTTCGAATTCTCTGTGTTTGCGCACTTACAAATTTGAAATTCCACTAGTAAGGAAAAGGTTAGGTTGTTTCCATAAATTCTACATGTTCTGGGTAGGGAAATAACTACCATTAGCAGGACCACATGGAGTCTTACTAAGTATTTTTCCCCAATTATGGCTGTCGCCGAAATTTAATTAAACATTGTAATGTACGAGACGACGTTTTTCTTCTTGTTATTTCAAAACAACGTTTAGGTTTTTATACACAGAAACATGACCAAATGGAGATTCTATATTATATTAAGCAAATAAGGTTGTTTGATGTTACCTGTACAATAGGAAATGAAAAATACTTGCCATACAAAAATGTGCATGGATTTGTTGCAAAAATGCATGTAATGTTCGCGATCATTATACCAGGCTAATAACGTATGTATGGACAAAAAATGCTAGATTGAGTTAAACTCCCGCAATGTGTGACTAACATAAATACATCATCTGGAAAGAAAATAATATTTTGATGTTGAAATTCCCTCATTTCAAGTGTTTTGTAATGTTCGAGACCTGTAATGTCCAATACCGAAAATTGTTAGTCTAACAGCTTGATCACATTGCTCTCACGTAACAGTTTTCCGTTACCAGATTACGTAGTAGAAAGTATCTGCAGACGACATGGTTGCCTTTTCCGGTGTTTGATGTTTAAGGGAGTCGGCAGATAATACCACAGTTAAGGGAAAACAGAAGTGATATTTTCTTTTTAAATACCTGCATAGAAACGTTTTATCTTTTTCCAATATTATTTGTCACAATTATTATTGTTCAATTAAGAATATGCCACCAAACATCATTATTAATGAACAACATTTGCACGCTTGCAAGATCATCATTCTATTGCAATACGCAGTGGATGTATGCGATGAAATGTCCGCTACATTTGGTATCGAACATGACAGGTTTGCTATGTTGACCGTCCAGGGATAATGACTGCAAATAAATGAACAATTTTAAATTGTGCAACCTTAGGTGTGTAAAATGAACACGTTTAGTGATATACATGTTTGCTACATTTCTACCAATAGCTCACGGTAAAAATGTTGATTCCAAATTCATCACTTATTTTCGATTTTGGATTTGAGTCCCATAGCTTATAACCTTTTCCCAAATTTTATTTGCCAGAATGAATATTTTCAATATCAAATGTGCACTGTTAGCAAGGCACTTCAACTCTCAAATTTGTATTTCCAAATGCATATTTTGAATGTTAGAAGCATTGTAAGTGCAGTTAAAGTTACTAACATTATTGTATCGACCACTACAAATTGTATCGAACATCCCCACCTAAAATAAATGTGTATATTTTAGAGTATGCTGGTTTACTTTTGATTATGTTCCTAGATACAACAAATACAATATTAGATTCATTTTCAATTTTACAGATAGAAATGGTATATTGGCATAGCATGCCCCTTTACCTAGACTGGAAACAGTCCATTCATTTTATCATTTCACTTATAATAATATGCTTATTCATTTTAACCCAGCTCAAAAGCAATGACTTCCATCCCATAGCACCAAATGAAAAGTTTTGGAGATCAGAAAGTATTAGAGAGGAGAATAATATAAATCAATGCTAATACAAATGAGAAGATATTGGTTAAACTTTTGGACTGATTCCAGTCTACCCTTTACCGTGTATGGTTATATCCGAGACCATCATAGCTGCCATTTACAGACATGCATTTGTTTACATTTCTGAGAACTTATTTACAAACTTCACAAAACGTATTACTTTCTTCCAGCTGGTAGACAAAATTGGTTACACTTTGAAGACTTTTCTATAGACAAATATTACTCTGGAATGCACTGTATTGTTCGATACTGTATTCTCGCGTTTGCTTTATTAATTTTAGATACTTGATTATTGAGAACATAAGGTGTTGCGGTTGTTGTGTGTTAATATGTGATAAATATGTCTTTTAATGTTTCGGCTGCCTTAAGAAAGCAGTTTATCTGTCGAGGAGCATTTTTTATGCATAAAAGTATATACCGAGGCTTTTTTGCGTAATAGCGACACCATGTTTTAAAAGCATATGACTGAGCATGCACTGTTACATTAGTTAGATCCAAAATATGAATGAAAATGACACCAACAGCTACATTGTCATTTTATCGCGTCAGTAAACTACTTTACTTATAGAAACAAAATCAATGTAATGTCCGCGACTTTTTATATATAATTAAAAAAACCTATTGCTTATGTTGAACGTTTATCTAAAGTAATATTACTTGTGTTCCTTATTCACCACTCAATACCTGTTCAAATGCAACAGTCGTAAGTGATCTTGCTATTATGTGCTTCTCTTAAAACAAAACGAAAGTTATATGTTTTAGTAAACTATTTCTTTTTCTGTATTCTCTAACCAACCCCGAATTTTATTCTAAATGGCTATTCATTTCTTTACCATATATATGACCATACGTTCAATTTTGTCCCCGCTTAATAAACCGGTCGTAAGTTTCTGTCATTGCGAGCTGTGGTCTCTTGATTTTTTGTGATGTTATAGACGGGGGCAATGAACAAGTAGATTGTAGCGTACATTTCTCACAATCAAAATTTATCAAAATACCGACATATTTCTAGCTGTTGGGGTGAAATAACTTTTGATTTCTTGATCAAGGAATTTTAACTGAGTATAGGTACATCTTTATACTTTATTTTGAACATATCGGTGACTGAATCCAAGTGACTTTATAATTTGACTTTTTAAACGGCTAAAATCCCAATTCATTTGAGAATGAGTGATCATGACCTTAGCTGTTGGCGAGACGTAAAACCCAAACACTAACTCTATCTCTTCTTTAAACATTCGGATTAGTCTTTACATCAAGGAAACACGCCTATATAATTTTGACCCCCTTGAACCCCACTTTTATTTAGAAAAACTGGGGTTTCAGGGGGTAAACCTTATTTTTCTTATTTCTGCTCTAAAATATAGATTCTGGGTACTCCTTAGAACCGCCGCGATGAGGCGGTTCTAACGAGTGCCCACAATCTATATTTTGAGCAGAAATAAGAAAAAGATCACAATTTTTCATCACCAAATTTTCATTTTTTTCGGCGATAAAGGAGGCAATGTATTTGTATAGGCGTGTTTGCGTAATGAACTGGGGTCCCGTCTCCGTATCACCTTAGCTGTTGGTGGGACGTAAAACTCAAACACACTCACTCACTCTCTCTCTCTTCTATCTCCTTTCTTCCTTTCTCACAAAATGGCCCAAAAGGGTTGACGTGACGTTAAACGCCAACACAATCAATCAACCCATCACGGAAACACACCTATATAATTTTGACCCCCTTATACCCACTTTTAAACAGTAAAACTGGGGTTTACGGGGGTATACGGAGACGGAGGTGTACATTTTTCATCTAATGGCTGCTCAAAAACAGAAATGTGGGATCTCCTGAGAACCGCCTCGCCGCATATTTTATGTTTTTGAGCAGAAATATGAAAAATATGTTGTTGTTTTTTTATCCGAAAATGTTCATTTTTTTGGTGGTAAAATTTCACGCCTGTTCAAATATATTGAAAGTTTTACCACCAAAAAATGAAAATTTTCAGATAAATTCTGATAGCATCACGTGAACAAGTCCGTGAAATTAAGACCCCCCTAGACCCCACTTTATATAGAGAAAACTGTGGTTTACGGGGGTATTCACTATTTTTCTCATTTGTGCTCCAAGACATAGGTTGTGGGTACTCGTTAGAACCGCCTCAATGAGGCGGTTCTATCGAGCACCCACATCCTATGTTTTGAGCATTTATAAGAAAATATGAAGGATTTTCATCAGAAAAGTAGCCATTTTGGAGATGTGAAAAATGCACTATGTCGCACGGGCGAGTTATCGTAATGGTTTGCCTCTATATCTACTGAAAACATAGATCATGGGAACTCGTTAGAACAGCGTAGTCTATGTTTTTGAGTAGAAATAAGACAAAATAATGTTAACCCCTGTAAACCCCTGTTTTTCGATATTGTTTGTTTGATTTGAGGTTTAACGTCCCCGTCAACACTGTAAAGGTCATTTTGGAGACGTTGCTTCCAATTTTGTGGGACTTTTACCCGACAATGAGATGAAATGACATCTCAAGCCCTGTCGCCCAATGACACCAATAGGGTTTATTAGCATGGACGGTCCGCCTCGCACCGCGGTTCCTGGACAGGCTTAGATCTTCTAAGCGGTTTACCAGTGCTAGTGTGCGGGCTGGATTCAGCTCTGCGTGGAAGCATCATGCAGCCCATATATTTCTTCAAGCCCCTATGGGCGGGGGCTACCAGTTTTTCGATATAAAAAGTGGGTTGACGGGGGTTAAAAAATTATAGGCGTGTTTTCGTGATGAACGTTTCCTTTCTCGGCCACGATTTTCCATCACGAAAACACGCCTATATAATTTTGACCCCTTGAACCCCACTTTTATATAGTAAAACTGGGGTTTCCGGGGGTATACCTTATTTTTCTTATTTCTGCTCTAAAATATAGATTGTGGGTAATCTAACGAGTGCCCACAATCTATATTTTGAGCAGAAATATGAAAAATATCACAATTTTTCATCATAAAATTTTCATTTTTTCGGCGATAAAGGTGGCAATGTATTTGTATAGGCGTTTTTTCGCAATGTATACCACTAGGGTTAAAGGGACGGTCTGACTCAACCACTTTTCTTAGACCTTCTAAGGGTTTACCAGTACTCAAGAGATTGGTCGATTTCAGCTCTGCGCGGAAACACTATGCAGCCAAATCTACTTTTCCAAACAGAAGCCCTGTGGTGTAGTGGTCACGCTAATCGCCTTGTAAACCAGGGCTCGCAGGATCGATCCCGGGCTTCTCCAGATTTTCGGATGAGTGTTTAAACCGAGGTCCCGTCTCCGTATCACCTTAGCTGTTGGGCGGGCGTAAAACTCAAACACTCACTCATTTTTTCCAAGCCCCGATGGACGGGTGCCTTTTTCTCTTATCGTAGTCCAATTATTAAAAACATATTTTAGCATAATAAGAGGCGGGGTCCCGCCCCCGCCCATAGGGGCTTGAAGAAATATATGGGCTGCATGATGCTTCCACGCAGAGCTGAATCCGTCCCGCACAATAGTACTGGTAAACCGCTTGGAGGATCTAAGCCTGTCCAGGAACCGCGGTGCGAGGCGGACCGTCCATGCTAATAAACCCTATTGGTTTCATTGGGCGACAGGGCTTGAGATGTCATTTCATCTCAATGCCGGGTAAAAGTCCCACAAAATTGGAAGCAACGTCTCCAAAATGACCTTTACAGTGTTGACGGGGACGTTAAACCTCAAATCAAACAAAAACAAAGAGGCGGGGTCGGTGACACGTGACACTAGTGGACCAATACTTACTTCCATTGTGTGTCATTATTATTGTTTTAAAAGCTTACATTAGTGCACTCTCAGAAAAAGCAATTTGCCACGCGCAGTCGACGGAAACTCACATTAGCTTTAGCTGATATATGATTTTTATTTTGTTTTCGTTTTCGAATCACGAAAACACGCCTATATAATTCTGACCCCCTTACACCAAACTTTTATATAGTAAAACTGGGGTTTACAGGGTTAAAATGTAGATGGTGGGTATTCGTTAGAACCGCCTTATCGAGGCGGTTCTAGCGAGTACCCGCAATATATATTTTCAGCAGAAACAAGAAAAAAATCTCACAATTTTTCATCTTAAAATTTTCGTGTAGTTTTTTTTCGGCGGTTAAGTGTACACTGTACATGTATTAGTATATGCGTGTTTTCGGTAATGGAAATACAGTAGAACTTCGATGGCTCGAACAACGATGGCTCGTTTACCATGGATGAGTCGAACCCATTCTTGAGCCAATAGCGAAATCCTCTACATGAGAAATAGTGGGAGCCGGATAATTAAGGAGATTTCAGTCTTTTATCTTGCCAATGTATGCTGTGTGTACTCATTAGAATCGCCTCGATGAGGCGATTCTGATGAGTACACACAGCATACATATTCATTATAGAACACTGAAAAGATGTCTAAAAGTATCTCGCTATGCCTCCTGACAGTAACCTCGGTGGCTCGAACTACCCCTGTCTCGAACAGATTTTCGTGGTCACAAAGGTGTTCGAGCCATTGAAGTTCAACTGTACCATTTTACCAACCAAGGCTCATAGCAAACACAAGGATTTCATACTTATCTTATTCGTTGTTGACAGAACATGGCATTTTGTTAGTCTTTTCATATCTGTGCGCATATTTCCTTGGACATAACATGTCATTCAGTTGTTGACTACAGCACATGCCTATATAAAACAGATTTTTTCATCAACTGCATACCAATTTGTGTAGAAAATGTTGCTGATTGTATGGAGAACTATTTTACAGTGCTCTTGATCGTTTAAAGTTCAGAACAGTGATGTTACCAATAAAGATTATATTCTTCACTATCACCTTTCAGTTGTTTGCTATCAGGGGAGACAATGAGCGACAAACTAACTATAACAGTGTTCTGAACTTCATTATGGAAATACGAAATAACAGCAGTACTGTGTGGGAATATGTTGCCACAATACAGGCCCTGTTGTGTCCGGAACAACCAGTGTGTACCCGAGACGGAATACAGGATCGCAATACAACTCTTAGCACCTTACAACCGACATTAAGCGTTGGAACAGAGTGGGTACGTATTCAAGAATTTCCAGAATTTGTGGGTATATGCTGTCTACCCTGCTCTTGTTCAGAAAACTGTCAAAGAAACGGTTACTGCTGCATGTCTAGAGAAGTGTTCTTCAGTGAAAAAGCCACAGGTGAAAACAGCGGTGATACATTTGCGAATGATACAAGCGACGGCACGCTTCTGAAAGTTACAAGCAGAAAATATGCAAATGATATAAGCGACAGCGCGTCCGTGGATGATAGAAGCGTCGATACGTTACTGAACAATGTTGGCGACAATAATAAGACAATGGCTGGTAAAATTGAAACCACTTCACCTGATCCTACATCAGATGGCCAAGTTGAGAGCGACTGTGTAGCGGCATCCGTGAAAGCTTACCTTGACAAAAACTACATCGACCCTCTTAACAGTTATTTTATGGTCACTCGTTGCTTCAAAGACAACACGAATGACACTCTGAACGGAAAATGCCAGCATCCAAGGTATGACCAATTAGATGAAACGACGCCTATAACTTCGTTGAAAACAAACCAAACCTATTGGAACATGTATTGTGCGATCTGTAACAAAGATGCAGACGACGTCATACAATGGACTTCTGTTGTGAATCTATCGCCTCAGTTCTACTATTTCGCTAACTCGTCACGGCCTCGAAACTTTCCTCAGACGGTAGAGGAACTTCATATTATGCTTGTTAATTCAGTTGCTGGAATAACCTACACACCGACAACTGCTGTGGAAGACAATGTATGCCTGCCGAAAAACAACCTTAAATCGTGCACCAGATACGCAGATATAAAAGCTGTCAGCCACAAAGCCTCGGTGGTCAACGACTGTAGCCAGTTCTACGCTCCAGTGACATTTAATATACAGGGTTTAATACGCCCCTATATGAATCCATTTTGCATCTTTTGTGACGTTGGTGAGATACAACCAGCCAGAAACACAGACTGTGCTGAGAAAGATCAAAGTAAAGGCCACGGGGGTATGGTAAGTGGTCTCCTTGACTACAGAAAAGAACAAAATTGGGAAGAAACCGCAGCCGGCCAAGATCTTAAAGAAGGTAAATGTCGGTGCACCGAGGTAGAAGACCCTTATCAGGTATGTTAGAATCTAATACACAGCAGAAGCTCGTAGAACGACTGCACATGTTTCCAAATATTTTAAATTATAAAGACTTTGGCGTTACAGTAATTCCCAATAATGTGAATAAGGTGAAATGACATCTCAAGCCTTACCGCCCGAAGAATCCACTAGGCTTTAACCCTTTCCCACTCAGATACGTGTTTTACGTGTCTGCACCCCACCCCCAATTTTAAGCCCCAGAAGCACATACAATCTGCATTTCAACCCCTGGGTAGTTATGTTTGCTTTAAGATTTGTTGGGCAAAAAAGTGACCTGTTTTGTTCGTGAGCCTCCCCACTAAAAATATTCTGGGGGTTGGGGGGGGGGGTGGGAATGAAAGGGGGGGGGGAAACGCCCCCCCCCCCTCACATCCCGAAAAATTTTGGGTGTATGGCCCAACCGGCCGCTAAAATTTATATCTGATGGTGCCTGGGGTCCAAAATGCCTGAAAATTGATGCTGATAAAACATGATGCAAACAGTGAAAATGGCCAGTGCCAAACACCTTAATTGTTGCCTTGACAGCTGTGTGAAGATTAAAATGTGGTAAAAAAATTCATGTGAAAACACACTTTTTGCCAACTTTGAGATGCCCCCTCTTTACCATGACAACAATGATTAAGTCATGAAAGGTTGCATTTGAAAGGCGACTGCCCAATGAACATTCATACGGAGTTTGGTGTAAAACGGACCGTCCATTATGAAACAATGGCTAGTTGAAGTTGCTGTCAGGTGCAACACTGTGAAAATCAGCGAAATTCACAAAATCTCTGAGTGGTAAAGGGTTAAGGGACGGTACATATCGCACCAATTTGCCTGGACAGGCCGATTAGAATAAGCGGTTTACCAGTACTCATGTTCGGACGGTTTCAGCTCTGCGCGGAAGCACCTTGTAACCCAGTCTATTTCTACAAGCCCCGATTGGCGGAGGTGATCCCAATTAGAGATAGTATAATGAGTAAAAAAGGGGGTAATTTTACAAATAACCCCAAGAAACATATGTTGTGGGCAGTTGTTAGAAACGCCTCGCCCGGGGGGGGGGGGGGAGATTCTAGCAAATATTCTAACACAGCGCGCCTATATAGGCAATGGAAAATAACTGTGTTTTTTTCTACATTAAATCACGGCAAGGAAGAGCGTGTCGAGTGACGTCATTAAAAGCTACGAATTTATGACTTCACTAGTCGATTTCCTTGACGTTAGACGGTGTAACGTCATATTCTCGCATCGAAAACGTTAGAAAAGGCTATAAATGCATGTGTTTCAGTCAATAATTTTAGCGGGATTTCTTCTAACAATGGCAAAAAGTTGTGAGATTTTGAAGGAAACAATATCATTGCCGATTTTCAGCGTGCTAGAATGTAAATAGATCAGCTCTAGTTTGTGATTTGTTGAGTAATAAATCACAGTTTGTCGGTCAGTTGTAAGTAGACAAATCACGCGCTACGCGCACGTGATTTGATCTACTTTACAACTGACCTCCAAACTGTGATTTATTACTCAACAAATCAGTTAGAGCTGGTCTATTTCTTAAGCCAAAGCATTTGTATCATGATGATATGTGTTACTATCGCTTCGCCAAATCGAATTCAACAAATATCCACACTGTATGAATGAATTTCACTTTTCAGTAAGACCACCTAAAATTGAGACATATTCTGATGTAAAAAGCTTATTTAGACGGGTGCAGTCATTCTTTCTCCGTTTTTTTCTGCACAAAATATCATCTGGTCAGGGACCACCTTTGGGACTGTTCAAAAGTGGTCTTAACCAGTCTCAAAGGTGGTCTTAATAGAGGAATTTTACTGCATTATCGGCGAATCACTTGAAGTCCGAAGGGTTGATGCTGAGTTTGTGAGTGATTCGCCGGAGTTTACACATCGATAAAATATACATAGAGGATCTTACATGAGTGTTCATGTATTATTGAATTTATTAAACGAGTCGAGGAAAAGGGATAAAATGCGAGGCTTTTATGAGCGGTAAAGTTTACAATGCATTTGTATAGGCGTGTTTTCGTAATAAACGCGCCGAATGTGAATGTTCTTCGGAACAGGTATTAAAGATGACAACGTCGCCTGAGCGATTGCGTAACTAGTTCTTCGCAGCTGATTGGTCGAAACTTTCAGACCAACTGACCTAACGATGATACACATTTTTGATTACGCAGCATAAATCTGAAGGTGGGATTGCTGTAGTATACGTTTTTGACAATCGCTAAGTCCTCCCACCCCCTCCCCCACATCATGTGTAAAGCAGAATACCGTTATGCGGATTACGGCTAGTTTGCATCATTTGAACAAGTTCGTGAAATGAACACGCCCTAAACCCCACTTTATTTAGAGACAATTGGGGTTTACGGGGTTATACATTATTTTTCTTATTTCTGCTCTAAGACATAGGTTGTTACTACTCGTTAGAACCGCCTCAACGAGGCGATTCTAACGAGCACATACAACCTATGTTTGCAGTACAAATAAGAATAATATCATGAATTTTCATCAGAAAAATAGCCAACTTGGAGATGTGATAAAATGCACTATGTCGCACGGGTGTGTTGTCATAATGGTACTTTTGACAGACATGTCACTTGTGACGAAAATTCTTGTTTCTTGTTCAGCTTGTCATTATGTTTTGGTGTATTGACACTTAAATAAACCGAATGATGATGCAGTATTGCCACACTGCTAGTTGCGTGGTTGTAATTCATCATCATGCTAGGAAATTCATGCAATGCCTAGCAGTATAAACGTCACTTCATATTATAAAATGCATCGTGATAAAGTGTGTCTATATATACAGACAAAAAAGAGGGTCAATCTGATAACACACCCGTATGACACCGATAATTTTTTTCGCATCTCCAAAAAATGGCAACTTTTCTGAAGAAAATCCGTGATATTTTTCTTATTTATGCTGCAAACATAGGTTGTGGGTGCTCGTTAGAACCGCCTCATTGAGGCGGTTCTAACGAGTACCCACAACATATGTCTGGGAGCAGAAATAAGAAAAATAATGTATACCCCAGTAAACCCCAGTTTTCTCTATATAAAGTGGGGTTTGGTGGGGTGTTCATTTCACGGACTTGTTCTCGTGATGGTAAACGTCACTTCATATTATATAATGCATCATGTTTAAGTCTGACAAAAAAGGACACTCCGATAGCACACTCGTACGTCATAGGGCATGTTTTCGCATCCCCAAAATAGCTACATTCCTGATGAAAATCCGTTGAATTTTTGTTATTCATAACTCAAACATAGGTTGTGGGTGTTCGTTAGAACCGCCTCACTGAAGCGGTACTAACGCGTACCAACAACCTATGTCTTGGAGCAGAAATTTTGTTTGTTTGATTTGAGGTTTAACGTCCCCGTCAACACTGTAAAGGTCCTTTTGGAGACGCTGCTTCCAATTTTGTGGGACTTTTACCCGACATTGAGATGAAATCACAGCTCAAGCCCTGTCGCCCAATGAAACGAATAGGGTTTATTGGCATGGACGGTCTGCCCCGCACGGCGGTTCCTGTACAGGCTTAGATCCTCTAAGCGGTTTACCAGTACTAGTGTGCGAGCCGGATTCAGCTCTGCGTGGAAGCATCAGGCAGCCCATATATTTCTTCAAGCCCCTATGAGAAAAAACACTTTACCCACCCCTTTGATCCCCGTTTTCTCTATTTAAAGTGGGTTTTAGTAGGTTTTCATCCCACAGACTTGTTCACATGATGGCAAGGCGGATCGTTTTTAGCTCACCAGCGCCGAAGGCTCCAGGGGGAGCTTTTAGGATAGGCACTTGTCCGTCGTCGTCCGGGGTCATGCCCAACCCCCTCCACTTCATAAAAGGCCAATTTTTCCAGAAACCGATCCCATCTCTAGTTTATGAAATTTGGCTCTTTGGTTTGTTTGCTATGGCAAGTTAAGAGTTTCCATTGACTTATAATGGGGAAAATCGAAAAATTACTTTTATGCCTTTGTCAAACTTTCACAGACATGTTCCTTTGAAATGTTCTTTTAGGCCTATTGGTTGCCACAGATGGGAACTTGTCAATTGTCATCTGTTGTCCTGAAACACAACATTCAAGCGACATCGGACCTCTGAAGCCACTAGGTCCAAATTTTATCTGTAGCATCCTTGGGCGCAGGGCTTCCATAATAATTAAAATACATTGCTACCAGTGGACCGTGCCCACTGAGCTCTGATGAGCATAAAGGCCCATGGGTCTCTTGTTTTTCTTCTGCTCGAAGACATGGGTTGTGGGTACTCATTAGAAACGCCTCAATGGGGCGGTGATCACGGGAACCAATAGGTTATGAGTACTCTTGAAACGACTCAGTTTGGCCGTTCTAACGAGCGCCCACAATCTCCGTTTGAAGTAGTACGAAAAATATTACAAGTTTTTATCAGAAGAGATAATACTTTGAGCCAGCGCACGACAAAACCTACAATAAGACATAGGCGCCCAGCGAAGACTCAGATCAGCCTAAGGATGTAGCTAAGGGTCCAATGCTCCTTCATGCAGCAAGAGAAGTCTGTGGTTAGACTATATGGATGCGCAGGCTGATCTGATTCTTCGCAGTGCGCACATGTAATATGTAGGAAATGCTGTGCCCCGGTTCATATGAAAAAAATTGCCAATCATCAGGAGGTCGTTTACAAATGTGTTTGCTTTTGGTATATCAGCGCGCAAAGCAAATACGAAAGAAAAATAAATAAATAAGGGTATTCGAACATGTATTTTCGGCGAAGAATCAGATCGGACTTCGCATCAGCACAATTTTATCACGCGACAATACCTCTTTTCGTATGGCGCATCCCGGGCCACCTTATTTCTTATGGGCCCCGCTCATCGGGGCTTGAAGAGGGCTGCACGAGGCCTCCACGCAGAGCTGAAAACGACCGCACACGAGTAATGGTATAGCGCACAGAGGATCTAAGCCTGTCCAGGCAAAGCGGTTTGAGTCGGCCCGTCCATGCTTATAAACCCCATTCGTTTCATTTGGCGACAGGGCTTGAGAAGTAATTCCATCTCAATGTCGGGAAAAGTCCAACAAAACTGGAAGCAACAAATGACCTATACAGTGTTGAAGGGATGTTAAACCACGATTCAAACAAACAAAACCTTATTTTTCATACCCCTAATCCCACTCCCAACCGAAAAATATATGCTTGTTTTGTGGATACTCGTGAGAACATGAACTAGATTCCGCGAAATTTCCCCAAAAATTAGCCGGTGCACGGCAAAACCTGCAATAGGACCTTCGCATGAGCCTTCTTAGGCCTGAGGGTTATCCAGAGAGCAACAGGCGAAGACTGGCTAGACTGATTGTATGCAGGGGTTGATCTGAGTTTACACTGGTTGGACTTTTCATGCGCAGTCTTATTAAAGGATCTTACATAAGTGTTCATGTATTATTGAATTTACTAAATGAGTTGATAGCCCCCGCCCATCGGAGCTTGAAGAAATAGATGATCTGCATGATGCAGAGCTAAACAGACCCGCACACAAGTACCGGTAAACCGCTTAGAGGATCTAAAATATGTTCTAGGAAGGGTTATCCTTTGGAAGCAAGAATACACTACAAAACTGGAAAACATGGAGTGTACAGGTTTTCTGGGCCATAGTAGCTAGTTTCGGCCAATTAGGCCTCATCAGTGACCTTCAAATATTTTCCAAATTTCACAATGGCATCGGTGATCCCACAGGACAAGAAAATATAAACTACACTATGATGTAGGGCAGGGAGACTTTTTACGGCCGCCACACATTTCCAGACACCAGCTGTAGTGACGTTAAATATGTTCTAGAAAGGGTTATCATTTGGAGGCAAGGTATACACTACAAAACTGGAAAATATGGAGTGTACAGGTTTTCTGGGCCTGACTAGCTAGTTTCGGCCAATTAGGCCTCATCAGTGACCCTCAAATATTTTCAAAATTCCACAATAGAATCAGTGATCCCAAAGGACAAGAAAATATAAATCTCGTATGATGTAGGGCAGAGAGACTTTTTACGGCCGCCACACATTCCCAGACACCAGCCTGCCCAGGCAAAGCGGCGCGGGTCGGCCCGTCTATGCTTATAAACCCTATTTGTTTCATTAGGCGGCAGGGCTTGAGATGTCGTTTCATCTCAATGTCGGGTAAAAGTCCCACAAAATTCGAAGCAACGTCTCCTAAATGACCTTTATAGCGTTGACGGGGACGTTAAACTTAAAATAATAATAATAATAATAATAATAATAATAATAATAATAATAATAATAATAATAAAACAACAACAAAAAACAAAAAACAAAAAAAAAACAAAAAAAAAAAAACAATTAAATGAGTGAGAAAGGACGAGTTTATTAAATTCAATAATACAACACGAATGCAAATTCTATTCATCATAAGACATTTTATTCACGACTTTGGTAAAAAAAAAAAAAAATCAATATGAAGGGACATGAATTTTTTTAATATGTTGTGCGAACAAGATATTAAGTTGTGCGAACAAGATATTATCTTGTACAGACAAGATAATATGCAGTGCGCACAACATATTATCTTGTGCGGACAACCTAATTTCTCTTGTGCGGACAATATATTATCTTGTGCGCACAAGATAATATCTTGTTCGAACAACATATTATCTTGTTTGAACAACATAGATCTTAGGAAGTTGTGCGAACAAGATATTATCTTGTGCGGACAAGATATTGTCTTGTTCGCACAACATATTATCTTGTGCGCACAAGATATTATATTGTGCGGACAAGATAATATCTTGTCCGCACAAGATAATATGTTGTCCGAACAAGATAATATCTTTTCCGCTCAAGATATTATCTTGTTCGCACAACATAATAAAAATAATATATCATATCCCTTCCCGGGATCCGTAATATTCCGACATTAGTAAAACGCGACGTCGTACATGTAACGTTTCGGAGTGTTTATCATTAATTTGCATCTTTAATCCACTTATGGATTATGTAATTTATTTTATGCTCTGCAGTGAAATCAGTGCGTATCTGAATCAAATAGAAAAGATATTTTAAAATATATGATTTTCTAACACTTTGAAAAATAACATGACCATGTTATTTCACAGTAGCTTTCTCGCCAATACTCATGTGTTATCGATGAAACGATTCTGTAAAATACCTAGAAAAGCACTCTTTGAACTGTAAAAATTCTCTATATAAAATGTCGATCAGTTTGTTTTGAAATTGACAGTTGTGAGGGGATAACTTGGTCGAAATTGGGACGTAAAATACGATTGATCAATTACCGTTAATATTCTTAAAAAATTACAAAATAAAAAGAACATTTAATTTTTTTCGGCGGATACCAAATTAAAGTATTTCATCGAGTGTGTTGAAAATATCCATATTTTCACTCGTGCTTTGCACTCGAGAAAAATGGATTTCAAAACACTCGATGGAATATTTTTGGTATCCACCTCACAAATATAAATATCCCCTCTTTATTACATGGCGTTATAACATTCTCCGACGCGACCTCATCTTGTTTGTTTGATTGTTTTGGTTCCTGGGCAGGCTTACATGTAAGCGGTTAACCAGTATAGTGCACATTCTTTCTCCGGGAATCGACACCTGTAATATTTGAATCAGCGGAAGGGAGAGAATGACCGTAGAAAAGATTACACGATCAATCTCCGCGAAAGAATGTTGCCCAGCAGGTATCGAACCCGCGTCCTTCCTTTCACCAGTCAGACGTGCATACGACAGAGCTTCCGAGGCTGGCGACGCGACCTCATATGATAGTGTCTACAAATATCGCATTGCACGACATGTATGTGCTCTCGTAACGCTAGAGTTAAGGCTGTCTGGATTAATCGCATAATCTATTATTCAATCGATAAATTTTACAAATATGATTATCATTACTAATTTGCTTGCAATCGATTATTTGATAAGTACAATTTACAGCAAAAGCTGTGCTTCAAATAGCTGTATAAGTGGCAAACAGTGCAGACCCAGATGAGACGCCGCATTCAGTGGCGTCTCATCTGGTCTACAATGTTTGCTCAGGCCTGTCTATTCAAGTTCATGTGGTTTGTTTTTTCGTTTGTTTGATTTGAGGTTTAACGCCCCCATCAACACTGTAAAGGTCATTTTGGAGACGTTGCTTCCAATTTTGTAGGAATTTTATCCGACATTGAGATGAAATGACATCTCAAGCCCTGTCGCCCAATGAAACCAATAGGGTTTATTGGCATGGACGGTCCGCCTCGCAGCGCGGTTCCTGGACAGGCTTAGATCCTCTAAGCGGTTTACCAGTACTAGTGTGTGGGCCGGATTCAGCTCTGCTCGGAAGCATCAGGCAGTCCATATATTTCTTCAAGCCCCTATGGGCGGGGGACTCAAATTCATGTGGTAAAGTACATCATAAGGTAGGAGTCATGCTCAGACAGAAAGCTAGACAGGTAAAATTATTACCAAATCTTCAGTGATTACTAATCGAGTATAGATCGCAATTACAAGAATTATAATCGATTATCTTTTCAGCTCCGATTAGCCAGAGCTAGCTAGAGACGAAAATTAAAGAACTGACAGCCCTGACTTTGAAGTTAGACTGTCCCTGAGTGAAGGCTAGAATATAAGAATCTTAAATGGGTGTGAGGGGTGGCTGGAAAAATCACTCTCCAAAGGGTCACTGTCCGGCATCCGGAGGGACGGATTTTTCTATCCGCCCCTCACACCCATATATAATTCTTTTTCTTGCCTACCTTCCATTTCTTAACGCGGATTTTAATGTAGTCACTTCGGTTACTTAAGTCCGCCATATTGTGATGACAGTACAGGAATGTTTGGGACGTCACGTAACGTGCTGTGACGTCAACCTTAACGACGGCGCATATGATTTCGTATTCAACCAGTGCATTTATCAAACACGCGATAATATTCGATTTTTGGTACGAACACCAGGGTCAGAACATAAATTTCCATCCCAGGGTAAAATCACGGATTTCCTTGTCTGGTGTATAAGAAAACTCGTTCTTAACTAAGACTTTTAAAAAAGTCTCCCTGCCCTACACCAAAGTGTAGTTCATATTTTATTGTCCTTTGGGGTCATTGATTCCATTGTGGAATTTTGAAAATATTTGAGGGTCACTTGTGAGGCCTAATTGGCCGAAATTAGCTAGTTTGGCCCAGAAAACATGTACACTTAATATTTTCCAGTTCTGTGGTACACTTCTTGCTTCCAAAGGATAACCCTTTTATAGAACATATTTAACGTCACTGCAGCTGGGTGTCTGGGAATGCGTGGCGGCTGTAAAGTCTCCATGCCCTACATCATAGTGTAGTTTATATTTTCTTGTCCTTTGGGACCATTGATTCCATTTTGGAATTTTGAAAATATTTGAGGGCCACCGATGAGGCCTAATTGGCCGAAACTAGCTCGTCTGACCCAGAAAACATGTTTATCAGTTACTCCCTATATATATTGCATTGTACACATTGACCTGATAAAGATATGCTATCTCAGGACAAGTGAGCTTCATTACGCCAACGTGACATTGCACTTTAATGAATGAGGCGGACTACTGAAAAAATGGCATACATGTTATTATGAAAAGAAAATGGAAAAAAAAAAAAATATTTGAAAAAAAAAAATATCATAGGAAAAACTGATGTCAGCTAATACTGAATATATCGACCGCCAGAATTTTGGGACGCACTGAGGACCATCGTTCACTGATCGTAAATTGCTAATTTAAAAGTGTACAAGGGGATAAACTGCTAAATAGAATACCAGATTCGTGTCAATTGATATCAAGTTTATCAGGCTCGGCTTCGAGAACGCATGTAGAATCGCTCGGCAAGCCTCGCGATTCTACAAGCGTTCTTAAAGCCTTGCCTGATAAACTTGATATCAAAAGACACTCACCTGGTATTCTCTATACATTTCATATCTTCCAGTACTGTGGTATATTTCTTGCTTACACAGGATAACCCATAGAACATAGTTATCGTAACTGCAGCTGGTGTCTGGGAAAAATGTCTCCCTGCCCTACATCATAGTGTAGTTTATATTTTCTTGTCCTTTGGGATCATTGAATCTATTATGGAATTTTGAAAATATTTGAGGGCCACTGATGAGGCCTAATTGGCCGAAACTAGCTCGTCTGACCCAGAAAACATGTACATTTCATATCTTGCAGTACCGTTGTATATTCCTTGCTTCCACAGGATAACCCATAGAACATAATTACTGTCACTGCAGCTGATGTCTGGGAATATTAGAATCTTATATGGGTGAGAGGGATGGATGGAAAAATCCGTCCCGAGGGACACTATCCGGCATCACGAGGCTTGCCGAGTGATGCCGGACAGTGATCCTGAGGGACTGATTTTTCTATCCACCCCTCACATTCATATTGGATTCTTTTTCTTGCATACCTTCCATTTCTTAGCGCGGATTTTTAATGTTGCAGTCACTTCGGTTACCAACGTCCGCCATATTATGTTGACACGGCAGGAATGTTTAGTGAGGTCACGTAACGTGCTGTGACGTCAACCTTAACGACGACGCATACGAGGTCGTAATCAACCAGTGCATTTATCAAACACGCGATTATATTCGATTTTGGGTCGGAACACCAGGGTCAGGACATAAATTTCTATCGCAGGGTAAAATCACGGATTTCCTTGTCTGGGGTGCAAGAAAAATGTCTCCTTGCCCTACATCATAGTGTAATTTATAATTTCTTGTCCTTTGGAATCATTGAATCTATTATGGAATTTTGAAAATATTTGAGGGTCACTGATGAGGCCTAATTGGCCGAAACTAGCTAGTCCAGCCCAGAAAACATGTACATGCTCATACGTTAAAGTTCTGTGATGTATTTCCTGCTGCCTAGCCCCCCCCCCCCCAGCCCCCCCCCCCCCCGGCGCATCGGGGCTTGAAGAAATAGATGGGCTGCATGATGCTTTCATACAGAGCTGAAACCGACCCGCACACGAGTATTTGTAAACCACTTAGAGGATCTAAGCCTGCCCAGGCAAATCGCTGCGAGTCGGACCGTCTATGCTTATAAACCCTGTTGGTTTAATTGGGCGGCAGGACTTGACATGTCATTTCATCTCATTGTCGGGTAAAAGTCCAACAAAAGTGGAAGCAACGTTTCCAAAATGACCTATACAGTGTTGACGGGAACGTTAAAACCTCAAATAGAACAAACAAAGTATTCCCTGCTTCCTTTTATAGAAAACACGAAACACACCTATATAATTTTGACCCCCTTGAACCCCACTTTTATATAGTAAAACTGGGGTTGCCGGGGGTATACCTAATTTTGCTTATTTCTGCTCTAAAATATAGATTGTGGGTACTCGTTAGAACCGCCTCATCGAGGCGGTCCTAACAAGCGCCACAATCTATATTTTGAGCAGAAATAAGAAAAATATCACAATTTTTCATCTTAAAATTTTTTTTTTTTTCGGCGATAAAAGTGGCAATTTATTTGTATAGGCGTGTTTGCGTAATGATATTTGATACAATACCGATTAATAATTCCGGAAATTGAAGTTTGTGGATCCTTTAACCCTTATCTTGCTGTTCACGACAACCCCTATCTTTGCAAACAGTGTAGATCCAGATCAGATGGCTTCTGAAGAAACCATCTGATCAGGATCTACACAGTTTGACATTCAGTTTATGAATTTGTAGCAATAAATTACATGAAGTAATTTGATTGGTTGATAGACAGAAATGGGTGTGGTTTAAATGAATATTGAACAAGATAAGGGTTAATTTTGGGTCGATTATTTATCAGTCGACCAAAAGTAACGAAGTACAGAAGCTTCTCGCTTGCTGTTGTCCTTGTGGCCATCGCTGACCGTGTATAACAGCCAGATAACGGTTATATATAGAATAGATTATTCTCCTTGTGACGTCAGAGCACTTTGTAAAGGGCGGGTTATCTGTAAAATCTGGACTAGGTTCGTGTACAGGTTATTTAAAATGTAGATCCAGATAGACGCCGCAGAATGTGGAGACTGATCAGGGTCTACATTGATTACATAAATTCTAGAATTACGTATTAAGGTAGTTGAATGATTGTTTGGTGTTAAACGACACATTAACCCTTGTGGGTCATTCTGTGACGTTTCTTAGAAAACGACCGAAAAGAGATAGAAGAGACAGAAGGGGAGATGAAATTGAAGGACAGGGGCGGAAGAGGAAAATTAATGGAAGTGTAGAAACAGCAGAACTAACATTCTTGCACACCAGACCAGGATATCCGTGATTTTACCCTGGGATAGAAATTTATGTTCTGACCCTGGTGTTCCGACCCCAAATCGAATATAATCGCGTGTTTGATAAATGCACTGGTTGATTACAACCTCATGCGCGGCGTCGTCATGCGTGACGTCACTAAACATTCCTGTTGTGTCATCACAAAATGGCGGACGTCGGTAACCGAAGTGACAGCAGCATTTAAAATTCGCAATAGAAATGGAAGGTATGCAAGAAAAAGAATCCTATATGGGTGTGAGGGGTGGATAGAAAAATCCGTCCCTCGGGATCACTGTCCGGCATCACTCGGCAAGCCTCGTGATGCCGGACAGTGTCCCTCGGGACGGATTTTTTCCATCCACCCCTCACACCCATATAAGATTCTTATAACACTCCTACTCTACCCATACCCACTGCAAGGACAAAGGCCTTGCCAAACTGTATTAAGCCTTTGTCTCACACAACCACGCAACTTGTAACAGGTGAAAAAAATCCTATCACCTTTACCCGGCCAGGGATCGAACCCGGTCCGCCGGATCGACAAGCCAACACTCCACCGCGTCGCTTTAAGGCCGGCTTATACCGAAAGGCAGTACAGGTGTGCTATATACATATACCCTGTGACACACTTGTGCATGTTTGTTCTGAAAGGACGGGTTACAGTTTTTTTATTGCAAAGTGCCTACTGAAAGAGCTAATTCTTGAAGTCAACAAAATTTGATCAATACACACTCATAAGGTGTCCAAATATCTCTTGTTTATTGAAAACTGTCTTATTTTGTCATCCGCATGCGTTTTCGTCATAAAATTTCCGGCTGAATACATGCACTGCCGGTCATGTGCAACATTGTGCCTATAGACAAACTGAAGACCCCTGTGGTGTTCAACAGAAAATTGCATAGTCGTCCAAATTGTTAACCGGAAAAAACTACACACCATTTTATTTAAGAAACAATAATGCTTTGAAAATGCTGATGTTTTGGCGGTTAACGATGTGGAGGATGTTGAAAAATAAACTTTTATCGATAAAATAAGTCGAGAAAATCAATGCAATCAAAGTACAGTACATACTCGCAAAGGAAAAAACTCATTATACTACATATACAGAAGAGCAATGGCTGGTCATCTATATGAGCATGACCATGATTCTTTGCTGGACAAAAGGGAATGCTTTTCATTAATCACCCGCCGCGAAGCGGAGTGGGGATTATAGGAATGGCCTTTGTCTGTCCATCTGTCCGTCTGTCTGTAACACTTTCTTGTCCGCTCCGAATCTCCCGAACCCTTAGATAGAATTTCACTAAACTTTGGTCAAATATTCTTCTCAGTGAGACAAAGTGTCGCCCATAAGACCTAGGTCTGTACCTCAAAGGTCAAGGTCATACTTAAGAGGTCAAATGTCCAAAAAGGTCTTTTTATTGTGTCCGATCAATTACTTTCTTATTCCTGGATGCATTTAATAAATTAATTTGCAGAATTGTTAACTATAATATAATACTGCGTTGC
The DNA here is from genome assembly GCA_963580285.1 of Lucinisca nassula. Taxonomy (NCBI): domain Eukaryota; kingdom Metazoa; phylum Mollusca; class Bivalvia; order Lucinida; family Lucinidae; genus Lucinisca; species Lucinisca nassula. Next base: position 14,057,828 of record OY757026.1, read on the forward strand.
GCGCAAGACCCAGACCCGTACCTCATAGGTCAAGGTCATACTTAAGAGGTCAAAGGTCCAAAAAGGTCTTTTTATCATGTCCGATCAATCGATCAATTACTTTCTTATTCCTGGATGCGTTTAAAAATTACTTTGCAGAAATGTTAACTATAATGTGATAGTGTGTCGCGCGTAAGACCCAGGTCCGTACCTAAAGGGTCAAGTTCATACTTAAGAGGCCAATGGTCCAAAAAGGTCTTTTTATCATGTCCGGTCAATTACTTTCTTATTCCTGGATGCATTTAAAAATTAATTTGCAGAAATGTTAACCATAATGTGATAGTGCGTCGCGTGCAAGACCCAGGTCGGTCGGTACCTCAACGGTCAAGGTCATACTTAAGAGGCCAAATGTCAAAAAGGGTCTTTTTGTCGTCCATAACTTTCTTATTCCTAGATGGATTTAAAAACAAATACTTGGCAGAAATTTTAACAACAAAGTAACAGCGTGTGGCGTACAATATCCAAGTCGGTTCCATAAAAATCAAAGTCATACTTAGAGGTCAAAGTAAAAAAAAGTTATTTTTGTGCTAGATTAATAGCTTTCTTACTTCTGGATAGTTTAACAATTACTTGGCAGAAATGATAGCCATAATGTGACAGTGTATCGCATGCAAGACCCAGGTCGGTCATACTTAGAGGTCAAAGGTCAATATGGGTATTTTGGGGGGAGTTTTGTCAATAACTTTCCTACTCCTGGATGGATTTTAAAATTACTTAGCAGAAACGTTAACCATTATAAGGTTACCAATTCAAAGTCAAAGTCACAACTTAAGGTCACAAGGTTGAGCTTTGTTACTGAAGGCGGCGAGAGATTTGAATGTCCCTCATACTATTTTCTTGTTGATGAATTAAAGACGTATCTTGTTACACACACGAGCACCTGTCTGAAGATAGTAAATGCAAGTTCAGTATTCACAAAGATGACAGCCTAATTAGTGTTAGGATTCAGTCTCGTCACACAACATCAAAGGCATATTTCTATGGCTTTCTTATCAATCTGGTGCTGAGAGTATAAGCGTTTGGTATTGTCTGTGAAAAGCTGGTGCAAGAACTGTTGGCTGCAACTGTAGCTTCGGTACTTTGGTACCTTGGCTTTCAGTGCCACAGTTCAGCTGCTCTGATGAAGACTGGGAGTCTCGGGATGGTGAGAAAAAAGTGGGGAGTAGGTCATGCCTTTCAAACAGTCATCCTATATTTTAGAAACACATCTTAAGTATTATTTTCAAAATATCAAACAGTATTGTCTATTTTCCTATTTATATGTAAAAAAAGTTTTAAACGTCTTATTATATATTTGATTACAAGTTCAAAAGAATGATTTTAGTCATATCCTTAAAAGTGATATTCTATTTTTAATGCCTTATTTCTAAGTTTTATTCTTTTAATCACAGCATACTTATTATGCAAACGGAATTTCTAATCTAAGTGTGATTTACTTAGTTTCATTTTATGTGGAGTATATTGGAATATTAACTCTATTCTAGTCTTTCTGCCAACATTTTAAGTTTATGTTACGGAATAGAAATGATATGCCGTAATTTATTAAGCAATTCTAACATATAATATATTAATACATAAATGTTAACGTGGTTAAACACAATAGAAAAGTTTTATGCACATTCTGTACGAAAAAACTGTGTCACGTGATACAAGCCACATTGATTATGATATGTACATGTAGATCAGCAACAGACGCGAATTATATGGAATGTAAGCATGCTTTGGTGTGGTTTATTATTTAAAAATGTCATATTACTTTGGTAAATCACCAAACACTGGCAATTACCCCACTTGCAGAAAAACGGAAGTCACGTGACTGCAAATGTAATGGTTAATTAAATATTGTCGTGAAATGAATGTGCACATATTGGACTGTGTTGCATATATGTTTAATCAAGGTCCGTCGTAGGCACACATATGGCTAAACTGTAACTCGTCCTTTAAGGATTAAACGAAAGCGTATAAGATCCCGGGACAATCAACGCACTAGTACTTTGAGTACTTGGTTTTATTCAGAATATTTGCATTATTTGCTGGCTCCCAGCTTGCACATTGTCAATATTGGAAAAACAGGTAAACAGACCACCCTGACCTTTTAAGGTCAGGGGGGTCTGGTTACATGTTTTTTTCCAACACTGATAACCTTCAGACTAGGAACCAGCAGATAATGCAAATAAGGTGAATATTGAACTGCATTTTGATTATGTATAGTTACGCATTAACCCTTTATGCCACCCACAGAAACCGCGTGGGTTAATTTCGATTTTTAACAAGGATAAACTATTCAGCCCGGGGCTTGGTGAGACATCGCAAAGAACGGATGAATCAATTCAAATAAGTGAAATAAAACTAAAATGAAATTAGCTCGAACGCCGATGACGCGTTTACTTCGGCTGGGTCATATCCATTCTTGACTCACTCACTAATTGGGGTCGGTAAAAGGACTTTTTTTACGAACCTCCGTGGCCTTGTGAATAATAGCGCTGACTCTTAATCAGTAGGCCTCTCACCGCTGTCGATTCGGGCATGTGAGACGCAAAGGCCAGCAACGGAAGGACAGGATGGTTTTCTCCGGGTACTCAAGTTTTCGCCCACCTCCGATTAACGATCGACTAGATATGAGTGAAAGATCTTAAAAGGGATGTAAACCAATTTCTTCTTTCATCATTCAAATGTAGGCCTATGTTGTGTGTACGTATTAGAATCGCCTAAATGAAGCGATTTTAATGGGTCCACACAACGGACATTCTAATGCACATGCTTATGTAACGCAACGTCTGATTGGATAACTTCAAAAATTTGCGACAATATATTCTGCGATATACTGTCGGAAACCCGACGTCTTTACGAAACAATGCTTTTCATTGGCTGAGATTTTGGTTTTACGCAGCTCACAGCGTTTGCCGTTTTGTGCAAAATAGTACAGTGTTTATCAAAACAACGGAATAAGTGCATTAAAATGGGGATATCTGTGTTGCTGACGCGTCGCCGTAAAACGAAATTTCCGACAGTAAAACCGCCGATTTACCTCGGTCCCCAAATGATAATTTTGAATGCAGTTATCCCCTAATTTACCTAACAGACAATACATGGTCAGAAAATACTTCCCAAGACATCAAAGAGAAAGAAACATCAACATAAATAAACATCACTATTATGAAAACGTCACAGGCAGAAAGCCACAAGGACAGTTACTTTCCCACAAAATGGCCAAACTGCTAACCAAAATAACAAGATATTTGCAATACACACATGAAAAGACAAACAATAACAATAATAAACCGCGACAGAAGAATCGCCTCGGAACGGTCAGTGATTTTTTTTTTATTTTACGAGGCCACAATTCCCGCCCTTGTTTTTGTCGTAGTTAAGACAAATAATTTTTTTCATGCCGACCTCGGTAGCTCAGTCGGATGTGCGTCTGACTGGTGATGAGGAGGACGCGGGTTCGATACCTACCGGGGTCGCAAAATTCTTTCGTGGAGATTGATCATGAAATCTTTTCTACGGTCATTCTCTCCCTTCCGCTGATTCAAGAAGGGCTGTTGTCAGTTTCTGGCGAAAGAATGTGCATTGTACTGGTTAACCGCTAACTTATAAGCCTGCCCAGGAAATGTTTGGATAAGAAAACTGACCGGCTCAAAATTTCCTAAATAGTGTTGACTGGGCCGTTTAAAACAAACAATTTGTTCAGTCTGCAGGAAGGATATCTAGATCATCAGTGCAACATCCCCGAGAGCATAAAAATCAAACTACAGTCTAACTTCAATGGCTCGAACACCTTTGGGACCTCGAAAATCTGTTCGAGACAGGGGGAGTTCGAGCCACTGAGGTTACTGGCAGGAGGCATAACGAGATATTTTAGACATCTTTTCGGTGTTCTATAATAAAAATGTATGCTGTGTGTACTCATTAGAATCGCCTCATCGAGGCGATTCTAATGAGTACACACAGCATACATTTGCAAGATAAAAGACTAAAATCTCCTTAATTACCCCCCACTATTTCTTATGTAGAGGATTTCGCTAGGGGCTCAAGAATTGGTTCGACACATCCATGGTAAACGAGCCATCGGTGTTCGAGCCATCGAAGTTCTACTGTAATACAGAGATGATAATATATCACAAACTAAATCCCATTAAACCTCCAAGCATGGCACTATGTAAACCCTCGGTGACTCAGACTATCCCTAACTCGAAGAAATGAGCCGGGATATAGCATTTCCTACAATTTACATGTGCGCCCAGCGAAGAATCAGATCAGCCTGCGGATCCATATAGTCTAACAAGTGACTTCTCTTGCTGCATGAAGGAGCATTGGGTCCATAGCTATCCTTAGAGCGCACAACGGAGACTCTGATTAGACTATGCGGATGCGCAGGCTGATATGAGTCTTCGTTTGGCGCACATGTAAATTGTAGAAAATGCTGTGTTCTTGCTCAAATTTTCATTGTCATAAAGATGTTTAACTGTGTATGTTTATTCTATATGTGTGTTTAGAATATTAAGTTTTTCTCCAGGGTATGTGTCGACCTGCTTTCTGTGCGGCTGGAGATATATGGATGAAGTGCCGGTGCGCGCAGCCTATTAAAAGCTTCTCTGGTATTCGGATTCGTGTGATACTTAAATTAATACCAGAATCCGGACGCATTGATGTCACAACCGAAACTCAGATTCATAAGTTGAAAATGTCGATGACAAGATTCTTGCAGAACACAGTTGAGAATACCAAAGCTGACATTGTGGCCATCTTTCACCTGGAGTCTGAATCTAGCGAGTACTTACTCTCTGTGGTAAACCTTCGGTCCAATCCAGGTCATGACACAAAACAAACCATGAAGCCGCTAATGAAGTATCTTGACAAGAAGAGTCCTTACGGTATTAAGGTTGGCCCAAATAGATATGCCATCCAGTTTACAACAAGAGTGCAGGTCTGGACAGAATATGTATACGGGGAAGGGACGAATCTTAGAGTAAATGATCTAGATGCAGATGGTGGTTACAATATGACTGCATATCAACTTAACAACGATGGAGCCCATGTTAGTCAGCCTTTATCACCTCTCCTGTACTGCAAACAGATACAGCTGAATGCCGCGGAGTATACTGAGGTAGATGGTCTAGTTAATATAAACGCCACATCGCCGACATTTTCTCTACCCTACTATTATCGGATTGATCGCAAGCAAGTTCGAGTTTGCTTGAGTCACTACTTAAATGGGTCAAATAACCAGCGGAAATCCGACGGAACGGCAACAAAGCATGCCTTTATGTCTATAACGGGACTCCTTATGTTGCTGATAGTGTCTTTTTATGGCATTGTTTAAGTATCCGTGTTGAGCTGGAATTGCAAATTAAATCAAAGGGAACTAAAGACGACTCAGAGAAACACTCGGCCTAAGGTCATTTAATTTAAAACGGAACAATTATGTCAAAATCAGTAATCAATATTTGCAAGAGAATTAAAGGTCTAAGTCGAACAATAGCCGTAACTGGTTACAATTATTGATTGTTGGTCCCGCGAAATTATTGTTGTGGTGGTTGTTGTTTCTATTGCTGGTCTTGTTGTTGTTGGTAATGCAATAATGTCGCATCAATTATTTCTCTAAGCTTGAGCTCATTATCAGCAGTTCTTGATTCGTAACCTCACACTTTACGAAATCAGGTTTTTAATAACGTCAAATGAGCACAATATAATGTTTTGGTACAACTGTTTCGGCAAGATGGCTTACATTTCTAAGAAAACAAAATTTGGATTCAACTTTGGCTCTGAATTTGTATTTGGTATTTCCTTGAATTTCCACTTTTACTTTTGCATTCTTTGACATGTCAAAAGTCACAAAAGTTAATTCTAATGCTCTCGTGTATGTAACGCGATGTCTGATTGAATAACGTCAAACTTCTTGCGATATACTGTCATACTCTCAGAAACCCGGCGTTATCATGTAAAGTCGCTATTCAGTAGTTTACATTTGGTTTATGGCAGCTCGCAACGCTTGAATATAAAAACAACAGTATAAATGCATTAGAATGGGAATAATTGTTTTGATAGTTGTCATTTGGAGAGGTAAGTTGTCGGTTTTACGGTCGCAAATTCCTTTTACGGCTCCGCTGACACGTCGCCGAAAAACGAAATTGTCGACCGCAAACCCACCAACAAACCTTCCCTAATGACATTTGAAGGGGTAAGTGCAAGAACGTGGCTTATTCACCACGCCAGTTTATTACCAGACTGCAGGAAGGCATTGGCACCCACATACCAGTACTGGATCCCGCAATGGTCTTCCTTGGGTCAACAAGGAGATCCGTCGTCTCATGCGTAGGTGTAGTTCCAACAGTCCTACTGACCACAAGGAATTCCTCGAATATAAATATCCAGTGCGTCGCGTGACTGAAAGAGCTTATGAAAAATATATACGGGATACCTAGGGATTGAACACGGACGCCGATAACTCAACCTCATCCTCAAAGGTCAACATCAAAAAACTTTACTCATTACTTAAGCACTCGAAACAAGACTTCAGTGGCATCTCGTTTTTGAAGGCAAACGGGAACACATTCTCCTCAGACCCTTACATAGCTAACACACTGAATCAACAATTTCTGTCTGTATTTAGCTCCAAGTCCCTCACTTCTCTTAAATCTCAAGCACAAACAAAGGAAACTACATAATTTACATGACTTATCAGGATTAGATTTACTTTTCACTCCGAGCCTTTTTTTTCAAAATGCCAAACATACAGATATCAAATGATGCAATTTAAAGACTCCGTAAACAGCTAAATCCTCACAAGGCAGCAGGTTTGGACCAACTCAAGCCAGTCGTGCTTCAGACCCTCCACACATGGTTAGCCCGAATCCTCCAGTAATATTCCAACGGCCCATTGACCAGACGAAATTACCTAATATATGGGAGGACGCACACGTGTTCCCCATATTTAAAAAGAGAGCCAAGACTGACCTCTCCAACTATCGCCACATCTCATTTACATGTGTCCTCTGTAAGGTGCTGGAACACACTGTAGCCTCCAGTCTCTCTAAACATTTATGAAAACAAATGAACAAAAGTGACAACATAATTTTAAAAGAATAGAAGAATGGGCTGATAAAATGGTTTCAAGTTCTCCAAGTCGAAAACGCAGTGTGTTCATTTTTTGTAAGCAACGGGAGAAACACGAACATCCTTCCCTGTTTTTATACGGATCACAAATTCCTGTTGTTGAAGAAGCCAAATTTCTTGGGGTCATATTTGATCAAAAGTTATCTTGTATTCCCCATATTAAATATCTTCAAGCGAAATGCTTAAAAGCTTTGAATCTTTTGAAAGTTTTAGCTCATACCAGTTGGGGAGCAGATCGGTATACTTTATTTCATTTTTTACAGGTCTTTAATAAGATCTAAATTAGATCATGGGTCTGTTATTTATGGTTCTGCCAGAAAGTCTTATTTAAAATCTTTGGATACTATCAACCACCAAGGCCTTCATCTGGCTATGGGAGCCTTGCGTACTTCTCCCGTATTAAGCCTTTATGTAGAAGCAGGTGAACCATCTTTAACTTCGCGCAGAGAGAAACTTTCTCTTCAGTATGCTATCAGACTTGCTGCTAATCCATCAATCCCGGCATACAAAATTTTATTTCTTCCTGAATTTGTAGATAAGTATGAAACTAAACTGACAGCAATCAAACCTTTTGGATTACGTATTTTACCACTGCTAGAAAATTCAAGCATCGACCTTAAACATATTCAAAACATGAAACCGCCGAAGTTCCATCTTGGTGTATTAAACAACCTTCTATTCTGTTCGACTTACATGATGGAAAAAAATCCGAATCAAATCCAATGCTACTCAAACAACACTTTCAGGTACTGCAGGCACGTTATGATGATTACCAGCAAGTCTATACTGATGGTTCCAAAGAAGGAGAAAAATTTGGTTGTGCGTATGTTTCTAGAGATACGCACCAAACCTTGCGCCTTCCAGATGGTTCATATATTTTTACAGCTGAAGCCAAAGCAGTAGACCTAGCTTTAGATTTTATCCGTTCTTCATAAATTCAAAAATAATTATATTTTCTGATTTTCCTGTGCTTAAGGCTTTAGACCATTCATCATCTAAAAATCCTCAAATACAAAAATTGATATAAAAAAAACATCATGAAATTTCTAAAACACACCACATCGTGTTTTGTTGGCTTCCGAGCCATATTGGCGTCGTCGGCAATGAATATGCTGTCAAGAAAGCAAAGGAATCGCTCAATCTTGGTCCGTCTGTTTTTAAAATTCCTTTTAATAATTTTAAACAATTTATCAACAGATACATCTTGTCGGAATGGCAAGGGGAATTGGACCGTGCAATCAATAACAAACTCCATGCCATCAAACATGTCGTTGGAACAAAATGCTCTCCACCACAGTTTTCAGGAAAGAGGATCTAGTATTAACGCGACTGCGCATTGGCCATACTCGAGTTACTCATTCTTATATTTTAAATGGTAATAATAAGCCTTCTTGTGTAGGATATGATCAGCCATTCACTGTTAAACATATCTTATTTGAATGTGTAGACTTTTCACAGTGCCGTACTTATACTTCAAAGCTGACACTTTGCAACAATTGTTTCAAGACGTACCTGTTGACAATATTATTATTCTTAAAAGAAACTGGACTTTTCCTTGCTTCCAAAGGATAACCCTTTTATAGAACATATTTAACTGTTTTCAGATTTTATACATACCATACTAACTCTCTTACTTTTAATATCCCCATAATTCTTCACGGCGTTTACCATTAACCGCTTGACGCTTATGACCCGCAAAGAGGGTTGACAATTTAAGGCTGACACGATTAATCGTATAATCGATTAATCAATCGATAAATTCCAGAAAAATGATTATCATTTCTGATTTGCTTGTAATCGATTACTTGACATGTACAATTTACTAACCAAAGTTATGCCTAAAATAGCTGGATGAGTGGCAAACAGTGCAGACCCGGATGAGACGCCGCATTTGCGGCGTCTCATCTGGGTCTACACTGTTTGCTCAGGCCTGTCTGTTCAAATATACATATAGTAAAGTACAACATATGGTAAGAGACTTGCTCAGACAGGTAAAATTATGACAAAAAACTAGCGATTACTAATCGATAACCGATCGCAATAGCATGACTGATGATCGATTATCTTTTCAGCTCCGATTAGCCAGCCTTTAGTTGACATGTCGTTAAACACGAAATAATCATCATCATCATCATCAGCTCTCTAAGCATTTCTCACACCAAGATACCCTTTATGACCTGCAGTACGGTTTCCGAGAAATGAGATCCTGCGATACTCAGCTGATCATGCTTGTCGACGTAAAATACAAAAATATTCAAATGGGGTTGTTATGTTTTTGTCATGGTTTGTCTTTGGGTGTTTGTGTCGCTTATTATTTTATTTTGGATAGCCTATTGACCATTTTGTGGGAAAGTATCTGTCCTTTTGGCAGGTCGGCTCCAGAGTTAGGCTTTTTGCCGATGATACGGTCATGTACCTGGCAATTACTTCACTGTCCGAGTCCAACATTCTCCAAGATGATCTTTTGACCCTTGAGCAATGGGCAAAGACCTGGGATATGAGTTTCAATCCCTCAAAATATCACGTCCAACACATTGCCCGGTTAAAACAACCTATCCCATCCAAGTATTTCCTCCATGGAATTGGGTTGGAAAGTGTTTTAGCTGCCAAGTACATCGGGGTCACCATTGTGGATGACCTCAGTTGGGATATCCACATAGATAACATCTCAAAGAAAGGCAACCAAACACTGGGGTTCCTAAAACGGAACATCAGAGTACATAACCCTAGACCACAGTAGACACCCCTTAGACCACAGTTGGAATATGCCTCCACTGTTTGGCCACCACACACAGCCACTGACATTTACAAATTAGAAGCTGTGCAGCGCAGAGCTGCCAGATGGGCCACTCGTGACTACAGATGCCCATCTAGTGTTACCGATATGCTCAACAACCTTCAGTGGTGTCCGTTAGATCAGAGTCTCATAGACAGTCGTCTCACTATGCTGTACAAGGTCACATACAACATTGTTACTGAATACCTCAATCCACATATCAAGATTGACTCTAGACAAAACCACCCTATGGCATACAGACTCATCAGCATCCCTACAAACTACTACAAATTTTCATTTTTTCCCAGAACCGTTTTTCATTGGAATGCTCTACCCCGCCATTAGGTCATGCTCCCCACCTGGCACAGTTTAGTGATGCTGTGTGCCGGTCGGTGTATGTGTCCCCCTCGTCCCTGGCCTCTGTGTTTACTTTTAACTATACTAACATTCTCCTAGCACTGTACAAACTCATTTCACCTGCTATACGTATCTTTTATTTCAACTAACCCCCTTCAGTACTTGGTATACTGGAACCCCGTCTGAGGTTAAGCAGTATCGGCAGATAGATAGATAGATGAAAAAACAGAAACAAAAACAAAAACAAAACAAAACAAAACAAAACAAAAAAAAGAAACCAAAAAAACAAACAAACAAACAAACAAACAAAACAATGCAAAACGTAAAAGAAGTTTGTAAAATTTCCCGATTATTTAAAGTTGTCTCCAAAATATTGTTTCTAACGAGTTAATCTGGTATATAAATATCATAAAACATAGGCATCGTTATTAGTTTATCCATTACGAAAACATGCCTATAAAAATACATTGCCAATATTTTGGTCAAAAATGACAATTTTTAAGATGAAAAAAAAAAAGTGATATTTTTCTTATTTCTGCTCAAAACATAGATTGCGGGGACTCGATAGAACCGCCTCGACAAGGCGGTTCTATCGAGTACCCACAATCTATGTTTTTGAGCAGAAATAAGAAAAATAATGTATACCCCCTTAAACCCCAGTTTTACTATATAAAAGTGGAGTAGGAGGGGGTCAAAATTATATAGGCGTGTTTTCGTGATGCGCAGATAATCGTTTATGAAAAATGGTTTAGTGCAAGAACGGGGTTAATTCAAAGACCTATGGTACTTAGCCACGTTCTTGCACTAAACAAATCTTACCCAAGTTTCTAACTCAAAAATGATAAGCCGATTTTATCCTTAAACATTTATAATTTATTGCAAAAAGACTGTTAAGTACTACATCAGTGATATTCATACTTAATGAATGCATCAAGAAATCGCCCCTATACAAATAAAGTGTTAATTGTACCGCCGAAAACAGTGTGATATTCATACTTATTAAATACATTAAATTAAATCACACGACCTATGGGACTTAGCCACGTTTTTGCACTAAACAAATCTTACCCAATTTCTCAGTAAAAAGTGGTAAGCCGATTTTGTTATAAAAAACTCAAGCGATAACTCGGACCATTCGGCATTCTCCCACAATCTCTTCATAGTTTTCATAGTACAAGATAATCTTACGGTAGAATTTCGTTCCCCGGCACCACGTGTGTCGGTTGATATAAAAGATCAAATCCACGGAATTCATAGCACTGAATAAAAATCTATATATCACAGAGCCAGTTGGTGTCTACAGTAATCTAACTGCTAGTTTCCTTAGTTTTTAAAAAAGAGTAATATGAGTTGTCTACAGAGTTATGACATTTTCCGTATGTAAGTTCGGGGTAACTCCTGGTAATACTTTTAACACAAACATAGATTCTGGTGCCTGTGAGAAGGCTTTACTTTGCACAAACATAGATTCTGGTGCCTGTGAGAAGGCCTTGCTTTGCACAAACATAGATTCTGGTGCCTGTGAGAAGGCCTTGCTTTGCACAAACATAGATTCTGGTGCCTGTGATAAGGCCTTGCTTTGCACAAACATAGATTCTGGTGCCTGTGATAAGGCCTTGCTTTGCACAAACATAGATTCTGGTGCCTGTGAGAAGGCCTTGCTTTGCACAAACATAGATTCTGGTGCCTGTGATAAGGCCTTGCTTTGCACAAACATAGATTCTGGTGCCTGTGAGAAGGCCTTGCTTTGCACAAACATTGATTCTGGTGCCTGTGATAAGGCCTTGCTTTGCTTTACGGGAACTGTCATAACTAGAAAATTAATATATTGTATACACGTATATGTATTTGCTATTAATGATGTTCAAGAAATGTTCCGGTCGATCTTTATGTTAGCCATTGGCCACCGCCCATCGGGGCTTGAAAAAATATATATGGGCTGCACGATGCTTCCACACCGAGCTTAATACGACCCGCACACCTGATCTGGTTAATAGCTTAGAGGAGCTAAACCTGCCCAGGCAAAGCGGTGCGAGTTGGACAGTCCATGCTTATAAACCCTATTGGTTCCATTGGGTGGCAGAGCTTGAGATGTCATTTCATCTAAACGTCGGGTAAAAGTCACACAAAATTGGAAGCAACGTCTCCAAAATGACCTTTACATTGTTGACCGGGACCTTAAACCTCAAATCAAACAAAACAATTATGTTATCGTTTCATTTTCCGGTTTCTGGGAACCATGACGAAAACACGCCTATATAATTTTGATCCCCTTCAACCCCACGTTTATAGAGTAAAAATATGGTTTACAGGGTAAACCATATTTTTCTTATTTCTGCGCTTTGGTGCAGTGGTAGCGCATCGGATTAGTGATCACGAGGTTGCTGATTCGAGCCTCACGCTGACCAAAGTGTTGTGCCCTTGAGCAAGGCACTTTATTCACATTGCTTAAACACACAAAAAAAAAAAAAAAAAAAAAAAAAACAACAGAAAGTACTGGTTACCACCCAGGAAATCCTGCTCGTAATGCTCAGATGGGAGCGAGTAGCAGTAATAGGAGAAAAAGAGAAGAAAATATTTTAGAGCAGAAATAAGAAAAATAGCACAATTTTTCAGCTTAAAATTTCCCTTTTTTCGGCGGTAAAGTTTACAATGTATTTGTATAGGCGTGTTTTCGTATTGATTGACATGAATGAAAACAATCACATCACGAAAACACGTATTTATCATCCTGATCCCCTTGAACCCCACTTTTATATAGTGAAACTGGGGTTTACAGGGGTAAACCTTATTTTTCTTATTTCTGCTCTAGAATATATTGCAGGCAGAAATTAGAATAATATCACGATTTTACATCTTAAAATGTCATCGTTTCGTTGGTAAAATTAACACTATATTTGTATGGGCGTGTTTTCATAATGACTCGTTAACTATTATTAATTGGCGTCAAATTACACATGGTTTTTTGAATATGTTTGGTCAATTGCGACGTACAATGTACTGACGTCAACGACGCTGTTCTGCGGTTAATAAGAAAATTGTGTGCAACCGTTTTCTTTTTCGTTTTTCAAGTTAAGCCTTGAAACAGAATGTTTCGTTAAGTAGTTTAGGTCGTTGTACCAAAACGTTAATCCAAAATCATTAATCCATAGCAAAATGGCAAATATCAATGTTCAAATCAACAGACATAGACTCCAGAAGAGTGTAACCATGCGTCCGCGGATAGTAAGCATTACTTGATAAGCAAGCCTCGCTCACCATGCCCATCGACCCGAACGAAGAAAAGGAGTAAAGGCCGAGAAGGGTTTGTCCGAGAATTTGGAAGTCTTCCTATGGCTTTCCTTTGGCAAACATATCAGAAATAATTCTGGAAATGGCCACATTATACGGATCAACAAGATCGTGGTGCCTCCCATAGAATAGCTGGAAAATATAGTAAATACATGTAGAAGTAATGAAGGTAATTAAATTACAGTCACTGACGTATGAATAACACTGGCTCACAAGCAAGGTTTACATTACGTGAACAAGTCCGTGAAATGAACACCCCCTTATACCCCATCTTATATAGAGAAGCTGGGGTTTACGGAGGTATTCATTATTTTTCTTATTTCTGCTCCTAGACATAGGTTATGGGTACTTGTTAGAACCGCCTCAAAGAGGCGGTTCTAACGAGCATCCACAACCTAGGTTTGGAAAATAGAGGTGGATGCAATGATCAGGAATCGATACAATTAACCCACAGCTCCCATCAGAGACACCAAAGGGAAAGAAACAGAAACATGAAACATCATACCTAATGGAAACGTCAATGGCGGAAAGCCAAAAGGACAGAAATCTCACAAATTTTCGTCCGAAACATAGCCGTTCTGGAGATGTAAAAATACTCTACGTCGCACAGATATGTTATCGTAATAAATAGTTAATATATACTCATTCAAAAAAGTTCCTATACCTAAAATTGCTTCTGTTACTATAGCTACTACAGATAAAAACTATACAAAGTTTGTTATGTTTTAATAAGAAGACTCATTTTTCCGTGCAAAAGCACCATTCGTTTTTGTTTTCGTAAACACATAATCGTAGACTACTGTTTTAAACACGCAAAGGGTCACTGTGTCATTTTCGCAGAGAAAATCATTAAAACATGCTCTGATTTAACATTACAAAATTTCCCTGTACCCTACATTTCTAAAATTTGATACATGTGACATTTCTTTAGATTCCATTTGCGTCTATTCACAAAAGATTTGGAACTTTAGTTGCATCAGCTGCGAGAAACAGGCTATCACATATTGACCTCCAATTCTTAGAAGTTGTGTGCAAATGCTGCTTTCAATGGGAACTCAATAGGAAATCGCAATCGATAGTGCTACATGTTACTTGAATTTTCTCCATTTTTTACCATAATGATGAACAGCAATGGTGGAGACAATGCGTTTTTTTGAAAAAAATGGCAAAAATTGATTGACAGGAATAAAAATTACAGCAGTTCGAAAATTGCTATATTTTTAATTGCAAGGGAGATAATTTGAGAATTTCACAAATTAAAACCTCGCTTATAATGCGAGATCATGAGATATTGTAAAAGTAAAGTGTTATCCGATGTTCAGAGAATATTGTCTTTCATCTTAGACAAAAAAAGGACTTTCTGCGCATGCGCAATGTCCATTTTCTACCAAAATCTTTCTAAACACATATTGGAAGACAACTCTGGAGCAGAAAGGTATGAACAAATGCAAGTTTGAGCATTCTCTAGCTAAACGTCCGATTTAAATGTCTACAGCCAGATTTAGCTCAATAGCTGCCAGATATCTAGTGAGTTTCACTCGAAAGTTGGTATAGTTACTTTTTTGACTAAGTATATAAGTAATTAAGGGCAAGGATGATTGAAAAATAGAAGTGAAGGCAATACATTCAGAAATCTATACAATTAGCCTACACCTGCAACCCAAGACTATCGGGGCTTTAAGAAATAGATGGGCTGCATGATGCTTCCACGCAGAGCTGAGTCCAACCGCACATGAGTACTGGTAAACCGCTTAGAGTATCTAAGCCGGCCAAGACAAAACAGTCCAAGTCCATGCTTATAAACCCTATTGGTTTCATTGGGCGACAGGGCTTGAGCTATCATTTAATCTCAGTGTCGGGTAAAAGTCCCACAAAAATGGAAGCAACGTCTCCAAAATGACCTATACAGTGTTGACATGGACGTTCAACCTCAAATCAACCAACCAACCAACCTTCCATCCAAGACACCGAACAGATCACCGCTACCAAATTTCGAAAAGACGCCTATACAAATACTTTACCGCCGAAAAAAAGGAAACTTGTAAGCTGAAAAATTGTGATTTTTTCTTATTTCTGCTCATAATAAAGATTTCGGGTACTCGTTTGAACCGCCTCATCGAGGCGATTCTGACGAGTACCCCTAATCTATATTTTTAAGCAAAAATAAGAAAAAAATACGGTTTACCCCAGAAACCCCCAGTTTTACTGTATATACATGGGGTTAAAGAGGTCAAAATTATATAGGCGTGTTCTCGTGATGAAAACATCACAGTCAAGCAGACAGCGAAAAGGACATACTTTTTCCAACAAAACGAGTCAAATAGCTATCCAAAATATAAACGGTATTATCAGTTTTTATCAGTTACCCCCAATATATATTGCATTGTAACGCATTGACCTGATAAAGATATGCTATCTCAGGACAAAAGAGCTTTATCATGTCAACGTGACATTGCACTTTTACGAATGAACCGGATTACTGGAAAATGACAAAAATGTTATTGTTACTGGGAAAATTGGAAAAATTACCTGAAAAAAAAAATAACATAGGAAAATATGGTCAGCTGATACAAAATATATCGACCGCTAGAATGCTCGGATGCACTGAGGATCAACAATAGCTGATCGTGAATTGTTAATTTAAGAGTGTGGAAGGGAATAAACGGATAAATAGAATACCAGATTCCTGTCATTTGATATCAAGTTTATCAGGCTCGGCTTTGAGTACACATGTAGAATCGCTCGGCAAGCCTCGCGATTCTACAAGCGTTCTCGAAGCCTTGCCTGATAAACTTGATATCAAAAGACACGAACCTGGTATTCTCTATACACATGCCTCAAATCAAACAAACAAATAAACATGCAAAGACAAACAATGGCGATAATAAACCATAACAGAAGCAATTCATAACAGAAACTCGAGAGATTCCCGCGCCAATCGTACCGAAATAAATGAAAAAGGTTACCTTTGGAAACAAAGAATACATATTAAAATGAAAACCGGAAACTCGGTTTTATTGATTTTCTTCATAAACGGCACTGTTGTCTGCAAGACTGAATACGCCCCCTAACATCGATTACAGCGGTACTCGATTTTCAAATTACTCCCAATAGAATCGATGCATCCAAAGAAAATAAAAATATAATCTGCACTTTTGAACAGTCCGAAAGGTGTTATCCCATAAGAGGATAGTGTATGTAGGAAACACAAAGAAAATATGGCCTATACCTTCTAAATATGCTTTTAAAAGCATAAGTGATCTTTATAGCGGTATTCACTGTATTTCCCTTTGGACCGAAGAACGGATCCGAATCATTCCAGGTAAACCCGTGTTTGAGTCAATGGCAATAATAAACAATAACAGAAAGCAACTCACATTATTAAATGCTTATAAATGAAACATAGAGATATCTCAGTGAAATCGAAACGATATTGTCTCTGTTTCAAACAGTGACTGATATCAGTTTTATTTTTCACTGTTTGGGACTACATTTTTCTTCATATCTAATTCTGTGGTCAATTTTCCATTGACAGATGATTGAAATTAATTAACTGTGTCATACTTGACGCTTAGCTCGTTTACATGTCACAAGGACGTTAATGACGTAATTTTTCGACGCTGACGTCGTCTATTTTGTCACAGTCCGCAACTTCTTTGGGAAACAATTCTCTCAAATATTTCAGTAACCATTAATAGCATTGCCATCCAAGGCTTTTTTTCAGTTTACAGCCAATATTATACCCAATAAACACGTTGGACACAATTAAATGGACGCGAAACGACCAGCATCAAAGGTAGCTTTCGCCGAGGGTGAGTGACGCGATTAGTGACTCTAAATATTGCCGTTTTGAAGCATGTAAGAAACATAATTTTTTTTTTCAGTGTAAGATCAAATTTTATTTCACTCATGAACACCAAAACTGGTATTTTCACTGGTAGCTACGCTATCGTGAAAATACTGGTGTTGATGTTCATTCGATGAAACAAAATTCGATCTTACTCGTACACTGAAAAAATCCAATATCCTCTATTTGTTTCAGCAAATATACCAGTGCATTTGATATTGCCCCAGTAGGCACACGACGTAATTATGACGTCACATCGACGTTGGTACACTGTTATGACGTTTTTGCAACATCACATCTCGACGTCAGTGTAACGTTACGTCATGACGTTACACCGATGTTGATTTGACGTTGTCCTAGCGACGTGTGCCTGCTGGATGCATTCGCTAGAGCAGTTAACAATTTAACCATTAACAAGCTCGTTAAGCTCACGAAGCTTTGAACAACTGGGCCTCAGTGACAGCAGGCATGTGCTCTAATCAGTTTTTCCCTCTTTAATTGCACACCGATGAGCCAGGCCTCAGATTCTATGATAGTTCCAACGTAAAGGCTATCTGAGAATTAGAGAGTATCTAAATGTATGTAATTGGATGGTGCCTGATGCTCTGTCTCTTGTCGAAAGCATCGGTGTCTAACTGTTGGTTTTCTTTTGCTCCAGCATTTCTGTGGGTCCTCACTGTTGTTTCATCTCTGTGGTTGTTTGATTTTTGTGTTCACGGAGATGTTACACTGGTGAGTTAGGATGCCTTCATGCGGACTGAAAAAAGTATTTGTCTTAATCGCGACGCAAACAAGGGCGAGGATTGTGGCTACGTAAAATCGATTTAAGCCCCGCAGTGGAATTCATTTCACTGACCGTTCCAAGGCGGTTCTTGTGTCGCGGTTTATTTTTTGTTATGGTTTGTCTCTGAGTGTGTGTATCGCCTATATGTTTTTGTTTTGGATAGCCAATTGGCCGTTTGCGGGAAAGTGTCTGTCCTTTTGGCTTACCGCTATTGATGTTTCCATTGGGGTCTGGTTGTTCCATGTCTGTGCTTCGTTCCCTTTGGTGTCTCTGATGGGAGCTGTGGGTTAATTTTATCGATTCCTGATCATTGCCTTCACATCTATTTTGTCTTCTCCACGACTAAAGAGGCACCATATACATGTAGACTATGTTCTAAAAAGGTTTACAAGTTTATCTGGACCAGACAAGCTAGTTTCTGCCATTTAGGCCTTGTCAGTGACCCTCAAATATCAGTTTCAAAATTTCACCATGAAACCAACGATCCCAAAGGATAAGAACATATAATCTACACTATGATGAAGGGTTAAAACTCCATACCCAAAATATGGATTCAATTTTCCAGTCGTTTTCAAACAATCAACGGTGAGGACTCGACTCGAGATCCAAGGGCTAAAACTCCAGATCCAAAATATTGATTCATTTTGCCAGTCGTTTTCAAACAAAACTATCAAAGAAACAACGGTGGTGACTCGACTCCAGATCCAAGGGCTAAAACTCCAGATCCAAAATATTGATTCATTTTGCCAGTCGTTTTCAAACAAAACTATCAAAGAAACAACGGTGAGGACTCGACCCAAGATCCAAGGGCTAAAACTTCAGATCCATAATATAGATTCAATTTTCCAGTCGGCCCCCGCCCATCGGGGCTTGAAGAAATAGATGGGCTGCATGATGCTTCCACGCAGAGCTGACATCCGACCGCATACGAGTACTGGTAAACCGCTTAGAGGATCTAAGCCTGTCCAGGTAAAGCGGCGCGTGTCGGACTGTCCATGCTTATAAACCCTATTGGTTACATTGGGCGACAGGGCTTGAGATGTCATTTCATCTCAATGTCTGGTAAAAGTCCCACACAATTGGAAGCAACGTCTTAAAAATGACCTTGACAGTGTTGACGGGGACGTTAAACCTCGAATCAAACAAACATACAAATCTATTTGCCAGTCGTTTCCAAAGCAGATGACGGTTACAAATGCTAAACAGAAGCGAATGTAGGGATTAGGGATCGATACAATTACTTCACCATGCAAGACACCAAAGGGAAAGAAACACCAACAAAAACAACTCCCCCAATAATACAATTGTGGCCGCAAAAGCGTTCAAACTCCGATGAAGTACCTTTCAATGAATCCCTTTGCATCAAGTTAGTTTGACAAGCAAATATCATTCACCAAGTAGTCTAAAACTGCATACAGCAATATACATTGATTGTCTGAATTTGGCAAGCACTTTTTTCCATTTTAAGATCTGATTGACATTCGAGATGTATTCTGATTGGACAGTGCAGTGTCTACAATGAAATATACAACACTTTGTGTTTTGAATTTATTTCTGTCTTGCAGTTGACTGACAGAATGTAAGGAAATATTGACTGAATCATGACACCAAAATGAAATGAAGCTCATCAAAGTTCGAACGGATTTGTGTCCACAGGTGTAAAACGTCACAAGCGGAGAGCTAAAAGGACAGTTACTTTCCCACAAAATGGCCAAACAGCTATCAAAATTAGTCTTTGTAACCATGGACCACATCAAGAAAACACGCCTTTATAATTCGGACCCCTTGGACCCCACTTTTATGTACATGTAGAAAAACTGGGGTTTATAGGGTTAAACCTTATTGTTCTTATTTCTACTCTAAAATATAGATTGTGGGTATTCGTTAGAACCGCCTCGATGAGGCGGTTCTAACGAGTACCCATAATCTATATTTTGAGCAG
This sequence comes from Lucinisca nassula, assembly GCA_963580285.1. Classification (NCBI taxonomy): domain Eukaryota; kingdom Metazoa; phylum Mollusca; class Bivalvia; order Lucinida; family Lucinidae; genus Lucinisca; species Lucinisca nassula. Next base: position 14,077,983 of record OY757026.1, read on the forward strand.
AAATTAGAGAAATATCAGATTTTTTTTCATATGAAATTTTGCGTTTTTTTTCGGCGCTAAAGTTTACAATGTATTTGTATAGGCGTGTTTTCATAATGAAGAATAATAATAAAATATGAGGTTAAGTTATTAAAGGTTTTACGGCCCTCTCAAGACTATTTCACATATTTCGCACCGATCGTTAATCAGAGGTGACTTTCCGTTGCAGAACTTGGCGTCTCACATGAGCGAGCCCCGAACCACAGCGGTGAGAGTCCTAATGATTAAGAGTCAGCCTTCTTATCCACGAGGCCACGGAGGACCTTCTCGGAGCTTTAGTACTGATATACCTTACAAGTTTTGTTTTGTTTATAACGTCCCGGTTAAAACTGTAATGGTCATTTTGGAGACGTTGATTCCAATTATGTGAGACTTTTACCCGACATTGAGATGAAATGGCATCTCAAGACCTGTCGCCAAATGAAACCAATAGGATTTATAAGCATTGACGGGCCGAACTTTACAAGTAGTTTTGCTTAAAGATGAGAAAATCCTGGATTTTACCTTGCGACAAAACCAGAATACCCTGTTCAAGGACATGTTTAAATTGGAACATTCTCACATATTTGATGTGTATTGGTTGTTTGTTTGTTTGATTTGGATTTGGACGTCCCCGTCAACACTGTAAAGGTCATTTCGGAGATGTTGCTTTCAATTATGTGGAACTTTTACCCGTCATTGAGTTGAAATGACATCTCAAGCCCTACCGCCCAATGAAACCAATAAGGTTTATAAGCATGAACTCGCACCGCTTTGCCTGGGCAGGCTTAGATCCTCTAAGCGGTTTACTAGTACTCGTGTGCGGGTCGTTTTCAGCTCTGCGTGGAAGCATCACGCAGCCCATCTATTTCTTCAAGTCCCGATAGGCGGGGGCGTGGGTACTGGTTGTATAGGATGCTATATCAAGTGCCACGATGTAATTGTGGATGAGGTATGACGTTTAATAAGTTTAAACCTGAATGAAAACATTCTATTTCACCGTCCAATATTTTTTACAATTGGGCGGTTGGGTTGGTTCCCGATTATCGTGTTTGTGACGAACAACACAGTCGAAGCGCGGAACAATATCTAGACAACAGCACGTTGCCGCTCCAAAGAAATCTAAACAACACCACTGTCTGAGTGATTCAGATTGCGGGACTTTAACCCGACATTGAGATTAAATGACATCTCAAGCCCTGTCGCCCAATGAAACCAATAGGGTTTATAAGCATAGACTCACACGGCTTTGCCTGGGCAAGCTAAGATCCTCTAAGCGGTTTACCAGTACTCGTGTGGGGTCTGTTTCAGCTCTGTGTGGAAGCGTCATGCAGTCAAACCCCGATGGGCGGGGGCTAAGCATGGGTAATAAAACAGTCATTTAATTGCTGTTTTGGCAATAGTCAAAACCATTACTCTCGGTGTTGTGGACTACCTTGTGCCTTCGGCCTCGGACAAAAGTGCTTGAGGTCGTCCACAACACCTCGGAGCATAGCAAATACATGGTTAGTGTCTTTAATAAATAGAGTTTATTACTCAGCCCATTAATAATTTTGAATATGGGATTTATAGACCGAGGGAGGTTGAAGATTCGATAAAAAAAACGAGTGCGCTTGCGCACGAGTTTCTTTATCGGATGTCCAACCTTACGGGGTTTATATATCCCATATTTAACATGGACTGAGTCAATAAACTGTATATTACAGTAGAACTTCGATGGCTCGAACACCGATGGCTCGTTTACCATGGATGAGTCGAACCCATTCTTGAGCCCCTAGCGAAATCCTCTACATAAGAACTAGTTGGGGATAATTAAGGAGATTTTAGTCTTTTTTCTTACAAATGTATGCTGTATGTACTCATTAGAATCGCCTCGATGAGGCGATTCTAATGAGCACACACAGTATACATATTCATTATGGAACACCGAAAAGATGCCTAAAAGAATCTCGTTATGCCGCCTAGCAGTAACCCTCAGTGGCTCGAACTCCCCCTTGTCTCGAACAGATTTTCGAGGTCCCAAAGGTAGTCGAGCCATCGAAGTTCGACTGTACATGCATTTTGATATTTGTCATCTAATTTTTTGTACAGTTCACTCTTAACAGACAGTCCATGAAAACTGTAATTGGTGCAATGACAAACAAAAACTGTAAAGACGCCATCTTGAAAGAGCTTTCTATTGTACTGAATGAAAATAAAATAACAAATTATTATGGGATAAAACAATTAAAAATGCGAGAGTAGAATAACCAAACTTACGCCTAATTCAGTGGTTATGTCTATGTAATCTTTAATTCAACACTGCCTTCGAGTCTAAGGTAACAGGACACTTCGGCCCCAAAACCACCTCGGCCCCTAGACACTTCGGCCCCTAGACACCTCGGCCCCAAAACCACCTCGGCCCCACATAAAATTGAAACCCTAGACGGGTCGGCCCCTGGACACCTCGGCCCCTAGACACGTCGGCCCCATATACCTAGACACTTCGGCCCCACTTTGCTTTTCACGGGGCTTCCACTTAAATAGGAGATTGGGTTGACTGTCCGATGAGGTTTTTTTTTATTATTATCTTTATTTGCTGATTTGATTATTTTGATAGGGGGCCACGAATATTTGAACCTATAATATATATATTTATTATATATTATAACGCTACAAAACAGAAAATCTATATCCATTTAAGAAGAATGGAAGATACATTTGAAAATTCCTCTCTTTTATTTCAATGTATAATTCTAATTGCATTGCTGCATGCTTTAGAGCAGGCTCTTTTTTCTTCTTTTTTGCTCTTTTGATCATCTATAGGCTTTTTTATTATCCGAAATAATTCCACACCGCTTAAATACTTTTTAAATTAATTTCAACAAGTTATCCTTTAAAGTTACTAATTGGATGTGAATTTGGATGGATCGGTGGCTGGGGCCGTAAAACAAAAATAAAAATAAAAAAAAATCATTCCTCGGTTTCGTGAATTATGGTGATGATGGGGGATAATCTTATATTCGTTAACATATTTATATATTTATTTATTTATTTGTTTGCCCGGCCTCAGTAGCTAAGTCTGATGCGCGTATGACTGGTGATCAGGAGGACGCGGGTTCTATACCTACCGGGGTCGGCAACTTTCTTTCGTGGAGATTGATTATGAAATCATTTCTTCGGTCATTCTCTCCCTTCTGCTGATTCAAGAAGGGCAGTTGTCACTTTCTGGCGGAAAGAATGTGCACTGTATTGGTTAACTGCTTACGTATAAGCCTGCCCAGGTTAAGTGTGGATAGGCAAACTGACCGGCTCGAAAATGAACTAAAATAGTGTTGACTTGGCCGTTAAACACCAATAAAAACAAACAATTTATTTATTTATTTATTTATTTATTTATTTATTAGGTAATTATCAGTGTTCAGGTTCGCTGAACTACAACTATCCTCGTAAGTAAACCAATTTATTTTATGTATGTATGCAATTCAAAAACGGCATGAAAAACGGTGCAGATCCGGTTCAGAGGGCAGAAGCAATCTGATCAGGATCTACACTGTTTGCAAGATAAGGATTATCGTGTTCAGCGGGGTAAGGATTAATGAATTTCAGGTTAGTACACTATTTAGCAAAAAGTTTTACAAGAACAATTAATTATTGACTTAAATTAGTAAAGTGTGAAGCAACAGATCATCGTTATCAATTTCACACATTTGATTGTCATTCTAGCTCATATTAAAGACGGACAGTAACGAGTATATTGTATACTTTATTAATTAATTTATTTATTTATTTATTAGTCACATTTTTGACTATCAGCTACCCAAATTACTTGATACATGTACATGTGAACTTAATGTATATATTAGTGGCAAACAGTGTAGAGCTGGATGTGCACTGAGTGCAAAGTCTTCACTGCTCGCATTTTTGTAGGAATTGATAAGTATATTTCCATTGTTGATAAAATTATATTTCTTACTTCTGCTCAAAAACGTGTTTTATACTGGTTCAATCGTTCTCAAGGAGATGGCTGTTAACTTATATGAAAGGGATCTAAGAAATGACTGGTTTGCATAACACAGATTAATATTAAACTAGTTGTGATTAAAGGTTGTCACAGACGCATTCTGATCAGGCTTGCATATTGAGGCGGTTCTAACCAGTACACACAACCTGTATCTTGGAGCAGAAATAAGAATTACGAATACATACCTATACCAATGCATTGTAAACTTTACCGCCGAAAAAACGAACATTATAAGAGGAAAAATTGTGATATTTTTATTATTTCTGCTCAAATAAGAAAAATAAGGTTTACCCCTGCAAAACCCCAATTTTACTATATAACAGTGGGGTTCAAGGGGGTCAAAATTATAAAGGCGTGTCTTTGTGGTGTAAATAATGTATGTCCCTATGAACCCCAGTTTTACCCATATAAAATGGGGTTTAGCGGGGTCTTCATTACACGGACTTGTTAACATGATGTTTTGTTTGTTAGATTTGACGTTTTACGCTCCAATCAACACTGTATCGGTCATTTTGGACACGTTGCCTCCAATTTTGTGGGAATTTTACCCGGCATTGAGATGAAATGACTTCTCAAGCCCTGCAGCCCAATGAAACCAATAGGGTTTATACAGTATGAACGGTCCGACTCGCACCGCTTTTCCTGGCCAGGCTTAGAACCTCTAAGCGGTTAACCAGTACTCATGTCACAGGCTGTCGGTTTCTTGAAGTCCCGATCGGCGGGGCCGATTTTAACATGATATAACTGCACATACCCTAACAAATATCAAAAGTGGGGCCGAGGTGTCTTTGGGGCCGAGATGTCTAGGGGCCGAGGTGACAGTGAGGCCGAGGTGTCTAGGGCCGAGGTGACTAGGGCCGAGGTGTCTAGGGCCGACTTGGTTTTGGGCCGACCTGTCTAGGGGCCGAGGTGGTAGTGGGGCCGAAGTGTCTGGAAATCGAGTCTAAAGCCATACATTCTGAATGTTGTTTAAATCTTTGGAGACGCCATTGACGTCACGTCGAGAACAACGCGTCGACGTTCCCGCGTCTAAATATAACGATTGCATTGGAAAAGTAGGACCGGCCAGAGGGAAATATTTCCTTAGAGGAAATAAATATTACTACACCAGAGGCGATGTTTATTTTATTTTTTTATTCATTGAGAAATCTAGGCATTTCTTCGTTATGCATGTAATAATATGAAATAAAGGCATTGCATTTTGAGCAAACACATTCATTTACAACACTTAAGTTTTACAACACTTAAGTTAATAGTGGTGTAGAACATTTTGTTTATTTGATTTGCGGTTTAACGTCCCCGTCAACACTGTAAACGTCATTTTCGAGACGTTGTTTCCATTTTTGTGGGACTTTAACCTGACATTCAGATGAAATAATATCTCAAGCCCTGTCGCCCAATAAAACCAAAACGTTTATAAGCATGGACGGTCTGACTCGCACCGCTTTTCCTGGGCAGGCTTAGATCCTCTAAGCGGTTTACCAGTACTCGTGTGCAGGTCGGATTCAGCTCTGCTTGGAAACAACATGCAGCCCATATATTTCTTCAAGCCCCTATGAGCAGGGGCTAATGGTGTTTTTTTTTTTTGTTTGGGTTTTACGGCCCTTTCAAGATTATTTCACTCATATCGAGCCGATCGTTAATCAAAGGTGGGCGAAAACCGGAGTACCCGGAGAAAAACCACCTGACCTTCCGTTGCAGAACTTGGCGTCTCACACGTGACCCGAGCGAGGCTCGAACCAACGGCGGTGAGAGACCTAATGACTAAGAGTCAGCGCTCTTATATATTAGGCCACGGAGGCCCGTCTGGGCTAATGGTGTAGAACATAAAATACCGATAGTGCAAGATTGGTAGCTCAGTGGTTAGTGCACTTGCCTCTGATTCTAGAGGCATTCAGTTTGATTCACAGCAGCGACAATAAAGTTTGGCATCAATTGTAGATATGAATGTCACAAAGTGCACCGTCCTTCGGATCGGGATGTTAACTGGAGGCCACCTGTGCAGGGAGAATCATCCCCTATGCAGGTTAAAGATCCTTGTCGTAATTTCATGATTGTCGCACAGGCTTTCGTCCTGCAAATCTCGAGTGTATGTACACCTGCGAGTAATGGTCAGATGGAGCCTATCGTACATGTAATAATAGTAGAGAGATAGATAGTCACGCTAGCAAGTCCTCTGTTAACCGCCTATATACAGGTGCAGATGGTATTTATGTTGGTGTACTTCTACTCCTAAGCAAAACAAGAGCACCGCATGCGGGTGCCAACGCTCGGCTGCAGTTTCTTTTAGTTAAACAAAAATTCTAAGTCGAAAAAGGGGCACTACTGTGCCAAAATATTATGAGGGTTACCCCACCTATTGGTATGATTCCCCTTTTCATTATGAACAACTAGTCCGCGTTTCAAGTAAATATGTTCAGTAATGACAGAGATATTACAAAATGTCCAAGTTTTTGCAAAATTCTAAGTCGAAAAAGGAGCATAACTGCACCAAAAATATTTTGAGGGTTACCTCACCTGTTGGTATGAGTTTCCCTTTTCATAATGAACAACTAGTCGGAGTTTCAACTAAATATGTTCAGTAATGACAGAGATATTACAAAATGTCCAAGTTTTTGCACGACGACGACGACGACGCAGACGACACGACGACGCCAGAGCTATGACAATACCTCGTCGTTTTCTTCGATAACAGCCGAGCTAATAAGGGGAGTCATTGACACCATTCTCCTATGGTATTTTAACCATTTAGGCTGTACTTTCTATGCGTTCCCCATCTGAGATCATTTGCATCTTATCTGATAGACCAAAAGAACAAATTTCGAAAGAGAGTGTGGAATCCAGATTACTTTGACCAAATCCCGGCAAGACCTTGCAGCAGGAATAGATGAAGGTTAACAGATAGACACCGCAGCTCTTGACAAAGTTCCGCATGAATGACTTGAGCACTGGCAAGCTCAGACATGCCAGCAATGCAACCTCTTACAGTGGATCCAGAGCTTCCTGACCAGCAGGGGCTAACCACACCTGGTCAAGGCCAGTATGCACTATTGCCCCAGCTGTATCCGGTGTCCCTCAAGGTCGCTGTTCATACCCCACATACGAAGCTCTGAATACAACCCCAGCAACCTGTAAATATTTGCAGTTATCCGTGTAAGTTGAACATAAAATCCAAAGTTGAAAAGTCAGGCACAGCAGGTCTGGACGAGGTATGGGTACAAGTTATCCATGTAATTTGAACATAAATGCCCAAGTTGATAAGTCAGGCACAGCAGGTCTGGACGTCAAACGTCCATTTCTGCCTATTCGAAAGAGAAGCCCATATTTTCCATTACGCTAACAAGTTCGTGAAATGAACACCCCCTTAAACCCCATTTTATGTAAAAAAAACAGGGTTTTTTGGGTGTCTACATTTTTTCCCCCTTATTTCTGCTCCTAGACATAGGTTGTGGGTACTCAATGAGGCGGTTCTACCCAGCACCCACAACGTATGTTTGCTTTATAAATAAGGAAATATCATCGATTTTCGTCAGATTTTTGTCAGAAAAGTAGCCATTTTGGAGATTGGAAAAATTTCATTATGTCGCCCGGGTTCGTTAACGTAATGCAGTCGGGAGATTTCTATTTTTTTCTGTTGGTTACTCTGTACCAAGTTCCAGTTAGTTAAGTATGCATCCGAAATATAGGTAGTTATACAAGCTGTCATTTGTATCCAGCCGAAATATAGGTAGCTTTACAAATACAAGCTGTCGTTTTTTTCCTGCAAAGCGTGCAATGAGCGCTATGTCTTGTAGGCCTTTTTTCTGTTGGTTACTCTTTTCCAAGTTCAAGTTTGTTAAGTATGCAGCCGAAATATAGGTAGCTATACAAGCTGTCGCTTTTATCCTACAAAGCATGCAATGAGCGCTAATGCCTTGTAGGCTTTTTTATTTTATTTATTTTGTTGTCATGATTGATTACGGAGAAATAATTCACTCGTGTTCGAACTATCGCTCACTCGTTTTTGACTCGGAAGCCTAAGGGCACTTGTGAATTATTTCACCTTAAACGATCAGAAAACCAAATAAACTCTATGTAACAAAAATCAAATGCGCATGGTTACTGGTGCGTAACGTTATGGCGCCGTCCCTAAAACTATTTTCTTTTGAATTGCTCTGGTGTTTTTCTTTAATTTAGGTTTTCCGGACCTTCAAATATTAATTCACTCATATCAAGCCGATCGTTAATCAGAGGTTGCCGAAAACCACAATACTCGGAGATAAAACACCTGACCATCCGTTGCAGAACTTGGCGTCTCGCATTCTTTGACGTTAAATGCAAGATCCCCTATTCATGTTTGATGGCAAGTGACAGCTCTGATCAGCCTGTAGACAGTACCACTGACAATACTGGAGATCTTGGATTAAGAGATGTTTGGAAAGTTTTAAACGACCCTCTTAGGCAGGATGTGGTATTGGCTGCTCTCTGTCATTTCAACGCCAACGCTGAACTCATAAATGTGTGTGGAACTGTGGAACTATCGCATACAGCAGACGACAGTCATTTCTTTTTTTTTGCATTATTTTTCAGCGAAAATAATGCTTGAGATTTCATGTGAATAGACTATCAAACCAGTGTTAAACGTTATTTTTGCTGAAGTATAAGAAAAAAAAAAAAAAAAAAATATATATATATATATATATATATATATATATATATATATATATATATATATATATATATATATATATATATATATATATATATATATATATATATATATATATAAAATGAAAAATCGTCTGCTAATCGTGGTTGGAGCTTTTAGGAGTGATGTGCGCCATCACGAAAACACGCCTATATAATTTTGACACCCCTAAAACCCCACTTTTATATTAAAAAAACGAGGGTTTACATGGGTATACATTATTTTCTTATTTCTGCATAAAACATAGATTGTGAGTACTCGTTAGAACCGCCTCGCCGAGTTCCCACAATCTGTGTTTATAGCAGAAGTATGAACAATATATATATATATATATATTTTTTATCGGAAAGTTTTCATTTCTTCACTATTTGGGCCTGCGCATGACAAAACCTTAAATAAGACATGTGCGCCCAACGAAGACTCAGATCAGCCTGCGCATCCGCGTAGTCTGATCAGAGTCTTTGTTGTGCGCTCTTAGGTTAGCTAAGGGCCCAATGCTCCTAAATGCAGCAAGAGACGTCTCTGGATAGACTATATGGATGCGCAGGCAAGTCTTTGATAGGCGCACATGTCTTATTGTGGGTTTTGTCATGCGCTGGCTCATTTTTGAATAAGCGTTTTTCGTAAGCAAATCCGTGACACTTTCACGATGTTAAACGAGCTACATGTACATAAGATCCATGACTTGAACGTGTTTGATCCAAGAAAATGTTTTAACCCATTTTTCTGTCTCTGGATATGTGTGACGCAGGCAAGTCTGGACAGTCAAGTGTGCCATCAGCTCCATGGGTGGAAATTAAAAGGTGATTTGATACTAGGAATGTAACAAGATTAAACGTAAAAGTGTTTGTTTATTTGTTGCATATTGAAGTTTAAAGGTCCAGTCAACACTGTTAAGGCCATATCGAGGGATGTAACAAGCTGCAACGCAATAGTATTTGCTTGTTAGGAGTTTCACGGCCTAGTCAGCACTCTTTAGGTCACATCGAGTCGGTCATCTAGTCTAACCACAATTTTCCTGGGCAGGCTTATGCATGAGCGGTTAATCAGTACAGTGCTTATATGACAACCGCCCTCCTTGCAAAAAGCGGAAGGGAGAGAGAATGTCCGTAGAAACTATATTCATGATCAATCGCCATGAAAGAATGTTGCCGACTCCGGCAGGTAGCGAACCCCATCGCGAAAACACACCTATATAATTTTGACCCCCTTGAACCCCACTTTTATATACTAAAACTGGAGTTCCCGGGGGTATACCTTATTTTTCTTATTTCTGCTCTAAAATATAGATTGTGGGTACTCGTTAGAACCGCCTCAATGAGGCGGTTCTAACGAGTGCCCACAATCTATATTTGGAGCAGAAATGAGGCGGTTCTAACGAGTGCCCACAATCTATATTTGGAGCAGAAATAAGAAAAATATCACAATTTGTCAGCATAAAATGTTCATTTTTTTCGGCGATAAAGGTGGCAATGTATTTGTGTAGGCGTGTTTGCGTAATGCCGTGACCTCCTGATAACCAGTGATTTATGACTTCATACGAGAATTGCATTCCCAACCAAAAGCCCAATCGGGGCCATGAGAAATATATTGTTGGACGGTATGGTGCGTCTACGGAGAGCTAAAACCAACCACACATGGGTACCGGTAAACCGCTTAGAAGGTCTAAACCTGCCCAGTCGTAAACGCCGCGGCAGGGCTTGTGATGGCATTTTATCTTATCTCACTGTCGGTCAAAACCCCCACAAAATTGGAAGCATCTTCTCCAGAATGATAAAAATTGTGTTAACGGGGACGTTATTTATCAAATGAAACGACATTCTTCCGAAAACTGTTCTGCTACAGTAGACAATAGTTTGCTCAATTAACTCAGCTTTTTAGAATATACATGTATGAACAAGGGGTGAGAAAAACCAACCATGCAGTCTCAAAGAGGTCAATTCTAAAAGGCAGAAAGTTTGCTCCTCAGGATTTAAAATAGGCCCCGTCAAAACTTTGTGCGTCATTCTGGAGACGCTGCTTCCAATTTTGTGGGACTTTTGTCCGATATTGAATGAAATGACACCTCAAGCCCTGCGTCCAGTGAAACCAACAGTGCTTATATGAATTGGCCCTCTGACGAGCACCAATTTGCCTGGGTAGGCTTAGCCCTTCGAAACAGTTTACAAGTACTCGTTTGCGGTCAATTCCAGCCATTCGTGGAAGCCCCATGCAGTTCAATCTATTTCTTCAAGACCTGATGGACGAACCAATGAAACCAATAGGGTGGGCGGGGTATTGTTTGTATTTGGAGTTTAACGGCACAGCCAACACTATTTAGATAATATCAAACCGACCAGTTTACCTAACCACACTTCCTGCGCAGGCTGATACATTAGCAGTTAATCAGTACAGTGCACATTCTTTCGCCAGAAACTGACAACTGTACTTTTGGAATCAGCGGAAGGTAGAGAATGACAATACAAAATATTCAATGGTCAATGCCCACGAAATAGTGTCGACGACCCCGGTAGGGGTCCCGCGACCCCGCGAGCCGCCGACCCCGTCAGGAGTCCCGTGACCACGCGAGCTCCTGATCAGCGGTCTAACGCCCGAGGCTGGACCCAATTGGAAAGGGCAACAATTTGTTCGCCTTTTTTGTTTTCTTGAAAAGAGCTACTTCCCTTATCGGCACATATATTCTACTTAACAGGTGCTTTGATTTGGACAGACACGGAAATTCGGTCGCCAGTACAGTGCCTGGCGGCGTGCAGACAGACGGACGATTGTTACGCCTTCGGATTTTCTAGCCTTTACCGGAATTGTTCTTATTACCACTGGTTTGACGCACTGGTGCCGTTACAAGCCATTGCCGGGATGGAACATGAACGTGTGATACCCGTCAAGCCGATTAAAGGTTAGATGTCAAAGCTTGTTTTGTCGGCATTATCCTGTTATTTGGATCGAGTTCCAAACTAGTTTTTGTACTTTATAAGACAATGCAATACATTTGTGCAGGGAAAGGGACGCACTATTTTTTTTATCTCGTAATTATTTTTGCAAATTTGTGATTCGGTTTATTCCGTGAGAACAATTTGTGATCAGAGAGGACTACTTCCGAATGAAATGGGGTGATTCGGTTTATTCCGTAAGAATTCTGTTTTGCACTATAAACCCATTTCAAGAATGAAGTTACTGATGCTAGACCTTATATACATATAATGACACATTTAGCCATTCACTAGCTGTCCTTTTTTGAGGACCTTTAGTACATTAAGGACACCGCAAATATATATGTGTAGTAACCATCAATAATACTTACCGATCCAAATAACAGGAGTATAATATATAGTAAGTAAGTAACTAATCAGTAGCAATAGGCTACTTTATACTAGTAATATTGCCATGCAAGGGGAAGTTTCCCCGGGAAAAGGGTTTTCGTTGGGGGATAATTCCAAAGAAAATGGGGCTTGGCGTCTTTTGGGGTTAGTGTCTTAAAATAACACGTTTTCAAAGAACATATGCTTCATTGACAAGCTGCGATCCAAATAACGGCAGTATTAAGGCGACGGCAAATATAGATCTAGTACTCACCAATCTTTCACTGTCGCAAACTTCACAAGATGTACATAGTCATTCATTCATGAGACGTGTGCAGTGATATGACGTTGCAACGACGTTGGCTCGGCATTCGTTGTTGGCTGGGAGAACTGTCACGGGAAATTGTGGAAACTCGAGAAGTGTGTTAAAATTACGGAATAAATCTTATATGACACCCGTGAACGCGGTAAGTAGACATTTTACCTCCAGTAGATCGTAAAAATCGTCACCTTAATAATCCTGTTATTTGGATCCTACATTTCTTATAACTGAATATTTTAAGACACTAACCCCAAAACATACCAAACCCCTTTTCTGAAGCATCATCCCCCAAAGAAAACCCTTTTCCCGGGGAAACTGCCCCTATCATTGCAATTTCTTTTTATTATTGATTGAAATTGATATGATATATACTCAGTGCCTATAAAGTAAGGCTCGCTTGTCGTCTTATATACTACTCCTTTTATTTGGATCGGTTAGTTAATCTTTCCAAGTTCTACACAAGCTAATACGAAATAGCTGATTCATGGGGCCGACAACGATATGATGTTGCAACGACGTGGATAGGCATTCTTTTTGCTGGCTGGGAGAATTATCCCTAGAAATTATGAAAAAAACGGAATAAATCTTATTTAACATCCAATTCGCGATAAGTAGCCATATGACGGTGCACTCGGCACTCTTTGCAGGCTAAAAATATGAAATAACGGAAGAAATCATATGTTTTAATTTGCCTCAGGTACGGCGAAGGGATACGATGACCTAATTCGTCGCCTTAATACTCCTGTTATTTGGATCGCCTATTTGAAAAGCGAATTTCCTTATTACTTGACATTTTAAGACACTAACCCCAAGAGATGCCAAGCCCCATTTTCTGAAGGATTATCCCCAAAAGAAAACCCTCTTCCCGGGGAAACTTCCCCTTGCGTTGCAATATTTTACTCCAGGATTTTACTATTAATATTGCAATACGAGATATGCTCGTGTTCTATATTATACTCCTGTTATTTTGATCGGCCAGTTTCTAAATCTTTACAAGTGTTATGGTGAAACAAAAAAGGTAGAGAAAACTTAGGAAAGGTCCTAGGCGTCAAGTGGGCCGCCGTAGTATCGACAACGATTTGACGTTGCAACGAGATATATCGGAACAGAAAGTAACGATGTCTAGTCGAAATTAATGCGCTTGAAAGTAGTTCCGACTATTTAGTAATGACGTGCTTTCACCACAAAATAAAATTCTGAATATTAATTTGGATCGCGATCCAATGTCGCTAATAAACCGAATTTTCTTTCTATTGCGGGTTCTTTGTTTCCAAAGGCAAGTTTATCAATCGACCCAAAGTTACAAGGACAAAACCTCTGATAGTGCTGGGGTCCACGTGACTATCACTGACAATTGTAGTAAATCCATGTAACTTATTTATAGAATTTTATCGCACTGAGGTCAGCGTGTTGCGTAATAGTTATCTGTAGAATCTTGGCTGGAATCATATATTGGGCGTGGCAGACAGTGTGGACCCAGATCAGACGCCGCAGAACGCGGCGTCTGATCAGGATCTACACTGTTTGCTTACAGTACAGGAATTTAAAGGTCAGGCGCCGAAAAAAATGCAGTATCTGATCAGGGTCTACACGGTTTGCTTAATTTACAGTACAGAAATTTAAGGGTTAAACGACACAGTCTAACCTCCGTTCAGGCCGATCTCAGAGACAATCGACCCACCTGTAGTCTCAGTGCTTTGATTTATTGTCTATAAGTCCGTCGGCTTAATGTTTGTTTGGTTATTTGATTTGAGGTTTAACGTCCCCGTCAACACTGTAAAAGTCATTCTGGAGACGTTGCTTCCAATTTTGTGGGACTTTTATCCGACATTGAGATGAAATGACTTCTCAAGCCCTGCCGCCCAATGAAACCAATATGGTTTATGACCATAGACGGTCCGACCCTCGCACCGCTTTGCCTGGGCAGGCTTAGATCCTCTAAACGGTTTACCAGTACTCGTGTGCGGGTCGTTTTAACCTCTGCGTGGAAGCATCATGCAGCCCATATATTTCTTCAAGCCCCAATGGGCGGGGACCGATCGGCTTAATTTCTGTACTGCTGATGAACACGTGGCTGCCGCTGATACATGTATTATCATGTTTAACCGCGCGCTAAAAGAACCTACCGTTTGTACGAATTTCCTAGTTTCTTCCAACATGTACCATTAAAATTCGAAAAATCCGAATACCTTACCGTGTTGTGACAGCAGTACAGCTCCACGTACTTAACCATTGGTCATTTCGATTTGCTTGCTTAAAACAGGAAAGACTGCAATGTGAAATGGATTAAATGATCCCAAACAATAAATATAACCAATGGTTAAGTACGGGAAGATGTACTGCTGTCACTACACGGTAACTAACGATGAAATCCAGTCTTAATCAAAGCACTGACAACACTGATAGGTCGATTGAAGTGAACCTGGATTAAGGCTGCAGTCTTTTTTTTTTGTTTGTTTGATTTGAGGTTTAACGTCCCCGTCAACACTGTAAAGGTCATTTTGGAGACGTTGCTTCCAATTTTGTGGGACTTTTATCCGACTTTGAGATGAAATGACATCCTAAGCCCTGTGAAACCAATAGGATTTATAAGAATGGACGGCCCGACCCGACTTCGCCTGGGCAGGCTTAGATCCTCTAAGCGGTTTACCAGTACTCGTGTAAGGGACGGTTTCAGCTCTGTGTGGAAACATCATGCAGCCCATCTATTTCTTCAAGCCCCGATGGCCCAAAGAAACCTCAGAGTTTAAGGAGAGGAGCGACTCGCATCAGTTTTCCATTGCAGGCTTTTACCTAAGCGGTTAAACAGTACTCAAGTTGGGTCGGCTGCAGCTCTGCGTGAAAGGACCTTGCAGCCCAATCTATTCTCCAGGGCGGGACCGGTCAAAGTACAGTAAAACCTGTCATAGTGGCCACCTCTGTTAAGAAATGAACCTGCATTAAGTATGCATGCCGTTGGTTTCTGAAAAAGGAACATGCATAAAATTCATCTGTATTAAGCAAGCACCTGTCTTAAGCAAGGTCATTTCGATTTGCTTGCTTAAAACAGGTAAGAATGCAATGTGAAATGGAGTAAATGATCCCAACCAATAAATGTAACATATGGTAAAGTACGGGGAGATGTACTGCTATCACTACACGGTAACTAACGATGAAATCCAGCCTTAATCAAAGCACTGACATCACTGATAGCATTACGATAACTCACCCGTGCGACACAGTGTATTTTTCACATCTCCAAAACGGCTACTTTTCTGATGAAAAACCTTGATATTTTTCTTATAAATGCTCAAAACATAGATTGTGGGTATTCGTTAGAACCGCCTCAGTGAGGCGGTTCTAACGAATACCAACAATCTATGTATTGGAACAAAAATAAGAAAAATAATGTATACCCCGTAAACCCCAGTTTTTTCTATATAAAGTGGGGTTTAGAGGGCTCTTCGTTTCACGGACTTGTTCACGTGATTGGTCGATTGTGCTGAACCTGGATTAAGGCTACAGTCTACCCTCTTTATACCAACATTCGATATAACAACAATACTTATAATGACATTTTCAGTCGAACAAATCCGGATCCTTAGCTAAGGGTGAGACGGTTCAGGGAGATTCAAGAATATTGTAATTATTTAATACTCCAAGAAACAAATGTCATTACGAAAACACGCCTATACAGAAACATTGGAACCTTTATCATCGAAAAAATTAAAATTTTAAGATGAAAAATTGTGATATTTTTCGTATTTCTGCTCAAAATATAGATTGTTGGTACTCGTTAGAACCGCCTCGGCGAGGCGGTTCTAACGAATACCAACAATCTATGTATTGGAACAAAAATAAGAAAAATAATGTATACCCCGTAAACACCAGTTTTTTTTTTATAAAAAGTGGGGTTTAGAGGGGTCTTCGTTTCACGGACTTGTTCACGTGATTGGTCGATTGAAGTGAACCTGGATTAAGGCTACAGTCAACCCTCTTTATACCGACATTCGATATAACAACAAAACTTATAATGACATTTTCAGTCGAACGAATCCGGATCCTTAGCTAAGGGTGAGACGGTTCAGGGAGATTCTAGAATATAGAGGATCTTACAAGAGTGCTCATGTATTTTTGAATTTATTAAAGGAGTTGAGGAAAAGGAATAAAATGCGAGGCTTTGCCGAGCATTTTATCCCTTTTCCTCAACGAGTTTAATAAATTCAATAATACATGAGCATGAATGCAAGATTCTATTTATCATATGATATTTAAAACGCATTTTATTCACGATTTGTTTACAAAAATATCAATATTCCGCCATTAGTAACCGCGACGTCGTTAAGGACGTCGTACATGTAACGTTCCGGGACGTATCTAGCTAATTTGCATATATAATCCACTAGTGGATTATCGAAAATATTACATGGCGTTATTACACTCTCAGACGCGACGTCATATGATAAATTGTAATTATTTAATGCTCCAAGAAACACTGGGTATTTGTTAGAATCGCCTCGGCCTCCCACGTGTGCGTTTCAAATGGCGATTAGAAAGGATACGTTTTTTTTTTTTAAATGGGGTTATTGTAATCTTGTTTTAGAGGGATATCTTATTTTAGCAGGATATTAAGCTATTGGTGAAAAAATGTAATGAACATTTCTTTGAAATCCAGTCATCCTTTCCATTAGCAGCCCCCACCTCCCACTCCTAGAAAATTCATGGAATTTCAAATTTGTCAATCCAAGCATTTTGGAACATACAGTCGAACTTCGATGGCTCGAACCCCTTTGGGGCCATGAAAATTTATTCGAGAGAGCGGTAGTTCGAGCCATTGAAGGTTACTGCCAAGAGGCATAACGAGATACTTTTGAACATCTTTCGATGTTATATAATGGAAATGTTTGCTGTGTGTACTCATTAGAATCGCCTCACCGAGGCGATTCTGATGAGTACACACAACATACATTTGCAAGATAAAAGACTAAAATCTCCTTAATCATCCCCCACCATTTCTTATCTTGAGGATTTCCCTAGGGGCTCAATAACGAGTTCGACCCAGCCATGGTAAACGAGCCATCGGTGTTCGAGCCATCGCAGTTCTACTGTATTATCTATATCTCTCATCACGAAAACATGCCTATATAATTTTGCCCCCCTTAAACCCCACTTTTATATAGTAAAACTGGGGTTTACAGGGGTAAACAGTATTTTCCTTATATCTGCTTAAAAGCATATATTGTGGGTACTAGATAGAACCGCCTCGTCGAGGCGGTTCTATCGGGTCCCCATAATCTATATTTTGAGCAGAAATAAGAAAAAAATCCCAATTTTTCATATTAAAATTTCAATTTTTTGGCTGAAAAAATTGACAATGTATTTGTATAAGCGTGGTTTCGTAATGTTCTTTGTATGTGATGGTAAACTAAAAAAAAATGTATACCGGAGTCTGTCAACTATCCTGGAAGCAATATTTCAATTTTCACTGTAGGTAGCCTTGTTCGTCAACAATGATTGATGACATATTTATCAATCCGTCACAGTTCTTGAGCTCTGTGGAGATTGTTTCCTGTAATTACGGTTCAATTTATTTGAACCATTGCGGTTTATCAAGTAGTGTAAATTCTTGTGCAAAGACTAGTTATTGCAAGGGCGAAAAGCGAAGTCTCTGGCGAGCCTGCGCACATGCGCAGGCTCGCAAGAGACTTTGCTGTTCGATTACATCTAAGGCGTGTCTAGACATAGTTTCAGACAAAAGGTCACGAATCTGGGCCAAACTAAGGTATACGCAGGGGCGTTCAGATATTCACGTTGGGGATTCGCATTAATTCAGTTTTTACGTGGCTTGGCTGTTATGGGAGATTTTTTGTTGATGATAACGCCGATTATCTCTACATTAATGCGTTATACTTTTCATAATTTTAGATATCTCTTTGACAAATTATAGCGAATTAGCATTTTCTATCGAAATCAGAAAAACGTAGACGATTTTTGACTGTAAATCAATACCGTTAGAAATCATTATTTTTTCTAAGAAGGGATGTTAAATTTTTTTCTACCAACGTATGTTAGGACAAAAAGATAAAAGATAATATTAATAATAATAATAATAATAATAATAATAACAATAATAATAGTTATAAATAATAATAATAGTAGTAGTAGAAAACATAATACATGTAGGAAGAAAGAGAAGCAGTAGAAGAAGAAAAAGAAGAATAACAATTATGATGATAATAATAATAATAAATAATAATAACTATAGCAAAAGGCTCAATTGGCTTAACTCGCTCACTTGAGAAACTTAAATTTTGATAACTCACAGGCCTGACTGCTAAACGTGCCAGTAAGTTAAAAACCGAGTACCGTTCAAATCGATGCTAGGGGATGTTTTCAGCCTTGCAGAAAACAGCGCTGTTTATGAAGAAACTCAATAAAACCGAATTTCGGGTTTTCATTCTAATATGTACATGTAATCAATGCTTCCAAAATCAATTTTTTCTTTTATTTTACATGTATATACATTGCATTCTTTCATGTCCGCAGCACTTGTTTTTTATTCAGATGATATTTTATGTATGTGTTCCTTATTTCTATTCCACACATAGAAGGAGTGCTTGTAAGAGTATAGGGATCAACCAAGGTTTTTCGTGCATTACCCGGGGAAGCTGTTTGAACAAAGGGCCGCTAGGCCGAATGTTAAAATATCTTCCGAGGGATCCGGCGAATGTTAAGGGAATGAAATAACCATGGATGAGCGTTGTTTAAGAAATAGATGAGCTGTAGCAGTGAATTGTTGAGTAATATATCACTGTTTGGAGGTCAGTTGTAAGGCAGGTCAAATCACGAGCGCAAAGTGCGAGTAATTTATCTACTTACAACTAACCGACAAATATGTTCTATAAAGGGTTATCCTTTGGAAGCAAGGAATGCACAACCGAACTTGAAAATATGGAGTTTGATATAATACTAAACAGATTACGCAACAGAGCTGATTTATTTGGATTCAAACACACTGGAAGTCGCTTAAATACGTGTACTGTTGTTTCCTTCACATTCTCACAACTTTCCGCCATTGTTTGAAGACATCCCGCCAACATGTTTGATTGTAACACATGCAGTTACATGTTTTTGTAACGTTCTTGAATGAGTGAAAAATACGTTACTCCGTTTAACGTCAAGGAAACGATCGGTGACGTCGCAAAACGACAGAAAACGGCAGCTCTTGGCGTCACGATTTTTCACCTAGAGATTTATCACTCCAAATATTAATTGACCACTGGCAATACGATATAGAGGATATTTGATCTTTTCAGTGTAAGATCGAATTTTATTTCATCGAATGAACACCAAAACTGTTATTTTCACGAGTGGCGTAGCCACGAGTGAAAATAGCAGTTTTGGTGTTCACGAGTGAAATAAAATTTGATCTTGCACTGAAAAAAATCAAATTTTCTGTTTCTTACATGCTTCAAAAGGCAATATTTAGCGTCTTTAATGGTGTCGCTCACATTCGGAGAAAATTATCTTTGTTCCTGTTCATTTCGCGTCAATTTAGTGGTGTCCATCGTGTTTAGTGGGTATACTATTGAGTGTAAACTGAAAGTTTGCACCTGAGAAATGGCCTGGGATGGTATTATTATGAATGATTAATGAAATAATTGAGAGAGTAGTTTTCCAAAGAAGTTGCTGACAAGTCTAACGTCGCGCGACAAAAGACGTGACGTCAGCGTCATAAATGACGTCAGTAACGTCCCCGTCACACATGAACGGGCTATGCGTCAATTAGAACACATTTCAGTATTGTTCAGTTATCTGACAAAGATAAAATTGAAATTAGAGTTAGATTTGAAGAAAAAAGTAGTCCCAAACAGTGAAAAATAAAAAATCGTATTTTCAATGTTTGAAACAGTGAAAATATCGATTTATATTTCACTGATAAATCTCTATCATTCATTGAAAAGCATGTAAGAAAGTTAGAATCTTGCATTACTTTCGATTCCGACTGCAGATTTGGACGAAAACGCCCAAAAGCTCCTTATAAACGATTTTTAATCTCTTCGAATGCGACCGGCAAACTAACATGACGGCTTGTTCAGAATACAGTTACGCTATACACTCCCGTGATGTCATCATAGAACCCTAAAACGCTACGTTCAGGGTAGACTGGAAACAGTCCATTCATTTAATCATTTCACTTATACGAATATGCTTATTAATTTTAACCCAGCTCAAAAGCAATGAGTTCCATCCCATAGCACCAAATGCCAAAAGTTTTGGAGATCAGAAAGTTTTAGAGAGGAGAATAATATAATGCTAATACAAATGAAAAGATATTGGTTAAACTTTTGGACTTATTCCAGTCTACGTTCAGGGCAATAAAGTTACATATACGTCGCTCATTGTAGCGCAAACAAAGCAAGGCCCATCTTGTGATATCAGAAGCTCAAACAGCACGCGAACTTTATGATTTGAACATGGTGTTTAAGAAATAGATCAGCTCTAGCTGTGATTTGTTGAGTAATAAATCGCAGTTTGGAGGTCAGTTGTAAAGTAGACAAATCACGAGGGCGTAGCGCGCGTGATTTGTCTTCTTACAACTGACCTCCAAACTGTGATTTATTATCTAACAAATCGCTGGCTAGAGCTGATCTATTTCGATTCTAACACGCTGAAACTCGGCAATGATGATGTTGTTGCCCTCAAATTCTCACAACTTTTCGCCATTGTTAGAAGAAATCCCGCTAAAATTATCGACTGAAACAAATGCATTTATATCCTTTTCTAACGTTTTCGATGCGAGAAAATGACGTTACACCGTCCAACGTCAAGGAAATGGACTAGTGTCGTCATAAATTTGCAGTTTTTAATGCCGTCACTCGTCACGCTCTTCCTTGCCGTGATTTGTTGTAGAATAAAACACAGTTATTTTCCATTGCCTATATAGGCGCGCTGTGTTAGAATTGTTGTTTGAGCACAGCTTTTGGCCCACTTGACAATATTTACATTTCCGGTGTAAAGTCTAATGTAAACCTTTAGAAAACAATGCATTTCATAATTACATGAACGCATCGAGTCACATGATTTTCAGTGACGTCAAATGGCGTCCGTCTAAACCATGGTTCTCTTCGGGCGTTGGTGATGGTCAACGCTGTTTCAGCTTTAAAGGTTTGCCTTACAAGCATTTTTTTTCGCCCAGTGCCATGATGAGGAGCAATGAATGTTTAAATAATCAATCAACTTATTTTTTAAGCTCTTCATGAAAGTATGAACGACAGCGGGTCGCTAGCAAAGTTTACATGAACCCCTTCCTAGTCCATTTACTTTGCACGCGACCCACTGCGTTCATACCTTCACGAACAACAGAATAATAAAATTCATATCTTAAATGATTTCAAATAGCCATGCGCATAGGTATTTATGCGAGAACTGCTGTTTATTGATGTTGTTCACGTGATCATCACTGAAGAATGCAGCTAAATCGACCGCAAGTTACAAATAAAAGCACTGACAGTACTGGTGGGTCGATTGTCACTCACGTGACCAGCAGCGAAGAATGTAGCTAAATCGACCACGAGCTAAAAGTGAAAGCACTCGCAGTACTTGTGGGTCGATTGTCACCCACGTGACCAGCACTGAAGAATGCAGCTAAATCGACCGCAAGTAAAAAATGAAAGCACTGACAGTACTGGTGGATCGATTGTTACTCACGTTACCAGCACTGAAGAATGCAACTTAATCGACCGCAAGTTAAAAATGAAAGCACTGACAGTACTGGTGGATCGATTGTTACTCACGTGACCAGCACTGAAGAATGCAGCTAAATCGACTGCAAGTTAAAAATGAAAGCACTGACAGAACTGGTAGGTGGATTATCACTCACGTGACCAGCAATGAAGAATACAACTAAATCGACCACAAGTTAAAAATGAAAGTACTGACAGAACTGGTGGGTCGATTGTCACTCACGTGACCAACACTGAAGAATGCAGCTAGATCGACCGAAAGTTAAAAATGAAAGCATTGACAGTACTGGTGGGTCGATTGTCACTCACGTGACCAACACTGAAGAATGCAGCTAACTCGACCGCAAGTTAAAAATGAAAGCACTGACAGTACTGGTGGGTCGATTATCACTGATTTTAGGCTGGAAAAAATCATTATGAATGGTGACATACGTAGACTTTTAAAATTTTGTTTAATCACGTAAGCAAACAGTGTAGAACCTGATCATATACCTTTTACCCATATATGACAATGGAATCTTCCACCTAGTAAGTTTGAATTGGTCCATTTCCAATTATAGGGGTGCCAGGTTTGTTTTTGTTTGTAGCAAATTTTACCAAAATGAATGTTCTTTAAGAAAACAGTGTAGACCCAGATCAGACGCCGCAGAACGCGGCGTCTGATCTGGGTCTGCACTGTTTGCCAGTGTTCTAGAAAAGCGCCGCTTGTTATATATATAGGGGTTAAATTTCTATACTGTAGCAAACAGTAAAGGCCCAGATCAAACGCCGAAGAACGCGGCGTCTGTTTTGGGTCTACAGTGCTGGCAAAGCCAGTCCATATATATATATATATGGTTATATATATCTCTATATATCTATATATATAACCCACATACGCGACACTCTGACTTCACAGTGAAGGGTATAACGCGGCAATTTCTGTGAACTATTGATACCTGGATTTGTTTGTTTGTTTGATTTGACGGCCCCCGCCTATAGGGACTTGAAGAAATATATGGGCTGCATGATGCTTCCACGCAGAGCTTGGAAAATTGGAAGCAACGTCAAATTGTTTGATTTGAGGTTTAACGTCCCCGACAACACTGTAAAGGTCATTTTGGAGACGTTGCTTCCAATTTTGTGGGACTTTACCCGACACTGAGATGAAATGACATCTCAAGCCCTGCCGCCCAATGAAACCAATAGGGTTTATAAGCATGGACGAGCCGACTCGCACCGCTTTACCTGGGAAGGCTTAGATTCTCTAAGCGGTTTACCAGTACTCGTGTGCGGGTCGGTTTCAGCTCTGCGTGGAAGCATCATGCCGCCCAAATATTTCTTCAAGCCCCAATGGGCGGGGGCCAGGATTGGCTCTGAATGTAGGCTGGAAAAATCACCATGAATGGTGACGTAAACTTTAAATATTTTGTTCATCCACGTAAGCAAACAATGTAGAACCTGATCATATACCTTTAAATTCCTATACTGTAGCAAACGGTGTAGGCCCAGATCAGACGCCGCAGAACGCGGCGTCTGATCTGGATCTACACAGTTTTTCTTGCACACCAGACAAGACAATACGTGATTTAACCGTGGGATAGAAATTTATGTTCTGACCCTGGTGTTCCGACCCAAAATCGAATATAATCTCGGGTTTGATAAATTCACTGGTTGATTACAACCTCGTGCGCGGCGTCGTCATGCGTGACGTCACTAAACATTCCTGTTGTGTCATCACAAAATGGCGGACGTCGGTAACCGAAGTGACAGCAGCACTAAAATTCGCAATAGAAATGGAAGGTATGCAAGAAAAAGAATCCAATATGGGTGTGAGGGGTGGATAGAAAAATCCATCCCTCGGGATCACTGTCCGGCATTACTCGGCAAGCCTCGTGATGACGGACAGTAACCCTCTGGACGGATTTTTCCATCCACCCCTCACACCCATATAATATTCTTATAGTCTAACCCAGACCTGATTCTATACCCTCTTACACAACACACTGAACTCACACTGATAAGAATATCGCGGCTATTTTCTGTAAATTATTGATACCTGGATTTCCTTCACACCAGTAATAGCCACGTTGACGTTAACATTTAAAAACTTAATTCGCTTTATAACTTTGTGTCGATGTACGATTGTAACACAGCGTGCCTATATAGGCAATGGAAAATGACTGTTTTTTATTCTGCAACAAATCATAGCTCGGAAGAGCGTGACGAGTGATGTCATTGAAAACTGCCAATTTATGACGTCACTAGTCAATTTCCTTGACGTTAGACGGTATAACGTAATTTTCTCGCATCGAAAACGTTAGAAAAGGATATAAATGCATGTGTTTCAGCGGATAATTTTAGCGGGATTTCTTCTATCAATGGCGAAAAGTTGTGACATTTTGAAGGGAACAACAACATTATTGCCGATTTTCAGCCTGTTAGAATCGAAATAGATCAGCTCTAGTTTGTGATTTGTTATAAATCACAGTTTGTCGGTCAGTTGAAAGTAGATAAATCACGCGCGCTATGCGCTTGTGATTTTTCTACATTACAACTGACCTCCAAACTGTGATTTATTACTCAACAAATCACAGCTAGAGCTGATCTATTTCTTAATTCTAAGACAGCATGCCTAAATAGCCAATAGTAAATAATAGTGATATATTGAGTGATAAATCACTGAGCTGAAGAGCGCGACGCGAAGAGCCACCCTTTTCCCAGCTTTATGACGTCATTCATTGTTACCTTGACGTTAGGATGGTGTAACGTCATTTTCTTGTATCACATATGTTATGAAAACAGGTAAACGTATGTGATACAGTCAGTTATATTGGCGGGATTATTTTAAACAATGACGGAAGATAGGGATAATCTAAAGGAAACAATAGCATTTTGTCGATTTTTGTGTATATCTGTTCTAGTGTCGTGATTTATTGAGCGATTAATCACCGTTTGGAGGTCAGTTGTAAAGTAGGTCCAAGCACTCGCTCTACGCGTTCGTGATTTGATCTGCTTTACAGCTGGCCTCAAGACAGTAATTAATCACTCAATAAATCACCGATAGAGCTGATCTGTTTCTTAAATGATCAACCCAGTAAAAGATAACACAATGTAGACAAAATTAACCGCAAGTAAGGCTGACACCCTTAATAGGATAATCGATTAATCGATCGATAAATTATACAAAAACGATTATCATTACTGATTTGCTTGTAATTGATTATTTGATAATTACAATTTACTACCCAAAGTTGTGTCTAAAATAGATGGATGAGTGGCAAACAGTGCAGACCCCGATGAGATGCTGTATTCTGCGGCGTCTCATCTGGGTCTACACTGTTTGCTCAGGCCTGTCTGTTCAAATACATATGGTAAAGTACATCATATGGTAGGAGTCAAGCTGAGACAGAAAGCCAGACAGGTATAATTATGACAAATCTTCAATAATTACTGATCGATTATCGATCACAATGACCGGACTGATAATCGATTATCTTCTCAGCTCTAATTAGCCCAGTGCGGGCCGTAGGTACCCGAAACTCTTTTTCTCAATATTGACTTGGTTAACACATATAAGATCTTGTGTCCACAAACAGTAAAGACTCGGAGTCTACATCGTTTTCTTAAGGGGAATGGATACACCTTCAGGGGAGGCACCTCCTGCAAAAAAAAAAATATCTCCCATTTCAATAGAGGAGCAAATTCTTTCCTTTAAGAGTGGACCCTTTTTCAGCGGGCTTATATAAAAGCAAACAGGAAGTCCCAAAAGTCTCCCTTTGAGCAAATGGCAGAAAAATCTGCCAGGTGTTCCCTTTCCCCTTAAAGCACGTAAATTTATGGGTTTAAACGAAACGAGACCGTTTTTCCGCCTACACGCAGAGAAAATCATTATTATCATTATTGTGGTTGTGGTTGTCATTATTATTTCAGTTCTTCATATGAGCGGCCAGACGGACTACTCACTGAATTTCAACGAATCAGTATCTTTGTGTGAAGAGTTTGGAGGAAGGCTAGCGACATATGACGAACTCAAAGCTGTCTGGAGTTTGGGGTACCACAAATGCAGGTAATATAGTCACACTTGGCACCCGCCTATCGGGGCTTGGAAAAACAGATTGCACTGCATGGTGCTTGCAGGCAGAACTTAACTAACCGCACGTTAACACTGGTAAGCCGTATAGAAGGCCTGTTCTTGCATACGAGATAAGGATATCCAAAGTTTTAACCTGGGATAGATCTGTTCTTATCCTGGCAATATACGTAAGTATAATGCGCAAAAAGTTAAAAATAAATAATAAAAAACAGTACAATGAAAATTGTCGATAGTGTTGTGCACGAAAAAGAATCTAACAGTCTAATACTCAATGTCGGGTAAAAGTCCAACAAAATTGGAAGCAGCGTCTCCAAAATGACATATAGAGTGTTGACGGGGATTTAAACCTCAAATCGAACAACCAACCTGATCCTTCTGATGGGGGTGGTTGGGTGAGGCAAAGGTGACGTGTATTGAGTGTCAATGGGGCGTCCAACTGATATTGGCTTACAGTTGGACAAAGCAAGCTGTCCTTGCAGCAGGTAAGAGTAGTGGGGGATTTTAATTTTTCCGTTTGTATTCACTTCCATTCATTTCCCTCTTTCTCCACTGTCCCTCACTTTCATCTCCTCTACTTTCTCACCCTTTTTCTGGGAGACGACACATAATGACCCACAAGGGTTGACGTGACGTTAAACCCAAAACAAACAATCATTCAATAATCCGTCTGTATAGGGGTCAGCACTGTTTGACTTAAAGTACAGGAATTTAAAGGCATTTATTATTGATTATTGAGGACTATCATTTCATTACATAATATTATGTAGCCCTCAGTACTGACTGAAGAGAAGTCCTCTGCCTTCAACAGGTAAGGGGCCTCCCTTGTTGACTAGAGTGTACATTATTGATTTTCCCCTTAAGTGCCTCAGTCAGGGGATTCAACAAGAGCTACTTATTACTCTATTAAGGGGCTGCCTTTGATCTGCTATAGATAGTATATCACAGGGGGTAATAAAACAATTATGAACATATGGTTTGTCCTACTGTTACAAGAATAAACGCCTTTAAGGGTTAAATGAAAATCAGCGCCCCCGTTCGGGACCATCTTGTAAGTCAACACTAAGTGACATTCGGCCCACTAGTTCCGTCAGTGCTTCGATTTGCAGCATGCCATCGATAATGACGACGTTTACATGTGAACTATATATTCCTTAAATAAGTGAGCTATTAAGGGGAATGGGAACACCTGCAGGGGAGGCAACTCCTGCAAACTTATTTTTGTCTCCCGTGTCAATAGGGGTCAACTCTTAAAGAAAAGAATTTGCTCCTGAGGAGCAAATTCTTTCCTTTAAGAGTAGACCCCTTTTTCAGTGGGACAGGGCTTACAGAAAAGCGTACAGGAAATCCCGAATGTTGTCTCTCTTTGAAAAATGGCGAAAAAACCTGCCAGGTGTTCCCGTTCCCCTAAAAACGTCTTCGCCGTCAAATGAAAGCGCCTCCATATACTGGGGCTAGGGGAAATAGATTTGGCTGCATCGTGCCTCCACACACGACTGAAGCCGACCAAACTTGATTACTGGTACACCGCCTAGAAGATCTAATCCTGCCAATGAAAAGTGTTGCGAGTCGGACTGTCATTGAAACCCAAGCGGATCCTTTTGCGCGGTAGGGCTTGAGAAGTCACAGTGTCATGTCATCTCAACGTCGGACAACAGTCCCACAAAAGTGGAAGCAACGTTTTCAAATTGCTCCAAATAGTGTTGACGGGGACGAAAAGCCACAAACACAAACACAACCATCAAATGATGCTTGCCATAAGAAATCCAGTCTTCATGGGTTGCGACTAAGTAAGATAGAAACCAGCCTGCTCAGTTACACAGATTTGCAAGAGTCTTGAAATTTTAGACATAGGAAGATGAGGTATTCTTGCACACCAGAAAAGGAAATCCGTAATTTTTCCCTGGGATAGAAATTTATGTTCTGACCCTGGTGTTCCGACCCAAAATCGAATATAATCGCGTGTTTGATAAATGCACTGGATGATTACGACCTCGTATGCGCCGTTGTTAAGGTTGACGTCACAGCAACGTCACTAAACATTCCTGCATTGTCAACACAATATGGCGGATGTTGGTAGCCGAAGTGACTGCAACATTAAAAATCCGCTTTAAGAAATGGAAGGTATGCAAGAAAAAGAATCCAATATGGGTGTGAGGGGTGGATAGAAAAATCCGTCCCTCGGGATCACTGTTCGGCATCACTCGGCAAGCCTCGTGATGCCGGACAGTGTTCCTCGGGGCGGATTTTTCTATCCACCCCTCATACCCATATAAGATTCTTATATTCTACTATGCAAGTAGCGAACACAAAGGTACTGATCAGACTGCGCGCGTGAGACCAGGTAATATACACAAACCAGTCTGCTCAGTTACACAGATAAGCAAGAGTATTGAAGTTTTAGACATAAGCAGAGGAGGTAGTCTACTATGCAAGTACAGAACACAAAGGCACTGATCAGACTGCGCGGATGCGGCCAGGTAAGATACAAATTCGCCTGCTCAGTTACGCAGATTAGCAGGAGTCTTGGAATTTTTAGATATAGAAACAAGAGGTATTGTACTATCCAGCCAGGTAAGATACAAACTACCCTGCTCAGTTACACAGATTAGCAAGAGTCTTGAGATATAAGAAGATATATATGGTACTACATGTATGCGAGGAGCAAACACAAGTGTTCTCGAAGACTTGCCTATTGAACCCGGGAAGGAACATGATTTTTTGTAATATGTTGTCCGAACCAGATATTAAGTTGAGCGAACAAGATATTATCTTGTGCGGACAAGATAATATGTTGATAATATATTGTGCGCACAAGGTATTATCTTGTGCAGACAACATAATTTATCTTGTACGGACAACATATTATCTTGTACAAACAACATATTATCTTGTGCGCACAACATAGATCTCATGACGTTGTTCGCACAACATATTATCTTGTGCGGACAAGATATTATCTTGTTCGCACAACATATTATCTTGTGCAGACAAGATAATGTATTGTGCGCACAAGATATTAAGTTATGCGAACAAGATAATATCAGTTCACACAACTATATATATTGTGCGCACAAGATAATATGTTGTGCTAACAATATATTATGTTGTCCGCACAAGTTCTTGTGCGCACAAGATAATATGTTGTCCAAACAAGATAATATCTTGTCCGCACAAGATATTATCTTGTTCGCACAACTTATAAAAAAAATATTACTGCAGTAACTTGATGTGCCGCATTGTATCACGTCGAGTGGATGTTTCCAGATTAATGTATCACACGAGACGCGGAACCTCGAGCGTGATATGTAAGATCTGGTAACATTCAAGAGACGTGATACTGTGCAACAGGTCAACATACATACATACCGGATAAGAGGATAAATACAATTATTTTTGGATTTATGCGCAGGTTTACCCGAGATCTATGTCCACTTCAAGAATGACATTACAAGGACAGATACATGTGCACTTTATAAAAAAAAAAGAACAGATACACTTTAGTTATAGAAGATGGCCCCCGCCTATCTCATGAATACTTTGATGAGGACAAATGCATTTTGTTTCAGGTGTGGCTCGACAGTATCTTACGGCTGTTTTAACGGGGACAAATGCACTTTGTTTCAGGGTGGCTCGACAGTATCTTACGGCTGTTTTAACGGGGACAAATGCACTTTGTTTCAGGGTGGCTCGACAGTATCTTACGGCTATTTTAATGAGGACAAATGCACTTTGTTTCAGGTGGCTCGACAGTATCTTACGGCTATTTTAATGAGGACAAATGCACTTTGTTTCAGGTGGCTCGACAGTATCTTAAGGCTATTTTAACGAGGATAAATGCACTTTGTTTCAGGTGGCTCGACAGTATCTTACGGCTATTTTAATGAGGACAAATGCACTTTGTTTCAGGTGGCTCGACAGTATCTTAAGGCTATTTTAACGAGGACAAATGCACTTTGTTTCAGGTGGCTCGACAGTATCTTACGGCTATTTTAATGAGGACAAATGCACTTTGTTTCAGGTGGCTCGACAGTATCTTAAGGCTATTTTAACGAGGACAAATGCACTTTGTTTCAGGTGTGGCTCGACAGTATCTTTCGAATATTTTAACGAGGACAAATGCATTATGTTTCAGGTGTGGCTGGTTAGATGATGGCTCCGCCTACTTTCCCTCCCATAACAACAGCAGTGAATGTGGCAATGCTGTACAAATCAACATTTGTTCGGGGGGAACTTTATACGACGCATATTGCACAACGATACTGAAGAAAGTCATAAGTCTAGGAAAGTGACCTTGCGATTTGTTTTTTGATTTGAGGTTTAACGTCCCCGTCAACACTGTAAAGGTCATTTTGGAGACGCTGCTTCCAATTTTGTGGGACTTTTACCCGACATTGAGATAAAATATCAGCTCAAGCCCTGTCGCCCAATGAAACCAATAGGGTTTATAAGCAAGGACGGTCCGATTCGCACCGCTTTACATTGCGATTTGTAACATTTTATTCGTTTTGACGCTATCATCCCTTAGATTCTGAAATCATCACCTAAACACGCCTATATAATTTTGCCCCCCTTGAACCCCAATTTTATATAGCAAAACTGTGTTTTACAGGGGTAAAACATTAATATTCTTTTTTCTGCTCTAAAGTATAGATTGTTGGTACTCGTTAGAACCGCCTCGATGAGGCGGTTCTAACGTGTACCCACAATCTATATTTGGAGCAGAAATAAGAAAAATATCACAATTTTTCATCTAAAACGTTTAATTTTCCAGCGATAAGGTTTACAATGTATTTGTGTAGGCGTGTTTTCGAAATGGATATCTTAAATACACGGACTTGAATTGGGAGACGCCCATCCCTACAGTTGGGCAGTTAAGCCAATAATGATCAACAGGTTGGCAAGCAGAGTAGAACCTGTTGAAATGACTCACTATGAGCCATCTCATATGGAGCCAGGAGGAGTTGTCATTTAAAGATATTTCTATTTTTAGCTCTGGCGGCCATCTTGTCTATCCGAGCAGACTGTTTCACTATTGCTCTAGAGGATCATCTAAGCAACGATCTGTGAAGTTTAAGGAGAGTGGGAACACCTGGTAGAATTTTCCGCCATATTTCAAAGAGAGACAACTTTCGGGACTTCATGTTTGCTTTCATCCCCCCCCGCCCATAAGGGCTTGAAGAAATATATGGGCTGCATGATGCTTCCACGCAGAGCTGAATCCGACCCGCACGCGAGTACTGGTAAACCGCTAAGAGGATCTAAGCCTGCCCAGGCAAAGCGGTGTGAGTGTCGGACCGTCCAAGCTTATAAACTCTATTGGTTTTATTGGGCGACAGGGCTTCAGATGTCATTTCATCTCAATGTCGGATAAAAGTCCCACAAAATTGGAAGCAACGTCTCCAAAATGACCTTTACAGTGTTGACGGGGACGTTAACCCTCAAATCAAACAAATAAAAGAAACAAATTCATGTTTGCTTTTCTGTGAACCCTGTCCCACTGAAAAAGGTCTAGTTTTAAAGGAATGAATTTGTTCCTCAAGATTGGCAGGACGGAGCCATTCAGATGTTTTCAATATGTATCAAATTTGCTGAGTCCACAAGAAAAAAATGGATAACGCGCCTGTAGCTGTGCGGCGTAAACAAGGGTTTGAATTAGCCATAGTAAACGAGTCATCCGTGTTCGATTACGAAAACACGCCTATACGAATACATTGCCATTTTTGGGCCATAAAAAGGAATTTTAAGATGAAAAATTGTGATATTTTTCTTATTTCTGCTCAAAACATAGATTGCGGGGACTCGATAGAACCGCCTCGACGAGGCGGTTCTATCGAGTACCCACAATCTAAGTTTTTGAGCAGAAATAAGAAAAATAATGTATACCCCCATAAACCCCAGTTTTACTGTATAAAAGTCAGGTATGAGAGGGTCAAAATTGTATAGGCGTGTTTTCGTGATGGATTCACTTAGGGGATAACTATTTTTGGGCTGTTAAACGGAGGTTTTACGGACGGAAATTTAGTTTAACGGCGACGCGTTAGCGGAGCCGTTAAACGGAATTTGCGACCGTAAACTCGACGATTTACTTCCCAAAATGACAATTTTGAATACAGGTATCCCCATTCCAATGCATTTATTAACTGTTTTGTTTTATTTAAAAAAGATTTTTTTTTTTTTTTTTTTGTTGTTGAAATGTCAAGCGCAGGAGCTGCGTAAAACCAAAACGCCAGCACATGAAAAGCGCCGTTACGTGATGACGTCAAATTTACGACAGTATATCGCAGAATATACTGTCGCAAATGTTTGACGTCAACAATCAGACGTCACTTTACATATGTAAGTGCATTAGAATGAAGTTTCACTTGAGGTTTGTTACTGTGTTGTTATGTGTTGTGGTTGTACGGCCTAGTCGACAGCTACGATCATGTCGGCCAGTCAGTTACCGCCACTGTTCCTGGACAGGCTGAGGCCCATCTTAGAAGTTTACTAGTACATGTACTTGGAGCCGGCCTCGGTAGCTCAGTGGAATGCGCGTCTGACTGGTGATCAGGAGGACGCGGGTTCGATACCTGCCGGGGCAGGTAACATTTTTTTCGTGGAGATTGATCATGAAATCTTTTCTGCGGTCATTCTCTCCCTTCCGCTGATTCAAAAAGGCAGTCAATTTCTGGCGGAAGAATGTGCACTGTACTGGTTAACAGCTTACGTATAAGCCTCCTGCCCAGGAAAAGTGTTCATAGGTAAACTGACCGGCTCAAAAATAACCTAAAATAGTGTTGACGGGGCCGTTAAACTCCACAACAAACAAACAAAGTACAGGTAGTTGGTGAGATATCCCCCGGCAGTAAATAGTACAGTGAAATTCCGCTATTACGACAACCTAATTAGGACTATTTGTGCTTTGAAAACTTTACTAGGTTTTAGCAATTCTTTCTCTGTGCTTTTGATATACAGTATCCTCTGGTTTAAGACCACCTTTCGGACTGTTCAAAAGTGGTCTTTAAGACCACTTTTGATATACAGTACCCTATGGTTAAAAACCACCTTTGGGACTGTTCAAAAGTGGTCTTTAAGACCACTTTTGAACAGTCCCGAAGGTGGTCTTAATAGAGGAATTTTGCTGTACTTAGAGAGGTAGTCAAGCATTATACATTCGGGAAAATTTGGTTCAGCTTCATGATTATTCAGTTTTCTGAAGAATAAAAGACTCCATGATATTAAACATGGCTGTGCAAAACTATTGTGGCGCAGAAAGTTTTCATTTCGAATGTACGAAAAACAGTCCTAGGAAAAATAGTCACGGAAAAAGTCACAGTTTTGGTTAGGAATCAAGTCACGAAAGAAAAGTCGCAGAATTGGTTTTAATCATGTTCAATATTTTTAGCTTCCCTGAGCCGAAGGCTCTGGAGGAGCTTATAGGATGGTAGGCCTCCGTCCGCCCGTCCGTCCGTCCGTCCGTCGTCCACCATTTTCAAACGTCTTCTCCTCTGAAACCACAGGACCAATTCCAATTAAATTTTATATGCAGCCTCCTGGCAATGGGGGAACAAATTTTGCAAGTATGGTCCAGGTCACATGACCAAGATGGCAGCCATGCACAAATATGG
This sequence comes from Lucinisca nassula, assembly GCA_963580285.1. Classification (NCBI taxonomy): domain Eukaryota; kingdom Metazoa; phylum Mollusca; class Bivalvia; order Lucinida; family Lucinidae; genus Lucinisca; species Lucinisca nassula. Next base: position 14,111,719 of record OY757026.1, read on the forward strand.
TAAAATCCTTCTCCAGATCTTGTTCTCCAGAACCACTGGGCCAATTGGCTTGAAACGTGATTGTAGCATTGGGTGGCTGAGAACTACCGAGTTTGCAAAAATGATGACCCTTGGTTGACCTTGACCTATTTTACGCCATGGTCAAATGTGGCTCCTTAGGCTCTTCCATGTAAATCAATGCATTTTTCGATAAATATTGTGGTCAGTGATATGAAAATGGGTAAAAAATGAATGCCTGTGAATGCTAAGGGTCAAGGTCATTCACTGACCTTGGTCCAAGTTCACTTGTATTACAGGTCTATTGACATATTAGAAATACATTTTCTCTAATACCAATGGGCCACTTCAGTTCATTTGAAATTTATAAGCAGACTTAGTACACTTAGTGAACACAAATTAATTCGGATGGCCCAGGTCACATGACCAAGATGGCAGCCATGCTCAAATATGGTAAAATTCTTAAAACATCGTCTTATCCTGAACCAGTGGGCCAATTGGCTTGAAACTTAGTATGAAGCATCGGGTGACTGAGTACTGCCACGTTTGAAAAAATGATAACCTTGGTTGACCTTGACCTATTTTACGCCATGGTCAAATTTGGCTCCTTAGTCTTTCCAATGAGAAATATATAAATCAATGCATTCTGAAAAATATTGTGGACTGTGATATGAGAATGGGTAAAAATTGAATGCCTGTGAATGCTAAGGTCAAGGTCATTCGCTGACCTTGGCCCAAGGTCACTTGTATTGCAGGCCTGTTGACATATTAGAAATACATTTCCTCTAATTCCACTGGGCCAATTCATTTAAATTTTATAAACAGACTTAGGACACTTAGTGAACACAAATTTATTCGGATGGTCCAGGTCACGTGACCAAGATGGACGCCATGCCCAAGTATGGTAAACACCTTAAAAATCTTCTTCTCCAGAACCACTGCGCCGATCGTCTTGAAACTTGGTATGTAGCAATCGGATGACTGAGTTCTACTAATTTTGAAAAAAAAAACGATGACCCTATGTTATCCTGGACCTATTTATGCCAAGGTCAAATTTGGCTCCTTAAGCTTTCCAGTGGGAAATAGGTAAATAAATGCATTTTTGGAAAAAAATATTTTGACCTGTAATATGAGAAAGGGTAAAAAATGAATGTCTGTGAAGGGTCAATGTCATTCATTGACCTTGGCCAAAGGTCACTTGTATTGCAGGTCTATTGACATATTAGAATACATTTTCTCTAACAGCACTGGGCCAATTTCATTTTAATTTTATATGCAGCCTAAGGACATTTAAAGAACAAAAGTTTATTCGGATGGTCCAGGTGACATGACCAAGCTGGCCACCATGTACAAATATGGTAAAAACCTTAAACAATCTTATTATCCAGAACCACTGGGCCGATTGTCTTGGAACTTGGTATGTAGCATCGGGTGACTAAGTACTACAAAGTTTGCAAAATTGATGACCATAGGTTGACCTAGACCTATTTTACGCCAAGGCCAAATTTGCCTAAGGCTTTTCAATGGAAAATAGGTAAATCAATGCATTTTCCGAAAAATATCAATTTCATTTAAATTTTTATATGCAGCCTCAGGACAAATAGTGAACAAAAAGTTATTGGGATGGTCCAAGTCACATGACCAAGATGGCCGACATGCCCAAATATGGTAAAAACCATAAAAAATCTTCTTGCCCAGAACAACTGGGCCGATTGTCTTGAAACTTGGCATGTAGCATCGGGTGACTGGGTATTGCCGACTTTGCAGAAATATTGACCCTAGGTTGGCCTTCACCTATTTTACGCCAATGTCAAAATTGGCCCCTTAGGCTTTTCAATGGGAAATAGGTAAAATCAATGCATTTTGCGAATATTGTGGTCTGTGATATGAGAATGGGTAAAACACGAATGCCTGTGAAAGCTAAGGGTCAAGGTCATTCACTGACCTTGGCCCAAGGTCACTAGTTTTGCAGGTTTATTGATATATTAGAAAACATTTTCTCTAACACCGTTGGGCCAATTTCATTTAAATTTTATATGCAGCCTTAGGACATTTAAAGAACAAAACTTTATTCGGATGGTCCAGGTCACATGACCAAGCTTGCCGCCATGTACAAATAAGGTAAAAACCTTAAAAAATCTTATTCTCTAGAACCACTGGGCCGATTGTCTTGAAACTTAGTACATAGCATCAAGTGACTGCGTACTACCAAGTTTGCAAAAATGATGATCCTATGTTGACCTAGACCTATTTTACGCCAAGACCAAATTTGGCTCCTTAAGCTTTACAATGGGAAATAGGTAAATCAATGCATTTTAGAAAAATATTGTGGTCTATGATATGAGAATTGGTAAAAAATGAATGCCTGTGAATGCTTAGGTTCAAGGTCATTCATTGACCTTGGCGCAAGATCACTTGTATTGCAGGTCCATTTACATATTAGAATACATCTTCTCTAACACCACTGGGCCAATTTCATTTAAATTTTATATGCAGCCTTAGGACAAATAGTGAACAAAAATTTATTGGGATGGCCCAAGTCACATGAACAAGATGGCCACCATGCCCAAATATGGTAAAAACCTTAAAAAACCTTCTTGTCCAGAACCACTGGGCCGATTGTCTTGAACCTTGGTATGTAGCACCGGGTGACTGAGTACTACCGAGTTTCCAGAAGTAATGTCCTTGACACCAATGTCAAATTTGGCCCCTTAGGCTTTTCAGTGGGAAATAGGTAAATCAATGCATTTTGCGAAAAATAGTGTGGTCTGTGATATGAGAATGCTAAAAAAACGAATGCTTGTGAATGCTAAGGGACACGGTCATTCACTGACCTTGGTCCAAGGGCACTTGTATTGCAGGTTTATTGACCTATTAGAATACATTTTCTCTAACACCAATGGATCAATTTCATTTAAATTTTATATGCAGATTAGGATACATAAGCTACAAAAATTTATTTAGATGGTCCATGTCACAAGACAAAGATGGCCGCCATCTCCACTGGACCATTTTCATTTAAATTTTATATGCAGCGTTAGGACACTTAGTGAACAAAAATGTTTTGGAATGGTCAAGGTCACATGACCAAGAACGCCACCATGCCGAAATATGAAAAAAAAAACTTAAAAAAATTCTTCTCCAGACCACTAGGCCAATTGTCTTGAAACTTGGTATGTAGCATTGGGTGACTGAGTACTATCGAATTTACAAAAATACAGACCCTAGGTTGAGCTTGACCTATATACGCAAATGTAAAATTTGGCTCCTTAGCCTTTTCAATGGGAAATAGGTATATCAATGTTTTTTTTTCGGAAAATATATTGTGGTCTGTGATATTAGAATAGGTTTAAATGAATGTCTATGAATGCTTAAGGCCAAGGTCATTTGGTGACCTTGGACCAAGGCCACTTGTATTGCAGGTCCATTTACATAGTAGAATGCATTTTGTCTCCAACACCACTCGGCCAATTTCATTTGAATTTTATATGCATCCTTGGGACATTTAGAGAACAGAAATTTATTTGGATGGTCCAGGTCACATGATCAAGATGTTTGCCATGCCCAAATATGGCAAAAAAACTTAAAAAACCTTCTCCTCCAGAACCACTGGACCAAATGTCTTGAAAATTGGTATGTAGCATCGGGTGACTAAGTACTACAAAGTTTGCAAAAATGATGACCCTAGGTTGACCTTGACCTATTTTACACCAAGGTCAATTTTGGCTCCATAGGCATTTCAATGGGAAATATGTAAATCAATGCATTTTTCGAACAGTATTGTGGTCTATGATATAAGAATAGGTAAAAATTTAATGTCTATGAATGCTTAAGGTCAATGTCATTCGGTGACCTTGGCCCAAGGTCACTTGTATTGCAGGTTCATTGATATATTAGAATACATATTCTCTAAAACCACAGGGTCATTTTCATTTAAATTTTACATGCAGCCTAAGGACTGTATGGGAACAAAACTTTATTCAAATGTTCCGGGTCACAAGACCAAGATGGCCCCCATGCCTGAATATGGTAAAAATCTTAAAAAGCTTCTTCTCCAGAAGTAATCGACCGATTGTCCTGAAACTTGGTAACCGAGTACTAGCACGTTTGCAACAATGATGACACTAGGTTGACCATGACCTATTTTACACCAAGGTCGAATTGGTTGGTGTGGCTTTTAAGTGGTGAAAAGGTGGAACAATCCATTTTTCTACAAATATTGGGGTTTGTGCAAAATTGATGACCATAGGTTGACCTAGACCTATTTTACGCCAAGGCCAAATTTGCCTAAGGCTTTTCAATGGAAAATAGGTAAATCAATGCATTTTCCGAAAAATATCAATTTCATTTAAATTTTTATATGCAGCCTCAGGACAAATAGTGAACAAAAAGTTATTGGGATGGTCCAAGTCACATGACCAAGATGGCCGACATGCCCAAATATGGTAAAAACAATAAAAAATCTTCTTGCCCAGAACCACTGGGCCGATTGTCTTGAAACTTGGTATGTAGCATCGGGTGACTGGGTATTGCCGAGTTTGCAGAAATATTGACCCTAGGTTGGCCTTCACCTATTTTACGCCAATGTCAAAATTGGCCCCTTAGGCTTTTCAATGGGAAATAGGTAAAATCAATGCATTTTGCGAATATTGTGGTCTGTGATATGAGAATGGGTAAAACACGAATGCCTGTGAAAGCTAAGGGTCAAGGTCATTCACTGACCTTGGCCCAAGGTCACTAGTTTTGCAGGTTTATTGATATATTAGAAAACATTTTCTCTAACACCGTTGGGCCAATTTCATTTAAATTTTATATGCAGCCTTAGGACATTTAAAGAACAAAACTTTATTCGGATGGTCCAGGTCACATGACCAAGCTTGCCGCCATGTACAAATAAGGTAAAAACCTTAAAAAATCTTATTCTCTAGAACCACTGGGCCGATTGTCTTGAAACTTAGTACATAGCATCAAGTGACTGCGTACTACCAAGTTTGCAAAAATGATGATCCTATGTTGACCTAGACCTATTTTACGCCAAGACCAAATTTGGCTCCTTAAGCTTTACAATGGGAAATAGGTAAATCAATGCATTTTAGAAAAATATTGTGGTCTATGATATGAGAATTGGTAAAAAATGAATGCCTGTGAATGCTTAGGTTCAAGGTCATTCATTGACCTTGGCGCAAGATCACTTGTATTGCAGGTCCATTTACATATTAGAATACATCTTCTCTAACACCACTGGGCCAATTTCATTTAAATTTTATATGCAGCCTTAGGACATATAGTGAACAAAAATTTATTGGGATGGCCCAAGTCACATGAACAAGATGGCCGCCATGCCCAAATATGGTAAAAACCTTAAAAAACCTTCTTGTCCAGAACCACTGGGCCTATTGTCTTGAACCTTGGTATGTAGCACCGGGTGACTGAGTACTACCGAGTTTCCAGAAGTAATGTCCTTGACACCAATGTCAAATTTGGCCCCTTAGGCTTTTCAGTGGGAAATAGGTAAATCAATGCATTTTGCGAAAAATAGTGTGGTCTGTGATATGAGAATGCTAAAAAAACGAATGCTTGTGAATGCTAAGGGACACGGTCATTCACTGACCTTGGTCCAAGGGCACTTGTATTGCAGGTTTATTGACCTATTAGAATACATTTTCTCTAACACCAATGGATCAATTTCATTTAAATTTTATATGCAGATTAGGATACATAAGCTACAAAAATTTATTTAGATGGTCCATGTCACAAGACAAAGATGGCCGCCATCTCCACTGGACCAATTTCATTTAAATTTTATATGCAGCCTTAGGACACTTAGTGAACAAAAATGTTTTGGGATGGTCCAGGTCACATGACCAAGAACGCCACCATGCCAAAATATGAAAAAAAACTTAAAAAAATTCTTCTCCAGACCACTAGGCCAATTGTCTTGAAACTTGGTATGTAGCATTGGGTGACTGAGTACTATCGAATTTACAAAAATACAGACCCTAGGTTGAGCTTGACCTATTATACGCAAATGTAAAATTTGGCTCCTTAGCCTTTTCAATGGGAAATAGGTATATCGATGTTTTTTTTTCGGAAAATATATTGTGGTCTGTGATATTAGAATAGGTTTAAATGAATGTCTATGTATGCTTAAGGCCAAGGTCATTTGGTGACCTTGGACCAAGGCCACTTGTATTGCAGGTCCATTTACATAGTAGAATGCATTTTGTCTCTAACACCACTCGGCCAATTTCATTTGAATTTTATATGCATCCTTGGGACATTTAGAGAACAGAAAATTATTTGGATGGTCCAGGTCACATGATCAAGATGTTTGCCATGCCCAAATATGGCAAAAAAACTTAAAAAACCTTCTCCTCCAGAACCACTGGACCAAATGTCTTGAAAATTGGTATGTAGCATCGGGTGACTAAGTACTACAAAGTTTGCAAAAATGATGACCCTAGGTTGACCTTGACCTATTTTACACCAAGGTCAATTTTGGCTCCATAGGCATTTCAATGGGAAATATGTAAATCAATGCATTTTTCGAACAGTATTGTGGTCTATGATATAAGAATAGGTAAAAATTTAATGTCTATGAATGCTTAAGGTCAATGTCATTCGGTGACCTTGGCCCAAGGTCACTTGTATTGCAGGTTCATTGATATATTAGAATACATATTCTCTAAAACCACAGGGTCATTTTCATTTAAATTTTACATGCAGCCTAAGGACTGTATGGGAACAAAACTTTATTCAAATGTTCCGGGTCACAAGACCAAGATGGCCCCCATCTCTGAATATGGTAAAAATCTTAAAAAGCTTCTTCTCCAGAAGTAATCGACCGATTGTCCTGAAACTTGGTAACCGAGTACTAGCACGTTTGCAACAATGATGACACTAGGTTGACCATGACCTATTTTACACCAAGGTCGAATTGGTTGGTGTGGCTTTTAAGTGGTGAAAAGGTGGAACAATCCATTTTTCGACAATTATTGGGGTTTGTGACATAAGAATAGATACAAAATGAATGCTAATAGGTCATGGTCATTTGATGACTTTGGTACAAAGACACTTTGATTGAAGTTCCATTGACATTTCAAAATACAATTTTTCTGAAACCACTGGGCCAATTTCATTTGGACTTTATATAATGGACATGGGGTTATGCCAGTTCAGTTGAAAGGTTCAGGTCATGTGACCAAGATGGCCACCGTGCCCTATTATGGTAAAAACTTTAAAAAATCTTCATCTCCAGAATCACTTGGCTGATTGTCTTGAATTTTGGTATGTAGCATAACGTGATTGAGCACTACCAAATTTGCACAGGGCTCAGGGGAGCGACCATAATCTCGTGATCCTCTTGTTTCTTATTTCTAGTCAAAATGCAGATTGTGGGTGCTAGAAAGAACCTCCGTGATGAGGTGGTTCTAATAAGTGTCCACAATCTATGTTTTTGAACAAAAATAAGAAACAAAATATCAGTAGAGTATCATTATCATACCCCAGAAAGCCCCGCTTTTCTCTATATAAACTGGGATCAAAGCTTATTTTTAAATACAAGCATATTGTATGCATATATTTTGTCAGTGAATGAACTGTTAACATTCATCGTGTTAGGAACTTAACACGCCCTATATACATGTATGCAGAAGCGGTGTTTTTGCTACTCCCCTTGTGAACCAGGGGTCGCAGGATCGATCCCGGGGTTTCTCCATCTGTTAAACCGAGGTCCCGTCTCTATATGATCTTAGCCGTTTGTGAGACGTAAAACTCAAACACTCAAATGTGCGACATCGTGGATTTTTCATATCTTCAAAATGGTTCCTTTATGGTAAAAAAGTGTGGTATTTTTTCTTATTTATATTCCAAACATAGATTTTGGTGCTCGTTAAGACCGCCTCAATGAGGCGGTTCTAATGAGTACCAAAACAGCTATGTTTTTGCACAGAAATAAGCAAGATAGATTTTGGTGCTCGTTAAGACCGCCTCAATGAGGCGGTTCTAATGAGTACCAAAACAGCTATGTTTTTGCACAGAAATAAGCAAGATAGTGTTTGCACCCGTAAACCCCAGTTTTCGATATATAAAGTAGGGTTTAGTGGGATGTTCTTTTCACAGACTTGATAAAATGATGTTTTTCAAAAGCATGATAACGCAATGAACGACACCTCACTTGAGAAACGTATCAATGTTAACCTAGGTACCGGCCTGTCAAATATCATCAGGAAAAGATACCTATATAATTCTGATCCCTCTGTTATATAGTAAAACTGGAGTTTACAGGGGAAGCATTGTTTTTCTTATTTCTGTTTTAAAATATAGATTGTGGGTACTGGTTAGAACCGCCTCGATGAGGCGGTTCTAACGTGTACCAACAATCTTTATTTTGAGCAGAAATAAGGAAAATTGTTTTGCTTGATTTAAGGTTTAACGTCCGCGTCAACACTGTATAGGTCATTTTGGAGACGTTGCTTCCAATTGTATGGGACTTTCACCCGACACTGCGATGAAACGATATCTCATGCCCTGTTGTCCAACGAAACCTAGGAAAGCATCACAATTTTTCATGTCTTAAAGTTTCATTTTTTTCGGAGGTAAAATTTACAATGTATTTGAATAGGCATATTTTCGTAATTGATGCATTGCATTATGTTCATCTACAGATTTTGGCTTCCAATTTTATGTTCCCTATTGCGACGTATAATATCGACATTTTCCGCGTGTTTTCCCAAACATGTGTTTAAAGCCGTAGTGGTACATGTAAGAGTCGCTCACTCTTAAGCAGGCACAGGGCCCAGGATTACAATCGTTACTTAAGTTTCGGTCGACTTAACGATTTAAGGAGGAATTCTTATCTTAGTAAAGTATTTCCTTAAAATGTGCATTCGAACGCCGTCTATTTCATTTACTAAGCCCCCGCCCATAGGGGCTTGAAGAAATATATGGGCTGCATGATGCTTCCACGCAGAGCTGAATCCAGCCCGCACACTAGTACTGGTAAACCGCTTAGAGGGTCTAAGCTTGTCCAGGAACCGCTGTTCGAGGCATACCGTCCATGCTAATAAACCCTATTAGTTTCATTGGGCAACAGGGCTTGAGATGTCATTTCATCTCAGTGTTGGGTAAAAGTCCCACAAAATTGGAAGCAACGTCTCCAAAATGACCTTTACAGTGTTGACGGGGACGTTAAGCCTCAAATCAAACAAACTATTTCATTTACTCAGCTAAGTATTTAACTTCGGATGAATTCGTAATTTTGACGACAATTTTCACGAAGATTAGCAGGTAAGTTTCAATTACACATTGATGAAGGCGGCCCATATCTTTCCCGCGATCTGTCAAAATCCCTTCTTCTGTTTTTTGAATGGAACCAATAGAAAATGGTTTGGTTTCCATTTCACAACATAAACCATGAAAAATTGTTTATATACCATAAAACCTGTCTCATTGAAGGATCACAATCGATCTTGATTTGTGCGGGCAAACATAACCACGACATATTCAAAACGCTGTTTCTATGGGGTCCATTTAGAAGCAAGAAATCATACAATATTTGAATATGCAAAACTCGGTTTATGTAGTCTGTCCATGAGAAGTAATTATAAATGCAACCCTTCTCACGCACCATAATATTCGAAACAATCTGGTAGAGTCGATAATTAAGAAAATAAATATGTTCTGCGCAATGGTGAAGAACAGGGAAGAGTCCTGCAGAAACCACCCAACACTTAACCCCAGCTACAATATTGTTTTAGAATGTCTATTATTACATGTATGTAGTTGATATAGTCATTAAAGACACGAGCAAACATTGTACACATCAACACAGAGAAAACCGTAGCTCCAGTCGGAATAAAAAAAAACACAACCCCCCTCCCCACCCCCATCCCCCCCCCCCCCAAAAAAAAAAAAACAACAACAAAAAACAAACAAACAAACAAACTAACAACAACAGGAAAATCACTGTACACACTCAATCTTGGATTTCCACGTCTTTTTATGAGTGAGGTCCTTATTTGCGCATAACCTTATTGTTGGTGAGACGCAAAGCGCTCAATCACTCACCAACACACTCAATCACTCGCATGCACGTGCTTACAAAGGAGATGGTACGCCTCAAACTTATTTATTAGTGAGCATTTCTAGGCAGTAAAGTGAGAAACAGAGGAGAAAAGGCAAATGATTGGATGTGTAGAAACAGAAGAAATAACAACATTGTGATGAGCTCTTGTCTCTACCCTTACCTGCTGCAAGAAAAGCAGGCCTTGTCGCAATATATAAGCCAATATCATGACGAAAGATACACGTCACCTTTACCTCATCCAGCCAGCTCAAGCCGACCACATGCGACCTCTAATAAACTGCTTAGGTCTAAGCCTGCTCAGGCAAAGTGGTGCAAGTCGGGCCGTCCATACATATAAATCTTGTTGGTTTCATTGAGCGGCATGGCTTGAGATGTAATTCCTACAAAATTGGAAGCAACGCTTCCAAAATAAACTAAATTGTGTTGACGAGAACGTTAAACCTCAAATCAGTCCAACAAATAAAATGTCTTTGTATTTCATAAATTGTGATACCGAGAATCTTGCACTAATGGTCCTTTCATATGAAAGTTACGAAACGGGCCGTCGAATAAGAATTTAAGTTGGATTTTATTGCCTGTACGTTGACAATTTGTCCGGCAAAAGTACATCGTTACATACGTTACAATTGCTAATATTTACTTTTCAAGTATAAAGCCTAGTGTAAACCTATAGAAAACAATGTTGTTCATACTTCAAGCAACGCATCGAGTCACATGATGTTCAATGACATCAAGTGACGCCAGTCTAAACCATGGTTCTCTATGATCTCATTGTAGTCATTGGGCGTTGGCGACGACAATGCTGTTCTGCTCTTTGTAGAAAAATTACGGGTAAATAGTAAATACATGGTCAGTGTCTTTAATAATAAAATATAATCGGTGAGCCTTAGACAATTTTATAGGGGCGAGCTTTAGCGAGCCCCTATGAAATTGTCGCGGCGAACCGATTAAATTTTATTATTAAAGACACTAATCATGTATTTAGTTTATGCCGCAATTCAAAACAATCAAGGCGTTTTGCAATAATTTAGCAAATTTAAGCAAAAAAGACAGTAGACAGTGCGGCATGTTAAACGGTATTCAGTGCCTTGGCGCGCACACGTAGTATAACGTGACGTCGACGAGTGCAAAGTTGCTGGCGTCACCGCGCCACAAAGACGTAGGAAACAACATGGACGCTCGAATAAAAGTTTCTCAGCCCTTTACATTCTGTATGAAAATCTGCAAATAAAAGGTTTATTTTAGCTTTCGAATTATTTTCGAGGTTGAGACGCAACTGCAGCAGCAGTGCGCAGTTATTCCAACGGACCATTCAAACCAGGAAAGGCCGAGAAGGTAAGAATTTAGCTGAAATTTCTGAAAATCTGTTCAAATAAATATTGCAAAGATTTTAACTCGCAGTTTCGTTGTTTTCTCATGTATAAAAGGTTGCATGTTATTGTTTACACTTGTAAATTAGTGACTTGAAAAGTAGGCCCGGTCTATTAATGTTCACTAGACGAATTATAGGTCAGTAGAAGGTATTATAGGTCAGTACCGATAATAGCTTGCAGTTATTCGACCTCCTTTATTAGGTTACTAGAATGCCTGATTGCGGTATAAAAGTTTTTTCAGTTTTAAGGGCTTTGCCCTATAAGCATTTTTTCGACCAGTGATATGGAAAAAAAATAATGTAAATATCAGAAGTAATTTTTGCTGCTGTTCATGAAGGCGACGGGGTTCATTTACTTATTAGGCGACCCACTGCGTTTATGCTTTCATGAACAGCAGAAAAATAAAAATCATTTCTTAATGCACGTGTCGTCATACTATTTCATGACACGACGTTATCCACTGAATATAAAGACGGCATATGAACCTTGTGAACAGTGTATGCGTAAAAGTAGCAGTATAAGCGTAGGAACATGGACCCGATGTGCTACATGATCAGTTTTTAAATAACAGACAAAGTATTATGCGCCGGACCCCAACCCACTAACCTACCCTGACAAAAACAATCCAGTCGTTTAAGGCCCCCTCTTACTTGTAACAACCTTTCTACACCAAACAGTAAATTGCTGTCCTGTCACCAGTATTTAAGAAATGAAATTTAATTTTCTGCAGTTCATGAAAGTATAAACGCAGTGGGTCGCGTGCAAAGTAAATGAACACCGAAGGGGTTCATGTAAACTTCGCTAGCGACACACTGTCGTCCATACTTCCATGAAAAGCAGAACAATTAAGTTTTTTTTCAGATTTACATTATTTGCCCCTCATCACTGGGCGAAACATATGCTTGTAAGCTGAAAAACATTTACACGCTGTTTTTCTACAAAGAGCGGAGCAGCGTTGACGTCATCAACGCCCTAAGAGAACAATGGTTTAGAATGACGTCACTTAACGTCACTGAAAAGCATGTGATTCGAAGCGTTCATGGAAGTATGAACGCAATTGTTTCTATAGGTTTACATTAGACTTTACTCTGGAAATGTAAATATTATAAAATGAATTATCCGTCGCGCACTTTGACACACCAAGGGAGAAATACACCCCAGTGTGGGCCCAGGATTACAATGCATACTTAAATTTAAGTACCTACTTAAACTAAGTATTTACTTAACTGTCATATAAAGTGAACTTCAAAGACATTCTATCGTTTAAGTCGTTACTTAACCAAAGAAAATACTTAAATATTTAAGGTGAACCGGGTAGATACCTCAACTTTTAAGATTTGACCTTGACAAATGAAAGACTTTTATTTGCTCGAGAGCATCGTAGTGCTCGGTAGCTCAGACGGTAGAGTATTTACACGTTGTGCGAGTGTCCCCGGGTTCGAGTCCCGTTATAGCTTTTTTCTCTCTCTCTGTGGCGCAAGTCAACTTGGCGATGAGGTTTTATGCTGCTAGGGTGATTTCTCCCTTGATATGTGCGCGAGAAAAACTTCCTTTTTGTTATACTGTGACAGGGCAACAATTTATTGTTTTGTGTAGGAAGTTTCTAACAAGTGAGAGGGGGCCTTAAACGATTTGTTGTTTTTGTCAGGGTAGGTGTGTGTTTGTGTTGTGGGGGGGGGGGGGGGCTGGAGGGAGGGTCGGCACATTGTGTCCATGTTGCTACGCTTATGCATGTACTGCTATTTTTACGCATGCAATGTTCACAACGTTCACAAGGTTTACATTAGGCTTTACACTTGAAGAAATATAATTGGTGTTGACAACTGTAACGTATGTAAACGATGTACTTTTGCTGGGCAAATGGTCACGGTAAAGGCAATACAATTAATTACAAATCCAATTCGAAGGCCAGTTTCGTAACTTTCATATGAAGGACAATTTGTGAAAGATTCTCGATATCAACATTTATAAAATACAAAGAAGTGATTTTTTGTTTGATTGATTTGAGGTTGAACGTGCTGGCCAACACTAGTTAGGTTATTTTGAAAGCGTTGCTTCCAATTTTGTGGGACTTTTACACGAAATTGAGATGGAATTACATCTCAAGTCCTGTCACCCAATGAAACCAACAATATTTATATGCATGGACGGCCCGACTTACACCACTTGACCTGGGCAGGCCTAGACCTTTTAAGCGGTTTACTGGAGGTCACTGGGGCGTCCAACTGATATTGGCTTATATTGCGACAAGGCCTGCTTTCCTAGCAGCAGGTAAGTGTAGAGGAGGAATGTTCTTATCTCTTCTGTTTCTACACATCCAATCATTTGCCTCTTTTCCTCTGTCCCTCGCCTACCGCCTTGAAATGCTCAATAATAAATAAGTTTTAGGCGTACCAACTCCCTTATAAGCTCTTGCATGTGAGCGATTGATTGTGCTGGTGAGTCAGTGCGCACTTTACATCTCACAAACAGTAATCTTACACGCAGATACGCCTCACTCATAAAGAAGACGGGGACATCCGAGATCGAATGTACTGGTATGTTTCTGTTCTTCTAACTTCGACTGGAGCTACGGTTTTCTCCGTGTTTTTTTGTCTGTACGATGTTTGATCGTGTCCTTAATGACTGTATCGTCTACATACAAGTGTTAATGGCATTCTAAAACAATATTGAAGCCTTGGTTATTAAAGTGTCGGTGGTTTCTGCAGGAGGCTTCCCTGTTCTTCACCATAGCGCAGAATATATTTATTGTCTTAATCAGATTGCTTTGAGTATGCAATTCTGCTTTAGTATACGCCTAACTGCATTTATAATTACTTCTCATGGATGTACGCCATAAAACCGAGTTTTGCATATTCAAATATTGTACCTCTTGCTTCCAAATGGACCCCATAGAAACAGCGTTTGGATATGTCATGGTAACACATTGTGACCAATATTCGCCCGCAAAAATCGCGATCGAGTGTGATCCTTCAATGAGACAGGTTTCATAGTGTATATAACATTTCTTTCATGGTTTGTGTAGTGAAATGGCAGTGAAATGGTAACCAAACCGTCATATTTTCTATTGTGTCCATTCAATGAAACAGAAGAAGCGATTTTTGACACATCGCGGGAAAGTTCTGGGCCGCCTACATCAATGCGTAATTGAAACTTACGCGGTAATCTTCGTGAAAATTTCCGTCAAAATTACGAATTCATCCGAAGTTAAATACTTAGCGGGCGGCTTTCGAATTCACTTTTTTAAGGAAATACTTTACTAAGATAAGTCATTAAGTCGACCTTAACTTAAGTAACGATTGTAACCCTCGGCCCAGGTCTCTCATCGCTGTTCACGCAAGCATCACTCGTGTCACGCGCAAGGCGCAAAGTACATGTATTATATGTATAACATGCTATTTGTTTTTTAACATTTTATTATGTGTGTCACATAATTTACTCAGCAAAGCAAATAACTAAATTAATGTTAATTGAATCATTAAATTTACTTATCAATTAATTAATCTTGTTTGTTTACTTCTTTTCATCTTTGCTTTAATGAAACAATGGACGCCAGTGTGTACTTTTTTAAGTCTAAAATACACAACAAAAACAGAAAAAAATCTTGTATTGAAAAATAAATTCTGAAGTACGAGGGCGAGTCAGTATAAGACCAGCCTGACTTATTTCTGGGTGAGATCGATGACCTCTTTTTCCTGGCTTGATACACTTGGACCAACGCTGTCGAAGATGTTTTATTTAAAGACAGTCTATAAATTTAAAGATTTTTTAGTTTGTAAATGTAAAGGCGGACACAAATAAAATCATGAAAATGGTGTAAAGCGGAAAAAATATAAATTGGTCGTTATCTGTGGAATATTCAATCAATTGTAACTATTAAGAGCTGGACCTTCCGGTTCTTAACTGTTCATATAAATGTGGGGAAGTAGTTCAAAACACACGAGACAGAATAAAGTTCTATTTTGCGTTTTTAATAATGTTAATCAAAACCGATTCAATAACAAAAACGTTCTTTCAATACACAATTGAAACTGGTTAGTACATCAAAATAACATACAGTCAAAAGTCACATTAATTAAAAAGTCTTATATAACTGACTTCAACACTCGTAATAAATTATTAACGGCTAAACTCCTTAATCAGGGTTATCGGTACCATAAACTACGCAAAGCCTTTTCAAAATTTTATAGACGCCATTCTGATTTAATTTCGGGGTTGAATATTGGACTTACGTCTCTCCTGCAACAAGGTCTATCGGAACCCGAATTTTATGGTGATTTAGTATATAAATTCAGAAAAATATATAACTGCAATGACTTCGGCACCCAATTTCGTAATATCATTCTTCGATATGGAAGGGTTGGGTGCAGCATGGATGTTGTGCGGCAGGCTGCATGCGTGGTGGTTGGCCCGGTCACGGTTGACAGCTTTGCTTCCCTCTTGAGTTGCACGCCGGTGGGTCGGGCCTCAGATTCTATGACGGCTCCAACGTAAAGGCTTATTGAGAATTAAAGAGATCTAATTCTTGGTAATGTTGGTTGGTGCCCGGTGCTCTGTCTCTGGTTGGGCCCATGGGAGTCTAACTGTTGGTTTTCTTTTGCTCCAGCATTTCAGTGGTTTCTTGCTGTCGAGTCCTCACCGTTGTCTCACCTCTCTGGTTCTTTGATTTTTTGTGTTCACGGAGATGTTGCACTGATGAGTTAGGAGGCCTTCATGCGGACTGAACAAATTTTTTGTCTAAATCGCGACGGAAGTAAGGGCGAGGATTGTGGCCACGTAAAATCGATTTAAGCCCCCCCAGTGGAAATATTCCACTGACCGTTCCAAGGCGGCTCTTCTGTGGCGATTTATTTATGTTGTTGTTTGTTACTTACTGTGTGTATCACTTGTGTCTTTTGGTTTTGGATGGCCATATGGCCATTTTGTGGGAAAGTAACTGTCCTTATGGCCTTCCTTTGTTTAGGTTTCCATTATGGTCTGGTCGCTTAATGTTTGTATTTCTTTCCCTTTGTTGTCTTTTGTGGGTGGAGTAAGTTAATTGTATCAATTCCTGATCTTTGTTTTACTTCTACTTTATAGTTTCCTCTAAGTTCTGCTGGAAAGTCCAAGCATAAATAATGTTTACGTCTGAATCCTTCCGTTGGACTTTTCTAACTGATCTTTTTTTTTTTTTTTTACAAAATATCACAACTCGCACTAAAAATCAAAGGTAATGCCCCTGATCAAACAAACAAGAAACTTTTCAACCAATAAGGTTTCCGCATTAACGTGAACTGCTCAGTTCACAAAACTATGCAAAACAAATAAAAACAAAAATGGCTTCAGCCACAAAATTGACACTCTGAGTACGATTTGCATCTCAGTACCTACAAACATGTTTGTTTAACAAACTGAGAGCTTACCAGGCCTATTCTTCAATTCGATTTACGGCTTCCTTCCGATTTTTAAATCCTACATCAAAACATGACAAAAGCTAGACCGATAATTCTAAAATTCTAAATTGTTTCTTTGTTTCAAAAACGTAAAAAAAAAATAATCAAAAATCAAAACTGACTTCATTGACAAAAGTCTTAAATATTCTAAATAATAGTCGGGGATTTGAAATTCGTAGCACACGTATTTAAGGAGTTTAATACACCTTACTTTCTCACACTTAACTATGATACGAATTTATTTAGAGGTCTCTCAGGATCTTGAAAATGGAGTTAGAAAATCAAAAAAGTGGGGAAAAAGACATAAAAAGGGGAGATAAATGTTCCTACCCTCTTTTCTCATTTAAGCATCCAAACAATTCCAAACGACATCTCCTCTGAAACTACAAGGCCAACTGGAACCAAAGTACATGTGAAGCCGCCATGGGGTGGAAGAACAAACATATATTCTGAATATCTGGGTCACATGAACAAAATGTCCGCCATGCCCATATATGGTAAAAACCTTTGAAAATCGCCTTCTCAGGAACCAATCAACCGATGACCTTGAAACTTGGTATACAATATATGGAACCCGGGCCCTATCGAATTTATTAAAATGATAACATTTCTTTGACCTTGACCTTTCTTACGTCAAGGTCACATTCGGTCACTTTGGATTTTGTATGGAAAAGACAGTGTTTTCTGGTTCTGTTGCAGCTTATGACATCATAGTTGATATTTGCAATCAGCTTAATGATCCTGGGGCCATAAGATTAAATAGTGTTTAATTTTTCTAAAACTACTGGGCTAACTGATACCAAATTACATATACTGCATCAGTGTGGTCGAGAAATCCAAGTTTGTTAGAGGGATCTGTGTGGTAGTCACACCAATAAACGGCCAAAAGTGATTTTAAATTCTGCATCTCAAGAAATACAAGACCTTGGTATGCAGCATTTTGGACTCTAGCCCTAAGATGGTTCAAAGCTGACTATAATGTATGCGACGGTAACAAAAGAAAACAATGGTTGATTTCAAAATAATTTGGCATCAATGGTCCTGGATTGACCTCTACTAGACCATTATGGTCTGTTAAAATAAATGGCCTCCACGGGTGTGTGTGTGTGTGTGGGGGGGATTTATACCCACTTGAGCTCTGGTGAGCATAGGTCCCCATCGGCCGCTTGTTTACAATTTTGTGTTCAGGGAAAAGTCGCGTAAACTTGATGGCAAGCGTAAACCATATCTAATTGGCGTTGTCATGATACAGCAGCCACAGTTTTCTGCTGTACTGATTGCGCTTGTTTGGTTATCTTTTGTTGCTAATCTTCATAAACAATTAATTGGTGACCAGTGGTAGTTTGGTATGAAGTTACGATGACAGCAGTACCTCTGAAAGACGACAGTGTTCAGTGAAGATAACAGCGCGGCCCTTTTTCAGTTTTGTTTTTTCAAAGGGTTGGCAGATTTTTGTTCAGTATTTCATAATTGAAGGAAAGTCGTGTTTTAATGAGTTTATGCCTCTGAACAATCAAGCCTCCTTTTGACTGAAGGTGTGCGAAATTTTACTGTGAACAAAAAAGAAACATTATACAGTATTTGGTGGCCCTATTTTACTTAAATGTTTTAGAGGTTTATTGTTTTGTGGTTTTTTTACATTAATTTGCTGCAAAAAAAAGCAATTAAATTTAAATATCGGCATCTAATTCTCCAGCTGCGGATTTAATATACTCCAGCTTATTTGCTGATTGAATGACTCTGGTTTTGGTCGATCTTTTGGCAAACATGCGCAAATTGAGGTCACCAAGTTACATGAAGATGCAGAAAAGTTCAGTCGAGGGTCGGTGTTGAACCCTATGTTCCCACCCTTCTTGACAAAGGTGAAGAGAAGAAGCTTGATTTACGTAGGAATCGTAACATTTATTATGCCAAACATCGTCCCTGTTCACTGTTCAATATATCTGACATATTAGGTTTCAACCTCAAGTAAATTAACCTACCCGCCTAGTTCCTTTCTTATGTACGAGCGCATTTCCGCCAGAACGCCTGAAGGTAGGTGTCTGATGCTCTGTCTCTGGTGGGGTTAACAGGAGCCTAATTGTTTGGTTTCCTTTGCTGCAGAGTTCTAGCTATTTCATGCTCTCGATTCCTCATCGTTGTTTCATCATTTTAGTCGTTTGATTTTCTGTTCTCGGAGATGTTGCACTGATGAGCTAGAACTCCATCATGTAGAGTAAACAATGTATCGGTTTTAACCACGACAATCAAGGGCGAGTAGTGTGGCCATATAAAATCTATTAAAGTGTCAAACCCCACCCCCGCCCCCGTAAAACTTTTTACTGACCCCGTCGTCGATCCTATTTCGTGGTTTATTATTTTCATAGTTAGTCCTTAAGATGTATGTATTGCTAATGCCTTTTTATTTTGGATAGCCGTTCGGTCATGTGGGGAGATAACTGTCATTCTGGCTTTCCATCCATGACGTTTTCATTTTGTTGTTTTGAATGGGAGGTGCGAGATATTTTGTATAGATTCCTGATCATTGCATACACTCTGTTTTTCAAACGTGATAACTCCTGATGGCTTGTCATAGAAGGCCTTTTTGGCCAATCTATATGGGACAATTTGGGTGGTTGGGTGAGGCAAAGGTGACGTGTATCTTGCGTCAATAGGGCGTCCAGCTGATAGTGGCTTACAGCTGGACAAGGCCTGCTGTTCTTCCAGCAGTTATGGGTAGAGGGGGGAAACAGTTATTTCTTCTGTTTCTGCTTTTCCATTTTCCCATTTCTCCTCTGCCCCTTACTTTCATTTGCTCAACTATCTCTTCTGTAGCTTTTCTCCCTTCTCTGGAGAGAGGACAAAAATGACCAACAAGGGGTGACGTGCCTTTAAACCCAACCAGTCAAACTCCCCGCCCGACGAGGTCTTCAGAGCGGATCGCCAGCCGCCGCGAGGGCGGGCCGACTTCGTGCCAGAACTGAGGGACTTGCGCCCCGCTCTCCGCTTCACTGGCTTTTAAACCCAAAACAATCAATATATGGGACACATGTCAATAAAAGGAAGTAGTAATAAAGGAGACGAAGAACAGATTAATCAGTGTGTGACAAGGGAAACAGGATGATTAAGAGCTAATGGTGAATAGAGGGACAAGGCTATCGTAGGCAGGTCGAGCATCAAAATGGTAGAAAGTAAGTGCCGGTGACATCTTAAGATGCACGTTTACAGGTTATACCACAACTCTGGGAAAAGGGAAGATAGAAGAATGTTTAAGGGATGGCTTTACGTAACATTAAACCTCGGGTATAATTTATTTTAAGTCGTGCGACTTAACAGAAAATAAGGTACCAAGTAAGATTTCAATTGGCCAGTAACATTTACGTGTTTAAAATATAATAATGTCGATGTTACTTGGGGAGCCTTCAGCACAAACCGGAAACTTTGGATAATGATTCTTGAAATGTACAATGTATTCATTAAATGTTGATTGTTTCAAGTCAACAGTTTAGAGAATCACTTGCCAATTCACCCGCTGACAAATATGCTTGGTGATGTATATTCCCCTCACTAAATATAAACCGGAAGGAAATGGCCATCAGTAACTTTTCAAAAATATATCTATCGGTCCCTGTTATGATACATCTATGACCAGCCAGTAAAATAATTTAGTTTATGTTGGTTTTAATATAATTTTTATCACGATCTGTGACACAACAGGAAAAAGTGATACAATGGTCCATAGGTATCGGAATCAGTTGTTCATGCCCTGATTGAAACAGAGTCATTAAATTTCACATGCACGTGCAAAAATAACCGTCCTTCATACTGACGAAAAAGAAATTGTTTCAAAAAGTACTAAAAATTATTTAGCGCGAAAATAGTGTTAAATTTATCAAATTTTGGGGGTCAAATTTCAATGGTCAAAATTTATGGTAGCACCGGATGTAATTACGTCATATCATGAATTTTGGTGTCTTCGAGTATTGACAAATATTTTGGCTGATGCAATAAATCAACATTCATATGTAATCGAAAGCTACACATAACTAAACTCAATCCAACTATACCATCCGCATGGGGGTGGGTGTAAACTTATAGAATTTTCAACCCCTTTTCCCCACTTTATTTGCTAAATAATCACATGTCATATAGGTTAGGCTCCTATCTCAATGAAAAGACACAAATAAAGCGTGAGAATTTTGGGTGCATTAAATTTTTCAAAATCTGGTCTCAAATCCCGGACTATAAGAATGACTGTTTCAGAATCCGCTGTTTATCAGAAACATTTTGATACCAAACATTTTCATTTAATTTACACATCTAAATTTATAGCAACATGCCAAAATTTTGCATCATAATAGTAACTGCCAATTTTACAGGTTGCTTTACTCAATGAAATTCCTTCAACCATGATTGAAGAGTATAGTCTCAGCATACTCTCCGTCCTTACATTGATTCTGAAATTAATCATAAACGTCATTTCTTCAAAATATCCTTCATTAATAAGGGTATGGATTTTATAGATTTGCCCAGTATCTTCCGTGAGAGATCGGTGCTTTCTTCCATTCCTGCTTATTTTCAAAATACTGAAACACCTATAATTTGCTATAAATATAACAAACCTGTTAGATCTATCATTTTTAATTTCAATAAACTTGTTTCAGATCTTGATATTGATACTAATACTCCTGATTCATGTGATTGTAAAAACTCAAAGTATTGCTATCCTGCTGCTGGTCATGTAATTACTGGCAATTTGAAAATTATTCCTGATTCTAGGATAAGGAATATAATTTCTAAAGGACCGAAATATCGGTTTCCTTCTAAAATTGATTTCAGTAAATGTAGAGATGAAATCGCTGCTTCCTTGAATGAATTCGGTAATCGATGGTGTAAGCGAGAGTATGTTGAGTGTAAAGCCCTAAAGGACTGGAAACTTAGCATTTTAAGACTAGTGAATAAACGCATTTCTTTCTATTCTCAAAATACTAACTTATTACCCCCTAAGCCCAAGACGTCTTTACGTCATCTTAAACTAGGTATTCAAGAATTTCATAAGAAGTTTGTTTTGGCCCCTGCAGACAAGGCCGCTAACAACGTCGTCGTTGTGTGACGGCTCCACTATGTTAACACGCTTAAGCAGGAGCTTGGTGGTACTAAGGCCTATGAACTTCAGCCTTTGGCTGAAGAGAGAGCTATAGTAGATAAGCATGTTTGTCTTTCAGCCACCAAGTTTGCTGTGTGTGTTAACGAAGGCCAAGACAAGCTTCCTACGCTATACTGGTTACCAAAACTTCATAAAAAACCTTACAAAGCACGGTTTATTGCAAATTCTAGTTCTTGCACTACCACTGAACTTTCTAAATTATTAACTTCCTGTCTTACTGCTATTAAAACGCATGTAATTAAATATTGTGATAAAGTCTTTGAAAGATCAGGAAGAAATCTGTTTTGGTCTATAAAAAATTCGCATGAGGTTTTAAATAAATTGAAATCTAGACAGTTTCGTGCTTCTAGTCTGTCTACCTACGATTTTTCCACTCTTTACACTACACTTCCTCATAATCTTATAAAAGAAAAGCTTAATGATTTAATTGAATGGGCTTTTCACAGAGAAGATTCTCTCTATCTTGCATGTAATGTCAGAAATGCATTTTTCACTTCTAAAGAGCATAAGAATTATACACTTTGGTCATGTCAGAAAGTGTGTGATGCCCTCACCTTTCTACTTGACAATATTTATATTAGATTCGGTACTAAGTTATTTAGACAAATTGTGGGTATTCCGATGGGTACTAATTGCGCACCTCTTGTGGCTGATCTGTTCTTGTATTGTTATGAAAGAGACTTCATTTTGTCGCTTTCCATTGATAACCAATCTGAAATTATTGAAGCTTTTAGCTCTACTTCTAGATATTTAGATGATTTATTAAATATTGATAATACCTATTTTGATGGTTTGATCAGTCAGATTTACCCCCTAGAACTTCAGTTAAATAAAGCAAATTCTTCTGATACCGAGGCCCCGTTTTTGGATTTACATCTATCTATTGTAGATGGATTTGTTTCGTGCAAAATTTATGATAAACGCGATGACTTTGATTTTGAGATTGTAAATTTTCCTTTTTTGGATGGTGATGTTCCTCGTGCGCCATCCTATGGCGTTTATATTTCGCAATTAATTCGATTTGCTAGAGTGTGTAGTCATGTAACTGACTTTAACACTCGTAATAAATTATTAACGGCTAAACTCCTTAGTCAGGGTTATCGGTACCATAAACTACGCAAAGCCTTTTCAAAATTTTATAGACGCCATTCTGATTTAATTTCAAAATTCAATATTGGACTTAAATCTCTTCTGCAACAAGGTCTATCGGAACCCGAATTTTATGGTGACTTAGTATATAAATTCAGAAAAATATATAACCGCAATGACTTCAGCACCCAATTTCGTAAAATCATTCTTCGATATAAAAAGATTGGGTACAACATGGATATTATTCGACAGACTGCATGCATGGTAGTTAACCCAATCACGGTTGGCAACTTTGCTTCCCTCTTTAATTGCACGCCGGTGGGTCAGGCCTCAGATTCTATGACGGCTCCAACGTAAAGGCTTATTGAAAATTAAAGAGATAATGTTGGTTGGTGCCTGATGCTCTGTCTCTGGTCGGGCTCATCGGAGTCTAACTGTTGGTTTTCTTTTGCTCCAGCATTTCAGTGGTTTCTTGCTGTCGAGTCCTCACCGTTGTCTCACCTCTGTGGTTCTTTGATTTCTGTGTTCACGGAGATGTTGCACTGATGAGTTAGGAGGCCTTCATGCGGACTGAACAAATTATTTGTCTAAATCGCGACGGAAGTAAGGGCGAGGATTGTGGCCACGTAAAATCGATTTAAGCCCCCCAGTGGAAATCTTCCACTGACCGTTCCAAGGCGGCTCTTCTGTGGCGATTTATTTATGTTGTTGTTTGTTACTTACTGTGTGTATCACTTGTGTCTTTTAATTTTGGATGGCCATATGGCCATTTTGTGGGAAAGTAACTGTCCATATGGCCTTCCTTTGTTTAGGTTTCCATTATGGTCTGGTCGCTTAATGTTTGTATTTCTTTCCCTTTGGTGTCTTTTATGGATGGAGTAAGTTAATTGTATCAGTTCCTGATCTTTGTTTTACTTCTACTTTGTATGTGTTCTTTGTTTCCAAAGGCAACCTTTTAGTTTTTTATTGTAACAATATTTTTATATAAAATGAGCAGGGGTGGTTGGGTGAGGCAAAGGTGACGTGTAACTTGCATCACTGGGGCGTCCAACTGTTATTGACTTACAGCTGGGCAAGGCCTGCAGCAGGTAAGAGTAGGGGGAGTTCTGTTATATCTTCTGTTTCTGCACTTCCATTCATTTTCCTCTTTCTCATCTGTCCCCCACTTTGACCTCCTCTACTATCTCTTCTATCTCTTTTCTCCCTTTTTCTGGGAGACGGTGCAAACTGACCCACAAGGGATTACGTATCGTTAAACACAAAACGTTTTTATGCATATTGGTCTTAATGAATCATTTTCTTTTCTTATTTTTTGTTTTGTTCTGAATGATTTCTATCGGTATTTGTTTTCAGGTTTATTGTTCCTTTTCGAAACTTTCTATTCTTTCCTTCTTCTTTCTCTACTCTTTCTGTCATTCTTTTATTTTGTCTTGTGCGTCTTGTATATAGTCTCGTGAAGTCTTTTGATTTATTTTAAATTATTTTGAAATTCGTTTTTCTTTTTCATTCTCAGTCGCACAAAACCGTAAAATATTTTCTGATAAGAATTTATACAACATGCCATCCATACCTATGCATTCGCAACAGGAGATGATTCACATAAGCGTTTCGCTTGTTTTCAAATCCTGTCAGTGCAATTTGTACATGTACTGTTGTAGCTTGCCTATTTATTAAAAATGAATAAACATTGTTTAAACCAAACACAAAACAACCAATCAATCAATGTAAAATGAGCTATGGAATAAAAGTGTATAATTTGTCAACATACTGACCACTCGCTTCCACAGACAGTTTTTCTGACAACTAGAATTGATTAAAGTCTTAGACTGCTTAAAATGTCAGAAAACAAAATGATGTCAGTACGAAACTCATCTTTTGTTCAACCTTTGACAGATATATACTTTCACCATATTTGTGGTTTAAGGGAAGGAACTGTGTTGTTTTACTTTTTTAATCATTAACGACATTTACACAGCATGCAGCAACGCATTTTTTAAGACTGAGGCTGCGTATGGGAATACGACTTTTATCTGTGCATCATATTCATAATTTTCGTTGTGGTAGACCTCAAATCTACAGACTAAAAATTCTTTGAAAGTAGAGACAGTCTTTAAATTTATAGAAAACCACTTTCTTAGACCTCTTCAGTGCCATCAGCCCAGAACTGAAGACCAGCTCCTCAACTGCCGCCACGACTTCTTCGTTGGACCGAAAATGACGTCCACGGATATCCATTTTCAAGCTTGGGAATCTGAAATATTCACTAGGAGCTAAGTCCGCAGAATAGGGTGCGGTATTAGCTCATATATCCATTCCGCTCAACAACATCCATTGCAGGTGTGGACTATTGCATTTTCCTATTGGAGCAGATTCCCTTTGGCGAGTTTACCTCGGCGTTTTTCACGGATCACAGTTCTCAGTTGGTCGAGCAAATTTGCATAATGCGCACCTGTAATTGTTCTCTTCTTTGCTAGAAGGTCGGACATAATAACACGCTGTGTTCGACATAAAGTCCAACATAATAACATCCTTTGGCGTCTCTGATGGGAGTTGTGGGTTAATTGGATTCCTGATCATTGCCTTCTCTTCTACTGTGCATCCCAAAGTACAGTTGCCATCACCTTGCCAGCAGAGGGTTGCGTTTTGAACTTCTCTGGTCTTGGTGACCCCGGACCTACCCACTGGCGACTTTGCGTTTTATTCTCTGGCTCATAATAATGGAGCCAGGTCTCATATACAGTCATCATCTACAGTCACCAGTCGTGAAATAAAATAATCTTCCTCTTACCTAAACCGCTTCAACAATGCGCTGCATACTGGTGCTCTGGTTGCCATTTGCTCGTCGCTAAGTGATTTCTGGACCCAACGAGCTGTTAGCTTGCGCATACCCAAGCGATCAAAATTGTTGAAACCCTATCATGTGAAATATGTAATGCATTTGCTATTTCATCCACCTTAATTCGCCTATCAGAGTACAACAGAAACCGTACTTTGTGACATATTTCTTCCTGGTTTCGTCTTCTGAAGAGGTTCTGCAGTGTTTGAATTCCCCAACCCAGAGTTTAACTTGTGCATACGATGGTGCAGAAGGTATAAACATTGGTCAACTTGCAATGTATTTCCTGACCTGTGTTCCCTTTCAAATACAATTACCAAATTACAGCACGGTACTCAACTTTTGCATCGCTAGCGACGTTTGGCGTTCAATAGCTTATGAGTGACTGATACGATAAGGCTGCAATTTTGCCCTCATGCCTAAACATGTACTGCACCCGGTATCGATGTGTGTCCTTGGGCATGACACGTAATGACACTGCCTCACTCCACCCAGCTGTTAATAGGTAGCAGTGGTGTGATAGTCACGGCCTCTCTCTCTCGCGCGCGAAAACATCCGGAGTGAGTGTTCGAGAGCGATTAAATAAGCTTGAAGCTTCCATCGCAATCGAACTAAAATAGCATGTACTGAAACAATGCATGAAAATCTTGGTTGAAATTGGATAGGCTGGTTACTAATTGACTTTCCCTCGTAATTTAAAACAATATTTTGTTGGACAAAAGCTTTGTTTGTTTGATTTGAGGTTTAACGTCCCCGTCAACACTGTAAAGGTCATTTTGGAGACGTTGTTTCCAATTTTGTGGGACTTTTACCCGACATTGAGATGAAATGAGATCTGAAGCCCTGTCGCCCAATGAAACCAATAGGGTTCATTAGCATGGACGGTCCGCCTCGCACCGCGGTTCTGTACAGGCTTAGATCCTCTAAGCGGTTTACCAGTACAAGTGTGCGGACCGGAGTCAGCTCTGCGTGGAAGCATCATGCAGCCCATATATTTCTTCAAGCCCCTATGGGCGGGGGCCCTTGGACAAAAGCACAGTAAAAGTCAACTATCACTTTTGTTCAACTTTCTGACCCGCTTTTAATCAATTCTCTCTGCCCATGATTACATCATCATAACAAAGATAAGATAAGCCTTTGATGTGCGCTGTGGTCCTAAGGATTGTGTATTTGAGGTTATTATGACTGAGAAAGATATGTTTTAACCGGACGCAGCTCAACCCATCTTCCTTTCTAAGCACATCACGAAAACACGCCTACATAGTATTGACCCCCTTAAACCCCACTTTTTATAGTAAAACTGGGGTTTGCAGGGGTATACTTTATTTTTTTTTTGTTTCTGCTTTGAGCAGAAACAAGAAACAAAATCACAATTTGTCATCTTAAAATTTTCATTTTTTCGGCGGAAAAATTACAATGTATTTGTAAAGGCGTGTTTTCGTAATGAGGCAGTTAAATATTCTATAAAAAGGCAATCCTTTGACAGCAAGGACTACAACACAGCACTGAAAAACGCGGATTAAACAAGTTGTTTTTTGAACCAGACTAGCTAGTCTCGGCCAATTAGGCCTCATTCTATCTGTTGATATGCGTGCCTTTGCTAAGATTGCCCATTCTGTGTCCCATCGAACTAGACAGGATGAGGTGCCGGATTGAGTTACAACATAAGTCATATATAATCAATGAAACACTATCTTTTTGCAGTGGTCAGTTTAGTATTTCAGAATGAAACGCTACCCAGCCAGGCCAGCATAAATTGTCCATTGTGTATCCGCGAAGTGTGATTGACAACC
This sequence comes from Lucinisca nassula, assembly GCA_963580285.1. NCBI lineage: Eukaryota > Metazoa > Mollusca > Bivalvia > Lucinida > Lucinidae > Lucinisca > Lucinisca nassula. The sequence goes on from OY757026.1 coordinate 14,139,472, forward strand.
AAATGCGCATGCATGCATGTTCAAGTATTTCGCTTCCGCCAGTTCTATTTATAGTATGTAAGGACAGGGGTGGCTTTGGCGAGAATGCAAATGAGCAGTTTCGACCGAGCAATTGGTGTTCATTGATATGTTAAGGACCATTATTGCGTGACACACCTAATTTAGGTATGCAACCGATTGGATGACATTGTAAGATGTTCGGTATACTTTATTTTTTTTGTTGTTTTTTCTTTGAATGTGTGAAAAGGAAGTTGCTCTGGTAAGACTGCGCATAGTATAATATAGGGATCATTCATGGTTTTTGCATGTATAACATCATGAAAACACGCCTATTTACTTTTGACCCCCGCGAACCCCACTTTTATGTAGAAAAATGGGGTTTACAGGGGCAAACATTATTTTTCTTATTTCTGCTCTAAAATATGGATTGTGGGTACTCGTTAGAACCGCCGCGAGAGATTGTAGGTACTCGTTAGAACCGCCTCATCGAGGCTCTAACGAGTACCAACAATCTATATTTTAGAACAGAAATAAGAAAATATCACATTTTTTCATCTTAAAATTTCGATTTTTAGTTAGTAAAGTTTACAATGCATTTGTATAGGCGTGTTTTTGTAATGACATTTACCAGGTCCCGAGGAAGCTGCCTGAACACGAGATCGCTAGGCCCAGTGTTCAAATATCTTGCGAGGGACCCGGCAAATGATGTTACAATGAAATGACCATTGGTGACCGTTGTTCTTGCATAACTTACGTTTCCAACGGCAAATTGAGACGAAAACGCCACCAAGCTCCATATAAACTCCGTATTAACTCTTCAAATGCGACCGGTAAACCAACATGGCGGCTAGTTCGGAAAGCTGTTTACAGTGACGCTAGTTACGCATTGACCAGCTGACGTCATCAGAAAAATTGTAAAATGCTACAGTCAGGGCGATAAGGTTACGTCGCTCAACGTAACGTAAACCAAAGTCCATGTTGTGATACGAAAAATTCAAAATTCGTGTTGAAACGGCACGTGAGTTTCACGATTTGAACATGAGTTTTGTTGTTGGACCGATTATTACGCACCGGAATGTTGTGACCGATAACTCACCTTAAATTGCCAATATTACAGTGTACACGGGGATAAACTAATAAATAGAATGCTAGATTCGTGTCATTTGATGTCAAGTTCATCAGGCTCGGCTTCGAGAACGCGCGTAGACTCGCTCGGCAAGCCTCACGATTCTACACGCATTCTCGAAGCCTTGCCTGATAAACATGATATCAAAAGACACGAACCTGATAGGGTGTTTACAATCGAGCCGAATTTACTAAATGGCAAAATCCGAATTCATGCTGTTGTCCACGTGACTATCACTTATTATGGGAAACCATTATTATGGTTATTAATAGAAAACGTCGCACTATGTCTATCGATGTTACATGTAGGTCAGAGCTATTTATAGAGTCTGGACAGGAATCGTGTGCTGGGTTTGGCAAACCCCGAATACCCAGACAGACGCCGCGTATGTGGAGTCTGCTCAGCCAGTTGCACAGGGACTACACGATTTGCTTAAATAATATACAAATGCTAGGTTGTTCACGTAATGAAAGGAAAACAATAACAATATCTTAATCTTGGAAACGCTATCAGGTGACAACTTTCGGAACATTCCATTCATAATAATAATAATAATAATAATAATAATAATAATAATAATCGACCTTATTTATAGAGGGTAACACATTTAGTACTAGTACTAATCTTCCATGTGGTCCTCTTTTCCTGGATAGAAATTAGTACTACGCAATGTGGATAAAGTCTTTTGCTCAAGGAAACAACACTTGCCGTTCGTGGGGATCGAACCCGGTACCTCTCGATCCCGAGTCCGATACGTTACCACTGCACCACTGCGCTCCTTCAGCGCACCACAGTACATTCCATCTGATCAGGGTCGGCACTGTTCGTCATATATATATACAACAACAGTTTTGAACATGATTCAGGCCGTACGCAGGCTCTGAAAAAGTGGGGAGTGTGTGGGGGGTTTGAATTTCAGGTATATTGCAGAGGGTGAAAATCTGCATGAGTTTGCGAATCCCTCCCATCCAAAATGGGGAAGGGGGCTGCAAATCCCCTCCCTGTGTGCGAGCCTGCATTAACAGGCAGAGTGTACATTTTTGTTGAAACATATCGCTGAAGGGGCTTTGTTTATGATCACTGTTATTCATGAGCTGGGATGCATTGGTAGGACTGAGCGAGGAGAAGGGAGAGAGTTGAAACTATGAAAAACATGGCAGGTTCTGATCAGAAGCCATTGCTGGAATCTATTTTGTTTGCAGCTGGATAAAATGGTATACATTTAATAACTTATCCAGCACAGATTGTGTTGCATATGAGGTTAAGCATTATCAATGAAATAAGATGAATCTGTTCTGCTGGTTGAATATACCTGTATACAGAAGGAAAATTATTACATTACCAAATGACAAGTAAATAATTAGGAAAACTTTGACGGAAAATGCTACCATAGTTTATCAGACAAATTTTACTGAATACGTTTCATATATTGAAGCGTTTTAACGAGTACCCACAGTCTACGCTATAAAGCTTGCTAGTGTCCGCGCGACTATCGCTGACCATCTGACTGCCCCCGACCCTGAACAAAATCCAGTTTATAGCGTCGACAGTCGTCTCTCTAAGACGTCAGCGCGCTGCGTAATAAGTAAATTCTGGACTGTGCTCGTGCTTTTGGGCATTGGCAAACGACGTAAACCCAATATGACGGCACATAACTGTCTGATCTGTGCTTGCTTAAAATATTGCAATTTAAGGGTTAAACGAACAGTTCGATTCTCAATTGAGGACTATTTTCCCAACCTACTCTCAGAGACAATCGACCCACCAGTACTCTCAATGTTTTGATTTTCTCTATTACAAGATTCGTGTTATTTCAGGCTCGGCTTCGCGCGCTCGGCAAGCCTCGCGATTCTTCAAGCGTTCTCGAAGCCATGCCTGATAAACTTGATATCAAAAGACCCGAACCTGGTATTCTCTATATTTTCTGACTAAATGAATGTTTTTGTTTGTTTAACCCTTATCCTGCTGAATATTTAAATTAACCATGCCCATTTCTGATTGTCAGCCAATCAGATTACATGATATAATATTTTCGCTCAAATCCACCAACTGGGTGACAGTGTGGATCCTGAGCAGATGGCTTCTTGAGAAGCCATCTGATCTGGATCTACACTGTTTGCAAAGATAGGGTTTATCGGGAACAGCAGGATAAGAGTTAAGATATAGATCAGCTAATGCAGTGATTTGTTGAGAAATAATTGACAGTTTGTACAAACTGTGAGTTTTTGCTTATCAAATTGCACACAAGACCTGAATAACATACTAAAATCGACAGTACATTTTTATACCGCAATCAGGCATTCTATATATAGTAACCTAACAGCAAGGGTGACAACCTACGTCATAGCAGAGATGTCGTACCTATTTGGGCCATATTGGTGTAAATAGGGTAGATAAAAGGCTTCAAACTAGATGTGTACATTACGAGTCTTCAGGAAACATACTTCAGCTGGTAACTAACAATATTTGCATCCCATCGGTGACTTATTTTATAGAAACATCGAAAAGGCTTCGATAGCTTCGCCACAAGATTTGATTCGTTCGTTCGTTCGTTCAAGTTAAGGCATTTTACGTCTGCCAAGGTCGAGCGGACTGAACTCCATAGCTCCACAGCGAGACTTAAGTTTTGTGCTTCTGGGCTGCAAATCGCGGCAGTTTATCGAACAAGAGTCAATCGCGTTGGTCCGCCTGTGCCCTGCCGAGGAAAAATGAAGCACTGCCAGTTTTAGAACTTTTGAAGGCCGGTCTAAAATGAGGCAAAAATGTAGAGAAATCAGTGCCAATTCGGCTGCAAATCGCGATTTCTCTACTGTGAAGATTTGATTCGGCGCTGAAAACAATGGTAGTTCCGACATCATTGCAAAATCAACTTGTGTCGAATTATTTAAAGAAAGAGCCACATTTCTGCGACAGATTTCAGTTTGTTTGTTTCTTTTATGACCTAATGCACCGACTTCGCCTAATTGTTGTGACAAATGCATTTTGTGTAGTAAAAGCGAGTGGTAGAAGCCGGCTAATCTACAAATGGTTACGACATCACTGCTCTGACGTAGGTTGTTCCACCTGAATTTTGGGGGGTCGAATAACTGCACGCTATAATCGGTAGTGACCTGTAATACCTTCTACTGACCTATAATACGTCTAGTGACCGTTTATAGACCGGACCTGACCTACTTTACAGGTCACTAATGTACTAGTGTAAGCAATAACATGTAACCTTTTATACATGGTAAAAACAACGGTACTGCAAGTTAAACTCTTTGCAATATTTATTTGAACCGATGTTCAGAAATTTCAGCTAAAATCTTACATTCTCGGCCTTTCCTGGTTTGAATGGCCCGTTGGAATGACTGCGCACTGCTACTGCAGTTGCGTCTCAACCTAAAAAAATAATAATTTCTAAAGCTAAAATAAACTATTTATTTGCAGATTTTCATACAGAAATTGAAGCGCTGAGAAATTTTTATTCGAGCGTCCATGTTGTTTCCAACGTCTTTGTGGCGCGGTGACGTCAGAAACTTTGCACTCGTTGACGTCACGTTATACTACGTGTGTGCGTCATGGCACTGAATGTCGTTTTACATGCCACACTGTCTGCTGTCTTTTTTGCTTAAATTTGCTTTTTTATTGCAAAACTCCTTGGTTCTTTTGAATTGCGGTATAAACTAAATACATGATTAGTGTCTTTAAAAATAAAATATAATCGGTTCGTCGCGACAATTTTATAGGGGCTCGCTATTGCTCGCCCCTATAATATTGTCTCAGGCTCACCGATTATATTTTATTATTAAAAACACTAATAATAATAATAATAATAATAATAATAATAATAGTAATAATAATAATCGACCTTATTTATAGAAGGTAACACATTTAGTAAACTAGTACTAATCTTCCATGTGGCCCGCTTTTCCTGGGCAGACACCAGTACTACGGAATGTGGATAAAGTCTCTTGCTCAAGGAAATAACACTTGCCGCTCGTGGGGATCGAACCCGATAACTCTCGATCCCGAGTCCGATACTTTACCACTGCACCACAGCGCTCCACCATTTATTTACTATATTTTTCCTTCAAATTCTCCCAAACTTTCGTTATGTTTAGAAGAAATCACGCCAACATAATGTTTGTCTTTCGGCCATGTTTCCGCTGCGAGAAAACACAGTTCTCCGTCTAACGTGGAAAAACCTTCGAGTGACGTGATAAAACTGCGGCTGCGACTTTTGTGACGACACTCGTTACGCTCTTCCGCTCAGTTATTTGATGTAGAATTTCCATTGCCTATATACTGTCGTTGTGTTTGTATTTTTCATAAGGTCCCAGTGAACACTGTTTAGGTCATATCAAATCAAGCCCTTCAGTTTAACAAACACCGTTTTTTTCCTGGACAGGCTTATATATAAGCGGTCAACTGACCCCCTTGAATGAGAAGAGGGAAGAGAATGGCCGTAGCAAAATACTACGAGCAATTTGTACGAAAAAAGTCGCCGACCCTTCTGGTATCGAACCCGTAGCCCCTTGAGACTCGCATTCGGCGATTGATTGTATTCAGAGGTCAATTTCTGCTTATCACGACAACACGCCTATATGATATTTATCCCCTTGAAATCCCACTTTTAGATAGCAACACGACAACACGGCTATATGATATTCATCCCCTTGAAATCCCACTTTTATATAGTAAAACTGGGGTTTACAGGGGTAAACCTTATTTTTATAATTTCTGCTCTAAACTAGAGCTATCACTAAAGGTGATGAATACCCCCACAAAAACTGCCTTGATAGTACATCAGCGGCATTTTGCATTTTTTTCACTTGAAAGGGGCTATAACTATGTCGAAAATTGACGAATTGTAGTGGAAATCGAACTTGACCTGTATTTCATGATGTTACATCAGTGTACCAAAAATTATAAAAATCGGTGAAGCGCTTTTTGAGTTATCGTCTGGAAACCAAGTCAACAGACCGACAGACCGACCGACCGACCGACAAGCTCACTCCTATATACCCCCCCCCCCAAATTTCATTTGTGGGGGTATAAATATAGATTTTGGGTAACCGTTAGAACCGCCTCAATAAGGCGGTTCTAACGAGTACCAACAATCTATATTTTGAGCAGAAATAAGAAAAATATCACACTTTTTCATTTAATAAAACTCTTTTTTCGGGGTAAAGTTTACAATGCACTTGTACAGGCGTGTTTCGTAATGTTACATGTGCGGAACCGTTCTTGGGCCAGTTGTTCAAAACTAATGACGTCGTTAGCTAACATATCAGTGAAACTTTGATAATATAATATGGCAAATATGCTTGTATTTTTCAGTGCTTGGAGAATAATGCTTCCACGTAGAGACGCGTGCGTCTTATTGGTAATCAGGCGGTCGCGGGTTCGATACCTGCCGGTAAGGCGGCCGTCTTTCGTGGATTTTTTTTTTTATTTTGGTTTTACGGCCCTTTCAGGATTATTTCACTCATATCGAGCCGACCGTTAATCAGAAGTGGGCGAAAACCGCAGTACCCGAAGAAAACCACCTAACCTTCCATTGCAGAACTTGGCGTCTCACATGTGATCCGAGCCAGGCTCGAACCCACAGCGGTGAGAGACCTAATGATTAAGAGTCACCGCTCTTATCCACTAGGCCACGGAGGCCCCGTCTTTCGTGGAGCTTTACTACAGTCATACATTACCTTCTATTGTTATGCGCATTTGTTACGCAGTATCTGCAGAGGACTTATTTTTTTTTTTTTTGGGGGGGGGGGGGGTTGGATTTACGGCCCTTTCAAGATTATTTCACTCATATCGAGCCGATCGTTAATCAGAGGTGGGCGAAAACCGGAGTACCCGGAGAAAACCACCTGACCTTCCGTTGCAGAACTTGGCGTCTCACATGTGACCCGAGCGAGGCTCGAACCACAGCGGTGAGAGACCTAATGATCAAGAGTCAGCGCTCTTAACCACTAGGCCACGGAGGCCCGCATTCCGAGGACTTTTACCCACGACACTCCCTACCTTTGCAAACAGTGAAAAATTGTTCATTTTTCGGCGGTAAAGTTTACAATGTATTTATATAGGCGTGTTTTCGTTATGAAAATTACTCTGTGTATGTGGGGGTGGGGGTTGGGTGGGGGTGGTTGTGTGTGTGTGTGTGTGTGTGGGGGGGGGGTTGCTTCAACTCCGGAGTTTATGAACTTTATAAGGTATAGACCTAATTTTTGTTAGGCACCTATGAAGACCAACAGAAAATAAACTAACAAACGAACTAGAATGATTCGAAGACGGGTTTTGTTGTTGGCTGCGATTATTTTCACAATCTTTGAGATTACAAGACTTCCAGGAGCAACAGCGAGTGTAGAGAAAGGTTAGTTTTCGATTTTGTTTGATTTCAGGTTTAACGTCCCCGTCAAAACTGTATAGGTAATTTGGAGACGTTGCTTCCAATTTTGCCGGTGGGACTTTTACCCGACATTGAGATGAAATGACATCTCAATCCCTGTCGCCCAATGTAACCAATAGCGTTTATAAGCACTGGACGATCCGACTCGCACCGCTTTGCCTGGGCAGGCTTAGATCCACTAAGTGGTTTACCAGTACTCGTGTTCGGTCGGTTTCAGCTCTACGTGGAAGCATCATGCAGCCGCCCCGATGGGCGGGGGCCGAGAGAATTTGATTGGTTCATTACTATAACAGACCCGTGTGACATAGTGCATTTTTCACATCTCCAAAATGGCCACTTTTCTGATGAAAATCCGTGATATTTTGCTTATTGATACTACAAAAATAGATTGCGGGTGCACGTTAGAAAAGCCTCGTTGAGGCGACCCTAACAAGTACCCACAACCTATGTCGTTTTTTGGGGGGTTTTGGTTTTACGGCCCCTTCAAGATTCTTACATTCATATCGTGCCGATCGTTAATCAGAGGTGGGCGAAAACCAGAGTATCCGGAGAAAATCCACATGACCTTCCCTTGCATAACTTTGCGTCTCACATGTGTCCCGAGCGAGGCTCGAACCCACAGCGGTGAGAGACCTAATGATTAAGAGTCAGCGCTCTTATCCACTAAGCCATGGAGGCCCGTTACAACCTATGCTTTGGAGTAGAATTTAGAATAATAATATACCCACGTAAACCCCTGTTTTCTCCATATAAAGTGGGGTTTAGGGCGGGCGTGTTCATTTCACGGACTTTTTCACGTGATGTGTACTGGGGTTTTACGACACGTTCAGCCCTTCCGGGTCATTTTGTGTCTGGTTCTGCTTCTACTTTGACGTCTTCGTGGTGTAGTGGTTACGCTACTCGCCTTATAAACCAGGGGTCGCAGGATCGATCCTGGGCTCCTCCAGACTTTCGTATGAGTCTTTAAACCGAGATCCCGTCTACGTATGACACTAGCTGTGTTGGTGAGACGTAAAACTCAAACATTCACTCTACTCCACCACCCCCCCCCCCCACCATCCCCCACACACTTCAGCTGTCTCGAGATTATACTACGGTACGTAGGTGTCGCATTACTTTGAAACAATTCCCCCCGATAAGGCTGGTGATAAGGGAATGTGTGTCGGCCGTAGAAAGTCTCCCTGCCCATCATCATAATGCAGTTGGTATTTTCTTGTCCTTTGGGACCATTGAACATTGATTCCGTTGTTGAATTTTGGAAATATTTGAGGGTCAATGACGAGGCCTAATTGGCCGAAAGTAGCTATAGACAATTGTACTGTTCATACTTTTAAGTTATGTGGTGTATTCTATGCTTCCAAATGATAGACCCTTTTATTGAAACTATTCAGACCGAAACATCAAGGTCAATTTCTTGGTGGATAGATACAGTAATATTCCGCTATTAAGACCACCTAAAAATAAGACTAAATCTGCTTTTAGAAGGTTTCAGTTATTCTTTCTTTGTGTTTTCTACAACCAGGGTCTCCTTATAAGAGACCACCTTTGGGACTGTTCAAAAGTGGCCTTAAGACCACTTTTGAATAGTCCCATTGGCGGTCTTAGTATGGAAATTTTACTGTGAGTCCGGGTTGGCTATTTGTAAGCTCCGTGGTGATGTGGGGTATATACAGGGTGAATCTGTGTTTCCCAAAGGTTAGAACAAGTTTTATATACAATTAAAATCTAAAAACGTGGCTGCTGTCTAGTAATTCACTGAATACTCCAAGTGTTTCGGAATTTATAGTTTCAGGAGTCTATAAGAATCTTACATGGGTGTGAGATGTGGATAGAAAAATCCGCTCCGAGTGTCACTATTCGGCATCGTTGTGCCGGACAGTCCCGAGGAACCGATTTTTCTATCCGACTCTCACGCCTATGTAAGATTTTCTTCTTGAATGCCTTTCGTTTTTGATAAAGGAATTATTTCACTTCGATTGTCGACGTCAGCTATATTTTGATGAAAATGCGAAATTTAATATTTCATGTCGGTCCTGGAATGAATAAAAAATATGTTTTGTGATCTGTCTGTAAGTTCAGTTTGGAATTCACATATATTTATTTCATGGCCGTTTAGGGGTAGTCAAAACCATTGCCCCTCGGCATCTCAGACGGCCTCATGCGCTATTGCCCGAGGCCGTAGGCCTCGGGCAATAGCGCATGGGATCGTCCTCGGTGCCTCGGGCAATAGTGCATGGGGTCGTCCTCGGTGCCTCGGGCAAAAGTGCATGGGGTCGTCCTCGGCGCCTCGGGGCAACAGGTTTGACGATCCTTGAAACGGCCGTGAAATCACTGTACAATATAATTGGAGAAAATTCACAAAAATGAGTCTACCCACATTTTAGGATATGTCAGAGAAAGAAGAATCCGAGCGACAAAAGTCACGGGTAAGTGTTTAGTATATCACATGCTTTTCTTTCTTTCTTTCTTTCTTTCTTTCTTTCTTTCTTTCTTTCTTTCTTTCTTTCTTTCTTTCTTTCTTTCTTTCTTTCTTTCATTCTTTCTTTCTTTCTTTCTAAAATATAAATCTATACCTAGAGAAACACGGGGGGGGGGTTTGGTGGGGGGGTGGGGGGGGGGTTTGGGGTATATAATTTTTTGTTATTTCTATACCAAGACACAGGTTGTGGGTACTTGTTATAACCTCCTCATTGAGGGTGCTGTAAAAAAGCAAAATCTGGACCGGGCTCGTATGCCGAGTCGTTGGCAGACAATGTAAACCCAGATCAGATGCCATATAACGCGGCCTCTGAGAAGGGTCTAGCTACACTGTTTGCTTAAAATGCTGGAATTTGAAACAGTTAAAGTCTAAGTTCAGGATTATTTTCCCCAACACTCAGAGACCCACTAGTACACTCAGTGGTTTGCTTCAAATATGTTCGTTACACATTCACGCTGAAAAAAATAACTAGTACATTCGACTAGTTTACCTAGTAAACACAGAGGGTCACCTAGTCGTCTGTAGGTTGACTGAGCATTCTGAGTCAATTTAACTAGTCTCTCTAGTAAGCGTAAATCAATAATCGTTGACAGGGCATTTGGTCAGTATGACTACCCTTTCTAGTCAGTATGACTAGGGTGTCTAGACAGTTTTCCCGCCGAATGTTGATTGACAGCTTGCAGAATTTGTAGAGGAAGCGTTCCAGACGCCATCTTAACGTTTAGGAGAACATGCTCCAACATACAGTGGGTTGATTCTGATATTATTTCACCCAACATACAGTGGGTTGTTGTACTCACCTTGAGCACTTTGTTCTTATTGTTTGTAACTCTGCAGGTAAGAAATATTCTTTTATTTCTTAAGCACCTAGTGGTTATAAGCAGCGTTGTAATGCTTACAAGATAAACAACAACAACAACAATGTCAACATACAAATATACGTCCAGAAGCTCTAAAGTCGACATTTCCGTGAATCCAAGCATAAATAATGGGGATTTTCTTTTCTGCAATATGAAAATATAACTCTGCAGGTAAGAAATATTCTTTTATTTCTTCTCTTATCTTCCTAAAGCCGCCTTTACACAGCATGTTTTTCCATATGTGTTTTGACCTGCATCATCAAAACATGCCGTGTACCAATCAGTACTAAGAATCTAGTAATCTACGACTAAAGCAACTAGTAATCAGTACTAAGAATCTAGTAATCCTGACCATGCTTGCTAGTACTTTTGACAGTCACACCAGTACATTTGACTATTAAGCTAGTACATATGACTAGCTTAAACTAGTGAACTTTGACTAGATGAAGCTAGTCATATGTACTAGGCTAAGTAAAGCTAGTCAAGTTGACTAGTTTTTTCTAGTCAAAATGCTTGACTAGGTCTTCCTAGTCACATCGACTATTTTGCATAGTGCTTTTTTGGACAATCATATTGACTAGGTTCCTTAGTCGGCATGACTATTTTTTTTTCTCAGTGCACGTGAAGAGTGCCGTGAAATGAACACCCCCTTAAAACCCACTTTATATAGAGAAAACTGGGGTTTACGGGGGTATACATTATTTCTCTTATTTCTGCTCCAGGACATAGGTTGTGGGTACTCGTTAGAACCGCCTCATTGAGGCGGTTCTAACGAGCACCCACGACCTATGTTTTGAGTATAAATAAGAAAAATATCACAAATATTCATCAGAAAAATGACCTTTTTTGAGGTATGAAAAAATGCACTATATCACACGGATGTGTTAGCGTAATGCGGTCTTGTTTACAAAAAGTCCAACTAGAACAATTTTATAGTCTCATAAGTCTTCATGCCATTCATCACGAAAACACGCCTATATAAGTTTCACCCCCTTAAACCCCACTTTTATATAGTAAAACTGGGGTTTGCAGGGGTAAACCTTATTTTTCTTATTTCTGCTCTAAAATATAGAGTGTGGGTATCTGTTAGAATCGCCTCGATGAGGCGGTCCTAACGAGTACCCACAATCTATATTTTGAGCAAAAATAAGAAAACATTTTTTCTTATTTCTGCTCTAAAATATAGATTTGTTAGAACCGCCTCGATGACAAATATCACATTTTTTCATCAGAAAAATTTCATTTTTACGGCGATTAAAGTTACAATGTACTTGTATAGGCGTGTGTTCGTAATTGAAGTTTGAGCAAAAATTTTCTCAGCGGTATTTCTGACACAATATTACTGATATACAGTAATTTTATTTGTTTGTTTGTTTTGAGGTTTAACGTCCCCGTCAACACTGTAAAGGTCATTTTGGAGACGTTGCTTCCAATTTTGTGGGACTTTTACCCGAAATTGAGATGAAATGACATCTCAAGCCCTGCCACCCAATGAAACCAACAGGGTTTATAAGTATGGACGGTCCGACTCGCACCGCTTTACCTTTGCAGGTTTAGATCCTCTGAGCGGTTTACCAGTACTCGTGTGCGGTCGGATGTCAGCTCTGCGTGGAAGCATCATGCAGCCCATCTATTTCTGCAAGCGCCGGTGAGCAGGGGCCGAATATTCCGCTATTAAGACCACCATAACATGAGACAGTACGATACATGTAACACACCCGTGCGAAATTGTGCATTTTTCACATCTCCAAAATGGCTACTTTTCTGATGAAAATCCTTTGACATTTTTATTATAAATGTTCAAAACATAGGTTGAGGGTGCTCGTTAGAACCGCCTCAGTGAGGCGGTTCTAACGAGTACCCACAACCTATGTGTTGGAGCAGAAATAAGAAAAAAAAATGTATACCCCCGTAAACCTCAGTCTATATAACGTGGGGTTTAGGTGGGTCTTCATTTCTCGGACTTGTTCATATGATGCTAATTCTGTTTTAAAAAGCTTATTTGCAACGTTTCAGTTATTCTCTGCATAGAGCGTCCTCTGATCAGAGACCATCTTTGGGACTGTTTAAAAGTGGTCTTTAAGACCACTTTTAAACAGTCCAAAAGGTGGTCTTAATATAGGAATTTTACTGTATTTTTAGCAACTCAGCTAGGTCTTATGGCATTGAAACACCTTCTGCATGAAGCCAGGTTCCTGAGAAAGTTCGCATATGGAGAGAAAATTTATATAAAAAATGGCGGCTACGAGCGAGCTTTAAGAGACTTCTATAAGGTGAATCCTACCGACGTGAAAGACCTTAGCATTGTACGTATATGAATACAGCCGAACTTCGATAACTCGGATACCTTTAGGACCATGAAAATTTGTTCGAAATAGGAGTAGTTCGAATTACTGAGGTTTTATCATAGTTTCAGGTTATGAAGCATAATGTGGGTCACTTTAATGTTCTTAACGGTCTTCTATAATATAAAGGTATCTTGTGTGAACTCTTTAGAGGCGATTCTAATGAGTACACACAACATACCTTTTACTGATCAAATCAGGAAAACCACCGAAAATATCCAAATACAATGTATATGGATATTTGGAGGGATTGGAAGAATTGTCAGGGAACCAAAGAACGAATTCGAATTATCCATGATAAAAGCTATTCGGGTTCGAATTTTCGAAGTTCCACTGTATAGGATATCATGTAGACTAGCTACTAGTCGGATATTATATTTTAAAGTTAATAAGTGAGTTTTAGTTTTACGTCCCACCAACAGCGAAGGTCATACGGAGACGGGACCTCGGTTTAAAGACTCATCCGAAAGTCTTAAAGTTAATAAGTAACATTCTTCTATATTTATTGTTTCACTTCTTTTCCCCTCTCTGATTGCAACTTGTTTTATCTTGAGGAAGATAACTAGACTAGCTACTAGTCGGATATCATATTTTATAGTTAATACGTGTTCTTTATTTATTGTTTCACTTCTTTTTTCCTCTCTGATAGCAACTTGTTTTATCTTGAGGAAGATAACTAGACCAGCTACAAGTCGAATATCATATTTTAAAGTTAATAAGTAATATTCTTCTATATTTATTGTTTCACTTCTTTTTCCCTCTCTGAAAGCAACTTGTTTTATCTTGATTACATGTAAAGTCTAACAAGGTTTCGTATTTTGACAAAAAAAAAAAAAAAAAAAAAAAAACAACTACAAGAAGATAAGTCGATGATCATTGCGGCTTTAAGGTCTAGGAGCTAGACCAGGTGTCATGAAAATGGTCATTTCATAGGTAATGTATGAAACGAGCCTTGAACGAGTTTCATAATTTGCAATTAAACTGACCAGGAGTGTGATTTTTGGGTCGATTGTTTTTCAATCGGACCAAAGTTACTCAGGACAGAATCTGAATTAGTGCTGTTATCCCCGTGTCTATCATTGATTTTGGAAATAAATAGAAAATAGTCACGCTATTTGTATCGATGCTACATGTAGGTCAGAGTGTTGTTAAGTTCTTGTACATAATGGAAACAGTGAAGCCCCCTGATCAGGCGCCGCGTCCTGTGGCGCCTGATGTGGCTCTACATTGTTTGCCAAACCCAACGCTTGATTCAGTTCCAGATTTTACAGATAACTCTTAAATGTACGTAGCACTCTGGCCTCTTAGTTGGACAAATAACACGGTTATTTTTGGGTCGAATGTTTGTCAATGTTACTAAGCAGAAAAGGTCTTCTGTGCTTAAGTTTACGTGACTATCACTATCTTGTCGAAATAATTGTTTTTATAGAAAATAACCGCAGTGATGTCAGAATGTTTCGTAGGGTTATCTTGGAATCATAGGTTTGGTTTGGCAAACAGTGAAGACCCAGACCAGACGCCACAGAACGCGGCGTCTGATCAAGATTAATATCATTTGCTTAAAAGCCGGAATTTTAGAGTTAAATGAAACAGTTTAAATCACAGCCCAGGACAATTACACCGACCTACACTCACCAGTACTTTCAATGGTTTGGTGTTTTACGATATAACAAGTTATGTTCGAAATAACCCCGACTCGATATAACCTAAACGTGTTGTCTGGATCGTAAAATTCCAACACTAACGAGCAGAAATCACACAAGTGGTCATCTTTCAAAAAAGATATGAGACGAGTATTCGGCGAGTTCCACACGTCATATAAAATGACCAAGCGTGTGAAACTCTTTTTATCATATACTGTAGTCATTTTCCTTTGTATTTTCTGCGTAGACATTTCGAAACACATCCGTGTGACTCGGACATTAACATGCACTTCCTCTGACGAAAATTGTCATGTTTCTTATTAACATCTATGTTTGGATGCTCGTTAGTGAGTGAGTGTTTGAGTTTTACATCCCACCAACAGCTCAGATCATACGGAGACAGGACCTCGGTTTAAAGACTCATAAGAAAAGTCTGGAGAAGCCCGGGATCGATCCTGCGCACCCTGGTTAACAAGGCGAGTAGCGTAACCATTGCACCACTGAGGCTTCTGGGTACTTGTTAGAACTGCCTCAAAGTTTGGTTGTGGGTACCCGTTAGAACCCCCTCGTTGACTGGGCCGTTAAACTCCAATACAAATACGCAGCAGTAACCATTTGTTATTGTTCATGTGGTCATATGATTTAAGAAATCGTAAATTAACTGTGTTTTGAATATCATATGATAAATATGATCTTGCATTCGTGCTCATGTACTATTGTTTTTTTTAACTCGTTGAGGAAATGGGATAAATGCGAGCATTTTATCCCTTTTCATCAACTTTGTAAATGTCAATATTAGCTGAACACTCATGTAAGATCCTCTATTTATTACTTGACGTCATCAATGTAACAACGACGTTGTATAATAAATAGAGGATCTTACATGAGTGTTCCTGTATATTAATATTTACATTTCCAGTGCAAAGTCTAATGAAACTAATAGAGAACAATGTAGTTCATACTTCCATGAACGCATTCAGTCACATGATTTTCAGTGACGTCAAGTGACGTCAGTCTAACTCATTGTTTTCTACGGGCGTTGGTGACGTCAACGTTGTTCAGCTCTTTGCAGACAACAGCGTGAAAATGTTTTTCAGCTTTAAAATTTTTCCCTACAGCAGCAACTTTAAAAGTTTGCCTTACAAGCATCTTTTGCCCAGTGATGAGGGGCAAAGAATGTAAATAATAATAACAAAAAAAAAAACTGATTTTTTCTGCTTTTCATGAAAGTATGAACGACAGCGGATCGCTAGCAAAATTAAATGAACCCCTATTTACTCAGCCCGCGACGCACTGCGTTCATACTTTTATGAACGACAGAAAAATAAAGTTTATTTCTTAATTGAATTTATCAGACGAGTTGAGGAAATGGGATAATATGCGAGATTTCGGCGAGCATATTACTCCTTTTCCTCAAAGAGATTAATAAATTCATTACTGCATGAGTACGAATGCAAGATTCTATTCTCCACCATGTGTCATTTTAAACGTAATTTATTCAAGACTGTTTTACAAAGATGTAATATGGCCGCCATGAGTAAACGAGACGTCGTTAAGGACGTCGCACATGCAACGTTACGGCGCGTATCCAACTAATTTGCATAAATTATTTAATCCACTTGTGGACTACCGAATTTATTTCATGGCGTTATTACATTTTTAGACGCGACGTCATATGACAAATGAAGGATCTTACACTCGAGGCCATTTCATATGAAATTTATTTAACGAGCAACCTCTTACACTCGTGGTTTTCAAATACAATTTATGAAAAGAGCTCGTTACATAAAATCCATACGAAATGACCCTTCAAGTATGAATACAAAGAGATCATAGCATGGGCTGTCGTTATCAAACGAACTACCAGTCACGACTTATTTATCGGACCCTCACGTGACCCTTACCGTTAAGAATAAAACCGCGAAAAATTAAACACACACCCCAAAAAAAAAACAACAACAACAACAAAAAACAACAACAACAAACTGTAATATCTATTCGCGACACTAACATTTTACATGAGTGTTCATGTATTATTGAATTTATTAAACGCGGTGAGGAAAAAGGATAAAATACGAGGTTTTGCCGGGTATTTTATCCCTTTTCCTCAACGAGTTAAATAAATTGTGACATTGAGGATCTTACATGAGTGTTCATGTATTATTGAATTTATTAAACGAGTTGAGGAAAAGGGATAAAATGCGAGGCTTTGCCGAGTTTAATAAATTGTGACATAGAGGATCATACATGAGTGTTCATGTATTATAATGGGAGGCTTTGTCAAGCATTTTATGCCTTTTCCTCAACGAGTTTAATAAATTGTGCCATAGAGGATCTTACATTGAATTTATTAAACGCGTTGAGGAAAATGAGTTTAATAAATGGTGACGGATAGTACACGAGTGTTCATGTATTATTGAATTTATTAAACGAGTTGAGGAAAAGGGATAAAATGCGAGGCTTTGCCGGGCATTTTATTCCTTTTCCTCAACGAGTTTAATGAATTGTGACATAGAGGATCATACATGAGTGTTCATGTATAATAATGGAAGGCTTTGCCGAGCATTTTAACCCTTTTTTCTCAACGAGTTTAATAAATTCGAACATAGAGGATCTTACATGAGTGTTCATGTATTATTGAATTTATTAAACGAGCTGAGGTAAAGGGATAAAATGCGAGGCTTTGCCGAGCATTTTATCCCTTCTCCTCAACGAGTTTAATAAGCTCAATAATACATGAGCAGGAATGCAAGATTCTATTTATCATATGACATTTTAAACGAATTTATACACAATTCGTGTACAGAAATGTCAATATTCCGCCACAAGTAAACGCGACGTCGTTAAGGACGTCGTATATTTACGTATGTTATTGGGCGTATCTAACTAATTTGCATATTTAATCCACCAGTGGATTATTGAATTTATTACATGGCGTTATTACACTCTCAGACGCGACGTCATATGCTAAAAGGCAAATCTACAGAACCTTTAGAGCAGTTAGACTGGTACATGTAAAACATGCACTTATTTATTTGGTGCAGTGTATTTCAATTCTGATTTGTATTATGATGTTATTTACATGTAGCATGTAATTTCGTATTGGCTCAGTAATAGGTCCTCGGTAACCTGTATTGGCTTCGGCCTCGGGCCAGTACAGTTACCGAGGACCTGTAACTTGTCCAATACGAAATTACTTGATTAATGACAATTTTATTAATTTACACAAGTAACAGATTGAAAATCATGATAACTGATTTTTGACCTCAGCCAGTTAATATTGGTTGGCCTGGTGTTAATTCGGATTACCTCCTATCAATGCTGGTAGTCAATTATTAATAATATATCGTCTGCTTAGTCCAATAACGGTGTAACTGCCATTATGACATAATGGCAGTTACACCGTTATTGCACTGAGCAGACGATATAGAGGATATAAGGCGAGTTGTCAGTTTATATGAAATTCATGAAACCAGCCGCCAAAGTGTTTCACAAATTTCATATGAAATGACCACGCGTGTAAGATTATGTTTATCATAAAAAGATATTAACTCGGCTCTTATAGTAGAAAACATACGATTGTATGACGAATACGCGTAAATACGAATAAACATGTTATTTCACGTGTGGTCGTATCATTTTTATTTCATGATGTAAAACACATTATTATGCCTCATTAATATTCATGAGCTATTCTATAATTCTGATTGGACGAGCGCATGCCACGCACAGGGCCACAAATTATCATATTCCCCTGCAATAACTACTCAAAAGTACAAGTTCGTTCACTGAAAGAATATCTAGAAGTCAGAATTCGGTACCATGAATCATTGTTTGCCCTTGTATTAGGTGAATATGATGATATGTTCACCAGTGAGCTCGGGTGAGTGTGTGTGTGTGTGTGTGTGTGTGTGTGAATTCGGGTTTAACGTAGCTTTCAACAATCTTTCAGTCATATCACGACGGTGTCTGGTTGCGAGAGGGAGCTCAATGCCCACTTTTATAGTGCTGCCTCACTGAAGTATCATGTCCCAGACACATTACATGATACCACACCCAGTCACATTATCCAAACACTGGGTCGACCAGTCCTAGCTCTACCCCATAAATCTGAGTGCGAAGCGAGGAGCAGCTAGTACCATTCTTAACGACTTTGGTATGTCGCGGCCCGGGATCGAACCCGAGGCCCTCCCGTTCCCCGGAGCGGACACTCTACCAATTGAGCTATAGGGGCCGGTATGTGAGCTCGGGTGAACAAAACGTCATATTCACCTCAAACAAGGGCAATAACTGAATAAAACAACCACGTTATGTTAATGATAAGTGTCATTTTGTTTTAGGGTTATGGGAAACAAGGAAGGGTTGGTGACAAAACAATTCGAGTCCTGGATGCCCGTGGTCACGTGTCCATGCCTGCGCTGTCTATTTCAGCCAATAATGGAGCAGAACTTCCGCAGATCATAATCAAATATAGAAACAGACCTTAAATGCCAAAAGCCTTCGTCAATGTCATTAATAAGGACAGACAGCACGAAAATTAGCCTATTTAACTTTTACCCCCTTGAACCCCACTTTTATATAGTAAAACTGGGGTTTACTGGGGTAAACCTTATTTTTCTTATTTTTGCTCTACAATATATATTGTGGGTACTCGTAAGAACCGCCTCGATGAGGCGGTTCTAACGAGTAGCCACAATCTATATTTTGAGCAGAAATAAGAAAAATATCATAATTTTTCATCTTAAAATTTTCATTTTTTTCGGCGATTAAGGTAGCAATGTATTTGTATTTTCGTTATGTTAAGTTAAATTGTAGTCTCTATATAATTCTCGCCCCTATGAGACCCAGTTTAATATAGTAAAACTGGGGTTTACAGTGGAATACGTTATCTTTCTTAATTCTGCTCATAGCATAAGTTGTAGGTATTCGTTAGAACCGCCTCATCGAGGCGGTGATAAGGCAGTTCACATTACGAAAACACACCTATACAAATACATTGCACACTTTACCGCCGGAAAATCTAAAATTTTTAGATGAAAAATTGTGATATTTTTCTTATTTCTGCTCAAAATATAGATTGTGGGTACTCGTTAGAACCGCCTCATCGGGGCGGTTCTAACGGGTATCCACAATCTGTATTTTAGAGCAAAAATAAGAAAATAAGGTTTACCCCAGTCAAAACCCCAGTTTTCCTCTATAAAAGTGGGGTTCAAGGGGGTCAAAATTATATAGGCGTGTTTTCGTGAAGAAAGAAGTAACCGCGATCTACATGTATTTTTGAGCAGAAATATGAAAATATCAGAGCTTTTTTATCTGAAATATTTCAATATTTGGTGCATTACGACATTACCTATGCAAATATATTGAACAGTTTACCGCCAAAAAACTGAAATTTTGCAGATAACAAATCTGATATTTTTCATATTTCTGTTCAAAACATACACTGTTGGAGCTCGTAAGAATAGCCTCGACCAGCGAAGACTCAGATCAGCCTGCGCATTCGCGCAGTCTGATCAGAGTCTTCACTGGCTGAGGCGGTTCAAACGAGTTCCAACCATCTATGTTTTTGATCAGAAATTCGAAAAATAATGTATACACCTGTAAACCCCAATTTTACAATATAAAAGTGTTTATATAAGAAGAGTTTTAGGGGGTCAAAATTATAAAGGCGTGTTTGCCATTTTTCAATATTTTTGAATAGACCTGTTTTTGTAATAGCCCTCACATCACGTGAACAAGTCCGTGAAATGAACACCCCAATAAACCACACTTTATATAGAGAAAACTGGGGTTTATGGGGGGTATACCATATTTTTCTTATTTCTGCTCCAAGACAGGTTGTGGGTACTCGTTAGAACCGCCTCATTGAGGCGGTTCTAACGAGCACCCACAACCTATGTTTGCAGAAAAAAATAAGAAAAATGTCACGAAATTTCATAATAAAATTATCTATTTTGGATATGTGAAAAATGCACTATGTCGCACGGGTGTGTCATCGTAATGAAAAGGTTGTAATATCGGCCTCATGTTTTTGCCATTTATAGGTATGAACAACACCGGTGTATATCAGTCTGTGCATTCAGCACCTTTTCCATTACGAAAACACGCCAATACAAATATTGTATTTTTTCCGCCGAAAAACGAAAATTTTAGGATGAAAAATTGTGATATTTTTTCGGCGTAGCTTTATAAGCTGGCTTTTGACCTAGTTATTGATATTAGTCTCGATTGAATAAATTATTATTTGCGATTAGTTGAAAATGTGTATACTGCTGCAAAAATGTAACTACTACATAACTACTGCAATTTTTCACTTCAGATTACAACCTAGTCAATTTAAACTCAAAATGGTGTCATAAATTATATGACTTCATATGCCATGTTTCACCACAAATTGCACGACCCGCAGAAAAAGCGACCGACTGAAGTCGGTTGATTTTCTAAGAGTACCCTAAAATCACCGTGTCATTCTGTCAGTCTGTCCGTCCGTAGCCCGTTTGTGAAAATTGATGATAGTGACTAAACCGCTTGGAATATTTAAACAGTTTTTGGCATACTGATAGATATCAATGAGATCTAACCAATGAACATTCGAAATATTACATTCCATTTAGTATAGCCTCGCCGAGGCGAAAAATTTGAAAATTTTCGAACTGCTTCTCCTCGGAAACTGTTGGGCCGATTGAAGTCAAATTTCATATGGAGCCTCTACGGGATGGGGGAAACCAAAATTTGCTCATGGGGTCCAGGTCACATGACCAAAATGGCCTCCAAGCCATATATGGTAAAAACCCTTCAAAAATAGTCTTCTCCAGAACCACTGGGCAGATTTCCACGAAACGTTATAAATAGCATCTGGGACGTAGGCCCATCATAGATTGCTAAAATGCTGACCCTGGGCTGACCTTGACCTTCTTTGTGCCTAGGTCAAACTTTGACACATATGCTTTTGTATTGGAAAAGTGAGAATGCATTTTATCCTGCAAACGATTCAGAATACAGTACTAAAGTATAAGATTTATTTTTGCTCCTTACGATAAGGCGCATTTATTGGGGGAACCGTTTTAGGTCCAGGTCACAGGACCAAAATGGCCGCCATACCCATATATGGTAACACTCATAAAGCTAAAAGCATCCGGCGGGTCGTCCACTTCAGCTGAAGCACTGGTTATTCCTTGCGCTACAATATTACAAAGCTTGTTTCATTTGAAGAAATTAGGTAAGACTGATTTGAATGCAATGATCAAGTAAGCCTTGTTTATAACAATAATGTCACTGAGTCATAAAAGTGCACATAAAGTATCTAAGAGAGGTAATAATGAAAATAGGCAAGTAAGAGCTTAACAAACAAACAAACAAACACACACAAACAAAAAATCAATACCAGTAAAACAGCTGCAACGAAATAAATCATTACAGACAAGCTTGACAGCCCCCGCCCATCGGGGCTTGAAGAAATAGAAATGGGCTGTTTGATGCTTCCACGCAGAGCTGAAACTGACCGCACACTAGTACTCGTAAACAGCTTAGGATCTAAGCCTGACCAGGCAAAGCGGTGCGAGAACAGAATTTCTATCCCAGCCTAAAACTATGAACTTCCTTATCTGGTGTAAAAGAATTTAAATTCCAAGACGGGGACAACAAGACCAACTGGGTGGTGTACAGCTTGCAAACTCCGAATGCATGTTTTAACCTGACGGGGCTAATAAAGTTTTAGCTTTGGATTTTATAGAACATTACAATATGTCACACTCCTCCCCGATTTTTATATATGTTTCATGATTTCAATTTCCAGAATAGAAAACTATAGTAAAATACATGGTTACTATCTTTTATATGAGCCCCGCCAAGCGAATTTGTGTCTTCGAGCATTCCGTCACGACAAAGTTTAACTGCGCATGCCCAGCCATTCAGAGGGTCCAGGGATATGGCTTTCTGTCTGACGGCTCCTCTTGATTCTTTGCTTGTATGAGCGAGCAGCGAAGGTTCTGGCGAGACTGCGCGGATGCGCAGGCTCGCCTGAACCTTCACTGCTCGCATAGGCGATAAGTACCAAAATCGCTTGACGGGGCCCATATAAAATATAGCCGTTGAACCTACACTTTTATAGGGGCGAGTCGCTATAAAAATTTCGCGGCGAACCGATTTATTGGTTTAGTTTGGTATAGTTGCTGTTACTTTTATTGTACCTCCGCAACTTTGCCATTTTAACAACCAATCAATGCCTACGAAAGAAAGTACTAATGCTCTGCAGTGTTTTAGGGAAAAGGGAACCAGTAAACCACGGTTCGAACCAAGCTATCCTCGTTGGTTGAACCGTCGAAACTTAACTGATATCATTTCCTCTAACCAAATACAGTTCGATATTACTTTAGTCACATAGTAGTGACCGTGGTTCCTACATCGAACCCACTCAATATTAAAGACTTTAATCATGTATTTAGTTTATACTGCATGCAGTCCAAAACAACCGCTACGTTTTGCCAATTTTGAGCAAAATAAATCACCGAAAGAATCTCCAGACAGTGAGTTCCAATGCCATAGCGCGCGCAAAAGAAGCTTTACGTGACATCAAAGTGTGAAACATTTTGACGTCACGGCGCCAACGAAACGTCAGAAACGTCTGGGTTGTTTGAATAAAAGTTTTTCAGCAATTTACTTTCTCTATGAAAATATGAAAATAAACAATTTATTTTAACCCTTATCTTGCTGTTCACGACAACCCCTATCTTTGCAAACAGTGTAGATCCAGATCAGATGGCTTCTGAAGAAGCCATCTGATCAGGATCTACACTGTTTGGCATTCAGTTTATGAATTTGCAGCAATAAATTACATCAAGTAATTTGATTGGTTGATAGACAGAAATGGCTGTGGCTTAAATGAATATTCAGCAAAATAAGGGTTAACTTTATAAATTCTATTCGAGATATATTACGAATACACGCCTAAACAAATACACAGCAGCGGAAACGCCGTAGCATTGCTGAAATATTTAAATTGACCATTCCAGCACGAAAACACGCCTATGTAATTTTGACCCCTTGAACCCCATTTTTATATATTAAAACTAGGGTTTACAGGGGTAAACCTTATTTTTTCTTATTTCTGCTCTAAAATATAGATTGTGGGTACCCACAATCTATATTTTGAGCAGAAGTAAGAAAAATATCACAATTTTTCATCATAAAATTTTCATTTTTTCGGCGATTAAAATTACAATGTATTTGTATAGGTGTGCTTTCGTAATGCGAACAAGGAAAACTGAAGAAGGTAATATCTAATTGTAATATTTGAAAATATACTGAACTAAAAACAGCGAAAATAACAACTTGTACTTCGGTTGTTTCCTGGGTACAAAAGGTTGTATTTTATTGTTTACATTGCAATTAGGTAAAACATGTACCTGCAAAGTATAGACCGATGAATGTTTACTGAACACTACGTCATACGGACCATTCCATCTGAAACCGTTATGTAGGGGTTACCAACTTTTATCTCTCTTATTTCACAAAATCTTTGATGTATATTATTCTGATACGATATCTTTGCAGCAATACGATGTGGCGGTATTGGTTAGATACATAAGCTTTAACAACCTAGTTATCCAAAGGTCACAGGTTCGAATCTCAAATTTTGTAACATTTTTGTTTTTCGTACTTTTTCCCTTTAATACAGTGTTATGCAGTCTGTGGCAAGAAATGTTCAAGCCTGATCTTTTGGAACTTTGCAAACGAATAAACCACGGGCACACAGTTCTGCGGCTTTCACCATACCATTCTGATCTGAATGCCAAACTTTGACGATGATATAGGGGAAATTCGAAAGATTATATTGGCCAATCAAATATTCAGCTTCGCATGCCAGATATCAAGGCTCTGATCGAAGAAGGCATTGGAAGCATTGTTGAAAAGCTAAACGCATGTCGAAAAGGCTGAACAGGACTATTGTTTTGTTTATTTGAGGTTTACGGCCCCGTCAACACTGTATTGGTCATTTTGGAGACGTTGCTTTTAGTTTTGTGGGACGTTTACCCGGCATTGAGATGAAATGACATCTCAAGCCCTGCCACCCAATGAAACCAATAGGGTTTATAAGCATGGACGGGCCGACTCGCACCGCTTTGCCTGGGCAGGCTTAGATCCTCTAAGCGGTTTACCAGTACTCGTGTGCGGTCGGTTTCAGCTCTGCGTAGAACCATCGTGCAGCCCATCTATTTCTTCAAGCCCAAATGGGCGGGGGGCCTGAACAGGACTATTGAAAAAGTGATATCGCTGTTGAGGCTGAAACGGAGCGAACAGTTAACCACATGGCCTCTGAGAGTGTCGTTAGAGATGATAGCGACGAAGGTACAGAGACTGCTTCTGAGGGTGATGAATCTACCGACACTGCCGAAGAATCAAAACTGTTTTTGTTATGCAATTTCGAAATATGAAATTATGAAATTATGAAATTCAAGTTAATGTGAATCGCTGGAGTTTGAAAATAATGTATTACATACTAATATTAAAAGAAAACGAAGAAGAAAAAAAAAGAAAAAAGAAATCTTAGAATAAAAAAAAAAAAATATTTTATAATAAAAACATCAAAACTATATGTAGAGTTGTAGCAAGGCTCAAAATATATGTACGAGATAATAATACAGAAAAAAAAGAAAAACAAAGTTTTAAAATAATTACGTCGTGGTTGGGTCTCTTCCACCCCTCGCCCTCACCACACCAAGGACTTTAATGCTGTAACCACTCGGCTATTTGTTATTCACGACCATTATTGCGTATAGTAATCTTACATTCAAAACGATGCCTACCATCAAATTATTACGTAAGGTATTTGCTTTTAGGTTTTCAGCTTTTCTGGACAATTTTTGGCGTATTTTATTTTCTATCTTTTATAATTCAAACAATAAGTTCTATTGTTGCGCATGAGAATGAGTTTCAGCTTTTATTTTAGAAGTTTGCCTTTACTGACGACATTGACATCCCTAGATAACGGTATCAGATGGACCGACCCGTGTGACGTAATGTTCAGTAAACATTCATCGACCTGTAGGTCCGGTATATATACGAATTAAAGGTCAGAAGAAGGTGTCAGCCTACATTACCCGTTACATTACGAAAACACGCCTATAGATGAGTTTAGGACGCCACCGGTCGCTAAGGAAATGCTATCCCACAATTCCGTATTTTTGCGCATGCGCAGTTTTGTGTGGCAAAAAAAAAAACATAACCGTTGTTCAGACTGACCCGATAGCAGTTATTAATGTCTTTGCATTACGATAACACACTTGTGCGACATAGTGCATTTTTCACCCCTCCAAAATGGCTACTGTTCTGATGAAAGTCCTTGATATTTTTGTGATAAATGTTCAGAACATATGTTGAGGGTGCTCGTTAGAATCGCCTCAGTGAGGCGGTTCTAACGAGTACCCACAACCTATGTCATGGAGCAGAAAT
Source organism: Lucinisca nassula (assembly GCA_963580285.1). Lineage (NCBI taxonomy): Eukaryota > Metazoa > Mollusca > Bivalvia > Lucinida > Lucinidae > Lucinisca > Lucinisca nassula. The sequence continues at coordinate 14,165,770 of OY757026.1, forward strand.
AAGAAAAATAATGTATACCCCCGTAAACCCCAGTTTTCTCTATATAAAGTGGGGTTTAGGGGGGTCTTCATTTCACGGACTTGTTCACGTGATGAATTTGACAATTTTAAATAGAGCGTAAGGTAAGGGTGTCGTATGTCTTGCGTCACTGTGGCGTCCAACTGATATTGGCTGACAATTGGGTAAGACCTGCTATCCTTGCAGAAGGTAAGGGTAGAGGGTAGTGCTCTTATTCCTTCTGTTTCTACACTTCCATTCATTTTCCTCTTTCTCCTCTGTCCTTTACTTTAACCTATAGCTCAGTTGGTAGAGTGTCCGCTCCGGGGAACGGGAGATCACGGGTTCGATCCCGGGCCGCGACATACCAAAGTCGTTAAAAATGGTACTAGCTGCTCCTTGCTTGGCACTCAGATTTACGGGGTAGAGCTAGGACTGGTCGACCCAGTGTCAGGATAATGTGACTGGGTGTGGTATCATGTAATGTGTCTGGGACATGATACTTCAGTGAGGCAGCACTATAAATGTGAGCATTGAGCTCCCTGTCGCAACCAGACACCGTCGTGATATGACTGAAAAATTGTTGAAAGCGACGTCAAACCCGAATTCACACACAAACATTTACTTTAACCTACCATCTCTTCTATATTTTTCTCCTTTTCTCTGGGAGACGAGACAAAATTACCCAAATGGGTTGACGTGTCGTTAAACCCAAAACAATTAGTAATCGAATAATTAACTGACAATGTTCGCGTCATGTTGCGCTAATGGCAAGACAAACGATACGACAGTGAAGATGATTGGTTGGTTGGTTAAATGCTGTTTTATGTCCCCGTCAACACTATTTAGGTCATTTTGGAGACGTTGAATCCAGTTTTGTGGGACTTTTACCCGACATTGAGATGAAATGACATCTCAAGCCCTGCCGCCTAGTGTAAGCAAAAGGCTTTTATGCATTTGACGGTCTGACTCACATCACTTTGCCTGGACAATCTTAGCCCTTCTAAGCGGTTTAGTCATGTGTGGTCAGTTTCAGCCCTGTGTGGAAGCACCATGCAGCCCAATCTATTTCTCCAAGCCCTGATTGGCGGGGAGAGACAGTCAAGATGAATTGAAGGATTACCAACCTGGCAGATTCAACATGTGGGTGATAAAGATTAATCGTTTACATCCAGTAACAGGTTGTTTGAATATTGAAATTCACCGTGCCCGCGACCCCCGCCCATCGAGGCTTGAAGAAATAGATTGGCTGCATGATGCTTCCACGCAGAGCTGAAACCAACGCACACGATTACTGGTAAACCAATTAGAGGGTCTAATCCAGTCCAGGCAAAACGGTGCGAATCGGACCGTCCATGCTTATAAACCCTATTAGTTTCATTGGGCGACAGGGCTTGAGATGGCATTTCATCTCAATATCGGGTAAAAGTCCCACAGAATTGGTAGCAACGTCTCCAAAATGACATATACAGTGTTGATGGGGACTTAAATCTAAAAACAAACAAACAAACAAATCACCGTCCCCGTTAACACTATTTGGGGTTTTTGAGACGTGGCTTCCTATACCCACATTGAGATTAAATAACTTCTCTGGTTTATATATATAGTCGTTTAACAGTACTCATGTGCGGTCAGTTTTAGCTCGTATACCGTACAAACACTCTACCGACTGAGATACCGAGCCACACCTTCGACCTTTTACACCCCCTACCCCCCCACCCCCCCCCCACCCCCTATCGTCCCGAATCTCTAAGTGCTATCCAGTCTGGCTCTGGTTCTTTTTCAAAGAAGCGCTTCTGAAACTATGCCAGTAATGTCTTTGCTTAACTGCTCATTTTTTCCCTTCAAGTCAAGTCAGGTCAAAGATTTATTCAGGCCCCCCTAACTCAGGGTGTGATAATCAAACAAGCATTCATTTAACACATACAGCAAACAACAAATAGCATGTACATGCATAATGGAATAGTAAAATAACCTATAAAAACGGAGAATTCGGACATTCGGACATGGTATCTTCTAAGTACTGTTGTGATTCAAAAGACTGTGAACTGCAGTTTTTGATTCTTTGATTTCGGGTTTAACGTCCCCGTCAACAATGTAAAGGTCATTTTATTTGACTTTTACCCGACATTGAGAAAAAATGACATCCCAAGTCCTGCCGCCCAATGAAAGCAATAGAGTTTATAAGCATGGACGGCCCGACTCACACCGCTTTGCCTGGGCAGGCTTATGTCCTCTAAGCGGTTCACCAGTACTCGTGTGCGGGTCGGTTTCAGCTCTGCGTGGAAGCATCATGCAGCTCCTCTATTTGTTCAAGCACCGATGGGCGGGGGCCGCTGAACTGAATGTTGTGGATGAAATGACAAACACTGTGCTTAAAAATCTTATTTTTCCGTAGTTTACTGTACACACACGGCCTCGACTGATTACATTTTGCCACACAAGACTGCGCATGCGCAGCGTAACCAAGGAAGTTAACCAGCCTAAACTCATCTATACAAATACATTGTCAAGTTTACCGCCTAAAAAAACGAACATTTTAAGCTGAAAAATTGTGATATTTTTCTTATTTCTGCTCAAAATATAGATTTTGGGTACTCGTTAGAACCGCCTCATCGAGGCGGTTCTAACGATTACCCACAATCTATATTTTAGAGCAGAAATAAGAAAAATAAGGTTTACCCCTGCAAACCCAAGTTTAACTATATAAAACAGGGGTTTGAGGGGGTCAAAATTATATAGGTGTGTTTTCGTGATGAATAGCGAGCATTTTTTTTCGATCCCCTTTATTAGAGTACATGTTCTAGAATGACTAATTGCGGCATAAATATAGATTCAGATCTGCTCGACCCTAAAAGCCAGCTGGTCTAGGTATAAACTGTTACCAAAAAGATATTCCCAATTTCATCATGGAGACGGTTAAGAACAGACATTTCTCAGCAGACACACGTCACTAGGGCAACGCCGGTGTAACGTGACGTTGCATAAACGGTCTAAGAAAGTTGTTTTATTTAAAGACAGTCAATAAATTTAACGACTGTCTGTTGATTTAAACATAAGCCTCCGTGGTGTAGTGGTTACGCTACTCGCCTTGTAAACAAGGGATCGCAGGATCGATACCGGGATTCTCCAGACTTTCGGATGAGTCTTTAAACCGAGGTCCCGTCTCCGTATGACCTAATCTATTGGTGGGACGTAAAACTCTAACACTCGCTCACTTACTAACACAAGGGAAATCATGAAAATGATGAAACACGGATAATCGCATTCTCATACGCAGCCTCTTCTTCTCATTAAAAACAATGCGTCGCTAAAGACTGCCAAAAAAAGCAAGATATAAAATAACACAGTTCCTTCCCTTAGACCACAAATGCGATTCAATTCCGCAGAAAGGGAGGAAATATCTGTCAGATGAGTTTCGTACTGATATGATTTCGTTTTCGAACATTTTAGTGTTGTAGGCAGTCTGAAACTCATTACGAAAACACGCCTATGCAAATACATTGTAAACTGTTCCGCCGAAAAAAACGTAAATTTCAAGGTGAAAATTTGTGATATGTTTCTTATTTCTGCTCTGAAATATAGATTGTGGGTACTCGTTAGAACCGCCTCGATGAGGCGGCTCTAACGAGTACCCATAATCTATGTTTTAGAGCAGAAAAAAGAAAAATAAGGTTTACCCATGTAAACTCCAGTTTTACTATATGAAAGTTGGGTTCAAGGGGGTCAAAGTTATATAGGCATGTTTTCGTAATGTTCGCACCAATTTTAGTTGTCAGAAAAACTGTCTGTCGAAGAGAGTGGTCAGTATGTTGACAAAATAATACATCACGAGAACACGCCTATATAATTTTGACCCCTCATACCCCACTTTTATATAGTAAAACTGGGGTTTAAGGGGGTGTACATTATTTTTCTTATTTCTGCTCAAAAACATAGATTGTGGGTACTCGATAGAACCGCCTCAACGAGGCGGTTCTATCGTGTCCCCGCAATCAATGTTTTGGGCAGAAATAAGAAAAATATAACAATTTTCATCTTAAAATTTCTAATTTTGGCCAAAAAATTGGCAATATATTTGTATAGACGTGTGTTCGTAATGAAAAGCGTTATACAGTTTCCATACGATAACACACCCGTCTGTCATAGTGCATTATTTCATATCTCCAAAATGACTGCTTTTCCGACGAATTTTTTTGATATTTTTATTATTTTTACTCTAAACATAGGTTGTGGGTGCTCGTTAGAACCGCCGGAATGAGGCGGTTCTAACGAGTACCAACAACCTATGTCTAGGAGTAGAATTAAGCAAAATAACGTAAACCGTCAGAAACCCCAGTTTTCTCTGTATAAAGTGGTGTTTAGTGGGAGGGGGGGGGGGGGTGGGTGGGGTTATGTTCACATAATGCATTCCATAGCTCATTTTACATATGAACCTGCTTTTCTGAGAAATCTTCAATTATGGTTTAAGGAATTTACTTAAGTAAAGCAAACTACATACGTGTAATGTCCAGTTTCATACGAATGTAACGATTATGGATAAATACCACTTCTACAGCCTTGCTGTAGGAGCCGGCTCTTTTAGCGACTCGGGTAGAGTGGTTGGCTTATTCACGAAGTTAAGCAACGAATATCACGGTTAGTACCTGGATGGGTAACCGCGTAGCTTACCTTCGTGGACGACCCGGTACACGCCACATTGGTCACAGCGGTGGGATGGAAACAGTGCCGCTGGTTTGTTGCATAGACTCCGCCCTCGGTCTTAGTCTTGTGAGGCATGTGTGACTTCGGGACGAAGTCAAGAGGTGAGGGGGAGAAATGTAACGGTTATGGATAAATACCACTTCTACAGCCTTGCTGTAGGAACCGGCTCTTTCAGCGACGCGGGTAGAGTGGTTGGCTTATTCACGAAGTGAAGCAACGGATATCACGGTTAATACCTGGATGGGTGACCTCGTAGCTTACGATTAAACATTCCGCAGATATTGAGCAAATTACTATAAATAGCAAAGTGCGATTTTCCGTTTTACACCATTTTCATGATTTTCTTTGTATCAATCTTTTAATTTACAGACTAAAAAGTCTCTGAATTTACAGACAGCCTTTAAATTTATAGACTGTCTTTAAATAAAACAACTATCTTAGACCTGTTCCTTGCGGAGTAGACTGTAATTAGAAAGTTTGTTCTGACTGTGCTGGACCAGGATGGTTAACATGCCCATGTAGTGAATTAAAACACATCTCGCCAATTTAGGCAATATAAAGGACCCGTGATTTGTTATAGGATTGAATTTCACTTTTTGAGGATTTTATCGATATGTCATCTCCGGCGAGTCACTCACAACTTGGAATAAAGCTCTTCTCTTTTGAGGATTTTATCGATGTGTAATCTCCGGCGAGTCACTCACAACTTGGAATAAAGCTCTTCTCTTTGTGGATTTTATCAATGTGTAATCTCCGGCGAATTACTTTGTGCTAAGTTTGTGATTGAAACGCCGGAGTTTACACATTGATAAAATCCACAAAAAAAGATATTCATTCCTTATTTTTAAAACGTTGTCATCGAAATTTAAAAAATGCCACCAAAATGGTAAAGTTAAGTGGTATTCTTTCGAAAGCGTAAAAATGAACTGACCAACGGTTACGGCGGAAATATACTCGTAATTCCATTACGAAAGCACGCCTATACAAATACATTGTCACCTTTATCGCCGAAAAAATGAAAATTTTAAGATGAAAAATTGTGATATTTTTCTTATTTCTGCTCAAAATATAGATTGTGGGTACTCGTTAGAACCGCCTCATCGAGAGCAGAAAAACGAAAAATAAGGTATACCCCCGGAAACCCCAGTTTTACTATATAAAAGTGGGATTCAAGGGGGTCAAAATGATATAGGCGTGTTTTCGTGATGAAAAAAAAAAAAAAAAAAAAAACCCTCAAGTCTTAAATTCGGATATTTTGTCTTCTCACATTTACATTCAGTAGTTTCCAAACTTTTAATCGAACGCTGTTGTCGACACTTTATATACAATGGCGTAACTTGCGGGTTCTGTACGTGCTCTTTGACGTGGCAGCATTACAATAACACTCTCGTGGGACATAGTTACGGAACCCGGGAAGGGACATTTTTTTTTATTATTATGTTGTGCGAACAAGATAATAGCTTGAGCGGACAAGATATTATCTTGTTCGGACAACATATTATCTTGTGCGGACAAACTTTTTTCACAACTCCAAAATGGCTACTTTTCGGATGAAAACCCGTGAGATTTTTCTTATTTTTTTCTACAAACATGGGTTGGAGGTGCTCGTTAGAACCGCCTCATTAAAGCGGTTCTAAAGAGTATCACAACCTATGTCTTGGAGCAGAAATTAGGAAAATCATGTTTACCCCCGTGAACCCCAGTTTTCTCTATATAAAGTGGGGTTTAGTGGGGTAATCATTTCACGGACCTCTTCACGCGATGTTATATCACTACCTGTCGCTGTTGAAATATTTATTTTTCGCATTAAGGGGAATGGCTACACCTTTAGGGGAGACAACTCCTGCAAAATTTTTGTCTCCCATGTTTATAGGGGTCAACTCTTAAAGAAAAGAATTTGCTCCTGAGGAGCAAATTCTTTCCTTTGAGAGTAGACCCCTTTTTATGTGGGACAGGGCTTATAGAGAAGTGTACAGGAAGTCCCAAAAGTTGTCTCCCTTTGACAAATGGCGGAAAAATCTGCCAGGTGTTCCCATTCCTCTTATTTCTCCACCATCTCCGACGTTTCGGCTTTTGACAGCCTTTATCACGGAATTGTTCTTACAGCTATCCCATATTTTTCAATTTCTTCTTTCCGCCATATTGAATATTTTTGTTATCTGTTGAAATAGTTTTGAGATTCTTGCTCATGGAATTTATCGAAGTAAAATAAAAACTTTTATTTCAACCAATCAGATTGCTCGAAATGTAAACAATGATGCAGAATGGGAATTATTCTGCAACAAATTACGAATACACGCCTAAATAAATACACTGTAAATTTTACCAGAAAATTTTAAGATGAAAAATTGTGATATTTCTTTTTCATGCTCAAAATATTGATTGTGGGTACTCGTTAGAACCGCCTCGGGTACCCAAAATCTATATTTCAGAGCCAATCAAAATAAGGTTTACGCCTGTAAACCCCAGTTTTACTATATAAAAATGGGTTTCAAGGGGGTCAAAATTATATAGGCGTGTTTTCGTGATGAAATGACTAGGCGGGAGAGCGTGGCGTAAAACGCCGCTTTTTAATGATGTCACGCGTATATTCACTGACGTTAGACGTCGCAACGTTCTTTTTTTTTTTGCATAAAAAAAACAAAACAAAAAAAAAAAAAAAGAAAAAAAAAAACAGGTAGTTTACATGTTATACAGAGGCGTTGCTAAATTTACGGATTGATTTAATATATCCAGTCGACCCCCCCCCCACCCCCACCCACCCACCCATCGGGGCTTGAAGAAATAAATAGGCTGCACGATTCTTCCGCGCAGAGTTGAATCCGACCGCACACGTGTACTGATAAACCGCTTAGAGGATCTAAGGCTGCCCTGGCAAAGCGGTGTGAGTCGGACCGTGCGGTGCGGGTCGGACAGTCCATGCTTATAAACCCTATTGGTTTCATTGGGCGACAGGAAGTGAGATGTCATTTCATCTCAATGTCGGGTAAAGGTCCCACAACATTGGAAACAACGACAGCACATGAGTACTGGTAAACCGCTAAGAAGGTATAAGCCTGCCAAGGCAAAGTGGTGCGAGTCTAATGCATATAAACTCTATTGGTTTCATTGGTCCGCTGGGATTGAGATGACATTTCATCTAAATGTCTGAAAAAAGTCCCACAAAATTGGAAGCTGAAACCGACCGCACACGAGTACTGGTAAACCGCTTAGAGGATCTAAGTCTGCCGAGGCAAAGCGGTGCGAGTCCATGCTTATAAACTCTATTGGTTTCATTGAACGGCAGGGATTGAGATGTCATTTCATCTCAATGTCGGTAAAAGTCCCACACAATTAGAAGCACTGTCTCAAGAATGACCTATAGAGTGTTGACGTGGACGTTAATCCTCAAATCGAACAAACATACAAGGAGGTAAAACTGTCCTGAACGAGGACTTAGACTGCTCAAGGCCTGCCACCCAACGAAACCAACAGGGTTTATATGCAGGTGCACCACTGTGCATGGGCAGGATTACTTTCTAAGCGGTTTACCAGAACTCATGTGGGCCCCGCCAAGCGATTTTGGTACTTAGCGCCTATGCGAGCAGCGAAGGTTCAGGCGAGCCTGCGCATCCGCGCAGTCTCGCCAGAACCTTCGCTGCTGGCTCATACAAGCAGTGAATCAAGAGGAACCTTCAGATAGAAAGCCATATCCCTGGCCCCTCTGAATGCCTGGGCATGCGCAGTTAAAATTTGTCATGACGGAATGCTCGAAGACACAAATTCGCTTGGCGGGGCTCATGTGCGGTTATGTCGGATGTGCGCCTTACTGGTGAATTTGAGGTAACGGATTTGGTACCTGCCGGGATCGTCAACTTTCCTTCATGAAAATTGATCATGAAATATTTCCTCTGGTCATTCTCTACCTTCGCTGATTCGAGAAGGGCAGTTGTCAGTTTCTGGCGAATGAATGTGTACTCTGCTGGTCACCCGCTTACGTTTAATCCAGCCCAGGGTTAACTGACCGGCTCAAAAATGACCTAAATAATGTTGACTGGGCCGTAAAAATCGAATACAAACAAATCCTGTTGGGTTGGTTTCAGCTCTGCGTGGAAGCACCCTGCTTCCGAATCTACATGTATTTCTTCAAGCCCCGGATGGCGGGGACCCGCCTCGCTCAAATAACATGTGGTAACACATGATCAACTATCGGATGGTCAAATGATTTTCTCCATGTTATCTTGCGCACGACGGCACCCGGCAATCGGGGCTTGAAGAAATATATTGGCTGCATGATGCTTCCACGCAGAGCTGAATCCGGCCCGCACACTAGTACTGGTAAACCGCTTAGAGGATCTAAGCCTGTCCAGGAACCGCGGTGCGAGGCGGACCGTCCATGCTAATAAACCCTATTGGTTTCATTGGGCGACATGGCTTGAGATGTCATTTCATCTCAATGTCGGGTAAAAGTCCCACAAAATTGGAAGCAACGTCTCCAAAATGACGTTTACAGTGTTGACGGGGACGTTAAACCTCAAAGCAAGCAAACAAACAACATCTTACGCACGCTCACCTTAGCGCGGACACGAACGATTCGATATGCGTGAAAGATTATTGAAAGGTTCATAAAACTTATAAATTAATTTCTCCTCTCATTCTTCACATGAATCGTATTCAAGTGAAAAATGTCAGTGAAGGCTGGCTTTGGAGTTTGCAACATACATGTACAGTCGAACTTCAATGGCTCGAACACCTTTGGGACCACGAAAATCTGTTCGAGACAGGGGTAGTTCGAGGCACAGATGGCTACTTTCAGGAGGTAAAACTGGGATAATTTTGGGACTTCATTTCGGTGATCTATGATATAAATGTATGCTGTGTATACTCATTAGAATCGCCTCATTGAGGCGATTCTAATGAGTACACACATCATACATTTGCAAGATAAAAGATAAAAATATCCTAAATTGTACCCTCCCTATTTCGAACGTAGAGAAATTCCCTAGGGACACAAGAACGGGTCCGACTCAACCATGGTAAACGATCCATCGGTGTTCGAGCCATCGAGGTTCTATTGTATATACATGTAACACACTAAGTCAACAGTGATAAATGTCAATATTTTCAGTTTTATAAGAATATAACAATAGTCACGGAAGAGTGAAAAAAGTATCAGGAAAAAAAAAGTATCGGAAAAAAGGTATCAGTTTTAGGAAGGAAAACGTATCAGGAAAAAAGTATCAGTTTTGTCCAAATTCGTTTCTGATGTTACAATGATATGAGGATTAAGATACTTTTATGGTCTGGTCGCTTAATGTTTGTATTTCTTTCCCTTTGGTGTCTTTTATGGATGGAGTAAGTTAATTGTATCAATTCCTGATCTTTGTTTTACTTCTATTTTGTACATGTATGTTTTGATTTTTTTTCAGTTTAATATTCAAGTTTGCAGCCTATCTCTGTTATCCTTGCTTTATAAAAGGGATGAGATGTCACTTCATCACAATGTCGGGTAAAAGTCCCACAAATTGGAGGCAACGTCTCCAAAAAGATCTATATAATGTTGATGGGGACATTAAACCTCCAATTAAACAACAAAAAAAGTGGTGCGAGTCGGATCTCAATGCTCATAGATCCTGTTTGGTTTCATTTTCTGGCAAAGCTTGAGATGACATTTCATCTCAATGTCGGGTAAAAGTCCCACAAATTGGAAGCAACGTCTACAAAATGCCTTATATAGTGCAGACGGGGACGTTAAACCTCCAATTAAACAAACAAAAGTGGTTGAAGTCGGACCTCCATGCTCACAGAAAAATAGAAGTGAATGCAACGATCAGGAATCATACATTTAACCCACAGCAAAAAAGTGGTGCGAGACGGTCTAAGCCTGCCTTGGCAATGCAGTATCGAATCGGACCGTCCATGTACAATAACACTATTCAGTTTCACTGGACGGCAGGGCTTGAGATGTCATTTTTAAGATGTCATTACATAACCTTTTACATATTCTGTTCAAATGAAACTGATACTTTTTTCCTGATATTGTTTTCCTGATTCTATTTTTCCGATACATTTTTCCTGCAACTTCTTTACCTGATTATTTCCGATACATTTTTTCCTGAAACTGGTTTTCCTGACTCTTTTTATTTCCTACATTCGAGTCACCTTTATATCACCCAAACACAGATAACTGATGCTCAAGAGAACCGCCTTAGTGAGGTGCTTCCGACGGGTACCCACAATCAATGTTTTTGAGTAAAAATAAAACAAGGCAAATAATGACTGTTGAGTGTAAGGTGAGTTTTACTTTAAAAAAGTTCGAACTCTGAAAACTTGAATCTGGATAATTCATTTACTGTCACTCCTTGCTCTCTAGAGAATATTTTTGAGTGCCCGAGACCTGGATTCTGGCAAGTTGTGAAGCCCCAGACCCCGCTCACTTGAACAAGTCCGTGAAATAAAGATCCCACTAAACCCCACTTTATATAGAGAAAACTGGGGTTTACGGGGGTAAACAGTATTTTCCTTGTTTCTGCTCCAAGACATAGGTTGTGGGTACTCGTTAGAACCGCCTCAATGAGGCGGTTCTAACGAGCACCCAAAACCTCTGTTCGCATTATTTATAAGAAAAATATTACGGGTTTTCATCAGAAAAATGCCCATTTTGGAGGTATAAATATGCACTATGTTGCACGGGTGTTTAATCGTAATGAAGTAGTGAAGCCCCAGACCAGACAACGCAGAACGCGGCATTTGATAAGGGCCTTCACTGTTTTCCAAAGTGCTGACACTATAAAGCTAAACAACACACAAAAAACAACAACTCCAATGTACATGTCAAACCAGATGCGACGAGAAAAGATGCACCTCAAAAATTTGTCTATTAAGGCCGTCTGATGCAGCTTTCATTTATATATTGCATACAAGCAGACAGTGTGGACCCATCTCAGACAGTCTTCCATATTACGAAAACACGCCTAGTCAAAATATTTTAAATGTTACTGTCTAAAAATTATTGTTTTCAGAGAAACTCAAAAGATACATGTAGAATGTAGGAACTCGTTAGAATAGCCTTGATGTTATAGACAAAATAACAAAACAGAAATGCCCCGGTAAACCCCAGATTTGCTATACAAAGTCGGGTTGTAACGGAGTAAAAAAGAATATAGGTGTTTTCGCAATGCGGAGCAGTCTGATCGAGGTCCACACTGTTTGCAACAATGGCGTTTAAGGCAACAAGCAGACTACAAAGCTCACCCTCCGAGTCAGACCGTTCATGCTTATAAGCCCTATTGTTTTCATTAGGCGGCAGGGCTTGAGCTGTCATTTATCTCAGTGTCAGGTAAAAGTCCCACAAAAAGTTCGAAGCAACGTCTCCAAAATAAGGGGGTGCCCTTATTTCGGCAGCCATAATTTCCTTAAACCTGAACCGATTCTGCTCATACTTTGACACATTATAGGCAAGAAATCTTCCGCCATTTCTACCGGAAGTATTATAGGTCAATTGACTTCCAAAAATGGCGGTCACGTGATCTGACCGGGAACTGTTTAAAAAAAAAGAAATACAATACAATAGTGCTCAGTGCGTTCTTGGAAGGATAAAATTGATAGCTTGTGTAGCTACCTACCTACTAGTAGTTGTTAACCCATATATGACAATGGAATCTTCCACCTAGTTAGTTTGGAGTGGACCATTTCCAATTATAGGGGTGTCATGTTTGGTTTTCTTTGTGGCAAATTTTACAAAAACGAATGTTCCTTAAGCAAACAGTGTAGATCCAGATCAGACGCCGCGTTCTGCGGCGTCTGATCTGGATCTACACTGTTTGCCAATGTCCCAGAAAAGGGCCACTAGGCATATATGGGTTAAGATTGATTGGGTCTAGTATGCACAAAATTGTGAAAGAACAAGTAAGGGCGATCTGTTGAAAACTGGTACTTGAGAAATCGTCGATTTTTAACGTCATTTCCGGGTGTAAAATCTAACAGCCGGTAATATTGATAAAACCTGTGCCCTTCTAAGAAAGAATTGCATTGTACAACCTCATCGGACGGGGTGTTTGTTTGATTTGAGGTTTAACGTCCCCGTCAGCACTGTAAAGGTCATTTTGGAGACGTTGCTTCCAATTTTGTGGGACTTTTACCCGACACCGAGATGAAATGACATCTCAAGCCCTGTCGCCCAATGAAACCAATAGTTGTTTATTAGCATGGACGGTCCGCCTCGTACCGCGGTTCCTGGACAGGCTTAGATCCTCTAAGCGGTTTACCAGTACTAGTGTGCGGGCCGGATTCAGCTCTGCGTGGAAGCATCATGCAGCCAATATATTTCTTCAAGCCCCTATGGGCGGGGGCTTAAGGATGGGGGTGTACTTGCTTTATTATAAGCGTGATAACCCCTTGGGCAAATGAAGTCGCCTCCAGAGCGCTGAAGGTGAATTCGATTTGCCAGAGTGTCTAGACATGTAATGGACTTCAACACTCGTAATAAATTGTTAACTGCAAAACTTCTTAATCAGGGTTAAGTTACCATCGTTACCATAAACTACGCAAAGCCTTTTCTAAATTTTATAGACGTCATTCCGATTTACTTTCAAAATTAAATGTTGGACTTAAATCTCTTCTGCAACCCGAATTTTATGGTGACTTAGTATAAAAATTCAGAAATATATATAGTTGCAATGACTTCAGTACCCCATTTCGTAAAATCATTCTTCGATATAAAAAGATTGGGTATAGCATAAATGTTATACGACAGACTACATGCATGGTTGTTAACCCAAATCGCGGTTGATAACTTTGCTTCCCTCTTTAATTGCATGCCTTTGGGTAAGGCCTCAGATTCTATGACGGCTTCAGCGTAAAGTCTTACTTAGAATTAAAATTTAATTATATGTAATGTTGGCTGGTACCTGATGCTCTGTCTCTGGCCGGTCCCATCGGAGTCTAACTGATGTTTTTCTTTTTTTTTCGGCTCCAGCATTTTCGATATTTCTTGCTGTCGAGTCCTCATGTTGTTTTATCTCTGTACTTGTTTGATTTTTGTGTTCTTATAAATATTGCACTGATGGGTTAGTAGACCTTCATGCGGACAGAACAAATTATTTGTATAAAGGCGACGACAGCAGCCGCATGAAATCGATTTAAGCACCCCCTTCCCACTGACTGTCCTTAAATTGCGACGGTAAGGCCGCGTAAAATCGATTTAAGCGCCCCCACCCCAGCCCCCACTGACTGTCCTTTTGACTTTCTGCTATTGATGTTTCCATTAGGGTCTTGTCATTACATGGGCCCCGTCAAGCGATTTTGGTACTTATCGCCTATGCGAGCAGCGAAGGTTCAGGCGAGCAGACAAGCAGTGAATCAAGAGGAACCTTCAGACAGAAAGCCATATCCCTGGCCCCTCTGAAAGGCTGGGCATGCGCAGTTAAAATTTGTCATGACGGAATGCTCGAAGACCCAAATTCGCTTGGCGGGGCTCACATGTTTGTGCTTCTTTCCCTTTGGTATCTCTGATTGGAGGTGTATGTTAATTGTTTCGATTCCTGATAATTACCTTCACTTCTATTTTGAATACCTTGGGATAGTGAAAACTTTGTCAAAGAAATAGATCAGCTCTAACTGTGATTTGTTGAGTAATAAATTACAGTTTGTCGGTCAGTTGGAAGTAGACAAATCGCGCGCGCTACATCACAGTTTGTCGGTCAGTTGCAAAGTAGATCAAATCACGAGCGCGTAGCGCGCGATCTGTCTACTTTCAACTGACCGACAAACTGTGATTTATTACTCAACAAATCACAAACTAGAGCTGATCTATTTCGATTCTAACAAGCTGAAAATCGGCAATAATGTTGTTGTTTCCTTCAAAATCTCACAACTTTTCGCCATTGTTAGAAGAAATCCCGCTAAAACTATCGACTGAAACACTTGCATTTACATGTTATATCCTTTTCTAACGTTTTCGATGCGAGAAAGTGACAGGACAAGGAATCTATGAGTGACGTCATACGTTGCCAACTTTTAATGACGTCACTCGCCACGCTCTTCCGAACCGTGATTTGTTGCATATTCTAACACAGCGCGCCTATATAGGCAATGGAAAGGAACTGTGAATTATTATGCAACAAATCACACCTCAGAAGAGCGTGATAGGTGACGTCATTAAAAACTCCAAATTTATTACGTCACTAGTCGATTTCCATGACGTTAGACGGTGTAACGTCATTTTCTCGCATCGAAAACGTTAGATAAGGATATAAATGCATGTGTTCCAGTCGACAATTTTAGCGGGATTTCTTCTAACAATGGCGAAAAGTTGTGAGATTTTGAAGGAAACAACAACATTATTGCCGATTTTCAGCCTGTTAGAATCGAAATAGATCATCTCTAGCCAGTGATGTGTTGGGTAATAAATCACAGTTTGTCGGTCAGTTGTAAGTAGACAAATCACGCGCGCTACGCGCTTGTGATTTGTCTACTTTACAACTGACCTCCAAACTGTGATTTATTACACAACAAATCACAGCTAGAGCTGATCTATTTCTTAATTCTAACACAACCCGCCTATATAGGCAATGGAAAATAACTGTGTTTTATTCTGCAACAAATCACAGCTCGTAAGAGCGTGACGAGTGACGTCATTAAAAACTACCAATTTATGACGTCACTAGTCGATTTACTTGACGTTAGACGGTGTAACGTCAATTTCTCGCATCGAAAACGTTAGAAAAGCATATAAATGCATGTGTTTCAGTCGACAATTTTAGCGGGATTTCTTCTAACAATGGCGAAAAGTTGTGAGATTTTGAAGGAAACAACAACATTATTGCCGATATTCAGCGTGTTAGAATCGAAATAGATCAGCTCTAGTATGTGATTTGTTGAGCAATAAATCACAGTTTGTCGGTCAGTTGTAAGTAGACAAATCACTCGCGCTTCGCGTTTGTGATTTGATCTACTTTACAACTGACCTCCAAACTGTGATTTATTACTCAACAAATCACAGCTAGAGCTGATCTGTTTCTTAAATAATACACAGTTCCTTTCCATTGCCCATATAGGCGCGCTGTGTTCGAATTTTGAACCATTGATGGTGAATCATAGCTATAGGTCAGGAGGCAGTGTGATAATATTTAAGGGACATATTTTCATTCGAAAGCATGCATATTCAATACAGTGAAATTCTGCTATTAACCCTTTTTGTACAAAATGGAATCATCCTTCTTAGCCTTAGCTATATATAGCAGGAGGGCATTTCAAGATTTAGGGGCGCCAGGTTGTGTTTTCTTCAAAATTGATTAGGAAAATGGCTGAACTTTTTTGCAAACAGTGTATGCCCTGATCAGACGCCGCGTTCTGCGGCGTCTGATCTGGGCCTGCTCTGTTTGCCAGGGTACCCGTTTTGGGGGTATCTAGTACTAAATGGGTTAAAGGACATCTTTTCATTCGAAAGACGCTTTTTCAAATACAGTGTTTGTTTGCTTGATTTGAGTTTTAACGACCCCGTCAACACTGTACATGTCATTTTGGAGACGTTGTGGGATTTTTGCCCGACATTGAGATGAAATGACATCTCAAACACTGTAAAGGTCATTTTGGAGATGTTGCTCCTAATTTTGTGGGACTTTCACCCGACATTGAGATGAAATGACATCTCAAGCACTGCCGCCCAATGAAACCAATAGGGTTTATAAGCATGTACCGTCTGACTCACACCTCTTTGCCTGGGTAGGCTCAGATCCTCTAAGCGGTTTACCAGTACTCATGTGCGGCAGGTGGAAGCATCATGCAGCAGATCTATTTCTTCAAGCCCCGATGGGCGGGGACCGTCATATACAATGAAATTCCGCTATTAAGACCACCTAAAATTAGGACTAATTCTGTTATTTAAAGCTTATTTTGAAGGGGTACTCTTAATTTTTCTTTGTGTTTTCTGCCTACAATATCCTCTGGTAAGTTGCCACCTTTGGGACTTACCACTTTTGAACAATAGGAAGTTTACTGCGTATTGAACATTCTGCCACCAAAAATGAATATTTTTAGATGAAAAATTCTGATATATTTTCCATATTTCTGCTCAAAACATAGATTGATAGTACCGGTTCAAATGTGAGTGCTCATTAGAACGAGTACCCACAATCTATTGTTTTGAGCAGAAATAAGTATAAAAATAATGCACACCCTCTTTAATCCCAGTTTTACTTTATAAAAGTTGGGTTTAAGGGGGTCAATATTATAAAGGCGTGTTTTTGTGAGGCAGCTTGATGAACATATAAATAAAGAGAAAAAGATAACTGAGACAAATTAATTTTTGATTGGCTATTATTATTTCATCACGAAAACACGCCTATATAATTTTGACCCCCTTGAACCCCACTTTTAAATGGGCAAACTGGGGTTTCCGGGGTATACCTTATTTTTCTTATTTCTGCTCTTAAATATAGATTGTGGGTACTCGTTAGAACCGCCTCGATGAGGCGGTTCTAACGAGTGCCCACAATCTATATTGGGAGCAGAAATAATAAAAAATATCACAATATTTTTAAGCATAAAATGTTCATTTTTTCGGCGATAAAGGTGGTAATGTATTTGTATAGGCGTGTTTGCGTAATGTTGGCCATGCTGGACAATTTGAATATTAGATTTATTAAGTTGATTAAAATCCTCATTGGTCTCATTATCAACTGTATCAACAACTGTATCAACCAATAGATCCACAGTAACAACTTCAAAACCAACTCGTCAAATAACTAAATCCGCTGCTTCAAGAAGGGCAGTTGTCAGTTTCTGGACAAAATGATGGGCAATGTACTGGTCATCCGCTTACGTTTACAGGGGTAAACCTAATTTTTCTTATTTCTTGGGCATTGAGAAAATAGTTTATGCCAAAAGTGGGATAGGGGTAAAGATATCCTGGCCAGTTTAGCTTCCCCCCCCCCCCCCGGGGGATATCCCAGGCGGGATATTTTGCCTCCCCCCCCCCGGGATCAAGATATCCAGGGTTGGGGTAAAGATATCCCGGGAAATCTTTACCCCCGGGCGTAAAGCTACCCCTGGGGTCATGATAAACTGGGGCACCGGTAATCCGCTTAGAGGATCTAAGCCTGCCCAGGTAAAGTGCTGCGAACTGGACCGTCCATGCATATAAACCCTATTGGTTTCATTGGGCGGCAGGACTTGACATGTCATTTCATCTGAATGTCGGGTAAAAGTCCCGCAAAATTGGAAGCAATGTCTCCAAAATAGCATATTTAGTGTTGATGGGTACGTTATATCTCAAATCAAACAAAACAAGTGTTCGACGCGCCCCCGCCCATCGGGGCTTAGAGAAATATATGTTTCCGCGTAGAGCTGAAAGCGACCGAACTTGAGTACTGGGAAATCGCTTAGGTCTAAGCCTGCCCAGGAAACGTGATGCGAATGGAACCGTTCCTTTAACCTAAGAGTTGGTGGTAGGGCTTGAGATGTATTTTCGGTAAACGTCCCACTGAATTGGAAGCAACGTCTCCAAAATGACCTCAAGAGTGTTGACGGGGAAGTTAAACCTGAAATCAATCAAACAAAAACAAGTGTTCGAAGAGATTCTAGCATCCTTCGTTAAGCTAACCGGTCTAACCGGTCCCGATAGCTCAGTTGGTAGAGTGTCCGCTCCGGGGAACGGGAGGTCACGGGTTCGATCCCGGGCCGTGACATAGCAAAGTCTGGGACATGATACTTCAGTGAGGTAGCACTATAAAAGTGAGCATTGAGCTCCCTGTCGAAACCAGACACCGTCGTGATATGACTGAAAAATTGTTGAAAGCGACGTTAACCACGAATTTACACACACACACACCTTCGTTAAGCTTCGGAGAGCTAAAATTCTTAGATTTAATACACTTCGTTAGGAATACCCATGCGTGAACACAGACTTCAAAACAAACTTAAAGCGTCTGTCAAAATTTCCTGGCAGACAAACGCCTTTTTTCTTATCTTTCAGCTGAAAAAATAAAACCACACTTGATATTTCAAGTGAATTCTGCGGACAGATGATTCAACGTCAGGCCTTGTCTTCTCTTAACCCTTGTCCTGCTGAGCCCGGATATTTCTGGTTTTTCAAACAATGCAGATCCAGATCAGATGGCTTCTGAAGAAGCCATCTGATCAGGATCTGCATTGTTTGTCATTCAGTTTATGAATGTATCGCAATAATTTGCATCAAGTAATCTGATTGGTTGATAATCAGTAGTGGGTGTGGCATATATAAATAGTCAGGAGGTCAAGGGTTAAGAAAAATGAAAAAGTGTAGAACGTCGAAAATTATGTCTGCAACAGTCGCGATTGGCCGTTTAAGTTTTAAGATTTACAGTGAGTGCATTAAGAACTCTAGCAGTTAAGGGAATTGGATATTCCTTCAGGGGAAGCAACTCGTGTATGAATATGATTGTTATCTCCCTTTCGAAAAGGGGTGTACTTTTAAAGGAATGAATGTGCTCCTCAGGGTATAGTCTTAAAGGGAAGAATTTGCTCCTCAGGAGATACTCGTAAAGGAAAGAATTTGCTCCGCAGGGGTATACTGGTAAAGGAAAGAATTTGCTCCGAAAGGGGTATACTCGTAAAGGAAAGAATTTGCTCCGCATGGGTTTATTCCTAAAGGAAAAAGAAATGCGTCTCTGGGGTATACTCTTAAAGAAAAGAATTTGATCTGCCTGGGTATACTCTTTAAAGAAAGAATTTGCTCCGCAGGGGTATACTGGTAAAGGAAAGAATTTGCTCCGAAGGGTATACTCTTAAAGGAAAGAATTTTCTCCGCAGGGGTATACTCATAAAGGAAAGATTTTGCTCCGCAATGGTATATTCTTAAAGGAAAGAATTTGCTCTGCAGGGGTATACTTTTAAAGGAAAGAGTTTGCTTCACAGGGGTATCCCCTTAAAGGAAATAATTTGCCCCGCAGGGGTAAATTCTTTCCTTTTAGAGTATACCCCATTCTGGGCAGGTAAGCCGGTAAAACGTACTAGAAAGCAAACATAAAGTACTAGAACTAGTCCCGCTTGCATTAATGCGAAATGTTCCGGCTGTGTCCTTGCGCCTTAGCAATAAACTCATTGCTTGATTCATCGTTCGAGTAGTTCATAGCCTTTATTTTTTGGAGAAAATAAGGATAGTGTCAAAATGAAGCTATACATGCTATATTGGTGTTGTGTAAATGTATTGTTGTTGAATAGAGTTATGGCAAGGTTGCTAGATGACGCTTCAGCCAGTGACGTCAAGGCCGTCAGGTTACGTCTGTCAGAGGAGAAATCAAAACGTCTACTTCTCCAGACTGATATTGAAGCTCTGATGGTGAGGATAGAGAAAATGGAGGCAAAACAAAAGGGTAAGTTGATAAAAACTTGTTGTGGTCACCTAAAATTAATGCAAATACAATACGATAACACTTCCTTGTGCGGCCCCGCCCATCGGGGGTTGAAAAATTAGCTGGGCTGCATAATGCTTCCACGCAGAGCTGAAACCGATAGCACAAGAGTACTTTAAAACCGCTTAGAGGATTTAAGCTTGACCAGGCAAAGCGGTGTGAGTTGATACGTCCATGCTTATAAACCCTATTGGTTTCATTGGGCGACAGGGCTTGAGATGTCATTTCGTCTCAATGTCGGGTTGGGGTTTAACGTCCCCGTCAACACTATAAAGGTCAGTTCGGAGACTTTGCTTCCAATTTCGTGGGACTTTTACCCGACATTGAGATGAAATGACATTTCAAGCTTGCCGTCAGAAGGCTTATATGCACTGGACGATCTGACACATACCGCTTCGTCTTGGCAGGATTCATTTTATCTCAATGTCGGGTAAAAGTCCCACAAAATTGGAAGCAACTTCTCCAAAATGACCTATACAGTGTTGACGGGGACGTTATCCTCAAATCATCAATAAAAAAAATCGAGAAGACTTCACTACAGCTGGTATATGGGAATGTCTGGCGGCCGTAAAACGTCTCCCTGCCCTACATCATAGTGTAGTTAATATTTTCTTGTCCTTTGGGATCATTGATTCCATTGTTGAATTTTGAAAATATCTGAGGGTCACTGATGAGGCCTAATTGGCCGAAACTAGCTAGTCTGGCCCAGAAAACATGCACAGTCCATTTTTTCAGTTTTGTAGTGAATTCTTTGCTTCCAAAGGCTAACCCTTTTATAGAACATATTTGTGGTATAACCAAGGATCTGATGATAAAAATGATGAAACAATGATAGATCGATGTCCTGATGCAATAATATCCTAATGTTTACAAAAAAATATTCAATTTATTTCAGAGCGACCTTCGTTGGATGGAAACAGCAGACAGATATCTACAGCTGCTGTGCATTTCAACGCTAAATTAACAGGATTCATTGACATTGATTCTGAGCAAATCGTCGTCTTTGACAACGTAAGTACCATTACGAAATCACACCCTTGCGACATAGTGCATTTTTCACACCTTTTCTGATGGGAATCCTTAATATTTTTCTTATATATGCAGCAAATTTAGGTTGTTTGTGCTCATTAGAACCGCCTCATTGAGGCGGTTCTAACGAGTACCCACAACCTATGTCTTGGAGCAGAAATAAGAAAAATAATGTACATGTATATCCCTTTAAACCCCAGTTTTCTCTGTATAAAGTGGGGTTTAAGGGGATGTATATTTCACAGTTACATGATTGTAAGTACAACATAGTGAGGGTTCGAGATTAAATAGAGGATTTAGATGAGTGTTAATGTATAATTGAATTTATTAAACGAGTTTAGGAAAAGGTATAAAATGCTAGGCTTAGCCGAGCGTTTTATGCCTTTTCCTCAACGAGTTTAATAAATTCAATGATAAATGAGCACGGATGCGAGAGTCTATTTATCATATGACATTTAAAACGTATTTTATTCACCATTTTGTTTTTCAAAATTGCCAATTTTCCGTCATTATTAAACGCGACGTCGTTAAGGACGTACGTGTAACATTATGGGGAGCATCTAACTAATTTGCATATTTAATCCACCAGCGAATTTACGGATTTTATACATGTCGTTATTACATTTTATTACATTTTCAGTAGTGACTTATTGAGATTTCTCAGTGAATTATAATCTGTAATTGATCCAGTGAATTATTTCATTTCGAATGTTCTGACGTCACATTTGCTAGGCGACATTGCTGGCGTCGTTGGTAACAACAATGACACTAGCTGATATTTGGCGGAGAATCTGATAAAATCCTGAAAATCAGACTCCAGTTTACACGTACATTTGATAATTTTGAGAAAAGACCTGCAACACGAAGATAAAGTATGAGTTTCTTTATAACAAAGTTCTACGTTCACATTAGGAAAACATGTCCGTAAGAAATAATGGCGTCCAACATGGTGTCAGAAAATGATAAATATTAGTTAAAAATTATAACATCTTTATTAATACCGCTTTCAACATAGATTGTGTGTGCTCGTTAGAACCGCCTCAATGAGGCGGTTCTAACGAGTACCCACAATCTATGCTTTTGAGCAAAAATAAGGCAGATAATGTTTACCCCCGTAAACCCCCATTTTCTCTATATAAAGTGGGGTTTAAGGGGGTCTTCGTTTCACGGACATGTTATCGTGATGTGACATTGTTGCATCTGTATTTCAAGCACAGGATGGCAACTGATTTTCAAACTTATCAACGCCTCCTATTGGAACTATTTTTGCAGGAAATCAGAACCGCTAAATTTGAAAATTCAAAGGTAAAACATAAATGAAAATGTAATAAACAGTTTATTCGTGTTTTTTTTTTTTTGATTACGGAGAAATAATTCACACGTGTTCTAAGGCATTCGTGTAAAAAAAAACACGTTCGATATCGCTCACTCCTGCTAAGTTTGTGAGTGATTCGCCGGAGTTTACACACCGATAAAATCCACACAAAAAAAGATAATTCTTTCCTTATAGTTCCATCTTTGTCATCGAAATGTTAAAAATGTCACCAAAAATGGTAAATTTTAGGAATTCTTTCGAAAGCGTAAGAAATAAACTTACAAACGGCCACGACATTGAGATGAAATGACATATCAAGCCCTGCCGCCCAATGAAACCAAAAGGGTTTATAAGCATGGGCGGGCCGACACGCACCGCTTTGCCTGGGCAGGCTTAGTTCCTCTAAGCGGTTTACCAGTACTCGTGTGCGGGTCGGTTTCAGCTCTGCGTGGAAGCATCATGCAGCCCATATATTTCTCCAAGCCCCGATGGGCGGGGGCCGGAGGCTTATACGTAAGCAGTTAACCAGTACAGTGCACATTCTTTTGCGAAAACTGACAACTGCCCTTCTTGAATCAGTGGAAGGGAGAGAATGACAGCAGAAAATATTTCGTGATCAGTATCCACGAAAAGATCTGTCATTTATTATGCTACGAATCACTTGGCGTGAAAGCGGCATTTTAGATTATTTGGCGTTAAACTGTGAAACGTTATTTTCTAGCATAACAATCATTACAAAAACAACAACAACAACAACAACAATGACAACAAACACACACATACACACACGCAAAAACACACACAGCAAGCATAAATGTATATCCCTAATAGCAATCTACATAAATCTACAGCGGGCCGTTAGCGGCCCGTCAGCTACCCTGACGGGCCGCTAACGGCCCGCTGTAGATTTATGTAGAATGCTTACACGGATGATACTATGGCGTGTGATATGTTGCAAAATTTAATAAATATATATCATATGCCTATATTAAATTTAATAATATAATGAATAATTTGAATGTGAAATCGTTATGCAGATGCAATGATTTTTTGTTTTAGATGTACACACTTTCTTAACTGCTTTATAATTATCTAAATTGCAAATTATTATTTTAATTTAATTTATTTTTAAATGATATAAATGATTTTAAATGTCTAAACGTGGTTTTATTTTTCAAAACACATTTAGATTCACATAAATGCGTAAGCATGCCGGGAAGTTTAATAGCGTCACGTATTCAATATGTTACAGAAGATTTGATTGATTAAAGGTTATACCGAGTACAAGTTATTGCTTTGCACATATTACCCATCAATGGTTTCTTTGTTTGGCTTTGGTTTCGCGACAATTTCAAGATTATTT
This sequence comes from Lucinisca nassula, assembly GCA_963580285.1. Taxonomy (NCBI): domain Eukaryota; kingdom Metazoa; phylum Mollusca; class Bivalvia; order Lucinida; family Lucinidae; genus Lucinisca; species Lucinisca nassula. The sequence continues at coordinate 14,189,549 of OY757026.1, forward strand.
CACATATATAGAGCCGATTGTTTATTCAGAGGTGGACAAAAACCGGAGTACCCGGAGCAAAACCACCTGACATTCCGTTGCAGAACTTAGCGTCTCTCATGTCACCCGATCTAAGCTCGAACCACAGCGATGAGAAATGGTCCTTTGGTCTCACGGTATACAGTAGAACTTCGATGGCTCGAACACCGATGGCTCGTCTCCTATGGCTGGGTCGAACTCGTACTTGAGCCCCTAGGGAAATCCTCAAGATAAGAGGTGGTGGGGGATGATAAAGGAGATTTAAGTCTTTTATCTTGCAAAGGTGTCCTGTGTGTACCCATTAGAATCGCCTCGGTGAGGCGATTCTAATGAGTACACACAGCAAACATTTTCATTATCTAACATCGAACGATGTTCAAAAGTATCCCGTTATGCCTCTTGGCAGTGACCTTTAGTGGCACGAACTACCGCTGTCTCGAATAAAATTTCATGGTCCCAAAGGGGTTCGAGCCATCGAAGTTCGACTATATAGAGTGTGTGCCCATTTCATAAGAGATGCGCGCAATGAAATGAGATTTATTTAAAGGACTGGATTAGTGTTACCGCTACTGCTGGTAGTAGTAGCAGTAATGCTGTTGTTACTATTATCTTCACGTCGAACTTCAATGTATAAATCTTATCTTAGTGCGCAGCAATCGCAAATGTGCAGAAGTACGCTACACGGCTATAATGTACTCTTTTTTATAAAATGCATGAGCACTCATTTGCCGTAAGACCACGAGTCCCGCAGATGGATAATGACCTCTGTCTGCAAAAGTTGATTGTTTGATGTTTAGGTTCAAAGTACCCGTCAAGACTATTTAGGTCATTTGGAAGATGTTGCTTCCAATTGTGAGGGATTTGTTCCCGACACTGAGATGAAATGACATTTCCAACCCTGCAGCCCAATGAAACCAAAATGGTTTATATGCATCAACGGTACGACTAGCACCACTTTGCCCGTCCAAACCCTCCAGTTGTTGGCAGAACATCCAGAAGAGTGCACCTGCTGAATCGACATTTTGTCTGTTTTGGTAGCTGCGTAGGCACGCGTATATTAGGAATAGGATTTAATATGATCAAATGAAAGATTGTGCCTTTGTATTTCTTTTCAAGGTACTGGAGAATGTCGGCCACGGGTATAGCTCAAGTACTGGGATTTTCAGGGCACCAGCTTCTGGAATATATCTGCTCACTCTGACCATATTATCTAAAGCAAAATCACAGTATGCTCATATCCAGCTGATGAGAAACAAGGAGGAAATTGGACGAGCATTTGCTGGTTCTGAAACTGCAGTGTGGCCACAGTCAGGAAGTGTAACCATAGCAACACGGTTATCAAAAGAGGACGAAGTGTACACTCGGGAACTTACGGGAAACACGGGTCACCTACACGGAGACAATTTCTGTTCGTTTTCTGGAGTGCTTTTACAGACAGACCATGAGTAAATCAAAAGCGGATCATTATGAAAACTGTAGACAGTAGAACTTCGATGGCTCGAACACCACTGGCTCGTTTACCAGGGCTGAGTCGAACCCTTTCTTGAGTCACTTGGAAATTGCTCTGCGTAAGAAACAGTGCCGCGTAATTACCGAGATTTTCGATTTTTATTTTGCAAATCTCTGCTGCGTGTACTCAATGGAATCGCCTCGATGAGGCGATTCTAATGAGTGCACCACCATTCATCTTTATTGTAGGACATAGAAAAGGTGTCCCTAAATATCCCGTTACGCCTTTGTCTCGAACAGATTTCCGTGGTCGCAAAGGTGTTCGAGCCATTGAAGTTCGATTGTGTGAACACAGAACTTATTTCACATCCATGGGTGTGGGTGGGTGGGGCGAAGGTGTCCACACTGTCTTCAGTATTGCCTTGTGTATTTGCCCAATATTGACAATAACCCGTGATTTTGGATTGTTTGTTTTGTTCGATTTTGAGGTTTAGCGTCCCCGTCAACACGGCAAAGGTCATTTTGGAGACTTTGCTTCCAACTTTGTGGGACTTTTACCCGACATTGAGATGAAATGACCTCTCAAGTCCTGCCGCCCAATGACACCATAAGCATGAAAGGTCCAACTCGCATCGCTTTACCTGGACATGCTTAGATCCTCTAAGCGGTTTACCAGTAGTCGTGTGTGATCGGTTTCAGCTCTGGGTGGAAACATCATGCAGCCCATTTATTTCTTCAAGCCCCAATGGGCGGGGCCGGTTATAGAGGAGAAAGAGGAAATCGAGTGAGTGAGTGCTTGAGTTTAAGGTCCCACCAACAGCTAAGGTCATACAGAGACGGGGCCTCGATTTAAAGACTCATCCGAAAGTCTGGAGAAGCCCGGGATCGATCCTGCGATCCTTGGTTTACAAGGCGAGTAGCGTAACCACTGCACCCCGGAGGCTTCTGAAAAAAGAGGAAATTGAATGAAAGATAAGAAACAGAAGCAACAGAGACAATTACCCTCTAGCCTTACCTGCTACAAGGATAGCAGTTTTGTTTGTTGTATTTGATGTTTAACGTCCCCGTCAACATTGTAAAGGTTATTTTGGACACGTTGCTTCCAATTTTGTGGGACTTTTACCCGACATTGAGATGAAATGACATCTCAAGCCCTGCCGCCCAATGAAACCAGTAGGGTTTATGAGCATGGACGGTCCGACACTCGCACCGCTTTGCCTGGGCAGGCTTAGATCCTCTAAGCGGTTTACCTGTACTGGTGTGCAGGTAGGTTTCAGCTCTGCGTGGAAGCATCATGCAGCCCATATATTTCTTCAAGCCCCGATGGGCGGGGACCGACAAGGATATCAGACATTGCCCAGGTGTTTTGGATAGAATAGAATAGAACACTTTTATTAAACCAATCATGGGCCATCTCTGGCATATATAACAATGAACATAATGAATATAATGAACATAATAAAATGCATTGATCATAATATGAGCCGCGTCACTCGAGGAAGAGTAGTTCTGGCTTATTTAAACACAAAAAGACTCAGCTAAGCCTGGACATATGAACATTCTCACCAGAACCCTTTGCTGCTCGCCCTAATAAGCCGTAGGTCAAGGGGTACATTCAGATTAAATAAATAACAATAATAATAAATCAAAGTACTGAAAGTACTAATAGAAGGTGATGGTAGAAAACTGTTAGTTTTTACACTGGGCCATTTCATTTTATTATCTTTTCTTTTTTAATTTTCAAAACAGTCAATGGTTATGTATGATTGTAGTAACGCGAGGAGCAGACAAATGAAATGCCAAAAACAAAATTGAGGGTCGAACGGTACATGTTGTGAATCCCTTCCTGTGTCAATGAGAATAATTCAGGAGACAATTACATACATAGACTCTAGCAAACAAGATAATTTACTCAACACTTTATACGTGCTAGCAAATGGCTAGATAAAGTGGTAGGTAATATAAGGTGGGGTTTGGGGGTTTTGGGTTTTACGGCCCTTTCAAGATTATTTCACTCATATCGAGCCGATCGTTAATCATAGGTGGGCGAAAACCGGAGTACCCGGAGAAAAACCACCTGACCTTCCGTTGCAGAACTTGGCGTCTCACACGTGACCCGAGCGAGGCTCGAACCCACGGCGGTGAGAGACCTAATGACTAAGAGTCAGCGCTCTTATCCATTAGGCCACGGAGGCCCTAATATAAGGTGGAGTGGATGGTTTGAGCCATTTTGATTGAGACTGACCAAAGGAACATTCCTGTGAAATTATTTCAAAATCAGTCTACCTATTTAGTAGTACATCACGTGAACAAGTCCGTGAAATGAAGACCCCTCTAAACCCAACTTTATATAGAGAACACTAGGGTTACGGGGTAGGGTATACATTAGTTTTCATATTTCTGCTCAAAGACATAGGTTGTGGGTACTCGTTAGAACCGCCTCATTAAGGCGGTTCTAACGAGCACCCACAACCAATGTTTTGATCATTGTTAAGAAAAATATCACGGATTTTCATCAGAAAAGTAGCCATTTTGGGGATGTTAAAAATGCACTATTTCGCATGGGTGTGTTATCGTAATGAGAAGTCAGTTTAAAGCTTGTTTATTGTTTCGTTTGGTGGCTTTTATGTTTAGTGGAGCGAAACTATTTTGAGCAACTTTGTCAGAGGGTCACCCATGGAACATTCCTTCAAAATTATTTTCTTTCTGCATGAGGATGAAGTCTTTTCAAAGTTCCCTTCTAAAGAGCTGCCTTATATGTTACTATCTGGACATTTTTCGGACATTGAGGGTCATGTCCTTGTGCATGGAGATGAATTTGCTCACTGTTGCATGGATATAGTTCTGTAAAATGCCATACAATTAACCCTATGGTTCAAAATGTTCTCGATTCGCAGCTAGTTTGCTTTTGGCGAGTTCAGTTGACCAACTAAAGTTAACTCAAGAAAAGTAGGAGAGACAGTAGGCTTACTCTTGTACAAAGTTGTACAATGACTTTAACCCCCCCCCCCCACCCCCGACCCCACCGTACTTCACGATCCCCCAGTAAGAAGCGACAGGAAGCATCAAATGTCATTTAATGCGTCACCGGTAACGATTCAGATTCAGATTCAGAACTCTACTGACGTCAAGAAAATGTCAGCAAAAACAGCAGGTTATCGTTCGGCCAACACCGGTACGACGTTTCCATGTCCACATTGTCCCGGAATTTTTGCTGGCTGTGGTGCTTTTCAAATACACGCACCACGAAAACACGCCTATACAATTTTGACCCCCTCGAACCCCACTCTTATATAGTAAAACTGGGGTTTGCAGGTTAAACCCTATTTTTCTTATTTCTGCTCCGAAATATAGACTGTGGGTACTCGTTAGAACCGCCTCGATGAGGCGGTTCTAACGAGTACCCACAATCTATATTTGGAGCAGAAATAAGAAAATTATCACACTTTGTCATCTTAAAGTTTTCATTTTTTCGGCGATAAAGGTTACAATGTATTTGTATAGGCGTGTTTTTGTAATGCACGGTGTAATCAAAGATCGCTGGTCTGAGTCATTTTTTTTGGTATGATTTGAGCCTGGGCATAGCATTGCCTACAATTTACATGTGCGCCCAGCGAAGAATCAGATCAGCATACGCATCCATTGTCTGAACAGAGATATCTCTTATCTCTTGCTGCATGAAGGAGTATTTGGCCCTTGGCTATCCTAAAAGCGCACAACAAAGACTAATCAGACTGCGTGGATCCATGCGCAGGCTGATCTGAGTATTCGCTGGGTGCACATAAAAAATGTAGGTAATGTTGTGCACCGGCTAATACTTTAAGTTCTAAAGTTGTGCCAGTATAACAATATACGAGGATGTATTTCTATATCTTTCTATTTTATTTTTTGGGGCCTGACCTTTATTTCATTTTCAAATTCTGCTAACTTTCATCAGTTGAAATGGACTGTGAACAGCGGAACGGGCCGTTACTAAAGTTGCTAGAACTTGTGAGCTAACCGTGTCATGTTATAAGCAATGAAATATGTTTCAATCATTCTATTTCATTTATGCGGGCCTGACGTTAATTGCATTTTCGGCAAACACTTCTCATGACGAAAACATGCCTACAGTAGAGCTTCGATGGCTCGAACCCCGATGGCTCGTTTACCATGGCTGAGTCGAATCCGTTCTTGAGCCCCTAGGAAATTCCTCTACATAAGAAACAGTGGGTGATAATAGGAGATTTTAGTCTTTTAGGAGATTTTTGTCTTTTATCTTGCAAATGTATGCTGTGTGTACTCATTAGAATCGCCTCAATGAGGCGATTCTAATGAGTACAAACAGCATACATTTTTATTTACATACATTTTATTCTAGAACACCGAAAAGATGTCCCAAAGTATATCGTTATGCTCCTGGCAGTAACCCTCAGTGGCTCGAACTACCACTGTCTCGAACATATTTTCGAGGTCCCAAAGGTGTTCGAGCCATTGAAGTTCGACTGTATATTATATTTACACCAATGAACCCCACTTTTATACAGTAAAACTAGGGTTGACGGGGGTACATATTATTTTTGTTACTTCTGCTCAAAATCATAGATTGTACGTACTGGTTAGAACCGCCTCGTCCAGGCGGTTCTAAGGAGTGCCAACAATCTATATTTTTAGCAGAAATAAGAAAAAAATCACAATTTTGCATCTTAAAATTCTCGTTCTGTCGGTGGTAAAGTTTACAATGTATTTGTATAGGCGTGTTTTCGAAATGTTTTTCAATGAAATGTCCTGACCTTCCGTATGGACGGCATTGCTTTCTCACATCGATGATTAATTACGGAGATCTAAATAACATCTTAGTTTGTTTTGATGCAAATCGTTATCTCTTAAACATTCATATTTTCCAGAAAGTTTATATAAACAGTTCTAACACTTTAAGATAAACACATTGCTTGGTTTCATGCGTGACGTTTATATTGCTTGTGTTTGGGAAAGGAATAAGAGCAGTCAAAATGAAGCTAAGCTTGTCATGCTGGCTCTGTGGATATGTTTTATTGCTGAATAGCGCTATGTCAAGGTTGCTAGATGACGCTTCAGCCAGAGACGTCAGAACCGTTAGGTTACGTTTATCGGAGGAGAAATCAAAACGTCTACTTCTCCAGACTGACTTGGAAGCTATGATGGTAAAGATAGAGAAAATGGAGGCAAAACTGAAGGGTAAGTGTATAATGGAGTTATGGCAAGGTTTCTTGATGACGCTTCAGCCAGTGACGTCAGAACCGTTAGATTACGTTTATCAGAGGAGAAATAAAAACGTCTACTTCTCCAGACTGATATTGAAGCTCTTCTGGTGAGGATAGAGAAAATGGAGGCACATCTAAAGGGTAAGTTGATAAAAACCTGTTGTTGTCGCCTAAAATTAATGTAAATAAATTACGATAACACATCCTTGTGCGGCCCCGCCTATCGGGGCTTGAAGACATAGATGGGCTGCATGATGCTTCCATGCAGAGCTTTATCCGACCGCACACAAGTACTGGGAAACCGCTTAGAGGATCTAAGCCTGCCCAGGCAAAGCGGTGTGAGTCGGACAGTCCATGCTTATAAAAGCTATTGGTTTCATTGGGCCACAGGACTTGAGATGTCATTTCATCTCAATGTCGGGTTAAGGTTTAACGTTCCCGTCACCACTATTTAGGTCATTTTGGAAATGTTGCTTCCAGTTTCGTGGGACTTTTACCCGACATTGAGATGAAATGACATCCAATGAAACCAGAAGGCTTATATGAATTGGACGATCTGACTCCCACCGCTTTGCCTTGACAGGCTTCTAAGCTGTTTAACAGCACTCCTGTGTGGTCAGAGTTAGCTCTGCGTGGAAGCACCATGCAGCCCTATCTATTGCTCCAAGCCCCGATGGGCGGGAACGAGTTTCCGGGTTGTTCATAACACGGACTTCGTAACAGGATGCACATTATGGGAGCGTTAGTCCTTTTGAATCATCTCCTAGAGACAGGGAGAAACGTAATATAAGAGATATAAATGAAGACTACAGAGAGGGAGACCGGCCCCGATAGCTCAGTTGGTAGAGTGTCCGCTCCGGGGAACGGGAGGTCACGGGTTCGATCCCGGACCGCAACATACCAAAGTCGTTAAAAATGGTACTAGCTGCGCCTCGCTTGGCACTCAGATTGACGGGGTAGAGCTAGGCCTAGTCGACTCAGTGTCAGGATAATGTGACTGGGTGCGGTATCATGTAATGTGTCTGGGACATGATACTTCAGTGAGGCAGCACTATAAAAGTGAGCATTGAGCTCCCTGCAGCAACCAGACACCGTCGTGATATGACTGAAAGATTGTTGAAAGCGACGTCAAACCTGCAGAGAGGGAGCGATAGAGCAGCAGTAAGTAAATTCATTTCTCCAAATTCCTCGCCTTTTCTGTCTGCCGCATCTCGTATCCACCTTTGTGCCAATATCAGCTGTCAAGAAGACTTACAGCCCATTCTATCGGGGTAGAAGCAATAGACGGACTGCGTGATGCTTCCACGCAGAGGTGAAACCGATAGCACACGAGTACTGGTAAACCGCTTAGAGGATATAAGCCTGCCCAGGCAAAGAGGTGCGAGTCGGACCATCCATGCTTATAAACCCTATTGGTTTCATTGGGCCACAGGGCTTAGAATGTCATTTCATCTCAATGTCGGGTTGGGGTTTAACGTCCCAGTCACCACTATTTAGGTCATTTTGGTGACGTTGCTTCCAATTTCGTGGGACGTTTACCCGACATTGAGATGAAATGACATTTCAAGCCTGCCGTCCAATGAAACCAGAAGCGGTGTGAGTCGGACAGTCCATGCTTATGAACTCTATTGGTTTCATTGGGCCACAGGACTTGAGATGTCATTTCATCTCAAAGTCGGGGTGGGGTTTAACGTCCCCGTCACCACTATTTAGGTCATTTTGGAAACGTTGCTTCCCATTTCGTGGGACTTTTACCTGGCATTGAGATGAAATGACATTTCAAGCCCTGCCGTCCAATGAAACCAGAAGGCTTATATGCATTGGACGACCTAACTCACACCGCTTCGACTTGGCAGTCTTCTTAGCTGTTTAACAGCACTCGTGTGTGGTCAGAGTTAGCTCTGCGTGGAAGCACCATTCAGCCCTATCTATTACTCCAAGCCCCGATGGGCGGGTACGAGTTTCAGGGTTGTTCATAACACGGACTTCGTAACAGGATGCACATTATGGGAGTGTTAGTCCTTTTGAATCGTCTCCTAGAGACAGGGAGAAAAGTAATGTAAGAGATATAAAGGAAGACTACAGAGAGGAGCGATAGAGCAGCAGTAAAACCATTTCTCCAATTTCCTCGTCTTTTCTGCCCGCTTGCTGCATCCCTTATCAAACTGTGTGTCAATATCAGTTGTCGAGAAGACTTACGGCCCCCGCCCATCGGGGCTTGAAGCAATAGATCCATGCAGAGATGAAACCGATTGCGCACGAGTACTGGTAAACCGCTTAGAGGATCTAAGCCTGTCAAGGCAAAGGGGGCGATTCTGACCATCCATGCTTATAAACCGTATTGATTTCATTGGGCGACAGGGCTTGAGATGTAATTTCATCTCAATGTCGGATAAAAGTCCCACAAAATTGAAAGCAACTTCTCCAAAATGACCTATACAGTGTTGACGAGGACGTAAATCCTCAAATCAATCAATAAAAAATCGAGATGACTTTGTGGTATAACCAGTGAACTGGTGATAAAAATGATGAAAAAATGGTCGATCGAGGTCCTGATGCAATAATATCCTATGTGACTAGACCCAATGTTTACAGAAATATACAATTTTATTTCAGAGCGACCTTCGTTGGATGAAGACAGTAGGCACATATCTACAGCTACCGTGCATTTCAACGCTAAATTAACAGCATTCATTGACATTGATGCTGAGCAGATCGTCGTCTTTGACAATGTAAGTAGCATTACGAAATCGCACCCTTGCGACACAGTGCATTTTTCACCCTTTTTCTAATCCGTATTTTTCTCTTATATATATATACTGCAAACATAGGTTGTGGGTGCTCGTTAGAACCGCCTCACTAAGGCGGTTCTAACGAATACCCACAACATATGTCTTGGAGCAGAAATAAGAAAATATGGCACACCAACTTCAACCGCAGTGTTTTCCATATAAAGTGGGGTTTACGTGTGTGACAGTGTGTGTGTGTTTAGGGGTGGGGTGGGGGGGGGGGGGTTCATTTCACGGAGGTAAGTACAACGTCTTTTCTAGACTCCGTTTTAACTGAACAACACAAAATAAAAAGTTTGCCGAAAGCGAGCATTTATTGCTAGATGGTCGTGGATTATCGAAACATGACTTTGTAAATCTTACCTTTTTAAAAGAATAATTTGTCTCAGTCCAATTATTTATCCCCATCCTTGAAAACAAGCAATGGTCCAGGACCCCCCCCCCCCCCCTGTGGAGAAACCTGTGTCCGACGTCTAAAACGCCCATATTCCCAGGGGCAGGTATCGGACCTGACCTGACCTGAATTCTTATTCTGTCGGATGAAAGATTATTTCAACATTATCACATGACTCATAATTGCGACCTAATATGTATATAACATGACATAATATTTTATACATATTAATAACCAGTGCTTCAGCTGAAGTGCACGACCCGCCAGATGCTTTTAGCTTTATGAGTGTTACCATATATGGGTATGGCGGCCATTTTGGTCATGTGACCTGGACCTAAAACGGTTCCCCCAATAAATGCGCCTTATCGTAAATATATCTTATACTTTAGTACTGTATTCTGAATCGTTTGCAGGATAAAATGCATTCTCACTTTTCCAATACAAAAGCATATGTGTCAAAGTTTGACCTAGGCACAAAGAAGGTCATGGTCAACCCAGGGTCACCATTTTAGCAATTTATGATGGGCCTACATCCCAGATGCTATTTATCAAGTTTCGTGGAAATCTGCCCAGTGGTTCTGGAGAAGACTATTTTTGAAGGGTTTTTACCATATATGGCTTGTCGGCCATTTTGGTCATGTGACCTAGACCCCATGAGCAAATTTTGGTTTCCCCCACCCCATAGAGGATCCATATGAAATTTGACTTCAAACGGCCCAAACGGTTTCCGAGGAGAAGCGGTTCGAAAATGTTCACATTTTCGTCTCGGCGAAGTTATACTAAATGGAATGTAATATTTCGCAAGTTCATTTGTAAGATCTCATTGATATCTATCAGTATGTCAAAAATTGTTTACATATTCCAAGCGGTTAAGTCACTATCACCAATTTTCACAAACGGGTTACGGACGGACAGACAGACAGACCATATATGGCTTGGCGGCCATTTTGGTCATGTGACCTGGACCCCATGAGCAAATTTTGGTTTCCCCCGGCCCATAGAGGCTTCATATGAAATTTGATTTCAATCGTCCCAACGGTTTCCAAGGAGAAGCAGTTCGAAAATTTTCACATTTTTCGCCTCGGCGAGGCTACACTAAATGGAATGTAATATTTCGCAAGTTCATTGGTTAGATCTCATTGATATCTATCAGTATGCCAAAATCTTTAAATATTCCAAGCGGTTAAGTCACTATCACCAATTTTCACAAACGGGTTACGGACGGACCCAAAGAAGGTCAAGGTCAACCCAGGGTCACCGTTTTAGCAATTTATGATGGACCTACGTCATAGATGCTATTTATCAAGTTTCGTGGAAATCTGACCAGTGGTTCTGGTGAAGACTATTTATGAAGGGTTTTTACCATATATGGCTTGGCGGCCATTTTGGTCATGTGACCTGGACCCCATGAGCAAATTTTGGTTTCCGTATCCCATAGAGGCTCCATATGAAATTTGACTTAAATCGGCCCAACGGTTTCCGAGGAGAAGCAGTTCAACAATTTTCACATTTTTTGCCTCGGCGAGGCTATACTAAATGGAATGTAATATTTCGCAAGCTCATTGGTTAGATCTCATTGATATCTATCAGTATGCCAAAAAATGTTTAAATATTCCAAGCGGTTAAGCCACTATCACCAGTTTTCACAAACGGGATACGGACGGACAGACAGACAGACCATATATGGCTTGGCGGCAATTTTTGTTAATGTGACCTGGACCCCATGAGCAAATTCTGGTTTCCCCAATCCCATAGAGGCTCCATATGAAATTTGACTTCAATCGGCCCTACGGTTTCTGAGGAGAAGCAGTTCAAAAATTTTCACATTTTTTGCCTCGGCGAAGCTATACTAAATGGAATGTAATATTTCGCAAGTTCATTGGTAAGATCTCATTGATATCTATCAGTATGCCAAAAACTGTTTAAATAATCCAAGCGGTTAAGTCACTATCACCATTTTTCACAAACGGGTTACGGACGGACAGACAAACATACCATATATGGCTTGGCGGCCATTTTGGTCATGTGACGTGGACCCCATGATCAAATTTTGGTTTCGCCCATCCCATAGAGGCTCCATATGAAATTTGACTTCAATCGGCCCAACGGTTTCCGAGGAGAAGCAGTTCAAAAATTTTCACATTTTTTGCCTCGGCGAGGCTATACTAAATGGAATGTAATATTTCACAAGTTCATTGGTAAGATCTCATTGATATCTATCAGTATGCCAAAAATTGTTTAAATATTCGAAGCGGTTAAGTCACTATCACCAATTTTCACAAACGGTTTACGGACGGACAGACAGACAGACCATATATGGCTTGGCGGCCATTTTGGTCATGTGACCTGGACCCCATGAGCAAATTTTGGTTTCCCCCGTCCCATAGAGGCTTCATATGAAATTTGATTTCAATCGTCCCAACGGTTTCCAAGGAGAGGCAGTTCGAAAATTTTCACATTTTTCGCCTCGGCGAGGCTATAATAAATGGAATGTAATATTCCGCAAGTTCATTGGTTAGATCTCATTGATATCTATCAGTATGCCAAAAATTGTTTAAATATTCCAAGCGGTTAAGTCACTATCACCAATTTTCACAAACGGGTTACGGTCGGACCCAAAGAAGGTCAAGGTCAACCCAGGGTCACCATTTTAGCAATTTATGATGGGCCTACGTCCCAGATGCTATTTATCAAATTTCGTGGAAATCTGCCCAGTGGTTCTGGAGAAGACTATTTATGAAGGGTTTTTACCATATATGGCTTGGCGGCCATTTTGGTCATGTGACCTGGACCCCATGAGCAAATTTTGGTTTCCGTATCCCATAGAGGCTCCATATGAAATTTGACTTAAATCGGCCCAACGGTTTCCGAGGAGAAGCAGTTCAACAATTTTCACATTTTTTGCCTCGGCGAGGCTATACTAAATGGAATGTAATATTTCGCAAGCTCATTGGTTAGATCTCATTGATATCTATCAGTATGCCAAAAAATGTTTAAATATTCCAAGCGGTTAAGCCACTATCACCAGTTTTCACAAACGGGATACGGACGGACAGACAGACAGACCATATATGGCTTGGCGGCAATTTTTGTTAATGTGACCTGGACCCCATGAGCAAATTCTGGTTTCCCCAATCCCATAGAGGCTCCATATGAAATTTGACTTCAATCGGCCCTACGGTTTCTGAGGAGAAGCAGTTCAAAAATTTTCACATTTTTTGCCTCGGCGAAGCTATACTAAATGGAATGTAATATTTCGCAAGTTCATTGGTAAGATCTCATTGATATCTATCAGTATGCCAAAAACTGTTTAAATAATCCAAGCGGTTAAGTCACTATCACCATTTTTCACAAACGGGTTACGGACGGACAGACAAACATACCATATATGGCTTGGCGGCCATTTTGGTCATGTGACGTGGACCCCATGATCAAATTTTGGTTTCGCCCATCCCATAGAGGCTCCATATGAAATTTGACTTCAATCGGCCCAACGGTTTCCGAGGAGAAGCAGTTCAAAAATTTTCACATTTTTTGCCTCGGCGAGGCTATACTAAATGGAATGTAATATTTCACAAGTTCATTGGTAAGATCTCATTGATATCTATCAGTATGCCAAAAATTGTTTAAATATTCGAAGCGGTTAAGTCACTATCACCAATTTTCACAAACGGTTTACGGACGGACAGACAGACAGACCATATATGGCTTGGCGGCCATTTTGGTCATGTGACCTGGACCCCATGAGCAAATTTTGGTTTCCCCCGTCCCATAGAGGCTTCATATGAAATTTGATTTCAATCGTCCCAACGGTTTCCAAGGAGAGGCAGTTCGAAAATTTTCACATTTTTCGCCTCGGCGAGGCTATAATAAATGGAATGTAATATTCCGCAAGTTCATTGGTTAGATCTCATTGATATCTATCAGTATGCCAAAAATTGTTTAAATATTCCAAGCGGTTAAGTCACTATCACCAATTTTCACAAACGGGTTACGGTCGGACCCAAAGAAGGTCAAGGTCAACCCAGGGTCACCATTTTAGCAATTTATGATGGGCCTACGTCCCAGATGCTATTTATCAAATTTCGTGGAAATCTGCCCAGTGGTTCTGGAGAAGACTATTTATGAAGGGTTTTTACCATATATGGCTTGGCGGCCATTTTGGTCATGTGACCTGGACCCCATGAGCAAATTTTGGTTTCCCTATCCCATAGAGGCTTCATATGAAATTTGACTTAAATCGGCCCAACGTTTTCCGAGGAGAAGCAGTTCAAAAATTTTCACATTTTTTGCCTCGGCGAGGCTAAACTATATGGAATGTAATATTTCGCAAGGTCATTGGTTAGATCTCATTGATATCTATCAGTATGCCAAAAATTGTTAAAATATTCCAAGCGAATAAGTCACTATCACCAGTTTTCACAAACGGGTTACGGACGGACAGACAGACAGACCATATATGGCTTGGCGGCCATTTTGGTCATGTGACCTGGACCCCATGAGCAAATTTTGGTTTCGGCCATCCCATAGAGGCTCCATATGAAATTTGACTTCAATCGGCCCAACGGTTTCCGAGGAGAAGCAGTTAAAAAAGTTTCACATTTTTGCCTCGGCGAGGCTATACTAAATGGAATGTAATATTTCGCAAGCTCATTGGTTAGATCTCATTGATATCTATCAGTATGCCAAAAATTGTTTAAATATTCCAAGCGGTTAAGTCACTATCACCAATTTTCACAAACGGGTTACGGACGGACGGACAGACTGACAGACTGACAGACTGACAGAATGACAGACTGACAGAATGACAGAATGACACGGTGATTTTAGGGCATTCTTAGAAATCAACCGACTTCAGTCGATTTCTTTTTCTGCGGGTCGTGCAATTGATACGAATAGCGAGGGTCGCTCGCTAGAACTGACCACGTATCCAAACACGCACTATACCACGTGTTACAATCAAACGATTTGATTGGTCTATCTTCTTAATACGTATCTAAAAGACAATTCTTTCCCGCTAAACTACCGAAACGTGGGAAATGTTTAGTCTTATCTAAACTCAGATTTAACTTAACAATAAAAAAATGTAAATTTTGCGACAGTCAGCATTTATTGCTAGAACGTTACACCAAAGCAAAGGGAATGTTCAATGCAATTAATATATATAAAATATATATACTTAAAATATTTTGTTTGTTTGTTTGAATTAAGGTTTTACGTCCCAGACAACACTACTTAAGTTTAAATGCCTAAAGACCCAACTTCCTTGTGATGTCTAACTTCTTGTCAAGAGAATCAGCAATAAAGCCATCGCGACCCTCATCCCTTTTCCATCGTCCGTGTCGTTTAGGACATCTTTCATCTACATTTTTGTTAGCGGCTTTAGTGAAGTCACAAGCCCTTAAACTATTCAATCCTAAATTTAAATTTGGAGCAACTGACTTTTATCTGTCCAAAAGGCATTGTCTTGCTCTGGTGTAACTTAATTTTTGAAAGTTGATATTTGTATCAAATTTATATGTCAACCCATATCTACTTTTCGGTACTGGACACAACTACTGTGCTTCCGCTTCTCCGAACACGTACACTTAATGAAAATAGCCCTTAAGTCCAAACGTGAGAGTACCAGGATGAGGATGGAACTTCAGAAAAGTTCTAAATATTTAACATGCTAATTATCGCTTACCAATAAAATGGCACAGAAAGACGAGTTATGGAAAGAAAACAATACTCTGGGGACTATTTTCCTACGCGCTTTCCGATGATATTTGAGCCGGAACTCAACAATTCCTAAAATATGCATGTGCACCCAGCGAAGAATCTGATCAGCTTGCGCATCCCTACATTTTGAACTGAGACTTCTCTTGCTGCATGAAGGGGCATTGAGCCCTTAGCTATCCTTAGAGAGCACAATGAAGACCCTGATCAAACCGCGCGGATGCGCAGGCTGATATGAGTCTTCGATGGGCGCATATGTAAATTGTAGGAAATGTTGTGCCCCGGCTCTATCATATAACTGGTTTGAGATTCTACTCTTTCATCCCTGAGTTTCTGAGCAAGACTCTTCTAGCTTTAAATATATTATTATAGAAAGAGATTTCTGACTAGTTCATTGAAATGAAGACAAACAGTGTACATGCCTGTGTATATTCTGATGAGACTGCTCGCTAGGTGTCGTCTTATCTGGATCTATAAGGTTGGCATAGATAAAATTCATTTCGACCTCGGGGTCTGCAACGTTCCACAGGGTTAAAGGGGTTAGTTCGCTCCTCGTTGCTTATACAACTTTTACTGACTGACATCGAACACAGTTATCCACCTGCTTTTGAGAACTCTAATTACAAAATATGTGTTATAAGCTGAGTTTGAAATCAAGTTCCGTACTTTATCAAAAAAAAAGTGAAGACACCGATCAGACGCTACATTCTGTGGCTTCTCAATCTGTGTGAATTGCATGTTTCCGAATGTCAGAGTATTGGAACAATTGGCATTTATGGGTTAATATTTTTAGGACCCGTAAGTTTCAATACCGTACAGGTTGGAATATACGTATTTTTATTCGCCTTTGGTATAAGAAGAATCAGTCAGTCGAAGTTCGCTAAACGCGGCGTCTGCACAGGGTTATAATGTCTAAATCAAAGGGTTTAAGGAAGTAAGGCGAGGATTGTGGCCACGTAAAATCGATTAAATAAAAATCAAAAATGAGTGCCTTTAAGAGCAATGAAAACATTCATAAGAAAGAAGATGGGTCATACTACGTAGTTTCGGCTAATAAAGCCTCATCAGTGACCCTGTAATGATCCGGCAAAGAAAGCCAGAGGAAGCATACTGCAATTTTGCGAATTTCGAATAGGCAGTCGATTCAAAGACTGATATAAATCAAAATGGGGTCCAGATAATTAAAAACCTGTCTAGAATATGAGTCTAAACCAATAATTTATTTCCGATTTCTCAGAATATTCACGCTGATCTCAAAGGACCAAAAGTAAAATATAAACTGCACTATGGTTGATGTACGGGGAGACGTTTTACGGCCGCCACACGGCACAACACCAGCTGCAGTGAAGGCAAATAAAAATAAAAAAAGAGTGCCTTTAAGAGCAATGACAACATTCATAAGAAAGAAGATGGGTCATACTACGTAGTTTCGGCTAATAAAGCCTCATCAGTGACCCTGTAATGATCCGGCAAAGAAAGCCAGAGGAAGCATACTGCAATTTTGCCAATTTCGAATAGGCAGTCGATTCAAAGACTGATATAAATCAAAATGGGGTCCAGATAATTAAAAACCTGTCTAGAATATGAGTCTAAACCAATAATTTATTTCCGATTTTCTCAGAATATTCACGCTGATCTCAAAGGACCAAAAGTAAAATATAAACTGCACTATGGTTGATGTACGGGGAGACGTTTTACGGCCGCCACACGGCACAACACCAGCTGCAGTGAAGGCAAATAAAAGCCTGTTATGTCATTTATATTGATTTGGGTTCAATAACAGAACTATAAGTTTATGCATATATTTATTTACAAGTATACAACATGAAGCTCAGAACCAAACTGAGGGAACTCCTACAAGTATCAAAGAGGCATGCAGACATAATTAACTGCAGTGTGTGGTCTCTATTTTAACAAGCGTGGGAGAAAGTCAGAATCTTGACTCATGACAAGTCCAATTATTTCAATAATATTACAACCCCCCCTTTTTGCTCCATAAGCAAGTAACGTTCCAGTTAATTAAGGTTTCTCCACGCAATTGTTTTAGCTCACTTCACAGGATAATGTTTGTACACTGGTGGATAGGTACAGCTGTTATAGTCATTAATATGTCAGTCTATCAGGAGGTTTTACACATCTACCTGATTTTGTTCTGTAGTATTTCTGACCTTCAGTGAGTTCAGAGTTCCCATGGCTGTTATTGTTTTTCTCAGTCTCACTATTTATTGGATCATGTGATTCGGGGGTGGTATCTATAAGTTCCTGGGGTTGGCCTTTAATCTCTGAATCATTGTTATTTGGCAAAGCCGCGAGAAAACGTCTATTGCGCCTTATGATGCCTTGATCTGTCTGTACATGATACGAACGCGGAAATTCACTGTGATCTTTTACAATGCCGGTTTTCTTTTGGTCTTTCACCCATACTTTGTCGTCTTGACAAAGTGGTCTGAAAAGACGAGCGCGATGGCGTTTGTCATGATAGAACTTTTGTTTTTGCTTTATCTTCTTTTCGCGCGTGGCAAGGTTTTTCATGTTAGGCCATTTTGGATTAAGCAATTTGGGTTGAACCGGTAAATTTGATCTTAATTTACGGCCCATCAATAATTCTGCCGGACTAAATCCATTGCTTAGTGGAGTTGTCCTATATGCCAACAAAGCAAGATACGGATCGTCAGCTTTCTTTAGCATATCCTTTATAGTCCCTACATGGCGCTCTGTCATACCATTACTCTGTGCCATTTTGGGGGAACTGGTAACCAGTTCGAAACCGTATGTAGCCGCGAACTCTTTGAATTGGCTTGATGTGAAATATTTGCCGCCGTCTGAATGGAAAAATTCACAAATGCCGTGACGCGCCAAAATCGATTTTAAATGATTTATAATTGACAACGACGATTGGCTATAGAGTTTTGCTATCTCCACATACCTTGAAAAATAGTCTACGACTAGCAAATAAACAGAATCCTTAAGCTGAAACAGGTCTGCGCCGATTCTTTGCCACGGTCTAGTGGAAAATGCTATCGGTTTTAGTGGTTCCGCATGATCTTTTGATTGTTCTATGCATTTCTGGCACGCTTTAATCAAGCTTTCAAGCTGTGTGCTCAGTCCTAACCACCAAACAGACGATTTCGCCCTTTCCCTGCAGTTTACAATGCCTTGGTGTCCGACATGGATTTTGTCCAAGATTTCCCCCTGCAAAACCTTTGGAATAACTAATCTTACACCTTTAAGTAAGAGACCATCTTGAACCGTAAAATCACCCCTTTCTGACCAATAGAGCTGCAAAGTTTCATCTAAGGCTGATTTTTCTGGCCAACCCTGTTTGCAAAATTTCAGTAAACTGGAGCATACCGCATCTGAAGTGTAATGATATTTGATCTGATCCAACCTTGAGCGAGAAGCCGGCAAGCCATGAATTACTGAATCAACAAATGCTTGTGTTTATAAATATAAATCTGAATGAGATTCCTCAGAATTACTCAAAGGGGCCCCCGAGAGGGCGTCGGCTGACAATAAGTTTTTACCAGCCGTATGCGAAATTGAGAAATGAAATCGCATCAAACGCAATCTAAATCTCTGTATTCTTGGGGGAACATCAGATAGGTCTTTTGTGCTGAGAAGGGGTACCAGGGGTTTATGGTCAGTTTCAATGTGGAATTTGGTCCCTATCAAATAATTTGCAAATTTCTCACATGCCCAAGTTATAGCCAACGCTTCTTTTTCTACCTGAGCGTACCTGCACTCAGCCTCGCTGAGTGAACGAGATGCGAAAGCCACGGGTCTCCAAGTGTCCCCGTGCTTCTGGCGAATCAAACTTCCTAATCCATATGAAGAACTGTCTGCCGAAAGCAATATTTCTTTGTTATGGTCATAATGTGCGAGAACGGAGCTGGAGCTAATTTCCTGCTTTATGTCATTGAAAGCAGACTCTTGCGGTGGTCCCCATGACCATGCATTCTGCTTTTTCAGTAAGTCACGCAAAGGTTTGCTTTTCTCTGCAATATTTTGCGAGAATTTAGCCAACTGATTGATCATGCCTAAAAATCTCCGTATGTCCGAGACATTACGCGGAGTGGCCATATCTACTATAGCGCGAACTTTGTCAGGACAGGGCCTTACACCGTTTTCATCAATCAAATACCCCAAAAAGGTTAATGATCGCTGGGCAAATACACATTTACTCTCATTCAATGTGATCCCTACTGATTCAAGCCTTTTCAGCACTTCAAACAACCTTTCATCATGTTGTTCAAGCGTTTCCCCTGCAATTAGACAATCGTCCATTTGACACACCACCCCGGGGATGCCTTCAAGGAGCTGGGACATTTTTTTCTGATAATAATCACTGGCACTTGAAATTCCCATAGGTAACCGATTAAAGCAAAATCGCCCCCAATGTGTGATGAATGTAGTTAGAGGCCTTGTTTGTTTTTTTCAGATTTATTTGCCAAAACCCGCTGTTTGCGTCGATTTTGCTGAAGTAACGCCCACCTGCCAGTTTAGAAAGTGATTCCTCTACAGTGGGGAGGGGATAATTTTCCCGCATCACGCTTTCATTGAGTTTGGTCAAGTCTACACAGATTCGAACCTTGTCACTGTTTGCTTTTGGTACTGCGACCATACCAGAGCACCACTCTGTAGGCTGGTCTACCTTTGAAATAACCCCCATATCTTGCATTCTTTGCAGTTATTCTTTCACCTTATTCATCAAAGGGAAAGACACTCTGCGGGGCACATTGAGGGAATAGGGCTGAGCACCACTTTTAAGCTTGATAGTGTATTCCCAGTTTGTTTTGCCTAAACCCTTAAAAAGTGTCGGAAACTTATCTTTGTAGTGTTCGGACGCATGTACAGACGAAAGATCAAGGTTTACCTGGTCAATTATCCTAAGTGATTCGATCGCAGGCCGCCCAAGAAGTGGTAATGACAATCCCCTAACCACATATATATCCTGAACACTGAAACAACGTTTTGTTTCCAAAGTACACTGAAACTTTCCGAGCACATCAAGTTTTGATTTTCCAGGACCATACAGAATCTTACTAGACTTCACAAGCATAATCCCTGGAAATCGTTCGAATTCCTTGTCTGAAATGACTGTGACGTCGGCACCACTGTCTATCTTAAACCTGATGCTAATGCCGTCAACTTTGACGTCGGTGATCCACGGCTTCGCATCCACTGAATCGAGGCTCTTGTCCATGCCGTCAGTCGATTCGTGGCCCTCTACCGAGCCAAGAAACCCATATTCGTCACCGGAGTCCCTGTCCTCGTAGACCTCATTTACTGCTGGCTTCGATAAACAAGCTCTTGCCCAGTGCCCTTTGCCTTTGCACTTGTGGCATTTAGAGTCCCTTGCTGGACATTTGTCCCTTGGATGAACGTTACCGCCACAACGTTTACATTTTTGTTGGCTAGTGTTTTTCACCACTGCACTGTCCCTGTTCATAGAATATTTTGGTTTGGTTTTCCCTTTTTTCCCTAGCACAGTGTCCAAAGAAGAAGATTCAACTTTTTGTCCCCTGACAACGGGCTGTTGCGCTTTTACTGCTTCATGCTGCCTTGCTTGTGTGAGGGCTTTTTCTAGCGTCAACTCCGCGTCCAGCTGGAGCCTTTCAGAGACCTTTTGATCCCGCAATCCGACTACTAGTCTATCCCTAATCATTTCGTCATGCAGTTCACCGAATGAACAGTACTCCGCCAGTTTATACAAACTTGTCACGAAGGAGTCCACTTTTTCCCCTTCAAACTGAACCCGCTGGTGGAACTGCACCCTCTCAAATATGACATTCCGCTTTGGAATAAAATAATCCTTTAACTTTTTTGACACAGTTTCATACGTTTTTCTTTGTTCCGCAGTTAACTTTAGGGTGTCCAAAATGTCATCTGCTTCACTTCCCATACAATAGATTAAGGAGTTTACTTGAATTTCTGATTGTTTTTCTGAAAGTCCTGAACTGATCGGAACCTTTCAAATCTCTGGAACCATTTTTCCCAACCTTGTGGTTTAGAAAAGTCAAATTTTTCTGGATGTGAAAACTGGAAACTTGCCATTTTTTACTGTAGAATTTTGCCAAAATTAAATGTCCTTTTATAGTTCACAATTTGACTACCGCTGCCACCATGTTATGTCATTTATATTGATTTGGGTTCAATAACAGAACTATAAGTTTATGCATATATTTATTTACAAGTATACAACATGAAGCTCAGAACCAAACTGAGGGAACTCCTACAAGTATCAAAGAGGCGTGCAGACATAATTAACTGCAGTGTGTGGTCTCTATTTTAACAAGCGTGGGAGAAAGTCAGAATCTTGACTCATGACAAGTCCAATTATTTCAATAATATTACAAAGCCCACCGGTGGAATTTGTTTCCGCTAGCCGTTCCAAGGCGGTTCTTCTGTCGCGGTTTATTTTTGTTATGGTTTGTATTGGGGTGTTTGTGTCGCTTATATTATATTATTTTGGATAACCTATTGGCCATTTTGTGGGAAAGTAACTGTCCTTTTGGCTTTCCGCTATTGATGTTTCCATTAGGTCTGTTGCTTCATGTCTGTGCTTCGTTCCCTTTGGTAGCTCTCATGGGAGCTGTGGGTTGATTGTATCGATTCCTGATCATTGCCTCCACTTCTATTTTTAAAATTATCTTTATTTTCGTCAAGTTATTATCCTTTCTATCTGCCAACGCCCGGAGAAACATAGCGGCCGCATAACGTACGTTTGTGCATCTTCGTGTCAACGCGACGATGATTCGACGTTGCTAAGACGCCGTGTTCCCGTTAGGAAAACTTGTCTGTAAGATTATTAACAGATAGGATAAACGCAGAATATACTGAACCAATGTAGAAATTTATGTTTGAACCATGAAAAAATATTAGCAGATACGTTTATCTTTCTTTCTGTCTTTTTTATCTTCGTTGGGGTGGTTGGGTGAGACAAAGGTGATGTTTATCTTGTGCCACTGGGAGACCAGCTGATACTGACTTACAGTTGGGAAAGGTCGGCTGTCCTTAAAGCAGGTAACGGTAGAGGAATGTTTTTTTTCTTCTGTTTCTACACTTCTATTCATTTTTCTCTTCTCCCTGTGTCCTCACTTTCATCTCCTCTACTATCTCTTCCATCTCTTTTCTCCCTTTCTCTGGGATTCTACACAAAATGACGCACAAGGGTTGACCAGTCGTCAAACTCAAAACAAACAATCAATCTTTTTATTTCTTCGTCGATTTTTTTACCTTCTATGACCTTGTCCACAAAATACCTACATAACTGTTTGATCTACTACTGACATTGTTATCATTATAATTATTCCTCATTAATCAACTTTCCTTAGTACTTTCAGTACTTTGATTTATCCTTATATATGGGTCTGCAAACCGAACCAGACTTAAATAACGGCCGAAATAAATAATCGTCAAGGCTATTATCTAAACCAGCCAAATTCATATAAGTATCTGCTGTGCATACTGTACGACATGCAGATGAAAAACCTATAGAAATAATCACTTTACATCCCGACATAAACTAATCAACTTTACTTTTAACCACTTGTATGGAAAATAGTCCGAAAAAATGCTATATCATTACATCTAATGCTGCTAAGCTCATCGTAACGAAGAAAACCTGTGCAACTCAATGTAATCATACACAAATCTCCGACACTAAATCTGTGAAATCTATGTATGTAATTGTCACAAAGTTCAATATTCATTTCGGATGATACTATATCCTTTTTAACCGTTTCACATCCCCGTAAACGTTTAGCTGACTCGTGTAAATTTCTAACGAAAACGTTGTTTGTTGGCCCAGCAAATCCATTAATATCGTGAGCCCATTTTATCGCATAAACTGCATATGAGATAGTATGCACATAACCATTTGTATTCAGTAACTCCGTCAGATATACTGCCACATGAATATGCTCTGCAAACTGCTTGATAGAACAAAATTTTTGCCCCTCTAGGAAACTAATAATATTTCTTTTCAGTATTATCATTTTTTGGGATCCCAACATAAATTTACACATACGTGCCACAAGATCCGGGTCGTCGATGCCAGCTCACGAAAACTCTCATGCACATACTATTTTAAACAAAGGCCTGAAATAAACAGAAAAGTAATTTAATGATACCAAAACAAGTTCACTCAAGCACAAACGAAATAGCATTTTCAAATAAACAGAATACGTTTGATGAGTTTTCGCACCCTGACATTGATTTACTCAAAATCGATTTTCAAAGCCAAAAGCCAAAAAGACAACGGATTCTGACCGAAAATACCGTTGTTTCCATTACCTGGTTTTGATCACATCATACTGTGGTAGAATT
The DNA here is from genome assembly GCA_963580285.1 of Lucinisca nassula. Classification (NCBI taxonomy): domain Eukaryota; kingdom Metazoa; phylum Mollusca; class Bivalvia; order Lucinida; family Lucinidae; genus Lucinisca; species Lucinisca nassula. Next base: position 14,213,467 of record OY757026.1, read on the forward strand.
TTGAAATATTTCACAATGTATGCAAAATCCTTATCTGACGGTTCAAGTATTGGCAAAAAAGGGGACGACTTCTTTAATGGCACGACGAAGGTTCCCTTAACATTTTCATTCTCTACTTTCCTTATAGATCTCAATATATCTCTTGCGGCTGGTACAATACAGTTGCACTACATTGACCAACTCTGATCAAAAGCGTTTACCCCTTCTGTACCGGGGCAAAAAAACCCCTAGAATTAAAAAGCGCACACCGAGTGTTCAAATGCGAAGCAAATCTGTCTATTGTGTGCCTACCCCAGGCGCTGTCTAAAGCCTTGAAAATATACATTTCTGTATCTGCCAATCGTCGCTATCTAGTCTTCTACGTCGCTATCTAGTCTTCTACTCAAAATAATCGGCCCCTTGATTCTGAGATCTAGGGATCCATTCAGCAATAAGGGTTATGCCCCTTTCATCATGTTTGTTGAATATTTAAAGCTATTTGCTGCTAATCCGACTTTCTGCTTCCGGATTTTAAAACGGATTTTTGTTATCAGAAAACCAGATTCACTTTCTTACCTTGCAGTATTCGACATTACTGTTCAGAACCCTACGGATAGGCTCCGTCTCTCTATATGTCGAACTCAACATTTTTTTCATATGGGTCCCAAGCCCGCAATACATTAGTGCCTTCAGACGAGGCTCCCTCACATGACCTCTATAACCCATGTGGAGGCATCAGAAAATGCTTCAACTTCACAGCAACTATTCATTTCAAACCTCATGCATTTTTCATTTAAAAGAAGAACATTCTCTCGCCAAAAATGTATTTCAGTTAAGGCATTTACAGTTACATGCACTAAAGCATTCCAGCTTGCTCTTGCAAGTATGCATTTAGACAAATACCTGGTCTTGAGCCTTACCAACTTTCCAATGGAATTCTTTAAGGACATAATCTGACCGATAACAAATGGTACCAATCTGACCTGAACAAAAAACATCTTGTGTGCTCTCATCTGGCAAGGAATTTAATGTATTTTCCAACCGCGCAATTCTTTCCTTTGTGCCACATAACTTACCTGTTACATAGTTCCACACAAAGCCTAAGCAAGTTCAAATCTGACTTGGCTCCCAAAAATATTTATCTTCAGCAATTAAAAAAAAACAAAGTCACGTAGAGAATCATGGATAAAAGTGCTCAGTTTAGCGCTTTTTGGTCAGTTATATGCCCCCCCCCACCCCATTCCATCGTCTAAAAACATGACAATTTTGTGACTTAATGACCGCCAGTGCGAAACGACTACCCTCATGACCTTGGAAAAAAGTCCTGCGGCACAGAGGCCAAACGGTATAACCCGAAAGACGAAATACTCCGTCTTGCCATCTGCCCCATTTGATGCCCAGCCAAACCCAATATATGTGATGTGCAAACCCAAAAAATCTACATGGTGGTAAGCAGCCTAAAGATCAAAAGTGAATGCAAGATCACCTTCTTCAAACAACTGCCTTGCTATGGAAACATCCTCATACTTAAAGTTAAAAGTTTCATTTTAGATTTTTATAGCAAATCATTGATATGTCTACAGTCTAATACAATAAGATCTGAAGTTAGATTCTTTGGAAGCAAGGAATGGACCAAATAAACGAAAATAGCAGACTCGATTTTATTGAGTTCATGACCAGTAATGAAATATACAACATCGGCCACGCCCTCTAGCACCGGCTCAAGCAGAACTCTATTTTAAAAATGATACTAAATGAACTCAATGATCCCAAAGGACCAGAAAATATAATCTGCACTATAATGATGTACGGGGAGACGTTTAATGGCCGCCACACGGCACAACACCAGCTACAGTGAAAATAAACACGTTCTGAAGTTAGATGCTTTGGAAGCAAGGAATGCAACAAATAAACGAAACTAGCAGTCTCGGTTTTATTGGGATTACCTTTCTTGTTAAATGCTACCGTCAAAGCTTGTACTACGAATGGTCTTTCTTCACCTTTCATGTTACACCTCTTTTCAACCAACCGTTTAATCTCATTAGAGACAAAAGCTGCGTTTTCACTAGCGGACTTGTTATTCTTTAAATACACAGATTGTGGCAATTTTCTAAATGGTATTATGTACCCTTCTTGTAAAATAGATAAAACATACCTACAAGCGTCTGCCTTTGTTTGTTTGATTTCAGGTTTAACGTCCACGTCAACACTGTAAAGGTCATTTTGGAGACGTTGCTTCCAATTTTGTGGGATTTGTACCCGACATTGTGATGAAATGACATCTCAAGCCCTGTCGCCCAATGAAACCAATAGAGTTTATAAGCATGGACGGTCCGCCTCGCACCGCGGTTCCTGGAAAGGCTGAGATCATCTAAGCGGTTTACCAGTACTAGTGTGCGAGCCGGTTCGGCTCTGCGTGGAAGCATCATGCAGCCCATATATTTCTTCAAGCCCCTATTGGCGGGGGCGTAGCGTCTGCCTTTATCCACTGGTATATGCACCCTTTTAATCTACACACAGGTGATACAACTTTTTCGGATGCTTTCAACATACATGATTCTTTTGAACGGACTGATTTAACACTATAAAAAGATTGGCCGCTTGACTGACCACAGTGTGATGAATGACCCCATACCTGGCTGTTTTAAAATAAATCACTCGAACTAGAATTTGACCTTGAATGTGTAGTACAAATAGCAGAGCAGGTACGTATATTTTATTAGGCACTGCTTTTCTATTTGGGCATTCAAACTTCCATTGATTGGGCAGCTCGCACTCGAAGCATAAGCCGGGTCTACGAGGCAAAGAGACTTTCTGTATAGGCGCACCGGCCGGCGTTGGGACCTGAGGATACGGCGCAAAACGTCGGGTCTTCTGTGCCTTTTCCAGCTTCTTCTGACGGTCCTGCTTCGCTTTCTTGTTAGCCCTGGCCTCGGCCCTGTTCATACGTTGCTTGTCCTCCTCGTCAGATGCTAAGGGATTCGAGACGTACTCCTCCACGACACGCCATCCTAAAACACCCACATCGGCCATTCTAGTCAATTTTGACAATTATTTAACAATTTAATACCACAAGAAATGTCTGAAATGTCTTGTGCCAATTCAAGTTGATGGGTCTCACTTGTGGCATTTGTGTCAGCGTCTCTGAATTTCCCCAGCACTTTTGAATTAAACTTGAACTGGTCCTCACAACTTTTCGTCTTGAACTGATACTTTTCGTTTGGCAAAATATTCTGTTGAATTTTACTTAGCTGATTGTCTGAAGGCTCTCTGATTATCACTGATTCTTCTCTCAAAAACTTTGAACTTATTGGAAGTAGTTTAGGTCGTTGTACCAAAGCGTTAATCCAAAAGCGTTAATCCATACACAAAATGGCAAATATCAATGTTCAGCTCAACACACATGGCTCCAGAAGAGTGTAATCAGGCGTCCGCGGATATTAAGCATTACTTGGTAAGCAAGCTTCGTCCACCATGCCCATCGGTTCGAATGAAGAAAAGCTGTAAATGCCGAGAAGTGTATGTCCGAGATTTTGGAAGTCTTCCTATGGCTTTCCATTTGCAAACATATCAGAACTAATTCTGGAAATGGCCACATTGTACGCATAAACAAGATCATGGTGCCTCCCAGAGAATATCTTTAGTGTTGATACCAGTTTTTTTGATACCCCTGGCATAACAACCCTGTAGTGAGCACCTTCCCACGTTCAATAAAGTCCTGATACTTAGAACAGGCTCTAGCATAACGAATTAACTGTGAAACGTAAACTCCATATGCTGGTGCAGACGGGATATTACTGCTCAGGAAGGGAAAGTTAACAATGGGAAAATTGAAGTCATCTCGTTTACCGTATAGCCTAGTAGTAGGCTTCTCGTTGTCGGTATAGAGATAACAATCCAAGTATGAGGAGGAGGTTGCAGTCTCTGTTGTTTCCTTAATTTCAGTTCACGTTGATAGATGAATTCCAAGTACTATGCAAATTTAGCATTTTCAGAGACAATAAATCATCTATAAATCTGTAGGTGAAATTGCATTGTTGTGCAAGGCGTTTCTTGCCTGCCTTGAGGAGACCTTGTACAAACTCCGCCTCATACGAGTACAAGAACAAGTCGGCAAGCAACGGTGCACAATTAGTACCCACTGGTATGTCAATTGTTTACTGAAATAATAGGCCAATAAGCTCCACGAAAATATTGTCAATAATGATATTCCAGCATCCTTATGACATCTGCATCAGTGTACTTTTGTGGTGCATCAGAGTGATCTCGAACGAAATATGTGTCTTTGTAGCCAAGGACAATATACTGGTAGCGACGGTTACCATTCTTGTGAAAAAAAAACATGATTTATGATTTCCTTGAGTTTAGATTTCAATTTATCATGAGGAATAGTTGTATATAGCGTTGTGAAATGAAACCATCATTAATTCCTGTTGTGAATTCGCCACCGCACGCTGCACCCTAGACTTAATTTGATGCGAAAAGCGTGAGTCACCGCTAGAACTGACCACGTATCCAAAAACGCACCTATACCGCGTGTTACAATCAAACGATTTGATTGGTCTGTATTCTTAATACGTATCTAAAAGACAATTCTTTCCCGCTAAACTACCGAAACGCGGAAAAGGTTTAGTAGTGAGGGTCCGAGGTTAAATAGAGGTTTTAAATGGTTATTTAATTTATTAACCCTTGTCCTGCTGAATATTTATATATGCCACACCCACTACTGATTATCAGCCAATCAGATTACTTGATGCAAATTATTGCAACAAATTCACAATCTGAATGGCAAACAATGTAGATCCTGATTAGATGGCTTCGTGAGAAGCCATCTGATCTGGATCTTCATTGTTTGGAAAATAAGGCATATCCGGGCTCAGCAGGACAAGGGTTAAACCAGTCAGGGAATAGGTGCAAAATGCTAGTTTTTAATAAATTAACGATACATAAGCACGAATGCATATGACATTTAAAAACGTAGTTTATTCACGATTTTATTATAAATAATTATGTGATTATTCCGCCACTTGTAAACTCTACGTCGTTAAGGACGTACATTTAACGTTATGTGGCGTATCCAACGTATTTGCATATTTGATCCACTAGTGGATTACCGACTTTAATACATGGCGTTGTTACAGTCTCAGACGCGACGTCATATGACAAAACTATTTTCATGCTAAACTTACTTGAGCATAAAGGTTTTCCTCATTCAAAGAGGGTTACCTGTAAAGAAAAAAACTTGCTGTTAAAGCGAAATTAATTCCTTTAGGAATATACCTATATTCTCATTATGTTAAAAACCCCTAGTAATAAAAACCCTCTAAGAATCACTTTTTATAGAGAAAGGTTAGGTTTACAGGAATGTACATTATTTTTTATTATTTATGCTCCAAGTCATAATTTGTGGGTACTCGGTAGAACCGCCTCAATGAGGCGGTTCTTACTAGCACCCTCAACCTATGTTTGGAGGGTATATAAGAAAATATCACAAATTTTCATTTAAACAAATGTTCGTTTTTGAGATATGAAAAGTTGCTCTATGCCTCACGGATGTGTCATCGTAAGGTGAGGGATTCTCGAAAGGTTTCTCTTTGTAAATTATGTCTGATTATATGCTGGATGTATCAATAACCATTCCTATTGTGTCGTTGCGTCGTCCAGTGAAAGGCGGGAAAGAGACAGTAGAGTTAGTAGACGCGATAAATCAAAGCACTGACAGTACTGGTGGGTCGATAGTCTCTGATGATTACATGAAAAATGGTCCCGAACGGGGACTTCGATTGTGTCGTTTAACCCTAAAATTCTAGTATAGTAAGCAAACGCTGTAGACCCTGATCAGACGCCGCATTCTCATCTGGATCTTCACTGTTTGCCAAACCCAACCCACGATTCCAGTCCAGATTCTATAGATAATCCTCTCACGCATATATGAAAACAGCGCAGCTATTTTCTATAAACACAGTTCCTGGTTATCCGACAGGCCTGTGATAGTCACTTGACCTTTAGCACTGAAAAGCTTTTATGCGCTTTATAATTTTGGCTTTCGGCCCCCGCCCATAGGGGCCTGAAAAAATTAATGGACTGCATGATGCTTCCACGCAGAGCTGAAACCAACCGCACACGAGTACTGGTAAACCGCTAAGAGGATCTAAGTCTGCCCAGGCAAAGCGGTGCGAGTCCGACCATCCATGCTTTTAAACCTTTTTGGGTTCATTGGCCGAAAGGGCTTGAGATGTCATTTCATCTAAACGTCGGGTAAAAGTCCCACAAAATTGAAAGCAACGTCTCCACAATAACTTATATAGTTTTGACGGGGACGTTAAACATCTAAACAAACAAATCAACAACTTTGGCATCGAGGACTAGAAAAATAAGAAAAGGAGTGTAAAAATGGAAGAAATAAAAACATACTATATTCTGCTCTTTACTAAAGTTAGAACTGCAGGTCTTGTCTACATAATATCAACTTGGTGCTGTATCTCAAACCGATATTTTATTATGCTCCCCGAAGGGGGAGCCATATAGTCGCCGCTTTGTCCGTCCGTCCGACCGTCCGTCCGTCTGTCCATCCGTCCGTCCGTCACGCTCTATATCTCTAAAAGTATTAAAGGTATTTAAGTGAAACTTGATATACTGATAGAGGGCGATGAGGGGAATCGTAAAATACAAGAACCATAACCCTGTCACCAGTATTTATGGAGTTACTTCGCTTCTTAACTATTTCAATGAAAAGATTGTCCAGAGCATATCTCTGAAAGTATAGAAGGGATTTAAGTGAAACTTGATACATTGATAGATGGCCATCAGAGGAAGTGCAGAGTGCAAGAATTGTAACTCTATCACAAGTAATTACATAGTTATTTCCCTTTTTAGTTTTTGCTATATTAAGCTTGTCCTGAGCATATCTCTAAAAGTTTTAAAGGTAATTTAGTGAAACTTGATACACTGATAGGGGGCTATGAGAGAAATCGCAGAATGCAAGAAGCATAATCCTACCAACAGTATTTATGGAGTTACTTCCCTTCTTAATTAGGGCCCTACACAGTATTTTGGGTGCCCTATAGTAATCTCCTTGTCAGTCAGTTTCAAATCTAAACCAAAACATTTAACCAGTTATAACTTCAAAGTTATATCCCTACTCCCATGAAACTTCACACTCATACTAACAATCACAAGACCTACATTCTGACAAACCATATTGCTTTTGTCCGTGTGTTTGTCACGCCTTAACCAAAAAACTTAACCTCGGCCATAACTTCAAAAGTATTTGCCCTACTCTCATGAAACTGCACACACTTACTTACTATCACAAGACCTACATTCTGACAAAGGGCCATAACTTTATTGCTTTTCGGTGTGTGTTTGTCAGGCCATAACCAAACAACTTAAACTCGGTTAAAATTTTAAAAGTTTTTATCCTACTCTCATGAAACTTCACACACATACTTACCATCACAAAACCTACATGCTGACAAAGGGCCATAATTATGTTGCTTATTTTCACTGAATTATCTCCCGTTTTTCAAAAAATATCTCATGTTGTTTCATAACCATGGGTAATAGGGCTTTCATATTTCACATATGTATTCTTTGTGACTTTCTTCATTGAAAATCACTTACTAGGGAACACAAAACTGAGTTTCTTTGTCTTATGGTTTAAGATTTACATGCCCTTGCACGGAAGGGGCCTTACATTTCTCCTTATTTTTGGAGTATTTGTTGAAAATTACTAACTAGGGAATTCTTAGACTTTAGGTTAAACCCATTTGGTACCGGAAACCCCAAAAGGGGTAAGTGGCAAACAGTGCAGGCCCAGATCAGATGCCATGAAACTCGTGTTTGTCACGCCTTAACCTGGCCCTACACTTATGAAACTTCACACACATACTTACCATCACAAGACCTACATTCTGACAAAGGAGAATAACTTGTGTGTTTGTCACACCTAAACCAAAAACCTTAACCTCGGTGATAACTTCAAAAGTATTTTGTCTACTCTCATGAAACATCACACATAATTACCATCACAAGACCTACATCCGGACAAATTGCATTTGGGTGTGTGTTTGTCAGGCCATACCCAAACACTTTAAACTCCGGTCAAAATTTTAAAAGTATTTGTCCTACTCTCATGAAACTTCACACACATACTTACATTACAAAAACCTACATTCTGACCAAGGGCCATTACTATACTGCTTATTTTCACTAATCATCTCCCCTTTTTCAAAAAAAATATCTCCTGTTATTTCATAACCATGGGTGATAGGGCTTTCATGTTTCACATGTGTATTCCTTGTGTCATTTTCCATTGAAAATCACTTACATGTACTAGGGAACACAAAATTGAGTTTCTTAGCCTTATGGTTTAAGATTTACAGGTCCTTGCAGGGAATGGGCCTTACATTTCTCATTTTTTGCATTCTTTGTTGAAAATCACTACCTAGTTTCTTTATTTGTTCTCCAAATATCAGCTGAGGGTACTCATTAGAACCTCCTCATTCAGACGGTTCTAACGAGTACCCATAACCTTTGTCTTCAAACAAATCTTATCAAACTTCAAAGTGTATAGGATCATTTCACTAAAATAACCCTCCTACTACTGCGCATCTTCGGGGAGCATCCCTCGGTTTCACCGATGCTCTTGTTTGTTCTAGATGGGCCTCACTAATCCCTTTTGTCTCCCTTTCGCTTTCAATGCGTGCAATTTCAAGTCCTTATTAACCTTCAACATACCTAGTTCATGTTCCCTTTCCTTTTCCTTCTCGTCTAGCTTAGCTTGTTCATGTGCTATTTCCTTTACATTTTCTGTCCTTTCCTTTTCTTTTTCTACTGACCTTAACCATTCTAAAACCCATTGTTCTTGCCTTTCTGCTCTCTCATTATCTTGCTGCAGCTTAACAAAATCTTGCAAACCTTTCCCCACATAACCCTACTCCTTTCCCATTTGCATTTAACGCTGCAATATTGATAAGGTAAATCTCGCGTGACTATGAAAACGTCTGTAAACTGGTCAGTAATGATCAGTTATGATTGAATGGGCTTAATTAAAACGTTAAGATATGTGTTATACGCATTAATCCACCTAAAACGTTAGTTATTAATGCACACGCGATTTGAAATGTCAATTACTCTCCGTAAAGTATGAGGATACGTACTGCTAGTCTAATATGATGTCATGAGTTGACGATGTGTACAGTAAAGGGCTACATTCTGAAGTTTCATCACATTACAACACTCAGATCGTAACCATCAATGTTTCTATTACGCCACACTTAACTTCAAGCCATAGCTTATATATTAACGCTACCGTACTGTCAACGTCAGTAAATTGTTAACGTCACTACGTCAGAACCATGTGTGGGTAAGATCAATAAGTAACTCCAGTTTAACTTAGTAGAATGCCGGGTGGCACAATTAAGTGGGGTCTACTTAAAATTTTCGTTACCAAGAAAAAGTGGGGTTTACCTTGCCTTCCTGCTAAGAAGAAACCTTGAACTTGTCAGTATCCATTTAACCCTTATCTTGCTGAATATTCATATAAGCCACACCCATTTCTGTTTATCAACCAATCAAATTACTTGATGTAATTTATTGCTACAAATTCATAAACTGAATGCCAAACAATGTAGATCCTGATCAGATGGCTTCTTCAGAAGCCATCTGATCTGGATCTACACTGTTTGCAAAGATAGGGGTTGTTGTGAACAGCAAGATAAGGGTTAATTGAATACATGGGATTCGCACTTCATCAATGCAGGAAGGATGATTCAAGTTAATTCTCAAATGTGGCTATCAATGCTAGTTTAGATGTGAAAAGAACATGACGTATGAAATTGTTAGAACACTTGAAATTTTAGAGCACCAATGTGCTGTTTCACAACTGGGAACACCTGCCAGAGATCAATTTATCTCACTTCACGACACCAAATGTTACATTTGGGTTTACGGCGTCCCCCGAACCACCATTCTGACAAGACGACCGAAGTTGATCTCTGACAGGTGAACGGGCAACTGTGGGGTAAGGCACAAGAAAGATGTTATATGCAAGACATAAAGTATTAACCGTAACTATATACAACAATAACAACACTAATCACTACATGTACTTCTGTAATCATCTCACGGCGCTCGCCCCGAAGGCAAAACTACGTTTTGTGTTCGGGACGGTGATATGAAAGTTATATAGAAGCAAATTACAAAATAAACGAACAACAGCAACAACAACAAAAAAAAAAAAAAAAAATGGCCGGCAAAAAATATCAGTCCACTTGGGTGGATTATGTCGACGCACTTGCTTAAACCGATTTTACATGGCCATAATCCTCGCCCTTACCTCTGTCGCGGTAAACACTAATTTTGTTTAGTCCGCATGAGACTTCCTAACTCATCAGTGTAACATCTCCGAGAACATACAAATAAAAAAAAACTACAGAGATGAATCAAGGTTGAGGACTCGACAGCATACAACAACAAGTTTGAGTAGCAGGATTTAGGTAAAGAGTTAAATAATTGCACATTTATATTTCTTTTCAAGGTTCTGGAGAATGTCGGCAATGGGTACGGTTCCAGTTATCATCACGAAAACACGCTTATATAATTTTGAACCCCTTTAACACCATTTTTATATAGTGACATTGGGGTTTACAGGGGTAAACATTATTTTTCTTATTTCTTCTCAAAAACGTAGATTGTGGGTACTCCATAGAAACGCATTGTCGAGGCTGTTCTATCCTGTCCCCTCAATCTATGTTATGAGCAAAAATAAGACAACTTTCGCAAATTTTCATCTTAAAGTTTTCTTTGCAATGCATTTATGTAGGCGTGTTTTCATAATGCAGTAGAAAGGTGACAGTTTGTACACCTATAGTATTGATATTTTGCCTGTTTGTTGAACCTGCGTAGGCACATGCACACAAAAACAGGATTTGAGGGTCACTGATGATGCCTAATTAGCAGAAACTAGCTAGTTTGGCCCAGGAAACATGTACACTCAATATTTTACAGTTCTGTGGTGTATTCATTGCTTCCAAAGGATAACCCTTCTAGATTATATTTAAATGCATCACATGAAATACTACAGACAAATTATTTCGCCTTGGTGTTTCTTTTCAAGGTATTGGAGAATGTCGGCCACGGTTATAGCTCAAGTACTGGGATTTTCAGGGCATCAGCTTCTGGAATATATCTGTTCACTCTGACCATATTATCTAAAGCAAAATCACAGTATGCTCATATCCAGCTGATGAAGAACAAGGATGAAATTGGACGAGTGTTTGCTGGTTCCGATACTGCAGGGTGGCCACAGTCAGGAAGTGTAACCGTAGCTACGCGGTTAGCAAAAGAGGACGAAGTATACTCTCAAGAATTTCCAGGACACGAGGGTCACCTACACGGAGACTTTTTCTGCTCGTTTTCAGGAGTGCTTTTACAGACAGATCATGAGTAAATTAAAGCTGATCACAAGAAAGATGTTATATACAAGACACAAATTATTAACAGTAACTATATACAACAATTCCAACACTAAACACTACATGTATTTGCTTCTATAATTATTTCACGGCGCACGCCCCGAAGGCAAAACTACATTCTGTGTTCGGGACGGTGATGTGAAAATTATATAGAAGCAAATAACTAAGTAAACAAAAAAAAAAAAAAAAACAGGCCGGCAAAAAATAAAAGTCCCCTTCGGGTGGATTATGTCGACGCTCTTGTGCACCCGGGGTTTCACAACAAGAATCACTCTTCTTATTGCAAGTCAGGGTCGTAACTCTTGAGCATTGCCTTCACTTCCATTTTTTAAATCTCTGGATATTTGAAACATTCTATTCCATTAGACCTTCTGCCAGTCAACTGGTCTGATCGATCAGATTAATGGAGATGCCGGCCTCTGCAGGGCACTTCTTCCCTGATATTCGTACATATACCTGCTCCTATAGTTCAGGGATCAGCAGGTCATCACACCTCATCTGGACAGTAAGTGCTGTCACAGGGTCTTGTTTGGCCCGTCACCTTGTTGTGTGTAATCTTATTCTATCGACCTGCTACTGATATAAGGTCCATTTCTAAGGGTATTTATATCCATGAAAACTACAGGAAAATCATGCATTACTGTGCTAGCTCGCCAAAATTGTGAGAAGTAAAGATACTATCCACAATCATAGTCAGACAGCAAATTTCAGCAGATAATTAATCTCCATTACAAACGCATTTCCTTTAGGTAAAAAAATGAAACGTCCCGACATGTCAATGGTATAACTCCCGTTTAGTGCGAATATCCATCACATTGTGACTGGCATGAAAAATATATATGACACTATTTGGCGCTTGGCGACTTTTTAGGCAAACTATATAAAATCAGACTTATAAATTCGGAACTTATATATAGCGGCCAACTGTATGGCGAATAATTTCCCGACAAACCACCCATGTACACATCGTATGATATATGCACGATTTGTGCGTGGAGCGGCATATTTTCTCTACTATATTTCACCTGAAATATTTTAGTCGCGCTGCTTTGCCATATACCTACTGAAATAATTTAGATATTAATAATAATTTAGGTTTCCTATTCCATCTCGTAGCACCTAATACCTGTGGCTTTGCAGAAGGGAATCGAAGCGAATTCGCCGTCTAAAACAGAAGAATCTACACAATTAATCTACAGCTCTCATCAGAGACACCAAAGGGAAAGAAACACAAACGCGAAACAACAGACCCTAATGGAAAGCGGAAAGCCAAAATGACAGTTACTTTCCCGAACAAGATGTGTTTGTGAAACACTGATGCCCCCGGACAGCGCATGTTAAATATGAAAGCAGTATCACTAAGCAATCAAAAGGTATGACCAAGAAATGTAGGCGCTAGAGCGATGACAAAGTTTTTCTAAAAACTGCCACTGTGACCTTGACCTTGAGGTCATGATCTTGAAAGTCGAACTCGCTCGAGATATTGTCATAAGGAACATTTGTGTGAAGTTATATTGAAATCAGTAAAGAAATGTTGGCGCTAGAGCGATGACAAAGTTTTTCTAAAAAAAGGCCACAGTGACCTTGACCTTGAGGGGGGGGGGTGTCTGGATGGACAAAAATTATGGTACCACTAGAAAGGTCTTGTGACAAGGAGTGCACGTGTGAAATATGAAAGCCATACTACTTACCAATCGAAAGTTATGGCCAATGTTAAAGTTTATAAAAGTAGGTCAAAGGTCAAGGTCAAGGTCACGAGGTAAAAAATTATGGTACCGCTAGAAAGGTCTTGTGACAAGGAGTGCACACTTGAAATATGAAAGCCCTACCACTTACCAATCGAAAGTTATGGCCAATGTTAAAGTTTTTAAAAAGTAGGTCAAACATCACGGTCAAGGTCACAAGGTCAAAAATTATGGTACCACTAGAAAGGTCTACTGACAATGGATGCACATATGAAATATGAAAGCCCTATCACTTACAAATCGAAAGTTATGGCCAATGTTAATGTTTTTAAAAAATTTGAAAAAATAGGTCAAAGGTCAAGTTCAAGGTCACGAGATCAAAAATTATGGTACCACTGGAAAGGTCTTGTGATAAGGTATACACATGTGAAATATGAAAGCTCTATCTATTACCATTTAAAAGTTATGCCCAATGTTAAGGTTTTTGTAGACAGACAAACAGACAGACAGACCAAGAACTATATGCCCCCGAATCTCTTAGATTCCGGGGGCATAAAAATAGCCAAAAAGCCTACATAGAATTTAACAAATGCTTTAAGATATAGGTCCCTTTCGAGAAGACCAACAATCCTTAAGTTGTTTGTAAGACCATCAGATTTGTGCACATGTAGTTTTGACATTTTGCAAGTTTGAGTAGCAGGATTTAAGCATAGAGTTAAATATTTGCACATTTGTATCTCTTTTCAAGGTTCTGTAGAATGTCGGCAATGGGTACAGTTCCAGTTATCATCACGAAAAGACGCTTATATAATTTTGAACCCCTTAACCCCACTTTAATATAGTAAAACTGGGGTTTACAGGGGTAAACATTATTTTTCTTATTTCTTCTCAAACAGGTAGATTGTGGTTACTCGATAGAACCGCCTTGTCGAGGCGTTTCTATCGATTCCCCTCAATCTATGTTTTGAGCAAAAATAAGATAACTTTCGCAAATGTTCATCTATAAGTTTTTTACAGTGCATTTATGTAGGCGTGTTTTCGTAATGCGGTAGAAAGGTGACAGTTTGTACACCTATTGTATTGATATTTGCCTGTTTATGAACCTGCGTAGGCACATGCATACACAAAACAGGATTTGAGGATCACTGATGAGGCCTAATTAGCCGAAAGTAGGTAGTCTGTCCCTGAAAACATGTACACTCCATATTTTCCAGTTCTGTGGTGTATTCATTGCTTCCAAAGGATAACCCTTCTAGAATATATTTAAATGCATCACATGAAATAGTATAGACATATTATTTCGCCTTAGTGTTTCCTTTTAAGATGCTGGAGAATGTCGGCCACGGGTACAGTTCAAGTACTGGAATGTTTAAAGTTCAAGCGTAGGCACACGTATATTAGGAATAGGATTTATTATTATCGTCTGAAAGTTTGTGCCTCTGTGTTTCATTTTAAGGTACTGGAGAATGTCGGCCACGGTACAGTTCAAGTATTGGAATGTTTAGAGCACAAGCGTAGGCACACGTATATTAGGAATAGGATTAAATATTATCGTGTGAAAATTTGTGCCTCTGTGTTTCCTTTTAAGGTACTGGATAATGTCGGCCTCGGTACAGTTCAAGTACTGGAATGTTTAGAGCACCAGCGTGGGCACACGTATATTGGGAATAGGATTTAATATTATTGTCTGAAAGTTTGTGCCTCTGTGTTTACTTTTAAGGTACTGGAGAATGTCGGCCACGGGTACAGTTCAAGTACTGGAATGTTTAGAGCACCAGCGTCTGGACGTTATATGTTTACACTGACCATATTATCCAAACAGGAAGTCCAGTATACTTTTATTCAGCTGATGAAGAACAAGAAGGAGATTGGACGAGTTTTTGCTGGATCCGATACTGCAGGTTGGCCACAGTCAGGAAGTGTAACCATAGCAACACGCTTATCAAAAGAGGACGAAGTATACTCTCGGGAAATTCCGGGTTAGGATGAGTTAGGAGGCCTTCATCCGGACTGAGCAAACTAGAGCTGTCAGTTAAACTGACTAGGGCCCCGGCAGCGCTATCAGAGGAGTAGGAAAATGTTGATGTTAAAAAAGACGTTTTTTTTTCCTTTCACCTCTAAGTATGACCTTGACCTTTGAGGTACGGACCTGGGTCTTGCGCGTGACACACTGTCACATTATGGTTAATATTTCTGCTAAGTAATATTTAAATCCATCCAGGTATAAGAAAGTTATAGATTGGACACAATAAAAGACGCTTTTTTGACCTTTTATCTCTAAGTATGACCTTGACCTTTGAGGTACGGCTGTGGGTCTTGCGTGTGACACTTCGTCACATTATGGTTAACATTTCTGCCAAGTAATATTTAAATCCATCCAGGAATAATAACAAAGTTATTAATTGGACACAGGAAAGACCCTTTTTTGACCTTTAACCTCTAAGTATGACCTTGACCTTTGAGGTACGGACCTGAGTCTTGCGCGCAACACTCCATCACATTATGGTTAACATTTCTGCCAAGTAATATTTAAATCCATCCAGGAATAAGAAAGTTATGGAGGATAAAAAATTTGTGGACGGACAGACGGACAGACAGACAGACAGACAGACGGACGGACAGAGTGATTACTATAGGGCACCCACACTTTCAGTGCGGGGCAAAAGTTATGGAGGATAAAAAAAATTGTGGACGGACAGACGGACAGCCGGACGGACGGACAGACAGACGGACGGACAGAGTGATTACTATAGGGCACCCACACTTTCAGTGCGGGGCCCTAATTATTTGTCTAAATCGCGACGGAAGTAAGGGCGAGGATTGTGGCCACGTAAAATCGATTTAAGCCCCCCAGTGGAAATCTTCCACTGACCGTTCCAAGGCGGCTCTTCTGTGGCGATTTATTTATGTTGTTGTTTGTTACTTACTGTGTGTATCACTTGTGTCTTTTAATTTTGGATGGCCATATGGCCATTTTGTGGGAAAGTAACTGTCCTTATGGCCTTCCTTTGTTTAGGTTTCCATTATGGTCTGGTCGCTTAATGTTTGTATATTTTTCCCTTTGGTGTCTTTTATGGGTGGAGTAAGTTAATTGTATCAATTCCTGATCTTTGTTTTACTTCTACTAAACACGGGTCACCTACACGGAGACAATTTCTGCTCGTTTTCTGGAGTGCTTTTACAGACAGACCATGAGTAAATCGAAAGCGGATCATTATGAAAAGTGTAGATAGTAGAACTTCGATGGCTCGAACACCACTGGCTCGTTTACTAGGGCTGAGTCGAACCCTTTCTGGAGTCACTTGGAAATTGCTCTGCGTAAGAAACATTGTAGCATAATTACCGAGATTTTCGACTTTTATCTTGCAAATGTCTGCTGTGTGTACTCATTAGAATCGCCTCGATGAGGCGATTCTAATGAGTGCACACACCATATATCTTTATTATAGGACATAGAAAAGGTGTCCCTAAATATCCCGTTATGCCTCTTGGTAGTAATGCACTAGTCATTTGTAACTCCCCCCCCCCCCACACACACACCTACGGGGATGGGTGGGGGATAGCGGGGCTAATGTGCGGGATAGTTACCCTCTATGTTCCCCCGTAGTGCCGGGTTAATGCAGGGGTTTTGATATTATGCAAACATACCCCAGTCGAATTAACTTTTATAAACAGCGGGGCAATAACATTCAGGGGGTCCCCGCAGGGCAGGGCTTCTAGCAGAGCTGTGAAAAGTGAAAAGTCATTGTCCCCGCTATTTCCAGTAGTTGTTACAAATGACTGGTGCATAACCTGCATTCGTTCAATGATGATCTACCTTTGTCTCGAATAGATTTCCGTGGTCGCAAAGGTGTTCGAGCCGTTGAAGTTCGATTGTATGAACACAGAAATTCTTTCGCACCCCATGTTGTGGGTGGATGAGGCGAAGGTGTTCACACTGTCTTTAGTATTCACCGTCTATCATCTACACCGGAAATAGAATCCCGGTGAATCGATAAAAATGACTGAAGGATAAGGGGTGCCTCTTGAAAATGGATATTTTTACTGCTTGTAAGTTTTAGTTTTAGAATACTGTTATCAATATCAATATCAGTAGTGGACATAATTTGCTGCTGCTGTGAGAAGTGTTTTGATTATTAAACACACGATCGTGCAATTACAGACCGAATGTTCGATAGCTGGTACCACGAACTGAATGGATTTTGACAAGTTCCTTGTTGTTTTTTTAATGTTTATGCCTTTCTTCTGAAGGTTTTCCACTTAATCAGATAGAACAATGATCAAAAAATAATTTGCAAAAGAAACTCGCCTCAAACTGTACTTTCAACACAACTGTTTGCCAAAACGTAAATTTACCTGTTGTACGGCGAATAGTAGCTTGGTGTACGGCTTATAGCAAATTATTGTAACAGAAAGTGTACGGCGAATAGTTCCATGTTTATAGCTGATAACATTTTAAAAGTAACTCGACCGTTCCTACGGTGCTTCTCATACATCCATGAGGATTGTACTGCTCTGTATATATGATGAAACGTATGTCTTGTCAAAGTTGGGTGTTATATTTTGTCAAACATGCTGCTTATGGGTAACGAAATGTAAACAATGGTCGGCATGAACTGGGGCTAAATCAAGGGACTCACCTGTCACAACATCTTTATCCAGTGTCATCAGAATTTTAAGACCATATTTTGCCACATACGCGTTATTTTGTGTTAAAAAGAAGTGCGCATTATCAAAACACGCTAAAAGGGTTATCCTTTGGAAGCAAATAATACACCACATACAGTGAAACTTCGATGACTCGAACACCGGTGTCTCATTAACCATGGTTGATTCGAACTCATTCTTGAGTCCCTAGAAAAAACTTTCCATAGGGCCTGATAAAACATTGTTAGGGATAACTTCGAACAAATGTTATTGTGAAAAGATATGTTGCGTGTACTCATTAGAATCACCTACACACAGCATACCTTAATTTAATACAAGCGTTATGCCTCCTGACATAACCCTGTTAATAACCCTCAGAGGCTCGAACTACTACTGTCTCGAACACATTTTCACCACATTTTTGGAAAGTTGTGACTCCCCCCCCCCCCCCCACACACACACAAAAAACATACCGATTTGGAACGGTCAACAATAAGTTTTAGGGGGCTTAAGTTATTTTAACGACATCCAAACCATTACTTTTATTTTACTTGATGATGGGGTATAAAACATGATCATTCTGTTTTTTTTGTTTGTTTTTTTTTTTTGTCTGTTGCATGATGTTTTTCCTACTTACCATTAATCAACACGTGTAACAAAGAACAAATATAAAAGCCACAATGACTCTTGTCTGACGACGAACGCAACATTAGTTGAGACTTGGTGGACCAAACGACAAACATAGATTTTCACTGCAGTCCTTACGGGCCCCGCCCATCGGGGCTTGGAGAAATAGATTGGGATGCACGGTGCTTCCACGCAGGACTGAAACTACCGCACGTGAGTACTGGTTAACTTCTTTGATGGACTATGCCAGCCCAGGAAAAGTAGTCCAAGTCAAACCGTCCAGTGCATATAAGCCCTATTGGTTTCATTGGGCGGCAGGGCTTGAGATGTCATTTCATCTCAATGTCGGGTAAAAGTCCCACAAAATTGGAAGCATCGTCTCCAAAATGACCTAAATTGTGTTGACGGGGACGTTAAATCACGACCAAACAAACAAACTGCAGTCCTTCGTCCCGCCCATCGGGGCTTGAAGACATAGATTGGGCTGCATGATACTTCCAGAGCTTAAACCGCCCACAAACGAGTACTGGTAAACAGCTAATCGGCTGTAAGCCTGCTCAGGAAAAGTGGTGTGAGTCTGAACGTTCATGCATATCACCATATAGAGGATATTTGATTTTTTTCAGTGTAAGATCGAATTTTATTTCATCGAATGAACATCAAAACTGTTATTTTCACGAGTGGCGTAGCCACGAGTGAAAATAGCAGTTTTGGTGTTCATGAGTGAAATAAAATTTGATCTTGCACTGAAAAAATCAAATTTTCTGTTTCTTACATGCTTCAAAAGGCAATATTTAGCGTCTTTAATGGTGTCGCTCACATTCGGAGAAAATTATCTTTGTTCCTGTTCGTTTCGCGTCAATTTAGTGGTGTCCATCGTGTTTAGTGGGTATACTAGTGGGTGTAAACTGAAAGTTTGCACCTGAGAAATGGCCTGGGATGGTATTATTATGAATGATTAATGAAATAATTGAGAGAGTAGTTTTCCAAAGAAGTTGCTGGCAAGTCTCACGTCGCGCGACAAAAGACGTGACGTCAGCGTCATAAATGACGTCAGTAACGTCACCGTCACACATGAACGGGCTATGCGTCAATTAGAACACATTTCAGTATTGTTCAGTTATCTGACAAAATTAGAGTTAGATTTGAAGAAAAAAGTAGTCCCTAACAGTGAAAAACAAAAAATCGTATTTTCACTGTTTGAAACAGTGAAAATATCGATTTATATTTCACTGATAAATCTCTATCATTCATTGAAAAGAAATTGGTTTCATTCGGCGGCAGGGGCTAAGATATCATTTCATCTCATTGTCGGGTAAAAGTCCCACAAAATTGGAAGCAACGTCTCCAAAATGACCCATATAGTGTTGACGGGGTCGTAAGACTCGAGTCAAATTCAATCAAACAAACAAACACCTATTAGCTTCACATGACTCACATAGTCTAGCCAATTGAGGTATGCCTAGGCAATTGGTATATGTCATTCAACACAAGTAAATTGGACAATGCTTAGCACAACCCAAGGAATAAAGCAATAGAAATGAGTATACTTTAGTAGAAACTTTTTTTTTCTTTTTTTTTATTTGTTTCTTTGAATTGAGGTTTAACGTCCCCATCAATACTATTTAGGTCATTTCGGAGACTTTGCCTCCAATTTTTTCGAGACTTTTACATACAGAGCCGCCGGACAAATCAAAGGAATTTACATGTAGGGAAGGTCAGATTCGCGACATTTTGCCTGGGCAGACTTTGACACTCTAAGCGGTTTACCAGTAGTCATGCGGTCGATTTGGAAGTTTGATTTTTGATTGATTGATTTGAGGTTTAACGTCCACGTCGACACTGTAAAGGTCATTTTGGAGACGTTGCTTCCAATTTTGTGGGACTTTTACCCGACATTGAGATGAAATGACATCTCAAGCACTGCCGCCCAATGAAACCAATAGGGTTTATAAGCATGGACGGGCCGACTCGCATCGCTTTACCTGGGCAGGCTCACCGTTGTCTCACCTCTGTGGTTCTTTGATTTCTGTGTTCACGGAGATGTTGCACTGATGAGTTAGGAGGCCTTCATGCGGACTGAACAAATTATTTGTCTAAATCGTGACGGCAGTAAGGGCGAGGATTGTGGCCACGTAAAATCGATTTAAGCCCCCCAGTGGAAATCTTCCACTGACCGTTCCAAGGCGGCTCTTCTGTGGCGATTTATTTATGTTGTTGTTTGTTACTTACTGTGTGTATCACTTGTGTCTTTTAATTTTGGATGGCCATATGGCCATTGTGTGGGAAAGTAACTGTCCATATGGCCTTCCTTTGTTTAGGTTTCCAACATGGTCTGGTCGCTTAATGTTTGTATTTCTTTCCCTTTGGTGTCTTTTATGGATGGAGTAAGTTAATTGTATCAATTCCTTATCTTTGTTTTACTTCTACTTAGATCCTATAAGCAGTTTACCAGTCCTCGTGTGCGGGTCGGTTTCAGCTCTGCGAGGAAGCATCATGCAGCCCATATTCTTCTTCAAGCCCCGATGGGCGGGGGCGATCTGCATGGAAGTATCATGCAGTGTAATAGCTCAGCGGTTAATGTGTTTGCCTCTGATTTTAGGGGTCTGCGGTTCGATTTGCTGCAGCGGTAATAAAGTTGCGGTGTCCAAACATGCTACACTGGTATCATTTGCCGGGATAAATGCCCCAAAATGCACCGTCTATCGGATCGGGACGTTAACTGGGTCCCCCTACCCCCGTGCAGGGAGAACCATCCCTTATGCAAGTTAGAGATCTTTACGTAATAACATGACGAGTTTAAACAATAGTTTATTAGTTAACTATAAAATCATAACGTGTACTCAACTAATATAACATTGTTTAAACTAATCGTGTAATGTAATCACAATGATGGTGAGCTCTCAGATCCATTACCTGTGACAAATGGAGTCAAGCAAGGCTGTGTGCTAGCCTAGACACTGTTCAGCATGATGTTCGCTGCCATGCTCACAGATGTTTTCCAGGAGGGTGACAACGCCATACCGATTAGGTTTCGCTTTGATGGGAAGCTTTTCAATCTCGGGAGGTTGCAAGCCAAATCCAAGGTGCACACAGAGGTGCTAGAGGAGTTCGTCATTGGAGATGACATGGCACAAGGTGCATAATTACTGTGTAGGTTTTCATCCTGCAGATCTGGGGTATGCATAATGTACACCTGACAGTAATGGCCAATTATGTCCGATCGCAGTAGTGGTTTTAGGGGTACTCAACGGCCCAGTCAACACTATTTAGGTCATTTTACCGAACAGTTTACCTAGCCACCCTTCTCCTGTGCAGGCTTATACGTAAGCGGTTATACTCTTCTTGAATCAGCGGAAGGGAGAAAATGAAGGAGATAATGACCGATGATCAATTTCCTCCACAACAGTGTTGCTGTTGGATAGATAGATAGATAGATAGATAGATAGATAGATAGGTAGATAGGTAGATAGATAGATAGATAGATAGATAGATAGATAGATAGATAGATAGATAGATAGATAGATAGATAGATAGATAGATAGAATCTCCATGATCCGTTGGTCGGGGCAAGCATATATACCCTTAAAGTTGGGTAAAAACGGAAGTGGTCCATCATTGGCATTTAACAGTTAAGAATACAGGGGTAGCCATATCTATTCGCCGTACCCTTTTTTGGCTATATTCCGTACAGCTACCTGGTTGTAAACAGCTAAACGCCGTACACATGGTTTTTTTGGTTTTTAATAAATACGCTTAGTGTATGATAAAATCATGACCAGAGAAACTTTTCAGATACTATCCATTATAAACAGAAACAGGTGGAAGAAAGTTTAAGCGGAAATAAATCAAGAAATTATGAAATCTGTAACCTATTTTCGAAAATGCTGGTCTTCACCCAGTACTAAGCATCGTTAAACTTGTGTTTCTGACTTTAAATCGATACATACAGCATAGATAAACGCATAAAATCTTGCAGAAATCCCTCTGTTATTTCAAGGAAATAAATTTACACTTCGCGGGCAGAAAATAGATAAGAAATAAAGGCTACACTCACCGTGTTCCATGCCTACTTTCGGTTTCAATCGATTCACCGGGATTCTATTTCCGGTGTAGATGATAGACGGTGGTATTGCCTTGTGAATTTGCCCAATATTGACAATAACCCGTGATTTTGGATTGATTATTTGGTTTGATTTGAGGTTTAGCGTCCCTGTCAACACTGCAAAGGTAATTTTGGAGACGTTGCTTCCAATTTTGTGGGACATTTACCCGACATTGAGATAAAATGACATCTCAAGTCCTTCCGTCCAATGAAACCAATAGGGGTTATAAGCATGGACGGGCCGACTCGCACCCTTTGCCTGGGCAGGCTTAGATCCTCTAAGCAGTTTACCAATACTCGGGTGCGAGTCGATTTCAGCTCTGCGTGGAAGCATCATGCAGCCAATATATTTCTTTAAGTCCCGATGGGCGGGGGCCGTCCAGGTGTAAGACAATATATTAGTTCATCACGAAAACACACCTATATAATTTTATATCGTAAAACTGGGGTTTACAGAGCTAAACATTAATTTTCGTATTTCTGCTCTAAGATATAGATTGTGGGTACTCGTTAGAACCGCCCAAATGAGGCGGTTCTAACGTGTACCAACAATCTATATTTTGAGCAGAAATAAGAAAAATATCACAATTTTTCATCTTAAATTTTTCGTTTTTCTGGTGATAAAATTTACTTTGTATTTGCAAAGGCGTGTTTTCGTACTGTGTACATTAAAAAGTCTTGGGGTGAAAGAATTAAAGATTAATCAGGGTATTTTATACTACAGCAGATCTCATTTTCATTTTTTTCTTATATTTCGTCGCAGAAAATGAGACTACACATTTCATGTGATTTATCAACTGGAGCTGATCGTCTCGGCCCATCAGGGCTTGAACAAATAGATGGGCTGCATGATTACTCCACCCAGAGCTGAAACCGACCCGCACACGAGTACTGGTAAACCGCTTAGAGGATCTAAGCCTACCCAGGCAAAGCGGTGCGAGTCGGACCGTCCATGCTTATAAACCCTATTAGTTCCATTGGGCGACAGGGCTTGAGATGTCATTTCATCTCAATATCGGGTAAAAGTCCCACAAAATTTGACGCAACGTCTCCAACATTACTTATACGGTGTTGACGGTGATGTTAAGCCTCAAATCAAACAAACAAAATCTACTGGAGCTAATTCATAAGAAATGCTGTCAGATCTTCTCTAAAATATTAGGAAAAATATGACAGCCGTCCGCTTTAAAACCTTACTTGACGCTTCAAGGATGAATAGCTGACACTTCGTGGATCATTACGATAACTCACCCGTGCGACATTCACCATATTTGCATTATTTGCTGGCTCCCAGCTTGCACATTGTCAATATTGGAAAGACAGGTAACCAGACCCCACTGACCTTCGAAGGTCAGGGGGGTCTAGTTACCTGTTTTTCCAACACTGATAACCTTCAGACTAGGAACCAGCAGATAATGCAAATAAGGTGAATAGTGCATTTTTTCACATCTCCAAAATGACTTATACAGTATTGACGGGAATGTTAAACCTCAAATTAAACAAACAAAATCTACTGGAGCTGATTCATAGGAAATGCTGTCGTATCTTCTCTAAAATACAGTGAAACTTCGATAACTCAAACACGGATAATTCGTTTGCTATGGCTAATTCGAACCCATTGTTGGGTCCCTAGATAAGTGTTCTTAAGCTCCAGATATTGGGTTAACGTAACGAAAGTTGTATGAGTTTAACTTGAAATGATATGTTGTGTGTACTCATTAGAATCGCCTCAATGAGGCGATTCTAATGAGTACACACAACATACAGTTATTTTACAAAAAAGTCAAAAATATATGCTAAGGTAATCCCGATCATGCCTCATGATCTGGTAGTAAGTGTAATCCTCAGTAGTTCGAACTATCCCTATCGCGAACAAAATTTCACGGCCCCGAAGGTGTTCGAGTAATCGAAGTTCGACTGTATAGGGAAAATATGACAGCCGTCTGGGAAGTTTGAATCAAATTGACAAATTGACCCAAGGGTTTGGGGGGGGGGGGGGGGGAGTTTAAAATTTATGAGAAATGGCAATTAACATTCTATGCTGATCTTAGCTGGAAAATGGCCTCATTTATTTATATTTTAATATTTATGATAACTCAAATACGGATAGTTCGTCTACCATTGCTAATTCGAAATCGTTCCAGACTCCCTTGAGAACATTTCCATCACGTAAACACGCCTATATAATTCCGACCCCCTTGAATCCCACTTTTATATAGTAAAACTGGGGTTTGGCAGGGATAAACCTTCTTTTTCTTATTTCTGCTCTAAAATATAGATTGTGGGTATTCGTTAGAACCGCCTCGATGAGGCGGTTCTATCGAGTGCCCACAATCTATATTGTGAGTAGAAATAAGAAAAATATCACGATGTTTCATCTTAAAATTTTCGAATATTCGGCGGTTTAGTGTACAATGGATTTGTAGAGGCGCGTATAAGCTCCAGATATCCTTATATTTAAGATAATAATGGATTTTTTTTTCTGAGGTACTCTTGAAAACGTATGTTGTGTGTACTCATTAGAATCACCTCAATGAGGCGATTCTAATGAGTACACACAACATACCTATATTTTATTGAAGATTGTAAGATATTCTAAAGTGATCCCCAGTATACCTCAAGACCTGG
Organism: Lucinisca nassula; assembly: GCA_963580285.1. Taxonomy (NCBI): domain Eukaryota; kingdom Metazoa; phylum Mollusca; class Bivalvia; order Lucinida; family Lucinidae; genus Lucinisca; species Lucinisca nassula. The sequence goes on from OY757026.1 coordinate 14,238,615, forward strand.
CAGTATGAGTAGACAACAGTAATTCGAACAACCCCTCATTCGAACAAATGTTCATGTCCCAGAGGTCGAATTATTGAAGTTTTACTGTATAGGGAAAATATGACAGCCGTCTGCTTTAAAACCTTACTTGACGCTTTAAGGATGAATACATGTAGCTGCCACTTCGTGGATATCCATTTTTCGCATCACGTGAACAAGTCCGTGAAATAAACACCCCGACCCCACTTTATATAGTGAAAACTGGGGTTTACGGGGATATACATTATTTTTCTTATTTCTGCTCCAAGACAAAGGTTGTGGGTACTCGTTAGAACCGCCTCAATGAGGCGGTTCTAACGAGCAACCGCAACCTATGTTTTGAGCACTTTTAAGAAAAAATATTAAAGATTTTCATCCGAAAAGCAACCATTTTGGAGATGTGAAAACTGCACTATATCGCACGGGTGAGTTATCGTAATGCATTTTTCGTTTTTGTTTTCCCAAATGCATGATACATGTAGGTGTCGTCTGGTTATTCATGGACTTTTTCGACTTAAACCATGCATGCAAACATTCGTGGGAAAACGTTCAAAAGTAACATTTCAGTGAAACTGTGTCTTAAGCCTGGCTACATTTTGTGCGAACTCACATTTCTATGGTGGTGAAAGTCAGCGGCATCTTGAAACAATATGGCCCTGGATCACTCACATAATTTCAAAGTGTCACACAGCTTCTGAAAGTCATGTTGGCGACAGCCATTCCATGAAGCACAGCAGTTGCACTTAGAGAGATGATCACCCCCACTTTTAGCTCTGGGTGCCATCTTGTTATTGAGGTTGGACGATTCTAGTATATTTGTTCGGGAGCCACCTTGGGTACATTCCTGTGAAGTTTGAATCATTTGAGAGGAGTTCACATTTGAAGCAAATTTACGTTTTCCTATTTTTTTTTTTTTTTTTTATATCTCAGATGGCCATTTTGCCCTCCACAGCAGAACCGAATGGCTATTTTGGTAGAGGGTCACCGAAGCAACATTTCTGTGAAGTAAGAATCAAATTGACCCAGGTGTTTAGGGAGGCATTTGCACTGAAAGCCAGTTTTTGACCTTTTTCTATTTTTAGCTCTCGCGGTCATTTTGCTCATAGGAACGTAACCATTTTAGCTAATTTTCTAAAAAAAGTCATCTATGCAACATTCCTACGAAGTTTGAATGAAATTAGCCTGAGGGTATAAGCGAAGTTGACGTTTGAAGATTTTTCTATTTTTACCTCTGGTGTCAATCTTGTTCATTAGAGCGGACCTTGTCCTGAGGTTATAAAACTTTTTTCAGGCTTAACTCACTTGAGCATGACATTTGTTCTGTTCATAAATTTTAAAGTGCCAACAATTTTTGAGCAGGTCAAATAACATTATATGCTGACCTTAGCTGGAAAAAATGGTTTCTTTTATTAGTATTTTAATATTTATGAGCATCATACATTTTTGCTCAGTTGAGTTTAGCATGAAAAATATTTTGTAACCTCGGGGCCAGTTTTAGCTATATTGGCAGGTAGCCACATAGGCAACATTCCTTCAAATTGGCACAAGGGCTCAGGAGAAGTTCAAATTAGAAACAAATTTACAGTTTTTCTATTTTTAGCTCTGGTGGCAATTTTGCTCATCGGAGGGAAACCGTTTTTGCTTTTTATGTAGAGGATCACATAAGCTACACTCTTTTGAAATTTGAATGAAATCGGTCGAAGGGTACACGAGGAGTTGTCGTTTAAAGATTTTCTATTTTTAGCTCTAGTGGCCATCTTGTTCATCAGTGTGGAATGATTTTATCTACATGTATTTTGGTAGGGAGTCGCCTGGGCAACATTTTTTTGAATTTGAATCAAATTGGCCCAAGGGTTTAGGAGTTGACGTTCGAGGATTTTTATATTTTTAGCTCTGGTAAACATCTATGTTCATCAGAGTGCGGTTCTAACGAGAACACACAATCTATGTTTTGAGCAGAAATAAGAAAAATATCAAATGAATTCATCTGAAAATTTTCATTTTTCGGTGGTAAAATGTACAATGTATTTGTATAGGCGAGGTTTCGTAAAGCATATAAAACCCTTCCGCCAAAAAAAATCAATAGATGTTATATGTACCTGGGATAGCTTTGCCTGGGCAGGCTCAGACCTCCTAAGGTTTTTTGTTTTTGTTTCAGTACTCGTCTGCGGTCGTTTTCAGCTCTGCATGGAAGCACCATCCCTGCAGGCACAAAACGTTGACTCAACGTTGTACTCAACGTTGAACTAACGTTGAAACAACGTTTTCAACGTTGTTTCAACGTTAGTTCAAAGTTGAGTGCCTGCTGGGATACAGTCAAATCTATTTCTCCAAGCACCGATTAGCAAGGGCCCAGTTTAATTTTATAATGTTGAGAACTGTATATATTGTTACTAGACTGCATCATCGACGGGCCTCCGTGGCCTAGTGGTTAAGAGCGCTGACTCTTGATCATTAGGTCTCTCACCGCTGTGGTTCGAGCTAGACTGCATCAAAGATAATTACAAAAACACGCCTATACAAATACATTGTAACCTTTATCGTCGAAAAAATGGAAATTTTAAGATGACAAATTGTGATATTTTCTTATTTCTGCTCAAAATATGGATTGTGGGTACTCGTTAGAACCGCCTCATCGAGGCGGTTCTAACGAGTTCCCACAATCTATTTATTTAAAGCAGAAATAAGAAAAATAAGGTTTACCCCTGTAAACCCCAGTTTTCGGCCCCCGCCCATAGGGGCTTGAAGAGATATATGGGCTGCATGATGCTTCCACGCAGAGCTGAATCCGGCCAGCACACTAGTACTGGTAAACCGCTTAGAGGATCTAAGCCTGTTCAGGAACCGCGGTGCGAGGCGGACCGTCCATGCTAATAAACCCTATTGGTTTCATTGGGCGACAGGGCTTGAGATGTCATTTCATCTCAATGTCGGGTAAAAGTCCCACAAAATTGGAAGCAACGTCTCCAAAGTGACCTTTACAGTGTTGACGGGGACGTTAAACCTCAAATCAAACAAACGAAACCCCCAGTTTTACTATATAAAAGTGGGGTTCAAGGGGGTCAAAATTATATAGGCGTGTTTTCGTGATGGAACCCCAATAAGTAGCTGACACCCTCTAGAAAGCAGAAAGTTTATAAACAAGGGAAACAAACAAGAGGGTCATGATGGCCCTGGATCGCTCGCCTGATCCATGGAGTAACAAGTGGGTCCCGAGGAGGCCCATTATTGGCCCAAGGGCTATAATGTGCACAATGTTGAGGGAGGTCTAAAAAGTTGAAGCTTCATACCAAATATCAACAAAGGTTATAATTTGAACAATCTTGGCAAAAGTCCATTACACGAAGCTACACGCCACATATCAAAGACCTGGGCCTTGCAGTTTCAGAGAAGAAGATTTTTTAAAGATAGTACCTACATAAGCCTTTGTTAAACAAAACGGCCCCACTGCGGGGGCATTTTTGGCCCTAGGGCTATAATAAAACACTCTTGATAGAGGTCCAATAGATGAAGCTTCCCACTAAATATCAAAGACCTTGGCCATGCTGTTTCAGGGAAGAAGATTTTTAAAGATTTCCCTATATAAGTCTATGTAAAACCAAAGGGCCCCGGGTTGGGGGCATTTGTGACCCGAAGGCTAAATTTGAACAATCTTGGAAGAGGTCCACTAGATGAAGCTCCATAGAAAACATCGAGGACCTGGGCCTTGCAGTTTCAGAGAAGAAGATTTTTAAAGATTTCCCTATACATGTATTAGTCTATGTAAAATCAAAGGTTCTCGGGGCGGGAGCATTTTTTCGCAAGATTGCTATAATTTGCACGTTCTTGATAGAAGTCCACTGGATGAAATTTCACATCAATTATCAAAGACCTAGGCCTGGTGGTTTCACAGAAGAGGATTTTTAAAGATTTTCCCTATATAAGTCTACGTTAAACCAAAGGGGCCTAGAGCGGATGCATTTTTGGTCTCAGGTCTATAATTTGAACAATCTTGGTAGAGGTCCACTAGATGAAGCTTCATACCAAATATCAAAGACCTATGCCTTGCGGTTTCAGAGAAGAAGATTTTTTTTATTTAAAGTTTTCCCGTATATAAGCCTATGTTAAACCAAAGGGCTCCGGGGCGGGGGCATTTTTTGCCCAGCACTATAATTTGAACAATCTTGGTAGGGTCCACTAGATGAAGCTTCATACCAAATATCAAAGACAGGGCCTTGAGGTTTCAGAGAAGAAGATTTTTTAAAGATTTTCCCTATGTAATCCTATGTAAAACCAAATGGCTCCGGGACGGGGGCATTTTTGGCCCCAGCACTATTATTTGAACAATCTTGGTAGGGGTTCACTAGATGAAGCTTCATACCAAATATCAAATCCTGGGACTAATGGTTTCAGAGGAGAAGTTTTTTTTTAAGTTTTCAGTGAAAAAAAAAAAAAAATAAAAATACTTTTGGCTCCTGTGACCCGTAGATGTGCAACAGGCCGGAACCATGTGAACAACTATGAAAGGTGACCCTCTAAGTATCATTCCTGTGAAGTTTGGTCAAAATTTGATCAGTGGTTTAGGAGGAGATGTTGTTTGAAGAAATTGTTTACGGACGCACACACGAACGCATGCACTTCGGACAAAAAGTGATTCCAAAAGCTCACCTCATCACTACGTGACGGTGAGCTAAAAAGGCTAAAACAACAATTTCTTGAACCCATTTATGCTTTGTGGACTCGACAAAAAATAAAAACAATAATAATAATAATGATGATAATAATAATAATGAATTTTACGCAAACAGTAAAATGTCTAATTCTGCGTAATAAATAAATAAATCAATAAAAAATATTTTGTTACAATTCAAATAATTATTAAATTTTACTTTATGGTACGCACCTCGCGCTGCAATGGGAAGTCAGTATTTTTTTCTCGGGGTGCTCCGGTTTTCGCCTCCTCCGGTTAACGATCGGTTCGATATAAGTTTGAAAGGACCGTAAAACAGAACAAAACAAAAACAGTAACATTGGAGATGCACTGTTTACCAATGTCCCTTTTATGAGACGCTATGCATGAATGGATTACACATACTCCAACTAGAATTGCGCACTCGATGGCACGCCATCGCATATCCCCACGCCACTACATAATCTACTCATCATGCCGTTCGCCTTGATTTGTTAAACGACCATGTTTTGGAAATTTTGATTTTTGAACCCCGTGGTCCCAGACCCCTGGGCCCACCCCTAGGGGTGTGATCAAAATTCCGAATGTGTCATGCACTCCCCAGACCAAAGATCTATCAGTTCCCAAAGTTTCAAGTTTCTATCTATAACCGTCTAGGAGGAGTTATCGGGTAAGATGGACGAACGGACGTAATTTGATACAGGCCATTAGCAGCATTAGCTTATTCAACAAATTTTATTGTCCTCAGTTAAACAAGGTGAAAAGGTCAGCAGACAGAATTCTGCCTAGGCCAATTTCGCTTGTTACCAGACCCTTTCTTTCTAGCCAAGGGACTGAAGTAAAGCAATATTCTATAAGCTATGCAAGCGTTATGTCCCTTCCAGAAAAAGGAGTGAGTGAGTTTTAATTTTACGTCCCACCAACAGCTAAGGTCATACGGAGACGGGCCCAGAAAAAAGAAAAGAAACAGAGAAGAAGTAAAGAAAGGGTATGGAGCCAGACAACACTGGTAGCATTTTAGTTGAATTTCTTTTCAGCTTATTTATTTATTTATTTATTTATTTATTTATTTATTTATTTATTTATTTATTTATTTATATTTCATCCACTAGCCAACAATCTTTCCAGCTTCATAATGGGCCCTTTTGCTGCATGTTAACTTAAAATGAATTGCATTATGAAAGTTGCGTCACTATTCGTGGAACGTTGAGACGGTGCGGAAACTATCTAAAAAGTTCGGTAATTCCCGTTAGTAGCCGGGTAAAGTCAGCCAACGGGCTTCGGTTTATTTCGTCTGCATCCGGTACGGTGCTATTTTCAGAGAACATGTTATTTTCAGAGAACGTGTCTTTAGAGAACACAAATTTAATTCTCGAAGTCTACCGTAACGTTTAGCGTATTCAGGCAATAAGCGAAGACAGGGTACATCATAGTGTAGTTTATATTTTCTTGTCCTTTGGGATCATTGATTCCATTGTTGAGTTTTGAAAATATTTGAGGGTCACTTATGAGGCCTTATTGGCCGAAACTAGCTAGTCTGGCCCAGAAAACATGTACACTTCATATGTTCCAGTTCTTTGGTGTGTTCCTTGCTTCCAAAGGATAACCCATTCTAGAACATATTGATAAGCACGGACGGTCCGATCGGCAGCCTAAGAAGTCTGACCGTTCCAAGGCGGTTCTTCTGTCGCGGTTTATTTTTGTTATGGTTTGTCTTTGGGTGTTTGTGATGCATATATTATTTTATTTTGGATAGCCTATTGGCCATTTTGTGGGAAAGTAACTGTCCTTTTGGCTTTCCGCTATTGATGTTTCCATTAGATTTGTTGTTTCATGCTTGTGCTTATTTCCCTTTGGTGCCTCTGATGGGAGCTGTGGGTTGATTGTATCGATTCCTGATCATTGCTTTCACTTCTATTTAGATCCTCTAAGCGGCTTACCGGTAAACGTGTGCGGTCGGTTTCAGCTCTGCGTGGAAGCATCATGCAGCCCATATATTTCTTCAAGCCAAAATGGGCGGGGCCAGTGTAGACCCTATCAGACACAGCGTAAGTATAGCCCATGAATAGACACCACGTCATGCAGCGTGCGATCTGAGCCTACATCGTTTGCCAAATCCAACACGTGATTCCAGTTCAGAAGCGTCTATTTTCTAAACAAATAACCGATCCATGGATTTCCCACAAATCAGTGATTGTCACGTGGACAACATCATTAACAAAAATTTCGCCATTTAGTAAATTTGGACCAAAATAAATTTTGAGAAAAAAAATATTCAAGTTCTGTCGGTTTCGGTTTTGCGTGGAAGTACGATGCAGCCCAGTGAGGCGCTACGGTGATGTAAACAAGCGGTGATAAGAACAACATAGACCAATAAAAAGCAACAGTCTCTATTATATGTCTGTAACTGTCTTTCATTTAATAATAAAAACTCAGCTCATAACCAAATTATTGCATTCGGATTTTTTTTATTACTTTCTTTTGAAGGAAGCTAATTTTTGTTCAAATGGTGACACTTTTGCGACATCCTGTTCGCTTTCCTAGAACACCTACGGTTGTATTGTTTTATTGTTTGTAATAGTTATTTTCCTTGAAAGTCTATTGTTTTTAATTTTAACAGATGTGACTCTTAAGTGGGAGAAACACGCTTGAGACAATTGTTTAAACTAGCTCAGTTGCAACCTGGCAGTTCATTGTAACATCACGAAAACACGCCTATATAATTTCGACCCCCTCGAACTCCACTTTTATACAGTAAAACTGGGGTTTCCGGGGGTATTCCTTATTTTGCTTATTTCTGCTCTAAAATATAGATTGTGGGTACTCGTTAGAACCGCCTCGACGAGGCAGTTCTAACGAGTGCCCACAATCTATATTTTGAGCAGAAATTAGAAAAATATCACAATTTTTCATCATACAATTTTTCGGCGATAAAGGAGGCAATGTATTTGTATAGGCGTGTTTGCGTAATGATCAGGGTATATATGTAGCATTCCACGTGTGAGACGCCAAGTTCTGCAACGGAAGGTCAGGTGGTTTTTCTCCGGGTACTCCGGTTTTCGCCCACCTCTGATGAACGATCGGCTCGATATGAGTGAAATAATCTTGAAAGGGCCGTAAAACCCAAACCAAAAAAAAAAAAAAAAATATGTAGCATTGATCTAGACATATACTTGGGAAATGTTTTCTTAATTAAAGAAACTTCCGCGGGCAAACAACGCAAAAACTTGCAGAGAATATAACTACAACATCGGAGCATTGTTGGAAGTTAAAGGATATCGGTAAATATGACATTACGAATCCTGTGATGGTGAATTCCTCTTACTTTACTAGCTAGGAAATACTACAAGAATCTTATATGGGTTTGAGGAGTGGATGGAAAAATCCGCCGCGAGGGAAACTGTCCGGCATCACGAGGCTTGCCGAGTGATGCCGAACAGTGATCCCGGGGGACGGATTTTTCTAAAGGATATCGGTAAATATGGCATTACGAATCCTGTGAAGGTGCATTCCGCCTACTTTACTAGCTAGGAAATACTATAAGGATCTTATATGGGTTTGAGGGGTGGATGGAAAAATCCGTCCCGAGGGACACTGTCCGGCATCACGAGGCTTGTCGAGTGATGCCGGACAGTGATCCCGAGGGACGGATTTTTCTATCCACCCCTCACACCCATATTGGATACTTTTTCTTGCATACTTTCCATTTCTTAGCGCGCAGTCATTTCGGTTACCAACGTCCGCCATATTGTGTTGACACTGCAGGAGTGTTTAGTGACGTCACGTAACGTGCTGTGACGTCAACCTTAACGATGAGGTCGTATTCAACCAGTGCATTTATCAAACACGCGATTACATTCGATTTTGGGTCGGAACACCAGGGTCAGAACATAAATTTCTATCCCAGGGTAAAATCACGGATTTCCTTGTCTGGTGTGAAAGAATTCATTCTCAATTCCATTAGGGAAACACGCCTATTCAAATATACTGAAACTTTTACCACTAAAAATGCAAATTTTGAGGTGTTTTTTTTTATATAATATTTTACATATTTCTGCTTGAGAAGAAAGGCGGGTGGTTCTAACTAGTACCCACATCTTTGTTATTGAACAGAAATAAGAAACAATAATGTATAACCCTGTATACTCTAGTTTTACTATAAGAAAGCGGGATTTGAGGGGGTAAAATGATGTAGGCGTGTTTTCGTGATGGTACGTATTGTTATTTAGTAAAAAGATTTAAAATATGATATAAGTTTCATAAATTTAGAATTATTACTAAGTGTTCTGTTTAAAGTTTGTACTAAATTACGGAACCCGGGAAGGGACATGATTTTATTTTATTAGTTGTGCACACAAGATATTATCTTGTGAGGACAAGATTTTATCTTGATCGGACAAGATATTATCTTGTGCGTACAACCTATTATTGTGCGTACAACATAATATCTTGTGTAGAAAAGATATTATTTTGTGCGGACAACATATTATCTTGTGCAGACAAGATACTATCTTGTCCGCACAAGATAATATCTTGTCTGCACAACATAGATCTTGTGCGGACAAGATATTATTTTGTTTGCACAACTTAATATCGTGTGCGCACAAGATAACATCTTGTGCGATTATCTTGTGCGGACAAGATAATATGTTGTGCGAACAAGATAATATCTTGTCAGCACAATACAATATCTTGTTCGCACAACTTCCCAAGATCTATGTTGTGCAAACAAGATAATATGTTGTGCGAACAAGATAATATCTTGTGCGCACAAGCTATTAAGTTGTGTGAACAAGATACTATCTCGTGCGCACAAGATAATATGTTGTCCGCACAAAATAAATTATGTTGTCCGCACAAGATAATGTCTTGTGCGCACAACATATTATCTTGTCCGCACTAGGTAATATCTTGTTCGCACAACTTAATATTTTGTTCGCACAACATATTAAAACAAAAAATTCATGTCCCTTCCCGGGTTCCGTACTAAATACTAGCAAATAATTTAACTTTACAGGAAAAAGACCTTAAAACAAGTTTGGTATATAATTTTAGGCACTTCGTTTGAAACCATATAATACAATTTGCCATTTCGACTGAGTGGAATCTGAAACAAGAACCTTTTCGTTTTTATATGCTGTATATTTGTTAGTCTTGAATTCGGTTTAATTGGTATTTTTTTGAAATGTTAAACAAGCAAAAATGCTTTCGGTTTTCTTTTTAATTATCACATACATGTAAAGTGCCGTCATTAAGAAGATAACGTCAAGGCATGACTGAATCATCACATACATTTAAAGTGCTGTCATTAAGTAGATAACGCCAAGGCATTACTTAATCATCACATACATGTAAAGTGCTGTCATTAAGTAGGTAACGTAAAGACATGACTTAATCATCACATACATGTACAGTGCTGTCATTAAGTAGATAACGTCAAGGCAAGACGTCACTCCTGGTTTATTTGACGTTATCTACTTAATGACAGAACTTTACATGTATGTGATGATTAAGTCATGCCTTGACGTTTTCTACTTAATGACAGAACTTAACGTGTATGTGATGATTAAGTCAAACCTTGACGTTATCTACTTAATGGCAGAACTTTACATGTATGTGATGATTAAAACGGCGGCTATTCGCGTCACGTCTTCTTTGATGTGATTTATTGCAGAATCTTTCCGTTGCCTAGACAGACATGCTGTGCTAGAATTTGTTTTTGTACATCTTTTTCAGGACAGCTCTGCCTCAGCATAAATGTTGACACCTGATCAAAATGTTGATTTAGCCATTGTCGCTGCAGTTATAAGGTTTGGCAGTGTTAACATTTATCGAGGTATCTTTGAAATGCACATAAGAAATCCAGAAATCATAAACAGTTTGGGAAAGAAGCACAAATATGACGACAGTATCAGTTGCAAAGTATTCATTTGGTGACATTCTTTGCAAATTGCCAATGGAAGTAAATGGTATAGTGTTAGGAAGCGATCGCCAAACCAGAGACGTATCCGGGGTGCAAGATTTACCAACAGAAGCGAGTATCACATATCAAAGAGACAGTTCAGGCATCAGCGCATTAAAGGACACAATAAATGCCACTATAATCATGATATAATGTTCTGATCTCCCTGGCTTCAATTTTGCACGCATATATTCTCTGTTGGGGCATCTGGATTTGTTTGTTTTATGGGCACAATCCCTGGTTTGGAGAGAACATATAAAGTTAAGATAAAGTGATATTCACATGTTCTGATAATTTGGGTTCCTTCCCTTGCACTTCCCACAGAAATGACTTCGCCAATGCTAAGCCGTGGGTCTATCTCACCAATAGTTTCGCTAATTTGTTTACCGTTTTTTTTTCACAGCATTATAAATGTCGATGATTTCCTGATTGCTATACTTAATATTAAGATCCAGTTTTTATTGTATAAGTCATTTAGAAATATATGACCAGCCATGAGATTTTGGGTCCAAATGGGGTCCATGACCCAAATAAGTTTTTGCCATTTTCTGATAGCTTTGTAACACTAAAGCGCATATGTGAAATTTCAGATGAAAACATTGAACGGTATATGAGACATAGGTTTTTATAGATTGACCCGAAATAGACGTCATTCTGATTTAATTTCAAAATTCAATATTGGACTTAAATTTCTTGTGCAACAAGGTCAATCGGAACCCGAATTTTATGTTGACTAAGTTTATAAATTCTGAAAAATATATAACCGCAATGACTTCAGCACCCAATTTCGTAAAATCAATCTTCTATATAAAAAGATTGGGTACAACATAAATGTTATACGATAGACTTCATGCATGGTAGTTAACCCAATCACGGTTGGCAACTTTGCTTCCCTCTTTAATTGCACGCCGGTGGGTCAGGCCTCAGATTCTATGACGGTTTCAGGGTAAAGGCTTATTGAGAATTAGAGAGATATAATTCTTGGTAATGTTGGTTGATGCCTGATGCTCTATCTCTGGTCGGACCCATCGTAGTCTAACTGTTGGTTTTCTTTTGCTCTAGCATTTCAGTGGTTTCTTGCTGTCGAGTCCTCACCGTTGTTTCATCTCTGTGGTTGTTTGATTAATTGTGTTCACGGAGATGTTGTACTGATGAGTTAGGAGGCCTTCATGCGGACTGAACAAATTATTTGTCTAAATCGCGACGGAAGTAAGGGCGAGGATTATCGCCACTTAAAATCGATTAACCCCCCACACTAGTGCAATTCGTTTCCGCTTACCGTTCCAAGGCGGTTCTTCTGTCGCGGTTAATTTTGTAATGGTTTTTCTTTGGCTGTTTGTGTCGCTTATATTATTTTATTTTTGATGGTCTTTTGGCAATTGTTTGGGAAAGTAAATGTCCATTTGGCTTTCCGCTATTAAGGTTTACATAAGGTCTTTTGTTTCATGGTTGTGTTTCTTTCCCTTTGGTGTCTCTGATGGGAGCTGTGGGTTGATTCTATCGATTCCAGATCATTGCCTTCACTTCTATTTTTCAGTTATTTTAAATGTATATTTGCTAGTGATTCATTTACTTTTAGTATCCTCATAATTCTTCATGCCGTTTAGTCATTAACCGCTTGACGCTTATGACCCACAAAGAGGGTTGACGCGTCATTAAACACGAAATCATCATCATCATCATTGCTTGTGATTCTTGACTTCTAAGCCTCATAAAGCATTAAGAGATAACAAAATATCAGCAAATCATGCTTTCACACAATAATTTGTTCACCCAGTAGCAATCATTTATTAACTATTTGTTAGTTAGAATTTTGTTGCCATGGCAACAAATTCAAAATCCTAAAATTTCTCGAACACAATACTCTTGTAGAGCTGGGAAAATATTTTCTCATTCAATCAAAACCAAAGTAACGAAAAAAGTGCATTACTGAATCCAATTAAAGTTCATGAAACACTATTCATTTCCACCATTGCAAAGAAGATCAGCTTTGCTGGGATACAGAGTAGCCCACCTACTTAGATTTTATGTGTGTATGTCACAAATAACAATTTATTTGAATGCTACAACTAAATAGCCAAAAATTGGACTGTATCAATTACTTTAACTGCAAAGTCTGGCTTATAAAAGCAAACTTTTTAACACAGCATTGCTCTCTTTCAAGGTCATAGTGGCATGAATAATTTCATGATGGCTACAAAAATATGAATTCCACATAAAAATGAAGATAATAATAATAATAATAATAATAATAATACAGTCCACCCTCTTTACACCGACAATCGATATAACGACACAAATCGTTATAACGACAATTTCAATGAAACGAATCCTTAGCTAAAGTTGATACGGATTAATGGTAATATTCAAGAATATTATAATTATTTGATACTTCAAGAGAAGCAAATGTTATGGATATTTGTTAGAATCGCCTCAACGAGGCGATTCTAACAAATATCCACAACATTTGTTGCTTGGGGTAATTAAGCGAGAACTTCATTTTTACTCCTTATTTAGATTCTTTATAACGGCTAAATCCTTATAACGGCACCAAATTGGGGAACAAATACTGTCGTTATAACGAGGGTCCTCTGTAATAATAATAAACACAGAAAATGTTCGCACAATCCTTTACTTGTTCGACAAAAGTGTACGAGTATGTGCACCATTGCATCATGATTTGGGATCTATAATCAGATGAAGTAAAATTGGCATTTGAATCCTTGTGTGCGTGTGTAAATGTGTGTGTGTGTGTATGTGTGTGTGAATCGTAAAAATTTAAAGCTAATGCGTGAGTATATTAGCATTCGCTTGTCTAGAACATCCTTGCAAGACAAACTTCATATAATGTCCCTCCCATCAGGGCTAGGAGAAATAGACTGGCTACATTGTTCCTACTGGACTTAACATGAGCACAAGTTTGAAAAACTCTAAGAAGGTCTTAGCTTGCCCAGGCAAAGCAGTTATAGTGAGATTGATCTGCATACAAACTCTAACAGTTTGTTTATGCAGGGGGGGGGGGGGGGGCTTGATATGTCATTTCTCCTCTATGCCGGGTGTTCTCTATTTCTCCTCTATACCGATATGTAATCTATGCCGGGTCCAATAAAATTGAAAGCAATGTTTCCAAAATGACATAAATAGTGTTGATAAGGTTGTATAACACAAACAAACAATCAACAGCTTTATGCAGACATGTATATGGGTATGTATTATTTTAACTAACACAATTGTGGATACTTGGAAGAACCGCCTCGGTGAGGTATTTCTATCAGGCGTAATACAGCACAGATAAGAAAGCTGTTCCAGAATTTCGACATAATAATGTTTTTCTTTGAGACATTTAGGAGGACATTTTATCATATCACGTCGCGTATGAGAGTGTAATAACGCCATGTATTATTTTCGATAATTCACTAGTGGATTAAATATGCAAATTAGCTAGATACGTTCCGTAACGTTACATGTACGACGTCCTTAACGACGTCGCGTTTACTAATGGCGGAATATTGGCATTTTTGTAAACAAACGTGAATAAAATGCGTTTTAAATGTAATATGATAAATAGAATCTTGCATTCGTGCTCATGTATTATTGAATTTATTAAACTCGTTGAGGAAAAGGGATAAAATGCTCGGCAAAGCCTCGCATTTTATCCCTTTCCCTCAACTCGTTTAATAAATCCAATAATACATGAACACTCATGCAAGATCCTCTATATCTCACATGGGCCTATCAATTAAATATAATGGGGTATAACCTTGCCATAATATCAAATCAGTTATTCAATTCAATACCTGTACATGTAGATGTTGTACACCACTTGTCGAGATAAACCAGAAGTATGGAAGATGGTGGCACGGCTACATAGAGAATACCAGGTGAGTGTCTTTTGATATCAAGTTTATCAGGCAAGGCTTCGAGAACGCTTGTAGAATCGCGAGGCTTGCCGAGCGATTCTACATGCGTTCTCGAAGCCGAGCCTGATAAACTTGATATCAAATGACACTCACCTGGTATTCTATTTATCAGTTTACCCCTCTTGTACACTCTTAAATTAGCAATTTACGATCAGTTATCGATGGTCCTCATTGCGTCGGAACATTCCGCAGGTCGATATATTTTGTATCAGCTGACAATATTTTTTCCTATCACTGTTTTTCAAGTAATTTTCCCATTATGTCTAATAACATTTTTTCCATTTTTTTCTAGTAGCCAGGTTCATTCATAAAAGTGCAATGTCACGTTGACCTGATAAAGCTCACTTGTCCTGAGATAGCATAGCTTTATCAGGTCAACGTGCTACAATGCAATTTATATAGAGGGTAACTGATAAAATAAAATATGTGGGCTCTACGTGTACCAGGGTCAGTGACAATTCCTAGTAAAAGTTAATACAGCCAGCTATTATTCGAATTTCGAACTTTAATTATCGTTTTCCCTGAACAATAAAACTGTCATCTCATTTTCGGAGTACAAGTACGTTTCAATATTTGACACAGGCAAAACCGCAATTACAGTAATCTTGTTTGCAAACAAAACTAAAGTGCATACAAAGCTAGTATGTCCAAACTAACATCATCAAACATGACCAGAACTAGCTGCAGAATACACTAATACCGAATTTAATTAGAAATCAAAACATGCAGATGCACCTGTATTCGCGCAAAGCCTAGCATTTTATCCATTTTCCTCAACTCGTTTAATAAATTCAATAAAACATGAACACTCATGTAAGATCCTCTATTTTGTTACACCAAAGGCTCACATAAGTTTATTGCTGTTGTTGCCATCATGGACCCTTGGTAAAAAACCTGAATCAAGGGAACGAACTATTTCCTCTATTGAAACCGTTAGCAAGTGCAAATTAATAAGTCTATCAGAGTTGATCAGGAGAACGCAGGTTCGGTACCTGCCGGCGCCGGCAACATTCTTTAGTGGAGATCGAGCCTTAAATCTTTTCTATGGTCATCCTCTCGCTTCCGCTGCTTCAAGAAGGGCAATTGTCCTGGCGAAAAAATGTGCAATATACTAGTTAAAAACTTACGTATTTGCCTGTCCAGGAAAAGTGTGGATAGGTGAACTGACCGGCGCAAAATGATCTAAATAGTGTTGACTGGACCGTTAATCTCCAATACAAACAAACGAACAATTATCAAAGAAATATCATTTTCGCACTTTGAAATTTTGGTGACCCTTTATTTGGTGTTCAAGGCATGCAACTGTCGCAACATTTCTACAAAATGATAATTTAAAAAAAAATGAAGCTGAAAAAGAGGTACCAGATCCGGGATCGAACCATCGATCCTTCCCTTGAAAGGAAGGCACTGGGCTAGTGGGCGCTGCATCAATTTGGGCGTTTTATTACTTCATAGCTTCAACCGCACAGCCGATTTTCGTCACTATTCTCGCCCTTGTATCTTCCAAGTGTGAAAAGTGGAACCGTTTTTAAATTTTTGCTTATAAATTCTATGCAAACTTTATAATTTACAAAATAAAAGGCTCTTGTTTGAAGTATTATTAGTAACAGGTGCGCCATAAATTAACATCGTCAACTATGACGTCGCGATTTATTAACGTTTTCTCGGAATGGCGTAATGCCACATTTGGGCACAAAATCTCATGACGCGTCAAATATATTTAGTGTGTTGTTCGATGTTTGTTCTTCTGTAATTATCTCATTATCTTCAGGCCTTGTCGGCTCTGGCAATAAGATTCGTGTTTTTTCACACGGATCCCCTACACTACTGTCCTTTGTTTCACACATTTCATTATCTCCAACACTTATTATAAAATTAATGAATCTTCTTTTATGTCTACATTATCTAGCCCATACTTATTACTGGGAGAGGTTTTAGTGGCATTTATTGTGTCCCTTAATGCGCTGATGCCTGAAATGTCTCTTTGATATGTGATACTCGCTTCTGTTGATACATCTTGAATACTTTGAGAGGGTTTAGTGGCATTTATTGTGTACTTTAAACGGTTGTTGCCTGAACTGTCTCTTTGATATGTGATACTCACTTCTGTTGATACATCTTGATTACTTGGAGAGGTTTTAGTGGCATTTGTTGTGTACTTTAAACGGTTGATGCCTGAACTGTCTCTTTGATATGTGATACTCACTTCTGTTGATACATCTTGATTACTAGGAGAGGTTTTAGTGGCATTTGTTGTGTACTTTAAACGGTTGATGCCTGAACTGTCTCTTTGATATGTGATACTCACTTCTGTTGATACATCTTGATTACTAGGAGATGTTTTAGTGGCATTTGTTGTGTACTTTAAACGGTTGATGCCTGAACTGTCTCTTTGATATGTGATATTCGCTTCTGTTGGTACATCTTGATTACTGGGAGAGGGTTTAGTGGCATTTATTGTGTCCTTTAATGCGATGATGCCTGAACTGTCTCTTTGATATGTGATACTCGCTTCTGTTGGTACATCTTGATTACTGGGAGAGGTTTTAGTGGCATTTATTGTGTTCTGTAATGCGCTGATACCTGAACTGTCTCTTTGATATGTGATATTCGCTTCTGTTACTGAAGATGAATATATCAGAGGTTCTCGTTCTTTACCGTTGTTTCGAAAAGGACTCTGACAATTACTTTCGGCAGCGATTCACCAGGCGGTCGTTTTATGTTCTAAGTCTTCAGTAAATGAGCCGACCGGTACATTAACATGCAAACACACAACCTTTCAAACACATGGCCCTGCATATACGACCAGACTGGTATCGGAAAGCCATGCATACAAAACAAATATGGACATATCTGTTGATCTTGGTCCTGCTTTGAAGCTGTATGATATCCTTGGCACTCTATTGCCATCAGGGGGCACCATATGTTCTCCTTATATTACCAGTGTTCAGAATGTTGGCTCGGTGTTGCTCATGCCTCGAGAAGACCATCGTTGTAAGGTAACGTTTACTGAGGTGGAATTATTGCTCACGTCTGGTATGTGTGAACATCACAGAAAATGTTACAAACTCAAGAAATATATGGTTAATGGAGAACCATTCTCATTAGATACAGGTGAATCAAGGCGAATAAACTATTTGGGTTATCATCCGCATACAGCTCTTCACTCATATTCCATTAAAATGACAGTCTGGGAACATCATTACAAGGAAACATGGTTAGGGAAAATGATTTGGGTTCATACATATGTGGCATTGTAGGGAGACAATGGTCTTCCAGTGGCACAGAGATAACACATTCGTTCAATAATACTGCGGTGGTGGATCCGCCATGTTTGTTCATTTTTCAATTTCATGAAAAGCAGAAATCAATTGTGGATACCATGAAATTAGAGCTCTTGTCCAAGGATCTTAAAATGTATGCGAAATGTATACAATAATATTACAACTTTGATACATATCACCGGCACGTTATAAAAAAATCATTGTTTACTTATTTTGCTTATTCAGTTGCCAGCTTTGATTATGCTTCTTTGTCTCTTGTATTTATTGCAAATGTGGCCATTGACAAAAGTGGAAAGATTCTATTAGCTCCTATTTATATATTTCCTAGTATTTTCAGCATGGTCTACTTGTTAACTGTTCCCAGATTTTTCAAAAGACATTTACTTACTCTTCAATTACGGATAGTGACAAAGTTTCGTATCGAAACATTGATTGTGTTTTTGTATATATCTGTATATATTGCTACATGCTTAATTATTTTGTTTCTTATACGAGGTGAAATTTATCAATTTTACACACTGGCTGTTGTATTCTGCATTAGCATATGATATATGGTTTGTCACCTCCCTTCCATCTCAAAACATTTATTTATCCATGAAATATAATTGTAGTTTTAGTCCTTTTTATCCTTTAAAAGAAGTTAAGGCAATAATATAGGGATCGACCATGGGTTTTCATGCATTAACATTCGCCGGTTCCCGAGGAAGCTGTTTGAACATGAGGCCGCTAGGCCGAATGTTCAAATATCTTCCGAGGGATCCGGCAAATGTTAATGCAATGAAAAAACCATGGATAATCGTTGTTCTTGTGTAACTTACGATTCCGAAAGCAAATTTTGACGAAAACGCCCAAAAGCTCCATATAAACTCTTCAAATGCGACCGGCGAACCAACATGTCGGCCAGGTCAGAATGTTGTTTACAATGACGTTGTTACGCAGAAACCCTCTGGCGTCATCATAGAACCCTTAAACGCTAAGATTAGGACGATAATGTAACGTCGGTCAACTGTATTGTAACAAAACAAGGCCCGTCTTGTGATATCAAAAGCTCAAATCCATGTTCAAACAGCACGCGAATTTCATGATTTGAACATGGTTTTTACTGGTTGATCACGGCTTTCGGTCCATCTGACAATGGCTTCAAACATCCATGCGCATAGATATCTATGCAAGAATACGGAATCGATACAACTTACCCAGACTTCCCAAACATTAAATAACTAGACCCTAATGGAAGCATCAAACGCGGAAAGCCAAAAGGACAGTTACTTTCGAAATTCTTTTAGACATGATTCTAGTTCTTACAATTGGCACAGTCTTCAATTAACAGAATAGAGCCGCAAGTATTGAACAGTGTTTAACTGTGTTATTAGTGAGATAATTGTTTCGATTACCGATTATTGTATTCATTTCTGTTTAATATCCCAAGAGTCCCAAACTACACCATGATTGAGTCAAACTCATTCTTTAATCCTAACAAAATTAGATTTTTTTCCAGTTGCCTCAGGTAACAAATATTTAGGGATAAATCCGGGATTTTTTTTAGCTCGCCAGAGCCGAAGGCTCCAGTGGAGCTTATAGGATAGGTTGTTGTCCGTCGTCGTCGTCGTCATCTTCTGTCGTCGTCTGACGTAGTCAACACTTTCAAACGACATCTCCTCTGAAGCCACTGGGTCGATTGGGCCCAAATTTCATCTGTTGCATCCTTGGGCTGGGGGATTGAAAGTTTTTTTTTTATAATTTGGTTGCTATAGCAACTTAGAGTTTCCAAAGACTTATAAAGGGGAAAATGGAAAAATGGCATTAACTGCTAAGCCTTTATATACAGATGTTTTGACAAACTTTTATAGAAATGTTCCTTAAACAATCTACTATCTGGCATGTGATTTAAGGCCCTTTGCCATGGAAACCAAAATAAAAAGATAGAAAAACAAAACTTAAAAAATCAACTTCTCAGAAATCATATGCTCTGCGAGGCTGACACTTTATGAAAAAAATCACCATATTTTCCTCAACAGGTTTTGTGTTTTTTTTTTGTTGTTGTTGTTTTTGCTGTTGTTTTTTTTAATAAAAATCCGGCTCATTATTTTGCCTGCTATGGCAACTTAGAGTTTCCATAGACTTATAATTGGAAAAACTGAAAAATGGAATTTACTGCCAAGTCATTGCTGATATTTTGACAAAACTTTTATAGAAATGTTCCTTGAGTAAACTTCTTTCAGCCATATGCTTTTATGCCAACATGGTGGTCCCCTAGGTTGTGCCAGGGCCAATCCTCATCCCATCCACTTCATAAAGGGACATATATCTCAGAAACCATTTAAATACCCACCCCTAAACCATATAGATTTTTGTTTCGTATGATAAGGCATTCAGTGACACCAACCTCGGGATCCCTAGGAGTGCATCGGGGCCATGCCCCACCCGCTCCATTTCATAAACCTCTCAATATCTCGGAAACCTTAAAGACCCCTACCCCTAGGCCGTATATATTTTTGTTCCTTATGATAAGACGCATTCAATGACACCAACCCGGGGGTTTTCCGGTGTGCGCCTGGGCTATGCCCAAACCCTCCACTTCACAAAAGGCCATATATCCCAGAAACTGTTCAGAGTCACATCCCCTAACCATATATATTCATGTTCCTTAAGATAAGAAGATTCAGTGGCACCAGCCTGGGAGTCACCCGGAGTGCCTCGGGTCATGCAAAACCCTTTTACTTTATTAGAAGTCATTTATCTCAGAAATCGGTTCGATCCCCACCGCTAAACCTTATATATTCTTGTTGCTTATGGTAAGACTCATGCAATCACACGAACCTTTAGGTCTGTTTGTGCTGCGGCAATGTGCTGGGGCCATGCACCCCCATCCCCCCTACGTCATGAAAGGTCATATATTGTTAATCCTCAAATAAAAAACAACAACTCAGAAACTATTCCAATCTCCACCCCATAAAAATATATATTCTTGTTCCTTATTATTTGACACATTCAGAAACCCCAACTTGTGGGATCTGCAGGGGCCATTTTCTCTCCTCTCCACTTCATGAAAAGGCTTCATATCTAAAAACCGTTCAGATTCCCGCACTTAAACCATATATTTATTGGTCCTTGTGATAAGACACATTAAGGGACAACAATCTTGGGCTTTCCTGTGATCCATAGGGCATACCCCAACCTCTATATATTCTCGTTCCGAATTATAAGACCCAGGGCTCCAATGGGGATCATGCCCCACCCACTCTTCATAAAAAGCCAAATGTTTCAGATACTGAGTCCACATGGATGCTCATTTCGGTATGGGGGTTCGTTTGGTTGACTTTATAATTGGTAGATTAAAATGATAACATTTTAAAATACATGACTGGCAGTGCTCACCTGAGCTCTGGTGAGCCTAGTGGTCCATAGGCCTCTTGTTTTAAGTTATTTATCCCCACGTTTTTTAAAAAAAGTGGGGATATTGTTATCGCCTCCGTCCGTCTGTCTGTCTGTCTGTCTGTCTGTCCGTCTGTCCGTCTGTCTGTCCGGCTATCTCCTCCTAAACCGTTAGCCGGAATTCAACCAAATTTGGTATGCGAGTTGCTTACATGAATGGCTTGCGCAAGAGCACATTTTTTTTTGTCCCCGCCCCCAGGGGCTCTGGGGAGGGGTCAAAAGGTCAAATATCAATAAAATTCAATTACAAAGTCAATTTTGAAGATTTTGATGCCAAACTTTGCACATGTACTTAGTTATGAAAAAAGTAAAAGATATTGAACGGGATTTTGGCTGTGACCCCTAGGTCACGCCCTGGGGGTCGGACTTGGGGGGGTCGGGGGTCAAAATTAAAGTTTTTCAGAACATAGTCATGTTGCATATCTATGCGAAGGGGATAATGGGTAGAATAAACTACAAGTAAAATTTTGACCCTGGGGTCAGATTGGGGCCCTGGGAGAGGGGTCAAAGGGTCAAAATTTAAGTTTTTTGGAACATAGTCATGTGGCATATGAAATTGAAGGGCATGATTAGTAGAATATAATACAGGTAATATTTTGACCATGGAGTCAAATTAGGGCCCAGGTTGAGGGGTTTTTGGTACTTGGCCCCTCTGTAGAAAACGTGGGGATTTGCGATGGCGCGCCATCGACAGTATTCTAGTTTATCATTAAAATGTATGTTGTGTGTCCTCCTCAGAATCGCCTCGATGAGGCATTTCTAATGAATACACGCAACATACATAATTAGGCCGCGTCAAGCGATTTTGGTACTTATCGCCTATGCGAGCAGCGAAGGTTCAGGCGAGCCTGCGCATCCGCGCAGTCTCACCAGAACCTTCGCTGCTCGCTCATGCAAGCAGTGAAACAAGAGGAACCTTCAGACAGAAAGCCATATCCCTGGCCCCTCTGAATGGCTGGGCATGCGCAGTTAAAATTTGTCATGACGGAATGCTCGAAGACACAAAGTCGCTTGGCGGGGCTCAATTTAATGGAAGAGCAAAAATATTTCCCCAAATGACCCTCTCTACCTCCTGACTTGGCCCTATGGGTAACTCTCGTTAGTTGGAACTATCACTGTTCATGGTCTAATAGGTGTTCGAGCTATTGATTTGTTTGTTTGTTTGATTTGAGGTTTAACGTCCCCGTCAACACTGTAAAGGTCATTTTGGAGACGGTGCTTCCAATTTTGTGGGACTTTCACCCGACATTGAGATGAAATGACATCTCAAGCCCTGTCGCCCAATGAAACCAATAGGGTTTATTAGCATGGACGGCCCGCCTCGCACCGCGGTTCCTGGACAGGCTTAGATCCTCTAAGCGGTTTACCAGTACTAGTTTGCGGGCCGGATTCAGCTCTGCGTGGAAGTATCATGCAGCCCATATATTTCTTCAAGCCCCTATGGGTGGGGGCCGATCCGAGCTATTGAAAGTTGAATATATACATACGACAAACTATTTGCGTACGTAATATTATGTAGATTATATTTTATACCACTTAAGAGTTTTGTATTTAGCAAGCTGCACCACAACTTCTTTATAACAATATTGTTTGGATAAACCGTCATGATATGTTGAAACATCAATTTTTAGCTCACCGTCACGTAGTGACGAGGTGAGCTTTTGTGATCACTTTTTGTCCGTCGTACGGGCACTGTGCGTGCGAGCGAGCGTGCGTTAACAATTTCTCCAAACGATATCTCCTCCTAAACCACTGATCGGATTTTGACCAAACTTCACAGGAATGATCCTCGGGTGGTCCCCTTTCAAGTTGTTCAAATGGTTCCGGTCCGTTGCACATCTAGGTCACAGGAGCCCAAAATAGATTTTTTTTCACCGAAAACTTTAAAATATCCTTCTCTGAAATCGCAAGGCCCAGGCCTTTGATATTTGGCATGAAGCTTCAGCTAGTGGACCCCTACCACGATTGTTCAAAATAGAGTGATTGGGCCAAAAATGCCCCCCCCCGCCCGGGGCCCTTTGGTTTAACATGGGTTTAAATAGGGAAAATATTAAAAAATATTTTTCTCTGTAACGGCAAGGCCCAGGTATTTGCTTTTTGGTATAAAGCTTCATCTAGTGGACACCTACCAAGATTGTTCAAATAATAGTGCTGGGACCAAAAATGCCCCCGCCCCGGGCTTATATCGGGACAATCTTTAAAAATCTTCTTCTCTGAAACCGCGAGGCCCAGGTCTTGGTTATTTTGTATGAATCTTCATCTAGTCCGCCCCTACCAAGATCGTTCAAATTATAGTGTTTGGGGGGGGGGGGGAATGCCCCGGCCCCGGGGCTCTTTGGTTGTTCATAGGCTTGGTGTCTCTGATGGGAGCTATGGGTTGATTGTATTGATTCCTGATCATTGCCTCTACTTCTATTTTATAAATCATATAGGGAAAATCTTTAAAAAATCTTCGTCTCTGAAACCGCAAGGCCTAGGACTTTGATATTTGATATGAAGGTTTATCTTATGGACCTCTACCAAGATTGTTCAAATTATAGCACTGGGACCAAAAGTGCCCCCGCTCCGAGGCCCTTTGGATTTACATAGTCATGTATAGGGAAAATCTTGAAAAATCTTCTTCTCTGAAATTTGGTATGAAGCTTCATCTAGTGGACCTCTACTAAGATTGTTCAAATTATAGCCCTGAGACCAATAATGCCCTTGCCTCTGGGCTCTTTGGTTTTACATAGACTTATTAGGTAAAATCTTAAAAATCTTCTTCGTTGAAATTACAAGGTATAGGTCTTTGATATTTGGTGTGAAATTTTATCTAGTGGACCTCTATCATCATTTGTTTTAAATTATATCCCTGAGGCCAAAATGCCCCCGCCCCGGGGCCATTTGGTTTTACATAGGCTTATGCAGGGAATAGCTTTAAAAATCTTCTTCTCTGAAACCGCAAGGCCCAGGTCTTTGATATTTGGTGTGAAGCTTCATCAAGTGGACCTTTGCCAAGATTGTTCAAATTATAGCCTTTGTTGATATTTGGTATGAAGCTTCACCTTTTTTAGACCTCCCTCAACAATATGCACATTATAGCCCTGGGGTCAATAATGGCTCTCCCCGGGGCCCATTTGTTACTCTTTGGATCAGGTGATCGATCCATGGCCGTCATGACCCTCTTGTTAATGATATTTGGTCATGTTTCCACATAATCTATACATTTGAAAAAACACCATAGATGGTATTTTTTTATATAATCAATACTTTTTATGGATGTTTGATCATGTTTTAAAACATGATATGTGCAGTTTGGGTCCCTCTTCAACCCATGTTATATTCAAACCGTGTAATATTAAATAGAGGATCTTACATGAGTGTTCATGTATTATTGAATTTATTAAACTCGTTGAGGAAAAGGGATAAAATGCTCGGCAAAACGAGTCGAGGCAAAGGGATAAAATGCGAGGCTTTGCCGAGCATTGTATCCCTTTTCCTCAACGAGTTTAATAAATTCAATAATACATGAGCAATGTATTATTGAATTTATTAAACGAGTTGAGGAAAAGAGACAAAATGCGAAGCTTTGCCTTTCCCTTTTCCTCAACGAGTTTAATAAATTCAAGAATAAATGAGCAATGTATTATTGAATTTATTAAACGAGTTGAGGAAAAGGGATAAAATGCGAGGATTCGCCGAGCATTTTATCACTTTTCCTCAACGAGTTTCATAAATTCAATAATACATGAACACGAATGCAAGATTCTGTTTATCATATGACATTTAAAACGCATTTTATTTACGATTGTTTACAAAAATGTAAATACTCCGCCATTAGTAAATGCGACGTCGTGATGGATGTCGTACATGTAAGGTTACGGAACGTATCTAGCTAATGTGCATATTTAATCCACTAGTGGATTATCGAAAATAATACATGGCATAATTACACTCTCAGACGCGACGTCATATGATAAACCGTGTTATTACAAGATTGTGACGTACGTGTATCGCCGTTAAACATGGTATCAAGGGGAAGGGAGTTTTTGAGCCACGTATGAGCGCTTGGCGAACAACGATCATCCTGCTTAAATCACTCAAGCATTACACAGCCTTCCATATCTGAACAGATAAGCGTTCGGTCAACAGGCTCCCAGATTGCATACACCGGAGAGTCTGGTCAGGCTGTGCGGATGTGCAGGCTGATCTGAGTCCTCGCTGGGCGTTATGCTGGAAGTCCTATTTTCCCTTAGCACGGCTCCTAATTAATAAGAGACAATGTATAGCAATGTTAAGGGCAATTGGAGCAGCTTCAGGGGAGGCAACTCCTGCAAAAGTAATTTTGTCTTTAAAGTCGATAGGGGTCAACTCTTAAAGGTTTGAATTTGCTACTGAGGAGAAAAGTCTTTCCTTTAAGAGTAGACCCCTTTTTCAGTTTGACAGGGCTAAAAGAAAAGCAAACAGGAAGTACCGAAAGTTGTTCTATACCAGGTTTTACCCTCAAAGCAGATGAACAGGGCTTGCATCGGATAATTTTGGAACATATAAATGCCTTCCCAACACGTTGGCCACAATACAAAATCCTCTTTAAAATTTCCGGTAACATGGCTCACAACGTATGACGATGTTAGGATATTTGGTCAGTTGTTAGCAAAGCTCGTGAATGTTCGTCTTCGAGGAATTTGCGTTCAGCGAAGACTCAGATCAGTGTGTGTATCAACTCGTTTATTGCATACATATCATCACGAAAACAAGCCTACATAATTTTTACCCCCTCGAACCCGACTTTTATGTAGAAACCTGGGGTTTACAGGGGTAAACATATTTTTCTTATTTCTGCTGTAAAATATAGATTGTGGGTACTCGTTAGAACCGCCTCGATGAGGCGGTTCTAACGAGTACCAACTATCTATATTTTGAGCAGAAATAAGAAAAATATCACAATTAATCATCAAAAATTTAGTTTTTTTTTCGGCGGTAAAATTTAAATGTATTTGTATAGGCGTGTTTTCGTAATGAAAGGGTATTTTATTTTTTCGGTGTAAGATCGAATTCTACTACATCGAATGAACACCGAAGCCAGTATTTTCACGATGCCACGAGTGAAAATACCAGTTTTGGTTTTCATTAGTGAAATGAAATTTGATCTTACACTGGCCAGTCAAATTTTCTGTTTCTTACATGCTTCAAAACGGCAATATTTAATTTCACTAATCGCGTCACTCACCCTCTGATAAAACTTACTTTGTTTCTGGTCGTTTCGCGTCAATTTAGTAGTGTATTGGGTATAATATTGGGCTTAAACTGAAAGTTCGCACCTGAGAAATAGCATGGGATGGCATTATTATGGATGGCTACTGAAATAATTGTGGGAGTAGTTTCTCAAGAAGCTGCGGACTGATCTGACGTCGCGAGACAGAATGCACGACGTCAGCGTCGAAAATGACGCCATTAACTTCCTCGTGACATGCGAACGGGCTAAGCGTCAATTCTAACACAGTGCATTAATTTTCAAGCAGCTGACAATATAAAAAAAAAACTGACCACAGAATTGAAATTAATGAGAAAGTAGTCCCAAACAGCAAAAAAATTGACATCAGTCACTGTTTCAAATAGTGATCATATCGTTTTCAATTTCACTGAGTACAGTCGAATACCGATGGCTCGAACGCCTTAGTGCCGTAGCAGAAGGCATAATGAAGATACTTGCGGGATATCTTTTCGGCGTTCTATATAATAAATAGAGGATCTTACATGAGTGTTCATGTATTATTGAATTTTTCAAACGAGTTGAGGAAAAGGGATAAAATGCGAGGCTTTGCCGAGCATTTTTATCCCTTTTCCTCAACGAGTTTAATAAATTCAATAATACATGAGCACGAATGCAAGATTCTAGTTATCATATGACATTTAAAACGCATTTTATTCACGATTGTTTACAATAATGTCAATATTCCGCCATTAGTAAACGCGACGTCGTACATGTAACGTTATGGGACGTATCTAGCTAATTTGCATATTTAATCCACTAGTGGATTATCGAAAATAATACATGGCGTTATTACACTCTCAGACGCGACGTCATATGATAAATGTATGTTGTGTGTACTCATTAGAATCGCATCATCGAGACGATTCTAATGAGTACCGAAGCATACATTCCCAAAATAAAAGAAGAAAGTCTTCCTATTTTTTCACTATTTCTTACGTGGAATAATTCCATGTGGACTCAAGAACGGGTTCGACTCATCCATGGTGAACGAAATATCGGTGTTCGAGCCATCGAAAGTCTACTGATTTCATTGAAAAGCATGTAAGAAAAAACGCACAGTAATGTCTCTGATGTACATGCTGAACTGAATCTTTGCTGAGTGCTAATGCACGAAGAGTCATTTTCGCTTGACACAGACAAGGTAGTGTCTGATTCATTTTATTTGTTGTAAGCTTACACATTGCTTGCCATTTGCGCATATGTGAAATCACATTAGGCCTATCACACGCCATTTTTTTACGTCTGATCGGGAACGTAGATGTTTACCATTTTTATATATACGGCACATCTTTGTCATTTGTGCACTGGAATAATTTAAAAGAAGTTAAACATTACAACGTTACAACTGGTTATAAAATACTCCAGAAAGACGGAAAATTCCCTCTGTCGTAGCTGGCTTAATGTATTGGACAAACAGGTATTGAAATTAACGAGAAAAACATTCGTCCGTTTCGCTCTTTGAATTGTCTGCACTCGTCTCAGATGGAAGAACTCATTCGGCTTAAATTGGGTTAGGTCAGTTCCTTTAAACGCCGTTTAATCATGTTAAGACTATATATATTATAACAAATCATACACGTTTTCAACATATGCCTAGCGACCTTTTGTTGTCATTTGCAAACAGTGTAGGCCGACACCAGACGCGCGTTCGATGTAGGTCTTCACCTCTCTCGGTCCCCACCCATTGGGACTTGAAAAAATATATAGGCTGCACGATGCTTCTACGCAGAGTTGAAACAGATCCGCACACGAGTACTAGTAAGGTTCTAAGAGTAGTATATGCGCCTCTTTGGTGCAAATGACGTCACAAGATGGTCGACAAAATGGTCGCCATATAAGGACGTCGGATGACCTCCATGACCTCACATGGGTCGCCGGGTGATCCTCCATGGGGTTTGAGACCAAGATGGCCGCCATTACTGACCTTGTTTGACCCTCGATCACCTTGTGCGGGGAGGATCTAAGCCTGTCCAGGAACCGCGGTGCGAGGCGGACCGTCCATGCTAATAAACCCTATTGGTTTCATTGGGCGACAGGGCTTGAGATGTCATTTCATCTCAATGTCGGGTAAAAGTCCCACAAAATTGGAAGCATCGTCTCAAAATGACCTTTAAAGTGTTGACGGGAACTGAAACCTCAAATCAAACAAACAAAACCTTGTGCGGGGTCGCTGGATGACCTTTTTGGAGGGGGGGGGGGTGACGCGTTTAGTAGAAACGCCCTAGACCACGGGAAGGTAGCGTCACGTCCTAGGGCACGATGGCGCCGACCAATAGCGCTCCACAGCCGTTTCGGGTATCTTTCTACTTGCATTAGTTAATAATAGCGCTTCATAACCGTTTCGGGTATCCAAGAATCGTATTTTTGGGCAAATGTAACCCATGTACCAGGACTTCTTTTTTCTTATTTCTCGTGCGTTTTTTTTTCAAAAAACTATTCAATACGATACTCCGTGGACGGGTCTACGTTGACCGCCTGTATTTCATGTTCGTAAAATGTACCTTCATTGTGCCAGTCGCTTGAGCGTATATAGGAATACCCTCTCTCCTGTATCGTTTTACGATGCTGAATACCTATCCTGTCCATTTTTGGGAATATTCCCTGTCGAATAAAGTCCTCACGTGGGAGATCCGAACCGTTTGACCTACCTTAAACCCGTATTTACTTTTCATCTGGGGCTTCTTTTTGGGTCGTCTCAATAATTACTGTTGCAGTCGGCTGTCATATCGTTGGCTTTAGTGATAGACGCCGGTGCGCGACCCAGACTGCGATGTACGGTGTGATTATAACTGTCCACTATGTCTCGGAGAACGTCTGTATAACGCTGAGTTCGGGTTTTCATCATGTATCGGAACAGCTTATGCTTCAAAGTTTTGATAACGCGCTCGGCGTAATTGGCTTTCGTTTCAATCTGAGTCACGATATGATGAATGTTGATACTTTTGAGATAATTGGCAAATTTTTGATTTTTGAATTGTTTACTCGCATCAGTCGGCACGGTCTTTGGGAATCGACCTTCTTTTACAATCGCCCGAATGCCTTTTACTGTCACTTCACCCGTTTTGTTTAAAACGGGTTGATACCACGTGTATCTAGAAAACGTGTCGATGGCCACCAGTAAGTATAATTCTAAAATTATTGTTCCGTTTAGACAGAGACACCATATCCATCAGATCCATATCCCACATTCTGTCCAGCCCTTCGACAATCACTCTAGATCTTCGAAATCTCCTTCTGGCCCCTCTCGTAAGCGAGTAGGCTTCCTGTTTTTGAAGCCACTTTCTTATTCTGTGTCTTATGGCTAAACTCTTTGTTTAACATGTCGACTGGCCCTAAATGACCTTTCAGACCGATGTAAGTCTTCACCTCCCTTACCACTAACTATCGGAAAATGGAACATTCAATACTTAATAGGCGGGGAGAGTCAATTATCGTATATGGGTTAGACCATTTATGTTAATAGACCGTGTAGCGATAATGAAAAAAACAAAACAAAAAAAAAAACAAACAAAAAAACATTCGTCCAGAGCAGTGAGTCATTAAATTCGCCACCATTTCAAGCCTAAATGGCATATATAGATGTATTTGCTGATTTTTCTAACTTCGACTAGTTTATTTTATATACATCGTTATTGTCTAACAATATACGAACTGTCTTTTTACGATCGGAATGGAATTACAGCCGACGTTTCAATATCTAACAAGTCTTTATATACACGGCACATCTTTGTCGATAAACCTTACAGCGTTACAACTGGTTATGAAATACTCCAGCAAGACGGAACAATCCCTCCGTCGTAGATGGTTAATGTATTTGGCGAAAAGGTGAAAATTAATGAGAAAAACATTCGCCCATTTCGTACTTTGAATTGTCTGCACTGGTCTAAGATGGAGGAACTCATTCGGCTTAAATGGGCATAGGTCAGATTTAACGTGTTAAGAATGTTACGGCTCGTTTAAATTAGCTCGCATTAATTGTTTTTCAGCACTTACCCGGGTAAATAAACACTCAATAGACATTCATAAATGCCGGTGGTCACCATCATTTCTATTGAAAACTTCAGCCGCCCCCGCGCATCGGAGCTTGAAGAAATAGATGGGGTTGCGCAGAGCTGAAACCGACCGCATACTTGTAAGGTTCTAAAGCTGTCCTGGCAAAGCGGTGCGAGGCTGCCCATATAAACCCTATTGGTTTCATCGGGCGACATGGCTTGAGATGTGATTTCGTCTCCATATCTTTTTCTTTCTTATACTCCGATCGGTCACTTTTGACCATTACTCGCAGTTCTACATTACATTCACATCGGAGTCTAACTGTTGGTGTTCTTTTGCTCCAGCATTTCAGTGGTTTCTTGCTTTCGAGTCCTCACCGTTGTCTCACCTCTGTGGTTCTTTGATTTTTTGGTGTTCACGGGGATGTTGCACTGGTGGGTTGGGAGACCTTCAGGCGGACTGAACGGGTTGTTTTGTCTAAATTGCGACGGAAGTAAGAGCGAGGATTGTGGTCACGTGAAATCGATTTAAGCCCCCCTCCCCCAGTGGAAATCTTTTCACTGACCGTTCCAAGGCGGTTCTTCTGTGGCGGTTTATTTATGTTGTTGTTTGTTACTTACTGTGTGTATCACTTGTGTCTTTTTTTTTGGATGGCCATATGGCTATTTTGTGGGGAAGTAACTGTCCTTATGGCCTTCCTTTGTTTAGGTTTCCATTATGGTCTGGTTGCTTAATGTTTGTGTTTCTTTCCCTTTGGTGTCTTTGATGGGTGGAGTAAGTTAATTGTATCGATTCCTGATCTTTGTTTTACTTCTACTTTGCAGGCCTACACAGTAATTGTGTAATTACGGTAGGGGTCTTTAACCTGCACAGGAGATGACTCTTCCTGCACATGGGGTCTCCAGTTAACGTCCTGATCCGAAGGACGGTACACATTTTGGCTTTCACCCCAGCAAATGTTGTGAATGGAGAGTGTTCGGACACCGAAATAATCATCGCCTCATACATACATCGCCTCATACATACATACATACATACATACAACAGAACCACCTCGTTTAAGATACGTTGTGGATGCACATTGAGGCGGATCATTAAATACGGGTTTAGGGATCCCGCCTCGATGTGGCGGCTCGTAACGCATAAAATAAACTCAGGACTTTTGTTAAAATTAGATGGCCCCTCAAAGACATGTAAAAAATCAAAGTAGTAACAGTACCGGAGATCTACGTTATGCTACGAAAAAAATCAAAGTACTAACGGTACCTCAAATCGTGCGAAAAAATCAAAGTACTAATCGAATTGTCTGCACCCGTCTAAGATGAAAGAACTCATTCGGGTGAAATGGGGTAAGGTCAGTTCCTTTAAACGCCGTTTAAACATGTAAAGACTAGCTGACCTTTATGTATTATAACAAATATTTTCTCAATTTCAATACACGTGTTGCACATATGCCTGGTGGCCCTTTTTGGCGGACATTTGCAAACGGTGCAGCCCCAGATAAGACGCGGCGTTCGATGTAGGTCTTGACCTCATTAATCTCGCAAAGCTTATCGCTAACTTAACACCGCTTTTATTGGAAAATGGAACAGTCCATAATTTTTAGGCTGAAGATTCCATTGTCATATATGGGTTAGACCATTTATGATCGATAATTATAAACATTCGTCCAGCGCACTGAGTCATTAAATTCGGACCCACTTAAATCTCATTGCAATAAGATCTATCGGAACCGAACTTTATGGTGACGTAGTATATAAATTCAGAAAAATATATCATTGCAATGATTACAGCACGCAGTTTCGTAAAATCATTCTTCAATATAAAAAGATTGGGTACAACATTAAAGGGAGAACTTGGTGCATTTTCTTTCCTCTAAGAGAGTTTGACAGATGGCTATAAAATATGACATTGATGAAGTTTTATTAGGCCCTGGACACAGGCTATACCTGATAACATCTGAAGCAGTTTTAGGCTCATCAGCTGGTTCAAGATATTGATTTACCTAACTAATTGGGAGTTTTACAGACAGTTATAAAGATAATTTATTACAACATTCACTGTTGTATTGGAATGTAGTTAGCCATTATGTTTTTATGTGGAATAACAGCAGATGACAAATAAGAATTATACAACATTGAATAAGCTTGATTTTGATGTAATGGATGTTGATTCAATGGAGTGACCCAACTGGGTTCATGCACCACTTACAGTGCAAGCAAATAAGATGTGTCAAAGTTTGATGACATTTGAATATTTTGAACTGCGTTTTCTACTATGATTCAACGTTAATTCAACGATGTATGTAGAAGCCTCTGTGGTGTAGTGGTTATGATAAGCCAGGAATCGCAGGATCAATCCCGGGCTTCTAAAGACTTTACACCAGGAAAACACGCCTATATAATTTTGACCCCCTTTAACCCCAGTTTTATATAGTAAAAAAAAATAGGGTTATACGACAGACTGCATGCATGGTAGTTATCCCAGTCACGCTTGACAAATTTGCTTCCCTCTTTCAGTGCACGCCGGTGGGCCAGACCTCAGATTCTATGGCGGTTCCAGCTTAAAAGCTTACCGAGAAATAGGGAGAATTTAATTTGATGTAATGTTGGTTGGTGCCTAATGCTCTGTCTCTGGTCGAGCCCATCTTTTACCCCAGCCTTTCAGTTGTTTCTTGCTGTCCAGTCCTCATCGGTGTTTCATCTCTGTTGTTTTTTTTTATTTTTGTGTTCTCGGTAATGTTACACTGATGAGTTAGGAGGCATTCATGCGGACTGAACAAATTATTTGTCTAAATCGCGACGGAAGTACGGGCGAGGATTGCGGCCGCTTAAAATCGATTTAAGTCCCCCAGTACAATTCCTTTCACTGACCGCTCTAAGGCGGCTCTTCTGCCGCGGTATGGTTTTGTTATTCTTTGTCTTGGAGTGTGCGTATCGCTTGGTCTTTTGGTTTTGGATAGCAAATTGGCCATCTTGTAGGAAAGTAACTGTCATTTTGGCTTTACGCTATTGATGTATCCATTAGGATTAGGGTCTGGTTATTTCATGTTTGTGTTTCTTTCCGCTGGTGTCTCTGATGGGAGCTATGCGGGTTAATTGTATCGATTCCTGATCATTGCCTTCATCTGTATTTTTATAAAGATTGCCCTTTAACCATTTTTTCCGCCCAGTGATGAGGCACAAAAAAATGTAAATATAAAAAAACTTAATTGTTTCTGCTTTTAATGAAAGTATGAACCGCAGAGTGTCGCTAGCAAAGTTAAAATGAACCCTGAAGGGATTACTTTTCTTTTGCACGCGACCCACTGCGTTCACACTTTCATGAACAGCAGGGAAATACAATTCATTTCTTAAATAAATCGCGAAAGAATAGCGTGACTCGATTAATCACCCGTTTCATGACACCATACCTACATTCGTTTACGTTAAACGATGTAACCGGAAACCGGAAAGGTTTTATAATAAACGCATGTGATACAGTCACTAATGTTGACAGTTCCGTCTAACAATGGCACAAGGTAGGGAGAATTTGAAGGGACAGCAGTGTGCTAGAATAGAAACAGATCAGCTTTAGTATGCGAATGTTTGAGTAATGAATCACAGTTTTCGGTACGCGCTCGTGATTTTATCTACTTTACAACGGATCTCCAAACTGTGATTTTTTTTTTTTCAACAAATCATCTGTATTATTCTGACACCGAAATATTAACAGAAAAAAGAAACTATACTACACTTACTGCATGTTGTATGTTTTCATATTTGAGTTTCATTACAGATTCACGAATTGACACAGATCACTACAATTTTTATTCGAAATTGTGGAAATAACCCAGCAGGCACAAGTCGCTAGGGCAACGTCAAATCAACGTCGTTGCAACGTCATGACGTTGCATCGACGTTGATGTGACGTTGTATAAACGTCCTGACGTTGCACCAACGTTGATGTGACGTCACAATTACGTCATGTACCTGCTGGGAAGAAGATTATTTACGAGGATCATTTCATTTATCTCCGTTAATATTTCTCCGAAAATGGGGATTCCAAATAGGAATATTTTACTGCATTTTCTCTGCATTTTCTTTTTTTGTGGCGTAGATCGTCACTTGTCAGGAACCCTCTCCATTCAATTTTGCCCTAGCACGACTGAAAAAAAGGAAACCGATTTCAGCTACAAAAAGCGGCATATGCGCTTTTCGGGCAGAATCAGCCCCCCCCCCCCCACCCCCACCCCGCGCAAAGCATGATATAATATCAGTTCGGGCAACAGATATAAACGGTATGATCATTTCATTCAATTACACTATTAGGCGTGGAATGTGATATCATGTTTCCCGTCAAGAATCAAAACAACGAATTTGTTATACTGCAAGCTTTTGAGTGACATTTTGTACGTTGGTCATAACAGTTTCTGAGATTTTTCGCCCTGCCCTAGTAAAACCTTGGGGGTTATATAAAGAAGGCCGACATCACCAATTGTTGAATTCATTCGATGTTTTATCTTTGTTTTAATTGTAAGTTATAAGAAGATACCATCAAAACTGAAGGGTCTACGGTGATGACAAGATGAAAAGTAAGCATTTTTTTCAATCAAAGGGGGCAGAACTCCATAAGAAATACGCCGGCCTTCTCGGGGCTCGAACTCATTCGGCCCTTTATCCCTGACTCGCTTATATGTAAGTTTCAAAACGATCCGATAAAAACTGAAGGGGCTATTGTGATGAAAAGGCCAAAACCAAGCATTTTCTGCTGTCAAAGAGACGTAACTCTATGAAAAATAGGCTTGCTTCATCAGTTTTGAAATCATCCGAGCTTTTATCCCTGACTAATTTAGATGTTAGTTTCAAGAGGAACCGATAAAAACTGAAGGGGCTACCGTGATGACAAGGTCAAAAGAAGGCGTTTTCTGCAATTAAGAGGGACATAACTCTATGATAAATGAGATGACCTCCTCAGTTTCCGAACTCATTCGAGCTTTCATCCCTGACTTGCTTATATGTAAAATAGAAGTTAAGGCAATGATCTGGAATCGATACAATTAAATATGTTCTACAAAAGGGTTATCCTTTTAACCCACAGCTCTCATCAGAGACACCAAAGGGAAAGGAACACAAACATGAAACAACAAACCCTAATGGAAACTTCAATAGCGGAAATCCAAAAGGACTGTTACTTTCCCACACTATGGCCAATTGGCTATCCAAAACAAAATAATATAAGCGATACAAACACTCAAAGACAAACCACAACAAAAATAAACCGCGACGGAAAATCTGCCTTGGAGCGGTCAGTGAAACGAATTCTACTGGGGAGCGTAAATCGATTTAACGTGGCCACAATCCTCGCCCTTACTTCCGTTGCGATTTAGACAAATAATTTGTTCAGTCGCATGTAAGTTTCATTGTGATCGACAAAAACTGAAGGGGCTATGATGATGACAAAGTCACAAATAGGCATTTTCTGCAAACAAATGGATGTAACTCTATGACAAATAGGCCAACCTCACCAGTTCTCAAACTCCTCCCATCTGATCTGATAAAACTAAAGGGGCTACTGTGATGACAAGGTCAAACGTAGTCATTGTCTGTATTCAAGTGGGATATAACTCTCTGCAATATAGACCAATGTCGCCATTTTGTTTAGCTCAGACGAGGTTTTACACCTAACTTAGTTTCATGTAAGTTTCAAAAAGATCCGTTAAAAACTGATGGGGCTACAGCGATCACAAGCTCCAAAATAGGCATTTTCTGCAATCAAGGGGACGCAACTCTATGATAGATAGGCCGACTTCGGCAGTTTTCGAACTCGTTTTTATCCCTAACTTACTTTTTATAAGTTTCAAGAAGATACAATCAAACTTGAAGAGGCTACGGTGATGAAAAGGTAAAAAATAAGCATTTTCAGCAATGTAGGTGACATAACTCCGTGAGTAATCGACCGACATTGCTTTTTTTAAATTTAACCGAGCTTTTAGTTGCCAAGTTCAAATATTGGCATTTTCGATAATCAAAGGGACGTTACTCTATGATTCATAGACCGACTTTGCCGGTTTTGGAACTCACCCTAGTTGTCAACCTCAGGCACATTACATATAAGTTTCAGAAGGATCCGATCAAAACTGAAGGTACTACGATGATGACAAGCATTTACCCATTGCATGCCTATCGGACTTTGTTTTCATTCGATTTCGATAAAACAAATATGTCATCAATGCCCCACCAGAGGCATGCTGGAGATGGGGAATGGCTAAGATCAGCCTGCAGATATAACTGGCCAAATTCGTGGACGGACGACGGACAAGCCGCTATACTATAAGCCCTCCTAGAACTTTCGGCTCAGGTGAATCGTCGCATACAGTGTGGACCCAGATCAGACAGCTCACAGGAGCAGTCCAATCTGGTTCCACACTGCACACTGTTTGGCTGTATGTTACATGCTTTATATTTTGTTGTGCAGGAAGAAGTAGCAGATGACAAAAACAGACAACATTTTAAGGTGCAATTTTCTCGGCCACAAAAGGGTTATAATTCCACTTTAGAAATCACGCATTTTGGAGCAATCATATTAAAAATGCGCATCCAAGATGTTTCCTTTACACACACACACACACACCCCTCTCTCTCTCTCTCTCTCACACACACACACACACACACACGCACACACGCACACACACACACACACACACACACACACATCTTTATTCGGTTTATTATAATTTTACCCAATGCGAGTCCGCAAAAATATCAGTTATCAGTCTTTTATCGCATTGTAACGGACATGGATAAATTCCACTTCTACAACCTTACTGTAGGAGCCGGCTCGTTTAGCGATGCGGGTAGAATGGTTGGCCTTTTCGCGAAGTTAAGCAGCGGATATTGCGGTATGTACCTTGATGGTTGACCGCCTAACGCTTCATTGGTAGTAGTGGTGGGATAAAAACAGCACTGCTGGTTTGTTACAAAGACTCCGTCTACGAGTTTGCCTACTAAGTAGACGAAGTCAGAAGATGAGGGGGAGAAACATAACGGTTATTGATAAATACCTCTTCTATAGCCTTACTGTAGGCGCCGGCTCTTTTAGCGACACGGGTAAAGTGGCTGGCTTTTTTACGAAGTTACGCAACGGATATTGCGGGCAACGACGAGAAAAACGAAACGGCAAGGCAGACGCCCGAGTGACGCTAATAGCTCGAAAAACAGACGAGCTTAAAACGCTCTATTTCAAATAAAATCATAAAAGACGTCAATTTTATGCCTCCTGATCTGGTGTTATAGAGGATATTTGATTCTTTCAGTGTAAGATCGAATTTTATTTCATCGAATGAACACCAAAACTGTTATTTTCACGAGTGGCGTAGCCACGAGTAGCCACGAGTGAAAATAGCAGTTTTGGTGTTCATGAGTGAAATAAAATTTGATCTTACACTGAAAAAATCAAATTTTCTGTTTCTTACATGCTTCAAAAGGCAATATTTAGCGTCTTTAATGGTGTCGCTCACATGCGGAGAAAATTATCTTTGTTCCTGGTCGTTTCGTGTCAATTTAGTGGTGTCCATCGTATTTAGTGGATATACTGTTGGGTGTAAACTGAAAGTTTGCACTTGAGAAATGGCCTGGGATGGTACTATTATGAATGATTAATGAAATAATTGAGAGAGTAGTTTTCCAAAGAAGTTGCTGGCAAGTCAAGCATCGCGCGACAAAAGACGTTACGTCAGCGTCATAAATGACGTCAGTAACGTCCCCGTCACACATGAACGGGCTATGCGTAAATTAGAACACATTTCAGTATTGTTCAGTTATCTGACAAAGATAAAATTGAAATTAGAGTTAGATTTGAAGAAAAAAGTAGTCCCAAACAGTGAAAAATAAAAAATCGTATTTGAAACAGTGAAAATATCGATTTATATTTCACTGATAAATCTCTATCATTCATTGAAAAGCATGTAAGAAAAAATTAATTCTTAATATCTCAAACTATCCGGTCTTGAACAAATTTTCATGATCCACTGAAAGATGATCGAGCCATTGAAATTCGAATATATTCGAGAAAACTAGAATTATACCCATTAGTTTCATCGCGTCCACGCATGGATGTTTGATTACTGTATGATGATTGGCTAAACCTCTTATAGGTACCTTTGTCAAACTTACCGCAATTACTCTCATCCACGCATTTCACACAGTCACAGGTTCCGTCACACGAACTTTCCGTCAGGGCACACTCATTCTGGCAATAGCAAGGACACGGTTTGACGCACACTGCAAAATAATGTGCCAAATACTATTAAAAATCAATTAACATAGTATATTTGTCATATCACTCATGCGGTCATTATTCTGAAGAAAGTTTGTGATACTTTTCTTATAGATGCACCAAGCCAACGATGAGGGTGCATACGATAATGTATTAAGGCAGGAATAAGATAATAAATGTAAGCACCTGTAAACACGTGTTTCATCTTTATTAAATATAGGTTAACCTAGTTTGCTGTCTTTGTTACAGAAGGCCAAGACAAGCCCCCTACGTTATATTGGTTATCTAAACTTCATAAAAGACAATACAAATTGCAAATTCAAGCTCTTGTACCACCACTGAACTCTCCAAATTATTAACTTCATGTTATACTGCCATCAAAAAACATGTGATTAAATATTGCGGCAAAGTCTTCGAAAGATCAGGTAGAATAAAAGTAGAGGCAATAATCAGGAATCGATACACTTAACCCACAGCTCCCATCAGAGACAGCAAAGGGAAAAAACACAAACATGAAGCAACAGACCCCAACGGAAACACCTACAGCGGAAAGCCTAAAGGACAGTTACTTTCCCACAAAATGGCCAAAAGGCTATCCAAAATAAAATAATATAAGCGACACAAACACCCAAAAGACAAACCATTACAAAAATAAACCGCGACAGAAGAACAGTCTTGGAACGGTCAGCGGAAACAAATTCCACTGGATGGGGGGGGGGGGGGGGGGGGGCTTAAATCGATTTTACGTGGCCACAATCATCGCCCTTACTTCGGTCCCGATTAAGACAAATAATTTGTTCAGTCCGCATGAAGGCCTCCTAACTGATCAGTGCAGACAGACAGACAGAGAGAGAGAGAGAGAGAGAGAGAGAGAGAGAGAGAGAGAGCATCAGGTACCAACCAACATAAGTCTTTACGTTGGAACCGTCATAGAATATGAGGCCTGACCCACCGGTGAGCTATTAAAGAGGGAAGCAAAGTTGTCAACCGTGATTGGGTTAACTACCATGCATGCAGTCTGTCGTATAACATTTATGTTGTACCCAATCTTTTTATATCGAAGAGTGATTTTACGAAATTGGGTGCTTAAGTCATTGCGGTTATAATTGTTTTCTAAATTTATATACTAAGCCACCATAAAATTCGGGTTCCGATAGACCTTGTTGCAGAAGAGATTTAAGTCCAGTATTGAAATTTGAAATTAAATCAGAAGGCTTTGCGTAGTTTATGGTATTGATAACCCTGATTAAGAAGTTTAGCCGTTAACAATTTATTTCGTGAAGTCAGTTACATGACGACACACTCTGGTAAATCGAATTAATTGTGAAATAAAAACGCCATAGGATGGCACACGTGGAACATCACCACCCAAAAAGGAAAGTTTACAATCTCAGAATCAAAATCATCGCGTTTATCATAAATTTTACAAGAAACAAACCCATCTACAATACATAGATGAAAATCCTAAACGGGGCCTCGGTATCAAAATTTGCTTTATTTAACTGAAGTTCTGGGGTACATTTGACTGATTAAACCATCGAAATAGGTATTATCAATATTTGATAAATCATCCGAGTATCTAGAAGTGGAGCGAAAAGCTTCAATGGTTTCAGACTGGTTATCAGCAGAAAGGGACATAATGAAATCTCTCTCATAACAAAACAAAACTGTTTTGGTCTATAAACAATTCTAATGAATTCCTTTGTTTAGGTTTCCATTATGGTCCGGTCGCCTAATGTTTGTGTTTCTTTCCCTTTGATGTCTTTGATGGGTGGAGTAAGTTAATTGTATCGATTCCTGATCTTTGTTTTACTTCTACTTTAGATAAATTGAAATCCAGGCATTTTCGTGCTTCAAGTCTGTCTACTTACGATTTTTCCACCCTTTACACTACAGTTCCTCATAATCTTATAAAAGAAAAAAAAATAATGATTTAATTGAATGGACATTTCATAGGGAAGGCTCCTTCTATGTCGCATGTAATGTACAAATGCTTTTTTCACTTCTGAAGAGCATAAAAAATATACTTTATGGACATGCCAGAAAGTGTGTAAAGCTCTCACCTTTATACTTGACAATATTTACGTAAGCTTTGGAAGTGAGTTATTTAGACGAGTTGTGGGTATTCCGATTGGTACTAACTGCGCACCATTTGTGGCTGATCTGCTTTGGTTTGTTATGAGAGAGACTTCTGTCTCTGGTCGGGCTCATCGGAGTCTAACTGTTGGTTTTCTTTTGCTCCAGCATTTCAGTGGTTTCTTGCTGTCGAGTCCTCACCGTTGTCTCACCTCTGTGGTTCTTTGATTTTTGTGTTCACGGATATGTTGCACTGATGAGTTAGGAGGCCTTCATGCGGACTGAACAAATTATTTGTCTAAATCGCGACGGAAGTAAGGGCGAGGATTGTGTCCACGTAAAATCGATTTAAGCCCCCCAGTGGAAATCTTCCACTGACCGTTCCAAGGCGGCTCTTCTGTGGCGATTTATTTATGTTGTTGTTTGTTACTTACTGTGTGTATCACTTGTGTCTTTTGGTTTTGGATGGCCATATGGCCATTTTGTGGGAAAGTAACTGTCCTTATGGCCTTCCTTTGTTTAGGTTTCCATTATGGTCTGGTCGCTTAATGTTTGTATTTCTTTCCCTTTGGTGTCTTTTATGGGTGGAGTAAGTTAATTGTATCAATTCCTGATCTTTGTTTTACTTCTACTTTTCATGATGTCCTTTTCTGCTGAAAAGCAGTCTGAAATCATTGAAGCTTTTAACTCCACTTCTAGATATTTGGATGATTTATTAAATATTGATAATACCTATTTCGATGGTTCGATCAGTCAAATTTAACACCTCCCAGAACTTCAGTTAAATAAAACAAATTCTTCTGATTCCGAGCCTCCGTGTTTGGATTTACACCTATCTATTGCTGATGGGTTTATTTCTTGCAAAATATATGATAAGCGCGATGACAAAACAAAACTGTTTTGGTCTATAAACAATTCTAATGAATTCCTTTGTTTAGGTTTCCATTATGGTCCGGTCGCTTAATGTTTGTGTTTCTTTCCCTTTGGTGTATTTGATGGGTGGAGTAAGTTAATTGTATCGATTCCTGATCTTTGTTTTACTTCTACTTTAGATAAATTTAAATCCAGGCGTTTTCGTGCTTCAAGTCTGTCTACTTACGATTTTTCCACCCTTTGCACTACAGTTCCTCATAATCTTGTAAAAGAAAAAAACTTAATGATTTAATTGAATGGACATTTCATAGGGAAGGCTCCTTCTATGTCGCATGTAATGTACAAATGCTTTTTTCACTTCTGAAGAGCATAAAAATATACTTTATGGAAATGTCAGAAAGTGTGTGAAGCTCTCACCTTTATACTTGACAATATTTACGTAAGCTTTGGAAGTGAGTTATTTAGACGAGTTGTTGGTATTCCGATTGGTACTAACTGCGCACCATTTGTGGCTGATCTGCTTTGGTTTGTTATGAGAGAGACTTCATGATGTCCTTTTCTGCTGAAAAGCAGTCTGAAATCATTGAAGCTTTTAACTCCACTTCTAGATATTTGGTTGATTTATTAAATATTGATAATACCTATTTCGATGGTTCGATCAGTCAAATTTAACACCTCCTAGAACTTCAGTTAAATAAAACAAATTCTTCTGATTCCGAGCCTCCGTGTTTGGATTTACATCTATCTATTGTTGATGGGTTTATTTCTTGCAAAATATATGATAAACGCGATGATTTTGATTTTGAGATTGTATATTTTCATTTTTTGGATGGTGATGTTCATCGTGAGCCATCCTATGGCGTTTATATAATCCGCAATTATTTCGCATTTGCCAGAGTGTGTAGTCATACATTCGCAATTAATTCGATTTGCCAGAGTGTGTAGTCATGTAAACTTCTTAATCAGGGTTATCGGTACCAAAGACTACGCAAAGCCTTTTTCAAAATTTTATAGACGTCATTCTGATCTAACATCAAAATCCAATATTGGACTTAAATCTCTTCTGCAACTAGGTCTATCGGAACGGAACCCGAATTTTATGGTGATTTGTTATAAAAAATCAGAAACATATATAACGGCAATGACTTCAGCACCCAATTTCGTAAAATCATTCTTCGATATAAAAATATCGGGTACAACATAAATGTTATAGGACAGACTGCATGCATGGTACTAAACCCAATCACGGTTGAAAGCTTTGCTTCCCTCTTTATTTGCGCCCCGGTGGGTCAGGCCTCAGATTCTATGACGGTTCCAACGTAAAGCTTTTTTTGGTTGGTACCTGATGCTCTTTCTCTGGTCGGGCCCATTGGAGTCTATCTGTTGGTTTTCTTCTGCTCCAGCATTTCTGTTGTTTCTTGCTGTCGAGTCCTCGCCGTTGTTTCATATGTGTGGTTGTTTTGTTTTTTGTTCACGGAGATGTTGCACTGATGAGTTAGGAGGCCTTCATGTGGACTGAACAAATCTGTCTTAATCGCGATTGAAGTAAAATTGAGGATTGTGGCCACTTAAAATCGATTGAAGCCCCCCCCCCCCCTCCCCCAGTGGAATTCGTTTCCGCTGACCTTTCCAAGGCGGTTCTTCTGTCGCGGTTTATTTTTGTTATGGTTTGTCTTGGGTGTTTGTGTCGCTAGTATGTTTTATTGTGGATAGACTGTTGGCCATTTTGTGGGAAAATAACTGTCCTTTTGGCTTTCCGCTGTTGATGTTTCCATTAGGATCTGTTGTTTCGCGTTTGTGTTTGTTTCCCTTCGGTGTCTCTGGTGGTAGTTGTGGGTTAATTGTATCGATTCCTGATCATTGCCTCCACTTCTATTTAAGGACGGTATTACTTGTATCGACTTGTTACGTGATGCTTTGAACCGGCAAGGCTATTATTTACAAACATACATGATTTTCATTCTTTCTACCGATACTCTGATCGGTCATATTTGATCATTAGTCGCAGGTGTACCTTACATACACGCCAGCTTTGCAGGATGAAAGCCTACATATTAGATAAGCAATTGTGGAAGGGATAGTCCCCCAAAAAGGGTGGGGGTGGGGCTGTAGTTGACGTCCCGATCCGAAGGACGGTTCATTTTGTAACATTCATCCCCGCAAATGATACCATTGGAGCATGTTCGGACACCAGCTATTTATTACGCTGCCGGGAATCAGGGGCAAGTGCACTGACCACTGAGATTTGTTTGTTTGATCTGAGGTTTAACGTCATGTTCCGTCGGTTTAACTGCCAATTGCGACTGTAACTTAAAACCACTATTGGCAGTTAACAGCCATTTTAACGTATAGCCGCTATTGCCTGCAATGGATCTTTCAAAAAAACTTTTTCCCTCAAGACAACCTATGTTAC
Source organism: Lucinisca nassula (assembly GCA_963580285.1). Lineage (NCBI taxonomy): Eukaryota > Metazoa > Mollusca > Bivalvia > Lucinida > Lucinidae > Lucinisca > Lucinisca nassula. The sequence continues at coordinate 14,282,768 of OY757026.1, forward strand.
AGTCAAAGCGCCAAAAGGCACTGAAATAACATGGTATGAGAAATTTGTCAATACTTAGGCCTTTATGAAAAGGTTTCAAATGTATTTTTTTAACCTTTCCAACTCTTCGGGCTAATTCAGCAGAGGACGAATTGTTGCTATGTTTCTTACTTTTCTTAGAAAACAGGACTTGACATCTCCTGCAAATTGTCACAATAGGAGACAACATGCATATGGAGACTATTGCATGAGGTGTACTTGGAATTCGTACAAACGCTATTGAGCACTTTCAACCTCATAGACCGGTGCAAACCATGTGGATCCAGATTGGACGACACGTAAAGAGCAGTCTCGCCAGGATGTACATGTACAATGTTTGCCATCATGTCAATGAACTAGGAAAAAGAACCTTTCTATAAGGATAAATACATACGAGTCCTGTTCTGAAACTCAACAGTGAAAGGGTAAAAAATTTCGAATGTAGGTTATATAATTTATGATTTTGCAATGCACTTTCAAACTTAAATCAATAAATGTATACGTATATGCGTGAGAAAATGTTCAAATTTATCTGATAAATATGATTTGAGCAAGGCGGTAAAAACTGATAAAAGCCGGACTACGTTTTTGCGCGGAATCATATTCCAGATAGTATATGCCATTAAAAAGTACATTTCTTTTGTTTTGAGACTTTCATTTTCATGGTAAATAGTAAAAACTAAAATAGATGGCCAATTTCCATGCAATTTGTTGGGATTGAGTGAGTTCTTATGATGTCGTTACGATAACACAGTCGCGAGTTGTATGCGTGAAAAAAGTGACGTTTTCTTAAAAAAAAAGTTTTCCTTTTTTCTTATTTCTGCTTCAAACATGGAACTGTGTATTCTTGTAACAGGTCGACCGTGTGGCTCGGTAGGTCAGTCGGTAGAGTGTTCGCACAGTATGCGAAAGGCCCTGGGTTCGAGTCTCTGTCGAGTCATGTTCTTTTTCCACCCCTGTGACATTTGGTGGCCATTGTATACCGTTGAATTACGTGATTGAAATCTTTAATCACAACTTCACACGTGTGACCTTATATGGATTTTCATATTTCTTTTTCTCGATCCATTCGTAGCCGTCGTTTAGTCCAATCAAATAAGAAATTCCTTACACGGAGTTGATTGATAAACAATTTGTTTACCTCGACCACGTGTTCTTGTAAAGTAGGCCTACCATTTACGTCTCTTCAATGCCTTAATGGCGTTTCGTTGCTATGAACAGACAGATAACACCATGGACAAGCGTGAATGCTATGCGTACATTTATTATGAACATATTGTTAGCTGTTTTATACGACTAACGAACATATTTTGGTTATTTATTTTTTGTATTGTGAGACAACAAATTAGGATAATAAAGATTTGGAATTATTCATTGGTACGGTAAGCAAATTATTTTCTTCCCTATCTTGCAGTTAATTTCAATTAGATTAGAGATAAGTGGATTTTTTTTCAACACATGTTGTGGTGTTTCGATCACTTTTTTTCCATTGTTTAATCGGGAGAGCATTTAGGTTCGTGCATACACAGTTTTGCTGGTTTACTTGTACACGATTGACATCATGGTTGGAAATTGCTAAGACCATGCATAATCAAGCAATATCATAATGTAGGTACTTGTGAAAGAAATTTGCATTTGAATGTTTTTTTGAACATACCGTCACACGGGCCGAACCATATGATACCGTTATATAGGAATAAAAATGTCATTAGTAATGTCCTGTACCGATGCCATATCAGAATAATATACAGTAACTATTTTGCGATTAAAGCGATGGGAATATCGGTCACCCTACATAACTGTTTCTGATGGACCTAGTGTTCAGTAAATATTCATCGATCTGTACCTGAATGTATCAAAGAAATGGTGCACCGTTATTAATGTTCTGCCAGGCCGTAACATTTAACGTTACATCGCATGCTGTTTTGATTGCACGAGCACAGTCAATCAGCAGATCGCGCCAAGCCCTATAGATACCGCTTTGCCTTCTCTTCCGTTCTTTTTGCATCTTTCCTGATACGAACCATATGCCCATTTACCTTACCCTTTTGTGTCTTTTTATCTCTAGAAGGCGGTGGCCAAACGGACCAATCGCGTAGGCATTTTGATTATGCGAGTATATCTCTCGTGTATCTTTGAGTCGGATAACCACTCCATTATTGCGTTCCCTTGTAGGGCTCCAAGGAGGGCGGAGAGTACTTGGGACGGAACTGTGATATATACATCATGGGTAATGATAAAACAACTAACCGCGACACAAAAATGTAAACAGAATGAAGAGTCAGATGACTCTAGTGAAACAATTCAACAGGCTGTTGTTCCAAAGCCTTTGACTATTCCACGTTTCTTGGTGAACGCATCCCTAGACGATTCACGGACTGTGTAAAGCTTGTCTCCTTTTGTTATTGCGAAAATCATTCAATCGAGAGACAGACATCCAAAGATAATAAAAAAACTTAGATCCGGTAATCTTCGCTTGGAAGTCGAGTTACAAAATAGAAGTGGAGGCAATCAGGAATCGATACAATCAACCTACAGCTCCCATCAGAGACACCGAAAGGAAAGAAACACAAACATGAAACAACAAACCTAATGGAAACACCAATAGCGGAAAGCCAAAAGGACAGTTACTTTCCCACAAAATGGCCAATAGGCTATCCAAAATAGAATAATATAATCGACACAAACACCCAAAGACAAACCAAAACAAAAATAAACCGCGACAGAAGAACCACCTTGGAACGGTATGCGGAAACGAATTCCACTGGGGGTGGGGGGCTTAAAACGATTTTACGTGGCCACAATCCTCGCCCTTCCGACGCGATTATAATTAAATCTTATTACTTCTTTCTTTATTAAACCCAGCGTTTTTGTTAGCAAAAAATGTTTGAAAACTGATGACAACATCGATATTAGGGGTTTCAATTCATATAACAATATACATTCTGATGGTAACAGACCATCTTGGGGTCATATTTGATCAAAAGTTATCTTTTATTCCCCATATTAGATATCTTAAAGCGAAATGCTTAAAAGCTTTGAATCTTTTGAAAGTTTTAGCTCATACAAGTCGGGGAGCAGATCGGTAGACTTTATTACATCTTTACCGGTCTCTGATAAGATCTAAATTAGATTATGGGTCTGTTGATTATGGCTCTGCCAGAAAGTCTTATTTAAAATCTTTGGATACTATCCATCGCCAAGGCCTTCGTCTGGCTATGGGGGCCTTCCGTACTTCTCCAGTATTAAGCCGTTATGTGGAAGCAGGTGAACCATCTTTAACTTCGCGCAGAAAGAAACTTTCTCTTCAGTATGCTATCAGACTTGCTGCTAATCCATCTAACCCGGCATTCCAAATTTAATTTCCACCTGAATTTGTAGATTAGTATGAAACTAAACCCACAGCAATCAAACTTTTTGGATTACGTATTTTACAACTGCTACAAAATTCAGGTGTCGACCCTGAAAATATTCAAAACATGAAACCGCGGAAGTTCCATCTTGGTGTATTAAAAAACTTAATATTCTGTTTGACTTACATGATGGCAAAAAACCCGAATAAAATCCAATACGGCTCAAACAAAACTCTCAGGTACTACAGTCACGTTACAATGATTACCAGCAAGTCTATACTGATGGTTCCAAAGAAGGAGATAAAGTTGGTTGTGCGTATGTTTCTAAAGATACGCACCAAACCTTGCGCCTTCCAGATGGTTCATCTATTTTTACAGCTGAAGCCAAAGCAAAAGACCTAGCTTTAGATTTTATCAGTTCTTCAACAATTCAAAAAGCAATTATATTTTCTGATTCACTTTCTGTGCTTAAGGCTTTAGACCATTCATCATCTAAAATCCTCAAATACAAAAATTGATCGAAAAACATCATGAAATTTCTAAAACGCACCAAATCTTGTTTTGTTGGCTTCCGAGCCATATTGGCATTGAAGGCAATGAATATGCTGGCAAGAAAGCAAAGGAATCGCTCAATCTTGATCTGTCTGTTTTTTAAATAACTTTTAATAGTTTTCAACCATTTATCAACAGATACATCTTGTGGGAATGGCAACGTTGGATCCAGATGCTCTCCTCCACAGTTTTCCAGGAAAGAGGACGTAGTATTAACGCGACTGCGCATTGGCCATACTAGAGTTACTCATTCTTATATTTTGAATGGTGATGATCAGCCTTCTTGTGTAGGATGTGATCAGCCATTCACTGTTAATATCTTAATTGAATGTGTAGACTTTTCACAGTCCCGTGACTTATACTTCAAAGCTGACACTTTGCAACAATTGTTTCAAGATGTACCTGTTGATAATATTATTTTATTCTTAAAAGATATTGGAATTTTTCATAAGATTTAACTGTTTCAGATTTTTATAAATATCATACTTACTTTATTACTTTTAATATCCTCATAGTTCTTCGTGCCGTTTAACCAGTAACCCCTTGACGCTTATGACCAACAAAGAGGGTTGACGCGTCGTTAAACACGAAATCGTCATCATTATCAACAGATACATCTTGTCGGAATGGCAAGGCGAAAGGGATCGTGAAATAGATAACAAACGCCATGCCATTAAACCTGGCGTCGGAACAAAATGCCCTCCTCCACAGTTTTCCAGGAAAGAGGATGTGGTATTAACACGATTACGCATCGGCCATACTAGAGTTACTCACTCTTATATTTTAAATGGTGATGATCAACCTACTTGTGTATGCTCTGATCAGCCTTTCACTGTAAAACATATCTTAATTAAATGTGTTGACTTTTCACCCTCCCGTAACATATACTTCAAAGCTGACACATTGCGACAATTGTTTCAAGATGTACCTGTTGATAATATTATTTTATTCTTAAAACAAATTGGACTTTTCGATAAAATTTAACTGTTTCAGATTGTTATTCTTATCATACTGACAGTTTTACTTTTAGTATCCTCATAATGCTTCATGATGTTTAATCATTAACCGCATGTATACCGGGCCCGATAGCTCAGTTTACACCGGCCCCGATAGCTCAGTGGTAGAGCGTCCGCTTCGGGAATGGGAGGTCGCGGGTTCGATCCCAGGCCGCGCCATACCAAAGGCGTAAAAAATGGTACTAGGAGCTCCCTTGGCTGACGCTCGCATCATAAGGGGTAGTCCTAGGAAGATAAATGAAGGCAGGTAAGTATTTGTTAAAGGATACTTTGTGTGTCGCAATAAAAGCTCTACAGAGCTTATGTTATTTGTTTCTAATATGCGACGTTAAATAAAGCTTCTTTATCTTTTATCTTTATGACGCTTATGACCCACAAAGAGGGTTGACGCGTCGTTAAATACTAAATCATCATCATCAATTACCTAGTGATATTGGGATCTGATTGTCTCAGTTCCTAATTGTTTCCCTTTTCAATTTCCGTCAGTTATTTTTATTTGAGTGTGCCGAGAATAAAACCGACCTATATAAGATACAAAGATTAAAATTAGGAACAAACATGTACAAAATCTTGTTAATTTGCCCTTATGCTACAAGCAACTCTAATAATAAAAACGTGCGTTACTTTATTGGCACACTATAAATACAGTAGTTGTTATAATTTGCATGGGATGTCAGAAATCTGTACAGTTATTCCATACGTGGAAATGCGTGTTTTTTTTTTTTTTCAAAATACAAACTGCCAGCTGAAAATCTTCCGAGGTCCGATATAGTTCTTCAGATTCCCAGGGCGGTTCCCCTAACAGGTCGCAGGCTTGTCCATACTAGTCATCGTTTGCGAAAAGCCTCGAGGCGTGGGAATAGGGTCACACGTTCGGAGTATCGAAAAATGTCAAAAGAGTGGACGTGAAAGAATGAGACTGTACCCGATAATTTGCGCCAGTCAAGGTGGTTGAGTGTGTTGGTGTGTGAGTTTGGGGGGGGGGGCGCAAATCAACACGTCCGTTCACGTCCCCAAACGAACAGAGGGTAAATAACCATCGGACTAGCTTTGGACCCAAGATTATAGAAAACTCTCGGAGGGTTTAGTATGCGTTTATATTTGGCTATACATTTACGTTGAAATCGCAGCTACAAGTTAGACAGTTTCTAAAGATATAATTATTACATAAAAAAAAAACAATGTTTGTTCATATACACACGGGCAGGTACATGTATATGGGTATACATTGGATATCAATTATATTATTCAATTACCGGAAACGTCATTAATATCAGGCGGAAAAGTTACTTATGACGTGACGTGCGTTGCTTTGTTACTTAATATGTCTTCTTGAAAAATTTGCAAAGCAGTGAAACCGTGGTAGAAGCAAATCAATTATAGGATTTTTGGACAAAACTACAAACATAAACCCTTTTATTCCGACAAACAATGGTAAAAATAACAAGACCTATATCGCATATTGCTTATCATGCACATATACAACAAACAAATATCACATAATGCTTATCTTGCACATATATACAATGTATACAACACAAGGTGTGAGGAATCACTATAGTTTATAGATTGTTAAGAAGGAGTTGGATAACCATAAGATATATACATACATTTTATCACCGCTTACACAGCTTACACCCAGACTATTTTAAAAACAGACCCAATATATACACACATGGTACTGCAAGCACAAAGCTGTCCGAGCATCCATGAGAAAAGCAAGAGCGAAAAAAAAAGGTTAACATATCATTTAGGGGATAACTGTACTGAAAATTGTCATTTGGGGAGGTAAATCGAAGGTTTTACGGTCGGAAATTTCGTTTTACGGCGACGCGTTAGCGGAGCCGTAAAACGTAATTTGCGACCGTAAAACCGACGATTTACCTCCCCAAATGACAATTTTCAATACAGTTATCCACATTCTAATGCACTTTTTCGGTTGTTAAGCTAAAAAGTGTACTATTTTCCACAAGGCGACAAGCGCTGTGAGCTGCGTAAAATCAAAGGCCAGCCAATGAAAAGCGACGTTACGTGATGACGTCGGGTTTCCGACAGTATATCGCAGAATATACTGTCGCAAATTTTTGACGTTATCCAATCAGACGTCGCGTTACATACGTAAGTGCATTAGAATAGGCTTTGGTATGATAAGGAAAACACAAATGTCTTAGCGGAGTTTCAACCCATGAAAAACCAACTTCTCACAAAAAAAAAAAAAAAAAAAAACGAAAATAGGAGGGGCGGGGGTTGTGCGTGTATTGGGCGTTGTGGCTGGCAAAAAGGGGTATAAGCGGTTAAATGGACAATATAAGAGCCGGGATAGGCTCAGAAAGCAGTATATTGATGGAGTAAATTGACTATCTGTTGAAACAGGCCAACCATTACGATAACATATCCGTCTGATATAGTGCATTTTGCTATCCTCAAAGAAGGTAATTTTTCTGATGAAAATTTGTAATATTTTTCTTATTTACACTCCAAACATAGGTTTTGGGTGCTCGTTAGAACCGCCTCGCTGAGGCGGTTCTAACGAGTACCCACAACCTATGTCTAAAAGCAGAAATAAGGAAAATATTGTTTACCCCCGTAAACCCCAGTTTTCTCTATATAAAGTGGGGTTTAAGGGGGTCTTTATTTCACGGACTTGTTCACGTGATGCAAATCACGAAAAACGCCTTTATGATTATGACCCCCTTAAACCCCGCTTGTATATGGTAAAACTGGGGTTTACATGGGTATACAGTATTTTTCTTATTTCTGCTCAAAACATAAATTGTGGGTACACGTTAGAACCGCGTCGCCGAGGCAGTTCTAACGAGTACACACGATCTACGTTTTGAGCAGAAGTTTGAAAAATATCAGGATTTTTATCTGAAAAATTTCATTTTATGGTAGTAAAATTTTACTAAGTTATCTGAATAGGAGTGTTTTCGTAATGCTGACAAAAACTCAGAGAAAGAGAAACTAAAAGCAAAGCGAATAATTATTACAATGATTAAGGCTTATTGAGAAAAAAGGTACTGAACACTTAAATAGCAGATATCAGAGAACACAAACGGGCCTCCGTGGCCTAGTGGTTAAGAGCGCTGACTTTTGATCATTAGGTCTCTCACCGCTGTGGTTCGAGCCTCGCTCGGGTCACATGTGAGACGCCAAATTCTGCAACGAAAGGTCAGGTGGTTTTTCTCCGGGTACTCCGGTTTTCGCCCACCTCTGATTAACGATCGGCTCGATATGAGTGAAATAGTCTTGAAAGGGCCGTAAAACCAAAAAAAAAAAAAAATCAGAGAACACAAAAAAGAAGCTAGGTCAAGCACAGAGGACCTCCGCAAATGTCGCCATTCCAGCAAAGCAACAGCCTCCGAAATTGTGGGTATGATTCTGCATTTCTTAATTCATTCAGCAGGCTGTTCCATAACCGGTCAGCTTCCTATCTGATTGACCATAAACCGTACCTTCTATTTTTAACTCGGACAAAGCTAGGCCTGTCTTTCCTGAAATTATAAGATGATCCTTTTAAAATTTACCAAATCTTAGAGATATACCGTTTAAAATTTAAAAAAACTTCTCCAGCCATAACCTTCAAACGTCCTTTTGGCAAGAGCTCCTTCCCCCAGCTTTTAAAAGATCCCGGAGAGGGGACGGGTAGGCATTGTTTAAGAAATAGATCAGCGCTAACTGTGATTTGTTGTGTAATAAATCACAGTTTGGAGGTCAGTTGTAAAGTAGACAAATCACGAGCGCGTAGCGCGCGTGATTTGTCTACTTACAACTGACCGACAAACTGTGATTTATTACCCAACAAATCACTGGCTAGAGCTGATCCATTTCGATTCTAACACGCTGAAAATCGGCAACAATGCTGTTGTTTCCTTCAAATTCTCACAACTTTTCGCCATTGTAAGAAGAAATCCCGCTAAAATTATCGACTGAAACACATGTATTTATATCCTTTTCTAACGTTTTCGATGCGAGAAAATGACGTTACACCGTCTATGTCAAGGAAATCGAATAGTGACGTCATCGATTGGCAGTTTTTAATGACGTCACTTGTCACGCTCTTCCTAGCCGTGATTTGTTGTAGAATCAAACACAGTTGTTTTCCATTGCTTATAGAGGCGCGCTGTGTTAGAATAATGAATCTCAGTGCCCTCTCCTGGATCCTCTGCATTTTTCGGGTATCAGTCTGACCGCAGAAGTGCCATGCAATGGGACAATTGTTAAAATTTGACAATAGTAAAGGGTTAAAAATGGTTAATTTTGTCTGTTTGGACCGAATGCCACCCAACCTTTTAAGAACAGCATGCTGTTTAAAGGCTTTTTTTTTGCAATCTTAGAAACATGGTCATTGAAATATGTTCTAGAAATGGTTAACCTTTTGAAGCAAGGAATACACCACAGAACTGGAAAATATGGAGTGTACATGTTTTCTGGGCCAGACTAGCTAGTTTCGGCCAATTAGGCCTCATCACTGACCCTCAAATATTTTCAATATTCCACAATGGACTCAATGATCCCAAAGGACAGGAAAATATAAACTACTCTATAATGAAGGGCAGGGAGACTTTTTACGGCCGCCACACATTCCCAGTCACCAGCTGTAGTGACGTTAATTATGTTCTAGAAAGGGTTCTCCTTTCGCAGCATAAAATCAATCTTCACTCCTGTGAGCGTAAAATTGCTTTCACACTGTATAGCCGTGTCACCAATTTGGAAACGTTTGATGGCATCGTGGGTCTTTTGGAACTTATCTGGGTTGGCCTTCATAAAGTTATCATCGAACCATTGGATAAGACATAACACCGACTTTCACTGACCGTTCCATAGTGGTTCTTCTGTCGCGGATTAGGTTTGTTATGCTTCGTCTGTGAGTGTGTGTATCGTTTATATTATTGTTATTATTTTGTTTTGGATAGCTGATTGGCCATTTAGTTCGAAAGTAACTGTTCTTTTGGCTTCCCGCTATTGATGTTTCCATTAGGTTCTAGTTAGTTCATGTTAGTGTTTGTTCCCCTTTCTGTATCAATTCCTGATCATTGCCTTCACTTCTATTTTAACATTTTTCATGTTTTCATGTTTTAGAGTTTCAATATCAGAATATATAAAAGAAATTGTGTTTTCATCAGCATAATTGTTCAAAGATGCCTTTCTTCTGACAACATAAAAATATTGGTAAAAGATATTAAAAAGAAGGGGCCCAAGAATTTTATCCTTGCGGTACATCTTTGACTATAGTTTGCTAGATGCTGGTATTGGATCCCAGTCTAACCGGCTGCAGCCTTTTACTTAGATAACTGTCAGAATCCTGTACAGCCTCCGATGAGAAACCTGTAGCTTTGCAATGATCAAATAGTGAGGGAAACAGTCAAAAGCCTTAGGAGACATCTGTGATATTGAACTGTCCGAAGATATAAGTAATCTATCTTCGATCACAATTTGCATTCCATTTTGGGTTCTATTCCAAATTTAGCATAGTTTAATACCCATTGAGATAGTGATTTAGTGCTTTCTTGGATTTAAACAGAGTTTCACTTTTCCATATTTCGTTTGGTAAATTGTTCCATAGCCGGGAACCTGTGGTGGAAAAGGGTTTGTCGTAATACGTGGAATGCGATCTATGAACGTGCAGTTTATCGTTTGTTGTCGATCTCGTTCGTCGGTCATGGTGTTCTGAGACGAGCGTTAGCATAGATGAAACGTAATTCGGGGATTGTCCATTTATACCTTTGTTTCTTGCACCCCAGACAAGGAAATCCCCGATTTTACCCTGGGAAATAAATTTATGTTCTGACCCTGGTGATCCGACCCAAAATCGAATATAATTGCGTGTTTGATAAATGCACTGGTTGATTACGACCTTGTGTGCGCCGTCGTTAAGGTTTACGCCATGCACGATCCGTGACGTCACTTTACATTCCTGCAGTGTCAACACAATATAGTGGACGTTGGTAACCAAAGTGACCGCAGCATTGAAATTCCGCGCTAAGAGAAGGAAGGTATGCAAGAAAAAGAATCCAATATGGATGTGAGGGGTGGATAGAAAAATCCGTCCCTCGGGATCACAGTCCGGCATCACTCGGCAAGCCTCGTGATGCCGGACAGTGTCCCTCGGGACGGATTTTTCCATCCACCCCTCACACCCATATATGATTCTTATAATACCATGAGGCATGTGTGATAATGATCTCGTTTTGGACAAAGACAGCCAGCTAAGTTGCTTAAACATTTGATCGGGTGGTGTTGACATGTCAGTCTTAAATATGCGTCGAGCACCACGCTTTTGAAGTTTGACAAGTCTTAACTGCTTTACAGCTGTGGTATGACCACATATTATTCAATACAACTTAGAAGAATATAAAAATTATAATGAAATATGAGGTATATTATTGTTTTATGCATTTTGAAAAAAGTTTCATTTATGTCAGTTTACGACTCATGTACAACCACGGTAGTTCAGCGTTCGCGCCTTCGAGACCACTTAAATGAGTTCATCTGAGCTTTCAGTGCAATCGTAGTAAAATTGATAAAGTTTTAACTGTTTAAAGCAGTTTAAAAACATCAGGAAGGTCAGGTGGTTTTCCTCCGGGTACTCTGGTATTTGCTGACCGTCTTGAAATAAGTGATATAATCTTAAAGTCACCGAAAAACCAAAATAAACAACAAAAATCTTCAGTACTGGTTATTAAACGTATCATTGAAACCGAGATCCCTGTTTTCTATTTGTATTCCCCTCTCCCCCAATCCGCATCCACACCCCGCCCCCCCCCCCCCACACACACTTTTAACGCAAAAGGATATCAGACGCTTTCACTACCTTGAAGTTCCAATTTAATGCTTTTATGCATCTTTTCGAGCAATAATCCTCTTTTGTTGACAGTACTACCGTCAGAAATTGGCAAACACTCCACGCAATTCAGAATTATTAACATCGTCCCGCAAATAATAATGATTTTCCACATCCTTGTAAAGGCCCTGTACTAATGCAGAAGACTTTCTTAGTTGACTTTATTAAGCTAAATCTACTTTTGTCGTGTTTAACAGCCATCACGTGAACATGTAATAACACTGAAACTAAATCTGGAATAAGAAATTTACTGTTGTCTATGCGCCGGAACACATTAAAACTTGCAATACTATAAGAAACTTATATGGGTGTGAGGGTGTATGGAAACATCCGTCCCAAGGGCAACTGTCCGGCATCACGAGGCAAGCCAGTGATCCCGCGGGTCCCAAGGGTCGCTGTCCGGCATCACGAGGCTTGCCGAGTTATGTCGGACAGTGATCCCGAGGGACGGATTCTCCATCCACCCCTCACACCCATACAGGGTTCTTTTTCTTGCATACCTTCCATTTCTTAGCGCGGATTATCCATGCTGCAGTCACTTCGGTTACCGACGTCTGCCGTATTTGATGACACTGCAGGAATGTTAGTGACGTCATGTAACGTGCTGTAACGTTAACCTTAAGGACGGCGCATACGAGGTCGTAATCAACCATGGATTTATCAAACACGCGATTATATTTGATTTTGGGTCGGAACAGCTGGGTCAGAAAATAAATTTGTATCCCAGGGTAAAATCACGGATTTCCTTGGCTGGTGTGCAAGAAGATGATTATCTACATCTGCTCGGTCTTGTAAATGAAGTCGCTGCTCGCATGAGCCTTCTATAGAACCTGGATCATACATAGAGCTACAACTCTGATCAGACTGCGCGGATACACAGGATTAAAAGAAAAACGCTTTTACATACACTATCAGTTACATTTTGTTGTATGACAAAGGATTTTTTTCTGATGAAAATGTGTGACATTTATTTACGCAATATAGGTTGTAGGTGCTCGTTCGGACCGCCTATTGAAGCAGAAATGGAAAAAAACAATGCATACCGCCGTTAACTATAAAATTGGGTTTAGGGGATGTTCATTACACGGACTTGCACACGTAAAGCGTCAGCAACCAGCAAAGTCCCAGATGAAAGTCACCGCAGTGTTTTCTGTTCGGTATCCCGTTCTTCATGTACCCACAGGCTGATCTGTGGTATTATTGGCGTTCATACAATTTGCTCTCAGACGGTTTTGGTTTTTATTCGTCGACTTAAATAGTGGTTATAAGATTTTTAAAGTTATGTGATATTCAGCAAAATAGAAGTGGAGGCTATGATTACCGATTAATAACAACTTCCCATGTACTGTTTTGTTGAGTCATATATTCCATGTACTGTATTTAAACATTGTAGACCCTGATCATACCCCACTTTCTGTGGTGTCTGATCTAGGTCTACGCTGTTTGCCAAACCCAACACATGATTCCAGCCCAGGTTCTGTAGAAAACCATATCACGGAACATTATGTCCTCATAGCAATTAGAATAGTACGATTATTTTCTTTACATAACTGTTACCTGGAGTGATAGGCATTTAAAAGATTTCGGATCGACATAATGCAACTGTATTTATAAAAGATGAAAAAAGACCTTTATCCGATATTATTTTTTCCTTTTCTGAAATGAATGGCTCGACAATCACTTACAATATGACCAGAACTCCTGGAAAGTATCAGTCGTTGGGGCGCGCGCATGCGTGGATTATTCCATCCAATGAAATCCATCGATACAAGACGGCTTATCGAATGCTCATGGCCCCGAAAAAATCCTTTGGATTAAGTGGGCGGAGCTATCGTGAGAGTTGGACTGGTTCAGTGCGCATGACTATGTTTGTATATTCGCCCCGGCATGAAAGAAAAATGAAAAATAAATATTTCCCCCCCCCCCCCATCCAAGATGGCGACTCTCAAAGACTCAGAAATGGGTCCGCAATACAATTCAAATACCAACACTATGATCTTTCCCTGTCCGTTTGTTTCTTTTGGGCAATAATTTTTTATGACCACCTTAGAACAATAGGATGCGGAAAAGGGGGGGTGGGGTGGGAGGGAACTTGGTAAAACTCGAATATGATGCGGCGATAAGTGGGATCTAAAACAGGGAGCAATTTAATATTGCATCATGCATAACTCTTTTTGTTTTATGCGGCATAAGAGAAAATGATTTTTGGTAGAATTGAGATAGACACTGCATACTGCATAACTCTTTTTGTATTATGAAACTTTGCGGCATAAGAGAGAAGGATTTTTTGGTAGAAAAGAGATAGACACTGCATACTGCATAACTCTTTTTGTTTTATCAAGCTATGCGGCATAAAAGGAAAGGATTTTGGTAGAAATGAGATGGACACGGGATAGGGATAAGTGGAATACCAAATCGAAATGTGGTGGGGGGGGGGGGGTGTTGAGGAAAGTGATACTCGATCCTCGGGAGACCCCAAAGGCTTCATTATTACATTTCTTTGGAATGGGACGTCGAGTAGGGGGGGGGGTGTCGATTGGGACGATGTTAGAACCGGTTGCGGTTTAAGGAAAATAGGGATTTCATAGGGATACATGGGAAATGGAGTATCGCCAGTTTCAATGATTATTTGCATAAACAGAGACCAACTAAGGACACGTGGGTATAAGTGAGATTTTGGATAGGGGTAACCAAAATTCATTTTAAAAAATGGATACGGCATAGGGATATGTGGGATATAATAGGGACATATGGGCTATTGGGTATGACCGTTTTTCTCTGATATCTGTAAAACGGAGACATCCATATCTTTATGTTAGGGTTGGGCTAACCAGGTTTCACTGTAGAACATGGGTATGATATAGGGATAATTAGGATAGGATAGGGATCATCGGGATACTGAGTATATAAAACGGCGACTTACACATCTTTACTTTAATGGACATCCAGGATAGAATGGGATGCAGGATGGGAATCTGTATGGGACTCATTATGATGCTGTGGGGATTCGGTATAGGAATAATTAGGATACTTGGTATGGCCGTTTCTTTGTCAGTATTAACTTTTAAAATTCACTGTCTGATTATAAAGCATGTCTTTTACGCAAAAGCATATTTTCCCTATTTGTTGAATGGTGCATTCATATTAAGTACCAAAATAAAGCTAGCATCCTCTGGATGTTGGATTTATTATAATTATTTCTTCTTCCTTGTAAGGTTCGTGTCAAATTCCCGTGGGTATTAGTGGCTTGGTGATAAAAGCTCAGTTGATTACTTGTTGCGTCAGTAATGCCTACCCAAAGATCGAGCCGACTGACATGTGTGTAGAAACACAAAGAAAACATCTCAAACTGTTAACGCTAAGCTTAAGCCAGCTTGACGAGATGATAATAGCCGTTCATGAGTGATTACTAATCTAGACAAGGAATTTTCTGTATGGGAATAATTTTGCGTGTTGATTTTTCTTTCCTACATTTATCATTATTATTATTATCCTTGTCGTTATTGTTTTATCATTATTGTTATTCTTATCATTGCTATTTTTATCGTTGTTGTCGTTGCTTCTGCTGCTTCAAATTTTACTGCATAACACAACCTTCTTCCCACACATTTGCTTTATTCCTATAAAGTGAAATAATCAAAACTGTAATACAAAATCATTACACATAAAATAAGTCAAACACAACATGTTGCATACAAAAGGTAAAAATGCCTTTACCTATTTACTAGTATTGCCTTTATCGACCAATGAATAAGCATCCAGTTACGTGTTTGAAGCGCTACCTGGTATATGCCGGTGCATTTAAGTAGTCTGGCTCTCCACTCGTAAGATGCAATCATTGGTTGATGATCAGGCCTTTGTTTTGTTAGGTAATTACAGTACTTAA
Organism: Lucinisca nassula; assembly: GCA_963580285.1. Taxonomy (NCBI): domain Eukaryota; kingdom Metazoa; phylum Mollusca; class Bivalvia; order Lucinida; family Lucinidae; genus Lucinisca; species Lucinisca nassula. Next base: position 14,298,437 of record OY757026.1, read on the forward strand.
TGTTAGTTGTTGTTTTTTTCGCCATCAACTATTTTCTGTGTGGTGTTAATATATGCCACATGTACAGAAATGGGTTTTAGTTGATGACCACATTTGTCATTCAGCCATTAAGTTTGCTGTCTGTGTTACAGAAGGCCAAGACAAGCTTCCTACGTTATGTTGGTTACCTAAACGTCATAAAAGACCATTCAAAGCATGGTTTATTGCAAATTCAAGCTCTTGTACCACCACTGAACCCGCCAAATTATTAAATCCATGTTTTGCTGCCATCAAAACATGTGATAAAATATTGTGACAAAGTCTTCGAAAGATCAGGTAGAAATATGTTTTGGTCTATAAAAAATCTAATGAAGTTTTAAATAAATTGAAATTCATGCGTTTTCATGCTTCAAGTCTGTCTACTTATGATTTTTCCAACCTTTACATTACACTTCCTCATAATCTTAGAATGATTAATTGAGTTAATTCATTAATTGAATGGACATTTCATAGGGAAGACTCCCTCTATCTTGCATGGTATGTATTAAATGCGGTTTCCACTTATGAGGAGCATACACTTTATACTTTATTAATAAGGCTTCTATGACGGTACATCATAGTGTAGATTATATCCTGCCCCACATCACAGTGTAGATTATATTTTCTTGTCCTTTGGGATCATTGATTCCATTGTGGAATTTTGAAAATATCTGAGGGTCACTGATGAGTCCTAATTGGCCGAAACTAGCTAGTCTGGCCCAGAAAACATACACTCCATATTTTTCAGTTCTCTGGTGTATTCCTTGCTTCCAAAGGATAACCCTTTTACAGAACATATTCTATGACGGTTCCAGCGTAAAGGCTTGTTGAGAATTAGAGAGATCTAATTTAAGGTATGGTTGGTTGGCGCCTAATGCTCTATCTCTGGTCGGCCCATCGGAGTCTAACGTTTGGTTTTCTTTTGCTCCAGCATTTCAGTGGTTTCTTGCTGTCGAGTCCTCGCCGTTGTTTCATCATTGTGGTTGTTTGATTATTTGTGTTCACGGAGATGTTGCACCGATGAGTCATGAGGGCGTCATGCGGACTGAACAAAGTATTTGTCTAAATCGCGACGGAAGTAAGGGCGAGGATTCTGGCCACGTTAAATCGATTTAAGCCCCCCAGTGGAATTCGTTTCCGCTGACCATTTGTTTGTTTAGTTGTTTGATTTGAGGTTTAACGTCCCCGTCAACACTGTAAAGGTCATTTTGGAGACGTTGTTTCCAATTTTGTGGGACTTTTACCCGACATTGAGATGAAATGACTTCTCAAGCCCTGTCGCCCAATGAAACCAATAGGGTTTATTAGCATGGACGGTCCGCCTCGCACCGAGGTTCCTGGACAGGCTTAGATCCTCTAAGAGGTTTACCAGTACCAGTGTGCGGGCCGGATTCAGCTCTGCGTGGAAGCATCATGCAGCCCATATATTTCTTCAAGCCCCTATGGGCGGGGGCTTTCCGCTGACCGTTCCAAGGCGGTTCTTCTGTCGCGGTTTATTTTTGTTATGGTTTGTCTTTGGGTGTCTGTTTCGCTTATTATTTTATTTTGGATAGCCTGTTGGCCATTTTATGGAAAGTAACTGTCCTTTTGGCTTTCCGCTCTGATGGGAGCTGTGGGTTGATTGTATCGATTCCTCCACTTCTATTTACGAAATCGGTAGCAAAAGATTCTCAAGACTTACATAGAAATATAGACTATAAGTTGTGGACAAGATATGTCTTATCTTTCTTCCTTTAAATATGGAAATTGGAATATTGTTTTTAACCTTAACTTCTTTTTCTGTAAGTTTGTTTATCATTTCAAATTGGTCCCATTCGAAATAAACCACTGGGGAGATTAGCCCACGGATGGAAATAAAAGATAGCAATGTTCTGAGTGGAATATGAACATAAGTGTCGTCATTTGTTAGTTCCGCAAGTAGGACAGTTTTGTTTCACTTGTTTTTACATTAATACTTGTATATGATTTTACCAGTAAGTACTAAGAGGATGAAAATGCATACAGCTAGAATGAAATGATCCATAGTAAGATCGAATTCAAAGAATAGCTTTATTGGGGCTGGCGTCTTGTTAACGTTATTATATATGATAAAGGCGTATCTGTACCAAATTTAGTGAAACAGAGGCCTTTCTGATATTTAATCTTCATCAGCGTGTCTCAACCCCAAAGTTTTGAAACCAAAACGGATGACGGACAAGACCCGGCAAGACAATGCACATCCCCCTCCGAGCACACACCGACCGACGTAGCTCATGAGCCAGGTTAACTGGAGGCATCAGGCAAGAGACGCCTACCCGCGGACTTACAGGCGTCCCCCACCGAGCCAACATCAGCAAACATTGCCCACACTCCACGGTAGTCCCGGGCATCAGGAAGAAAATGTCCAAAGAAGCTAGACTTGCAAAGTTTAAAATATTACAAAAAGCTGCAACCAGATCCGCTAAGATACATGTCCCAACTGACAAGTCAGTCTTAGTTTTAGAAAAAATAGAAAATTATACTGCAAAAAATAAAGATATAATATAGCTATTTAAATCACTACTTGAGTACTGACGTCAACACCGCAGTATCAACCTCAGCACTAAGGAACTGATACCTAGCTGATGATACACTCTACGACAGAGATGTATCTGCCATCAATAATGTAAAATGAGTGAGGGAACGGTTGATGCATTAGCTTTATTTGTGTGCACATTTTTCAGAACAGCCACGATTAGAAGGACTTTCCGTAATTTCAGAAACGTGACAATAAATGCGCAAAGTGAAAACACAGCTATTGCCGACGTAACATACAGAATGATGTTATCCGTAGACGGCCATGACTGACATATAGCAATATCTCCTGAAAGGAGAGGCTCGGTCAGTCACCGAAATATTATTGATTCATTCTTGGCGGACTCGGCCATTTTCTATAAACTGAGATGTCCTTTCCGGTCATCTGCAATAATATCATGCATGTCGTGTTTATAAACGTGAAAGTTAGGTACATTAGCTTTTAACTGGTTTTCAAAAAGGGAGTTGCTTTCTATTGTTTTCAATGATGGGCCATTAAAGAAATGTTGTAATAACGCGAGATTTACCGAATGTAACTTACTGGTCGTGCTTCTGTGACAGACCGAAAGTCTTGGTAGCATATACATCTCTGTCGTAGACACTGAACATTCACATGGTATATCCACGATGCAAAATTGACAGCCTTGCGCCATTCTTTTGCCTGATTTACAGTCGAGTTCAAGGAGATCGACTCTGTATACCAATATAGATATATGGGATAAGTAGATAATTTGCCTTTGTAAATGATTTAATGAAACGCGGAAACCACAATGTTGGTTTACCAGGTTTTTGTCATTTTTGAAAAGCGCTAGGATACAGGAAGTATACGTGACTGGCGTTAAGACTTTAGTACATTTGCACAACTGAACCGTTGAATTAATTAGTAGCATCATCTGAGGTAAGTATGGTATAGTAATGCATATCACTCGTCAACGCAATGAATTCAGGGAGATCGACTAAGTGAGTTGCATGATTTGATGTTTCATTGATAGGGACTGGAATGGATCAGAAATAAATTATTGGTTTAGACTCATATTCTCGACAGGTTTTTAATTATTTGGACCCCATTTTGATTTATATCAGTCTTTGAATCGACTGCCTATTCGAATTTCGCAAAATTGCAGTATGTTTTCTCTGGCTTTCTTTGCCGGATCATTGCAGGGTCACTGATGAGGCTTTACTAGCCGAAACTACGTAGTATGACCCATCTTCTCTCTTATGAATGTTTTCATTGCTCTTAAAGGAACTCATTTTTTTATTTTTATTTATATAATGTTAGTGGGTACGGAAAAGGGGTCACCGGAAATTTTACTGGAATGAATAGTTTGGGGCCCTTACGTGCGTAGATGATCTGCACATTTTTATAGATGTCATTAGGGTCAGTGTAAATTAGGTGGAACAGGCCTCCGTGGCCTAGTGGATAAGAGCGCTGACTCTTAGTCATTAGGTCTCTCACCGCCGTAGGTTCGAGCCTCGCTCGGGCCACGTGTGAGACGCCAAGTTCTGCAACGGAAGGTCAGGTGGTTTTTCTCCGGGTACTCCGGTTTTCGCCCACCTCTGATTAACGATCGGCTCGATATGATTGAAATAATCTTGAAAGGGCCGTAAAACCCAAACCAAAAAAAAAAAAAAAAAAAAAATAGGTGGAAGCCACGAAATTTACTGTTAAGAATGTTTTGAACGTCTTGCACTGTAGCATAGTCTTAGGAGGAATAAGGTGAAGTGACAATTTTCCTTCAACCAGGTCAAAAATGCACTCCCGGAGTTCTTGAAAGATTGATTCCAGTTTCCTTGATTTCTCTATTTGTTTTTATAAAAGGACGCTCACTGCTGAGATAGCCTTTCTAAATTATCAAACGTTTCGTATAACTGAGTGTGAATATGAGATATTGCCAGTACATTAATTCCCTTAGCAATGTCTGTGATCCTATCATCAACCGTTTGAATATAGGTTGATAAATGATCTACGTGTTGTTGCACAGATTTTACGACAGAATTGGTGAGTCTATTTAGAGCATTTATATGTTTAGCTAAAAGTTGTTCATCTTCTGTAGTGGCCGTCCCAAAGAGTGTTTATGATAATTCTCCATCAGGGAAGGATTGAGCGGGTTGTCCTAGGTTTAAGCATACGATTACGTTCGGAACAAGGTTTTCTATTGTCTCTATGGTATGATTGAGGACAAGTTCAGTCTCTTGTCTTATCTGGTTCACCTCTAATAAGACATCGTTTACTATCGAGCAAGTATCTATGTCTGTATTACATTCCGACAATGTTCAATTGTTCGGGAAGTTTGACTTCAAATATATGAATCCATGTGTCCTTCGACATCTGTTTATGTGACTGGGCTTCAAACAACACACCATAATTTAGTCTCTGCAACTCAGGCGATAGGGTACTTGACACCGCTGTAGTACAGAAAATCAGTAGGACGATGAAGGTCAATCGGGATCCCCTCCATGCCACTAGAAATAAAAGGGGGAAAAGCGCGTAGTTTGGCCGGTGAAATAGTAGATGGCCAGTCTAGCTAATTCTAGCACTATTATCAGAAATCTTTATAAGAATTCGTTAGGTTTTGGCTTCCCTACGTCGAACGAATTCCACCTATATTTACAGATTTTGCACGCAATCTAGCTCAGGAGTGAACCTATGTACCTAACAGCTCGTACAAAAAAGTGTGAAATTTTCATAACTACAGATAGAAATATCATGCTATTTTAAGAAGCATATACATTTATAAGTGTAGGACCCGTGAACCCATTTGCTGTATTAATAGCCAGTTTACACTTCTTCGAAGTACTTGTATGGTCTCTTTCTCCGTTTACCTGTCCTTGTGTATTTAATATAAAACTGTCTCTTTAGTTCGTACGTCACGTTTTTTTCGTCTTGCTAAGATGGCTTAGCTGTACGATTAGTCTTTTCAATTGAGTATTGCTTCTTTTGTCCTACTTTTCTTTGTTTTTGTATCCTATTTGCAGTGTACCATGTTTTGCCATCTTGCTGTTGTAATAGGTCCCTATTTTGTTCATGGTTATCATGAATGTTTTGTTGCTGATCATTCAAGTCATCCTCCGAATTTTGGATTAAAGATTCACTTTCCCTGTTTTTTGTGACATGATCATTATAATCATAAATAATCGTGTCATCATCGCTTTCAGCGTTCGCATCTTCATGAGGCTGCGGTTCAGTCCTGTAGTTAAGAGGATCACAATAGCTTTTGAGATCTTTGGTTTGACAGTCTGCAATTTTATATGTATCGAACGGGCCTTTTTCTCTTATATAATATGGGCCCCTAAACTTGTCCTCAAACTTCTTTGAATAACCTTGACGGTGTTTATTCACTTTCAGCAATACTTGTTCTCCTAACAAAAAGTTTGATGGCTTTGCCTTTGTGTCATGTTTTTGTTTGCTTTAAGCTAGGGTTAATTCTGTATATTGTGCAGCCTGTTCATGAACCTGTTTCAGCCTATCCATTAATTGTTTTACATGTGCTTTAGCTTCTAGTCCTAAATTTTCCCTTGGAATAAGAGAAGTGTCAAACGGAAGCCTTATTTCCCACCAAAAAGCATCTGGCCCAGAAAACATGTACACTTCATATTTTCCAGTTCTGCGGTGAATACCTTGCTTTAAAAGTAGTTTAGGTCGTAGTACCGAAGCGCTAATCCAAAATCATTAATCCATAGACAAATGGCAAATATCAATGTTCAGATATACAGACATGGACTCCAGAAGAGTGTAAACAGGCGTCCTAGGACAGTAAGCATTACTTGGTAAGCAAGCTTCGCCCACCATGCCTATCTACCTGAACGAAGAAAAGATTAACTCTTTTATAGAACATATTTAACGTCACTACAGCTGGTGACTGGGAATGTGTGGCGGCCGTAAAATGTCTCCCTGCCGTACATCATAGTGTAGTTTATATTTTATTGTCCTTTGGGATCATTGTTTCCATTGCGGAGTTTTGAAAATACTTGAGGGTTACGGATGAGGCCTAATTGGCCGAAACTAGCTAGCCTGGCCCAGAAAACATGTACACTTCATATTTTCCAGTTCTGCGGTGTATTCCTTGCTTCCAAAGGATAACCCTTTTATAGAACATATTTAATGTAACTACAGCTGGTGTCTGGGAATGTGTGGCGGCCGTAAAGAGTCTCCCTGCCCAACATCATAGTGTAGTTTATGATGCTCCCGGAATCTAGATTCGGGGGCATATAGTTTTGGTCTGTCCGTCTGTTTGTCCATTTGTCTGTTTGTCCGTTTGTCTGTCTTCAAAAACCTTACCATTGGGCATAACTTTTCAATGACAATAGATATAGCTTTCATATTTCACATGTGTATACCTTATTACAAGACCTTTCCATTGGTATCATGAATTTTGATATCGTGACCTTGACCTTGGCCTTTGACCTACTTTTGCCAAAAAAATTAAAAACATTAACATTGGCCATAACTTTCGATCGGTAAGTGATAGGGCTTTCATATTTCACATGTGACAAGAACTTTCTAGTGGTACCATAATTTTTGGCCTTGTGACCTTGATCTTGACGTTTGACCTACTTTTTAAGATACTGCTTTCATATTTAACATGCGCTTTCCGGGGGCATCCGTGTTTCACAAACACATCTTGTATTTTCTTGTCCTTTGGGATCATGGATTCCATTGCGGAGTTTTGAAAATACTTGAGGGTCACTGACGAGGTCTTATTGGCAGAAACTAGCTTGTCTGGCTCAGAAATCATGCACACTCCATATTTTCCAGTTTTGCGGCGTATTCCTAGCTTCCAAAGGATAACCATTTTATAGAACATAATAAATTGGCTGAACCCTGAGCTTTCAGTATTTGGTGCTGACCTAATTGCCACTAGAGCAGTCGGGAGTAACAGATGCCACTCGTTTTGGTCTTTGTTAATATAGATGCGTATCTATTGCGCAATACTAGCGTTCTGGCGTTCCACAGAACCATTGGCCCTAGGATTGTAGCTTGCTGTCATATGCCTGGATACTTGGTATATCTCGCAAACCGCATTGACCATTTTGGACAGCTTTACACGGGAAATGTAAAAAATTATTGATTGATAACTTCACAAAAATGTTCAGTATGATAGTATCTAAAAAAAAACCGGACTTTGTGGCGTTTGTGTTTCGCAATTTTCACGGTTTGCCGAGATTTCTAGTCATGTAACTGACTTCAACACTCGTAATAAAGTGTTAACCGCTAAACTTCTTAATGAGTGTTACTGGTACCATAAACTACGCAAAGCCTTTTCCAAATTTGATAGACGTCATTCTGATTTAATTTCAAGGGTCGGCGTTGGACTTTGGTCTCTTCTGCAGCAGGGTCTATCGGAGCACGAATTCGTGGTGGCTTAGTAAATGACATTACGCAAACACGCCTATACAAATACATTTCCACCTTTATCGCAGAAAAAATGGAAATTTTATGATGAAAAATTATGATATTTTTCTTATTTCTGCTCAATATATATATATATTGTGGGCACTCGTTAGAACCGCCTCATCGAGGCGTTTCTAACGAGTACCCACAATCTATATTATAGAGCAGAAATAAAAAAATAAGGTATACCCCCGGAAACCCCAGTTTTACTATATAAAAGTGGGGTTCAAGGGGGTCAAAATTTTAGGCGTGTTTTTGTGATGAATTCAGAAAAATATGTGCATCCAATTTCGTGAAACCATTCTTCGATATTAAAAGATTGGATACGGCATAAGTGTTGTGCTTCGCTTCCCTTTTTAATTGCACGCCGGTGGGTCAGGCCTCAAATTCTATTATGTCAGTTCCAGCGTAAAGGCTAAAGAAATTAATTTTATGTTATGCTGTTAAGTGTCTGATGCTCTGTCTCTGGTCAGGAACATCGGAGCCTAACTTTTGGTTTTCTTTTGTTCCAGCATTTCAATAATTTTTGCTGCCGAGTCCTTACCGTCGATTCATCTCTTCATCTCTGTGGTTGTTTGATTTGTATGTTCTCGGATATGCTGTTGTGTTGAGTTAGGAGGCCTTCATGCGGAATGAACTAATTGTTGTCTAAGTTGCGATAGAAGTAAGGGCAAGGATTGAGGCCGCGTAAAATCCATTCCATGCATTGCCTTCACCTCTTTTTTAGGATGTATGGGTCAAGGCCACGGTTCTGGTGGCTACATTAGAAGTAACTTTTTCTTCACCCAAGTCCGTAAATTTATTCATGGATGTAAATGTAATAGTTGAATGTTACTTCGCACAAATGTTGGGATAGGATAAGGTCTCCAGCTAGTTAGATTTTCAGGGTCCTGGGTGCAAGGTCATGGTCACTGTGACTATTTCTAGAAAAAAACTTTGTCATCCCTCTAGCACCTATGTTTATCAAAGATTTTAAATAAGTTCACACCGATGTTGGGTATGATAATATCGCAAGCAAGTTCGGGAGTCCGATACTCGAGGTCAAGGTCACATTGGCTATTTTTTAGAAAAAAATAAACTTTGCCTTCACTAAAGCGCCTACATTTATTGATAGATTTTATTTCAACTTCACACCAATGTTGGGTATGAACATATATTGAGGAGTCCTTGTTGTATGAACAAGTTCGATTTTCAGAGTCCTGAACTTAAATCAAGGTCACTGTGGCTATTTTAGAAACAATTCTTCATGACTTTAGCGCCTGCATGTATCAATAGCATTTGATGTAACTTCATACAAATGTTATGTATGATAATATCCCAGGTAAGATCAACATACAGGGTTCTGGGCTAAAGGTCAAGGTCACTGTGGCTATTTTGAAAAAAAAAAAAACTTTATTAAGGCTGTAGTGCCTGCATTTATGGATTACAATATAACTTCCCCCAGATGTTTGGTATGATAATATATCGAGCAAGTTCAACTTTCAAGTTGCCGGGAAGAAGGCCTTTGTCGCTATGGCTATTTTTTGAAAAACTTTGACATTGCTCTAGTGCTACATTTATCAATGTATTTTGATATTACTTCACATAAATATTTGGTATGATAGTGTCTCAAGCAGTTTCAACTTTTAGATTGCTGCGCTCAATAGAAAGGTAATTAACGCTTTTTTGCAGAAAAAAAGTTCGTGATCGCTGTAGCTACTGATTTATAAATGATTTCACAGGAAAGATGTTTGGGTACCATCTGTCAAAATTTCTAAAATTGTTCCACTCTGCTAAACAAGACGGTCGCAAGGACTTAAAATAGTAAAAAAAAACTTTATAAAGATTTCTCTCTCAAAAAGGAAACAATTTCATTTCATAGGGATGGTCGATGGGTGACCCTCTGACAGAATTGCTCCTTTGAAACTGATAGCCACCAGAGCTAAACACATACGGACCTTAAAATAACCTAAATAGCTATACATTTTGAAACAAATTCACACAAATGTTGCTTGGGTCACTGTCTACCAAAATTGCTAAAACTTTCCACCCCACCTTAATATATTACCTACGATTTCATTTATACATTATGGGTCATGTAAGCGATCCAGGGTCAGGGCCAACATGGCCCTCTGGTTTCGTGTCCGGTTGTTATCGTTTTATTTCTAGATGGACTTTTTAAAGTTACTTTGCAGAAATGTTCATCTTTAATTTACATGATTGTTTGCGCGCAAGACCTAGGTCCGTTCCTCCAATGTCAAGGTCATAATTAGATGTCAAAGGTCAAAAAGGGGTCTTCGTTTCGTATCCGGTAAATACTTTGTTATTCTAAGATGGATCTGAAAGTAACTTGGCAGAAACATTAACCGTCATGGGACGGTGTGTCGCTCGCAAGACCCTGTTTGGTACCTCATATGTCAAGGTCACGCCAAAGGTCAAATAAAGGTCTTTTATTCGTTTCCTTATTCATAGATGGTTTTAAAAATTACTTGGCAGAAAAAATAACAATTATTATACGTTGGGTCGCTTACTTGATCCAGATTATTACCTCTAAGGTCAAGGACAAGGTTAAAAATGTTGTACTCTCACAGTGTGTTACCTAACACCCACGTCTGTGCCACATGTCATATGGCGGGGGGCATCCGTGTCCTATTGACACAATTTTAGTTATTGTAGCTATCTGAAGAATTTCTTTTGGACTCAAGAATGAGTTTGAGTTAGCCATGGTGAGTGAATCACTATGACGCACTCCCAATGGCTGAATCAAACCGATGGATGACGAGAGTCATAGGTGTTTTACTGCACTTGTGTTTCAGGTGTTTCTGTACAGAATGCGACTGTGTTGCGCCAGGCTAGAGCTGAGCTTTCGGTAGCGTCTTGCTGTCGAGTCCTCTCCGTTGTTTCATCTCTGTGGTTGTTTGATTTTTGTGTTCACTGGGATGTTGCACTGATGAGTTAGGAGGCCTTCATGTGGTCTGAACAAATTATTTTTCTTAATCGCGACGAAAGTAAGGGCGAGGATTGTGGCCACGTTAAATCGATTTTAGGCCCTCCCATGGAAATTGTTTCCGCTGTCCGTTCCAAGGCGGTTCTTTTGTCGCGGTTTATTTCTGTTATGGTTTGGCTTTGGGTGTTTGTGTCGCTTATATTATTTTTATTTCGGATAGCCTATTGTCCATTTTGTGGGAAAGCAACTGTCCTTCTTTCCGCTTTTGACGTTTCTATTAGGGTATATTGTTTCATGTTTGTGTTTCCTTCTCTTTGGTGTCTCTGACGGGAGTTGTGGGTTTATTGTATCGATTACTGATCATTGCCTCCACTTCAATTTAGTTTGCCTGGGTCTCACTGTTTCGCGTTACTGTATTGTCGTAAAGCGGATTTTAACCTGTATTAATTTGAGTGAAAACAATTCTGCTTTTCCTGCCCCTGTTCATATGTGGTTGGTATCTTACTGAGGTCTTTTAAAGCACCTTTATTTAAGAAAATAGAGAAAACAGCAAATGAAACAAAGTTGTGCGGTCGAAACAGTCCCTTGTTTTAACTAATGGTTTCAACCGTTTATAACTCGCCTGGTCACCACTTCCCTCAGTGGTATTTCCTGATCAATACTAGTTGGAATGACTGACTGGAAGTCTCACTTCAAGTAACCGTTAATATTTCTGTAATGAACTGCTATATTTGGTCAGGTTTTGGTATATTTATGTAAAGAAGTTTTTGATTGGTTTTAAACAGTTTGTGATACTTTTCATTATGTGACTTAAGTCTCACTGACTTCTGCATTACCGTATATCATACCAAAGGACTTAACTCAAATATTTATGGAAACTTGACCCCTATTCTGGCCCCCGCCCATAGGGGCTTGAAGAAATATATGGGCTGCATGATGCTTCCACGCATGGCTGATTCCGACCCGCACACTAGTACTGGTAAACCGCTTAGAGGATCTAAGCCTGTCAAGAAACCGCGGTGCGAGGCGGACCGTCCATGCTAATAAACCCTATTGGTTTCATTGGGCGGCAGGGCTTGATATGTCATTTCATCTCAATGTCGTGTAAAAGTCCCACACAATTGGAAGCAACGTCTCCAAAATGACCTTTGCAGTGCTGACGGGGGCGTTAAACCTCAAATCAAACAAAACAAATTGACCCCTATTCCGGTATACACAACACATCCAGTCATTGTCCATATTCACACAAACTTTCAGCTTTCTAGCTTTCGTAGTACCTGAGCAATATGTTACATACATTTTTAAGATCAATCATGGTAAAGATTGAAAATCTATCAAGAAGTGTTACCCCTATTCCATGATACACAATACATTGAGCCGTTGTCCATGTTCGTTAAATTTTTCAGCCCTTTAGCTTCCATTTAGCTTTAATTTCCTGAGACACCTGTTCCAATTTTTAATGAATGGTAAAATTGGAAAACCTACAAAGACTGAAAGGACATAACTCATAGTTATTGGCCATTGACCACTATTCTGCTACAACACCTTCCTTAACTGGGGACCAAGTATGGTACAATTAACCCTCTGCATGCTGGCTTTATTTTTGTTATTGTTTGTCTTTATAAGTGTGTGTATCGCTTGTATATCTTTGTTATGGATAGCCAATTGACAATTATGTGGGAAAGTAACTGTCCTTTTGGTTTTCAACTATTGATGTTTCCATTAGAGTCTAGTTGTTTTATGTTTGTGTTTCTATCCCTTCGGTGTCTCTGGTGGGAGCTGTCGGTTAATTGTATCGACTCCTGATCTTTGCCTTCACTTCTATTTTGCACTCGAAACAACCATGGAATAAGAGGAAAAAATGAATTTTTCTCTTTCCTCGATACGTTTCAGCCACATATTGTGGCTATTCAGGAAACAAAGATTGACAGTTCAATTACCACATCTGAGCTTTTCCCTGAAACTTGTCAGTACATTGTCTATAGAAAAGATACGAGACGCTCATGATGTTGGGTTGATGTTGCTTATTCACAGAGACATCCCTCACATGTCTTTTAGTTAACTGGAAAATGACACCGAATCGGTTTGGGTCAAGGTGTTTGCAAATAAAACGTCTCACTTCGTAGCAAGATGGTATCGACCACCAAATGATACAGTCCAAAATGTTCGGTTGTTTAAAGATCAGCTAGATTGCATTAAGTCGCAGCACAAAGGTACAAAATTCCGGCTGTACATGTTCTATGTGACCTCAACTTCAGAGACACTGTTTGGCCCGACAGGCTCAGCAAACATGCCACTGTTAATTGACATTATGAACGATCATGGCTTAGAACAAAATATGTTTACTTCCCCACTCGTGATGGGAATACAATGGATCGGATCCTTACGACTTTGCTGCCTGGACAGTTTGAAGATATTCAGTCTCCAGATAAACTTAATGATCATGATATTGTCTCCGGACATTTAACAAAAATCACATTTCACCGAAAAACAAACCTCGGTGGAAGGTGTACTCGTATCAAAAATGTGACTATAATTGTTTCAATCTCTTTGAAACTTTACCAGAATGTTTGACTTGATGAAATCTGGATCAAGTTCGAATATATGGGTCATTTCAGATCAGAAACTCGATCACTTGGTCAAATTTCTCCAGAAAGCATGTTCAGCCCTACAGACGACAGTTTTGCTTCAATCTTCAAGAAAATGTACCAGAATGTTTGTCTTTGTGCTGTCTAAGTCAAGTTTGAGTATGGTTCATGGTTGGGTCAAATTTCTTGAAAACTTTGTTCATCCTCAAGCGACGATAATTTTGCTTCAATCATCATGAAACTTTACCAGAATGTTTGTCTTGATGTTATCTTTAGTACAGTTTGAATACGGGTCATGTCGGGTCGAAAAATAGGTCACGGGTATATTGTTTAACTTTGTTCACGCTCTAGAGGCCACGGTTTTGCTTTATTTATCATTTCCAGAATGTTTGTCTTGACGATATCTGGGTCAAGTATGAATATGGAAAATATCGGATCAAAACCTAGATCACTGGGTCAGATTGTTTAAATGCCTGGTTCGCCCATTAAAGACCATAATTTTGCTTCAACCTTCTTAAAACTTTACCAGAAGGTTTGTCGTCACGATATCTTAGTCAACTATGAATATAGGTCAAATTAAAAGTGACGGCGATGATCAGGAATCGTTACAACTAACACAGCTCCCATCAGAGACACGAAAGGGAAATACACAAACATGAAACAACTAGATCCTAATGGAAACACCAATAGCGGAAAGCCAAAAAGGACCGTTTTTCCCACAAAATGGCCAATTGGATATTCAAAACAAAATAATATAAGCTATACACACACTTAAAGACAAACCAGAACGAAAATAAACCGAGACAGAAGAACAGCCTTGGAACGGTCAGCGAAACGAATTCCACTTTGGGGCTTAAATCGATGTTACGGGGCAACAATCCTCACCCTTACTTTCGTCGCGATTTAGACAAATCATTTGGTCAGTCCGCACGAAGGCCTCCTGACCCACGAGTGCAACATCTCCGTGAACACAAAAATTAAACAATCACAGATATGAAACAACGGTGATGACTCGACAGCAATAAACCCCAGAAATGCTGGAGCAAACGAAGATCAGCAAGTAGACTCCGATGGGTCCGAGCAGAGACAGAGCATCAGGCACCAACCAACATTCCATAAAATGAGATTCTCTCTAATTCTCAGTAAGCCTTTACGCTGAAACCGTCAGAGAATCTGATGCCTGATCCACCGGCGTGCACAATCAAGACAGAAGCAAAGTTGTCAACCGTGATTGGGTTCGCTACCATGCTTAAACGTCACATGAATGTTGCCTTTGTGGCTCCCTATCAAAATTAGCTTAAATGGTTCTGCTGCGATGACAAAGATGGCTGTCAGAGCTAAAATAGAAAAAAAAATAAACAAAGACTCCTTTTCCCCGCCAATTAAAATTAAATTTCACAGGTATATTGCTTAGATTAGCTAAATAGATTCAGTTCTGATGAACAAAATGGACGCCATATCTAAACATAGACATATCTTTAAGCGAAAACTCCTTTCAATACCCATGGGTAAATTCATTCAAACTTTATTTGAATGTTGCTTAAGTGAGCATGTACCTAAAACGCTTCTGTTTTAACGGACAAAATGGCTGATTAAGCTAAAACTAGAAACTCTTAAACAAATTGTATTCAAACTTTCAAAAATGCTGCTCAGGTGACCACCTATCAAAGTGCAGCAGTTATGCTTCAAGTATTGACTGTCAACCACATGACTTTCAAATGCTAAGAGACATCTTGATATCAGTTGAGCGATTTAGGGCCATCTTGGCTCACTTGTTTTTTTTTTTTTGTTTTTTTTTTTTTGGTGGTGGTGGTGGTGGTGGGTGGGGGATGGTTCCACACCTTTCAAGATTATTTAACTCAGCTCGAGTTGGTGGTCAACCAGAGGAGGGCGAAAACCGTAGTACTGGAAAATAATACAAAGAAAAAAAAAAAAAAAAACACCCGATCTTCCGTTGCAGAACTTGGCGTCTCGTATGTGATCCTAGCCTAGCCGGGCGCGATCCAAAGCGGTGACAGACCTAACGATTAAGAGTCAGCGCTCTTACCAACTAGACAAAAGTGCCCAGTGGGGCACGTATACCCCCGGCCAGTGCCATCACCTCAGCTGAAAATAGCAATGTCAAAAGCTTCTTTGCATATACAGAACTACAAAGGGAAATAACTCTAAAAGGCCTGACCCCTTGGCCCTTATTTTCTTTCCCATAATACAACTAGTCATACTGATCATGTTTGCAAAATTTCAAGTTTCTATGTACAGTAGTTATTGAGAAATCTTTGGCACAAAATAATAATATACACTATTAAACAGCAAGAACTACAAAGGGAAATAATTCTAAAAGGCCTGACCCCTTGGCCCTTATTTTCTTTCCCACAATACAAGTAGTCATACTGATCATGTGTGCAAAATTTCAAGTTTCTATATGAAGCAGTTCCTGAGATATCTTTGACACAAAATAATTGTTTACGGACACAAAGACAGAGAACTACAAAGGGAAATAACTCTAAAAGGCCTGACCCCTTGGCCCTTATTTTCTTTCCCACAATACAAGTAGTCATACTGATCATGTTTGCAAAATTTCAAGTTTCTATGTACAGTAGTTATTGAGAAATCTTTGACACAAAATAAAAATATACACTATTAAACAGCAAGAACTACAAAGGGAAATAACTCTAAAAGGTCTGACCCCTTGGCCCTTATTTTCTTTCCCACAATACAAGTAGTCATACTGATCATGTGTGCATAATTTCAAGTTTCTATGTGAAGCAGTTCCTGAGATATCTTTGACACAAATACAAGTAGTCATACTGATCATGTGTGCATAATTTCAAGTTTCTATGTGAAGCAGTTCCTGAGATATCTTTGACACAAAATAATTGTTTACGGACAGACAGACGGAAAAGACAAAAACTATATACCCCCATTGCATACTTCGTATGCCGGGGGTATAAATATACACTATTAAACAGCAAGAACTACAAAGGGAAATAACTCTAAAAGGCCTGACCCCTTGGACCTTATTTTCTTTCCCACAATACAAGTAGTCATACTGATCATGTGTGCAAAATTTCAAGTTTCTATGTGAAGCAGTTCCTGAGATATCTTTGACACAAAATAATTGTTTACAAAAACTACAAAGGGAAATAACTCTAAAAGGCCGGACCCCTTGGCCCTTATTTTCTTTCCCACAATACAACTAGTCATACTGATCATGTTTGCAAAATTTCAAGTTTCTATGTACAGTAGTTATTGAGAAATCTTTGACACAAAATAAAAATATACACTATTAAACAGCAAGAACTACAAAGGGAAATAACTCTAAAAGGCCTGACCCCCTGGCCCTTATTTTCTTTCCCACAATACAACTAGTCATACTGATCATGTTTGCAAAATTTCAAGTTTCTATGTACAGTAGTTATTGAGAAATCTTTGACACAAAATAAAAATATACACTATTAAACAGCAAGAACTACAAAGGGAAATAACTCTAAAAGGCCTGACCCCTTGGCCCTTATTTTCTTTCCCACAATACAAGTAGTCATACTGATCATGTGTGCAAAATTTCAAGTTTCTATGTGAAGCAGTTCCTGAGATATCTTTGACAGAAAATAATTGTTTACAAAAACTACAAAGGGAAATAACTCTAAAAGGCCTGACTCCTTGGCCCTTATTTTCTTTCCCACAATACAACTAGTCATACTGATCATGTTTGCAAAATTTCAAGTTTCTATGTACAGTAGTTATTGAGAAATCTTTGACACAAAATAAAAATATACACTATTAAACAGCAAGAACTACAAAGGGAAATAACTCTAAAAGGCCTGACCCCTTGGCCCTTATTTTCTTTCCCACAATACAAGTAGTCATACTGATCATGTGTGCAAAATTTCAAGTTTCTATGTGAAGCAGTTCCTGAGATATCTTTGACACAAAATAATTGTTTACAAAAATACAAAGGGAAATAACTCTAAAAGGCCTGACCCCTTGGACCTTATTTTCTTTCCCACAATACAAGTAGTCATACTGATCATGTGTGCAAAATTTCAAGTTTCTATGTGAAGCAGTTCCTGAGATATCTTTGACACAAAATAATTGTTTACAAAAACTACAAAGGGAAATAACTCTGAAAGGCCGGACCCCTTGGCCCTTATTTTCTTTCCCACAATACAACTAGTCATACTGATCATGTTTGCAAAATTTCAAGTTTCTATGTACAGTAGTTATTGAGAAATCTTTGACACAAAATAAAAATATACACTATTAAACAGCAAGAACTACAAAGGGAAATAACTCTAAAAGGCCTGACCCCCTGGCCCTTATTTTCTTCCCCACAATACAACTAGTCATACTGATCATGTTTGCAAAATTTCAAGTTTCTATGTACAGTAGTTATTGAGAAATCTTTGACACAAAATAAAAATATACACTATTAAACAGCAAGAACTACAAAGGGAAATAACTCTAAAAGGCCTGACCCCTTGGCCCTTATTTTCTTTCCCACAATACAAGTAGTCATACTGATCATGTGTGCAAAATTTCAAGTTTCTATGTGAAGCAGTTCCTGAGATATCTTTGACACAAAATAATTGTTTACAAAAACTACAAAGGGAAATAACTCTAAAAGGCCTGACCCCTTGGCCCTTATTTTCTTTCCCACAATACAACTAGTCATACTGATCATGTTTGCAAAATTTCAAGTTTCTATGTACAGTAGTTATTGAGAAATCTTTGACACAAAATAAAAATATACACTATTAAACAGCAAGAACTACAAAGGGAAATAACTCTAAAAGGCCTGACCCCTTGGCCCTTATTTTCTTTCCCACAATACAAGTAGTCATACTGATCATGTGTGCAAAATTTCATGTTTCTATGTGAAGCAGTTCCTGAGATATCTTTGACACAAAATAATTGTTTACAAAAACTACAAAGGGAAATAACTCTAAAAGGCCTGACCCCTTGGCCCTTATTTTCTTTCCCACAATACAAGTAGTCATACTGATCATGTGTGCAAAATTTCAAGTTTCTATGTGAAGCAGTTCCTGAGATATCTTTGACACAAAATAATTGTTTACAAAAACTACAAAGGGAAATAACTCTAAAAGGCCTGACCCCTTGGCCCTTATTTTCTTTTCCACAATACAAGTAGTCATACTGATCATGTGTGCAAAATTTCAAGTTTCTATGTGAAGCAGTTCCTGAGATATCTTTGACACAAAATAATTGTTTACGGACAGACGGAAAATACAAAAACTATATACCCCCATGGCATACTTCGTATGCCGGGGGTATAATTAGGCCAAGGAGACTAGTAATACGCGTTACATACGCAAGTGCGTTGCTTTCTCTTCTGTTTTTTTTTTTATCGAAGGACTCCATCTAGAAATTTTATGGATGTCAATCATCCGGCAATCTGCATCGGCCAAAAGACACATGATGCAGTGACATAATTTTATACAATGACAATGTGTTTGCAGCACTATTTATGTCATTTTGGAGACCACTTCTGTTTTACATAGTTTGCTTACAGAACAGAAATTTTTGGACCAGACTCTGCAGAACGCAGCGTCTGATCAGGGGTATTTGCTTACAGCAGAGCAAAGTATGGGTAAAGGAAATGTTAACAGTCAAAAGCTGTTTCTGGACAACAACGAATATGCAAACGCTCCGCCCGTCGACATCCAGGTGAGCATCGCAGGCTATGGTCCACAACCCAGCTCTCTATCTTCGATGCCAATTCGGATTCTCGTTGTGTTTCTCAAAGGAGACCTATCAATACCCTGGTACTGGTCATTTTTTCTCTTGTGAACTGTCTTCCAGAGATCGAGGTAACCGTTGAAATCGATGGACATCAATTCGTTGCCAGAAAATTTTAATGTCATTTGTTCACGATGACGTGTCCTGGGTTTTGGACCACAGTCCTGCTGACCATCTAAATAATACCCGAAGGTGGGTTCAGGATTACGTAGAGATAGATAAACATCATCGCTGTACAGCTCGACCGTGAAGGCCAACCTCGCGGTCCCGGGGACAATCACATCGTTTTTGCCAAGGTTGGGGAACTGGACAAACAGTTGTTGGTTCTGGTTTATTCGGACTGTTGGTGATGGTCGAGAATTGCCGCACACCTTTGACCCCCATGGGCTCGCGTAGTTTACTGTTTGGGTTGTGCTTCCGTCCGAATTTACTTTAAACCATATTAACGAGCTTATTTTGAAGTCGATACCTTCAAGTGAGAGCCCGCAAAATTGTCAGACACCAGTTTAGAAAGCCCCTTGTTCGATTCTGAAGAGTCCGGTAGGTTCGACTTTCCCCGACCCCACTATGGAGCCACCGCTGACCGTCCAGGAAGATTTAAACACCTCCAGGGACCGTTAGCAGAACATGCAGGGCGAGTTAAAACATGCAGAATGTGATGCTCAGAAGAAGCGCCTAACTGATACTTTCTACAACGAAGTGAACAGTAGCCATGGGTTGCGTCCCGAAGGCAGGATCGACTGTAGCCGATTTGGGATTGATGCCGAGGACTAAACACTATACTGGACCCCTGGCGACAAAACGAAATTTGTTGCTGCGACGAGGGGAGGATTCGGGTTCTAGCCTATCAAGACTGGTCATAAGATACGAGGAGGATGGAACATATTTACTGCAGATGTCACTAGGGCTCCCCGAAAACACTTTGAAGATGTCGCGTTAAGTACCTCCGCTGTAAAAACACTCTAGTAGGCATATAAAGCCCTCCCGAGCGGTGCGAACCCTGAAAACATCGAATTTAAGGACCTTCCCGGCATAGCCATGGCGCAGACCGTAGCGCAGAAGAAGTCGAGACCGCATTGACAGCAATTAACGGAACGTCAATTGACACCGCGTGAGTCGTCTAAGCCAGGAGAGAGCTTGCCGGCCGAGAAAAAGTAATGGCGGGAGCGAGGGATGAGCTGGCGAACAACTTGGCGGAGATGTCAAAGGTCGACAAAGAAAAATCCCAAGTTGAAAGATCCCTGGATAGGGAGCGTCGAAAACTAACGGAAATCCAAAAAGAGATTACTGACCGAATCAGAACCCTCGAGAGTGGGCTTTCTGATATCGAAATTGAAAAACAGTCGAGGCTCGAAGCCCGCTCTACAACAGTGCTGCTCTCCGGTCCCAGATAAACAGAATCCTTGAGACTTTCAGGCTGCTGCTGCATGAAGACACTACGCTGGCTCAGCGCATTCGCACCCTCTTTGTTTGGCAAGGAATTACCATCGCATCGATTCTCACAGTTATCAGGATAGGTAACCTCGACCCTTGTGCTTGCGCTGACCGGCAGTGGGGGAAGTGCACCCACCCCGGAACCGGCTCCTAAGCCATCCGACAAGGACGGATTGAAAGAGTGGATAAAAAAAACCTACATGCTTTTGGGCGTATCCTGGCTAATTAAGCCGACACGGCTGCTGCGGCCCTGGAATCATAGACTTAATGGTATCTTGGTTGCTGGGCGTGCTAGGAAAGACTGCACATTGACTTGCAGAGAATTTGTGGGCCGCTGCAATGCTCGTCGAGACCCTGCTTCTCGTGGAAGCTCGGGATTGGCTATAGCCCGTGGGGCTGTCATCTCAACGGTTGCCGTGGAACAAGCCAAAGCGCCGCTAGGCCAAGGGAGATTCCACCAGTGACGATAGCTGTTTAGCTGTGGTTGTTCCTCTGGAACTCTCGGTGTTTGCGTTGCCAGTTTCGGAGGAACAGCAGATGTGTTGTTTGTAGCAGTGCTGTCGCCAGCGTTCTGTGGCCCTGCGAGTACTCGCGGAACAGTCACGACTGGTTTGGCGATTTTTCCTTCGAATATATTATCATCTGTTCCAGAGGAACTGCTGATTTGTTCCAACTCGTTTATACCTGGGTTGTGGCCGATGACTGCGTCTGAACCAGCTATCATAATCTCATTGTTGTAGCCCTGAATATTGCACGTGTGGACTTCCATGTCGCTCGGTGAGCAGCCCGATCCCAAAGACGAAGTCCAGTGGGGTTGATATATACTGGAGCGTTTTCTGATAGCCTGCGATGCTCATCTGGATGTCGACGGGCGGGGTGCATCTTCGACGTTGTCCAGGAACCGCTTTTGACTGTTAACATTTCCTTTACCCATACTATCCTATGCTGTAAGCAAATACCCCTGACCAGACGCTGCGTTCTGCATAAATTACTGTTCTGTAAGCAAACTATGTAAACCCTGATCAGACGGTGCATCTAGCGGCGTCTGATCTGGTTTTACATTGTTTGACAAGCTCAACGCATGATTCCAGTTCAGATTCCATAGTCAACCCTATCACGATACACGCTGACCTCACTGCGATTGTAAACAGATACAGTAGAACTTCGATGGCTCGAACAGCGATGGCTCGTTTACCATGGATGTGTCGAACCCATTCTTTAGCCCCTAGCGAAATCCTCTACATAAGAAATAATTAGGGATAATTAGGGAGAGTTAAGTCAATTATCTTGCAAATGTATGCTGTGTGTACTCATTAGAATCGCCTCAATGAGGCGATTCTAATGAGTACACACAGCATAAATTTTCATTATAGAACACCGAAAAGATGTCTAAAAGTATCTCGTTATCCCTCCTGACAGTAACCTCAGTGGCTCGAACTACCCCTGTCTCGAACAGATTTTCGTGGTCCCAAAGGTGTTCGAGCCATTGAAGTTCGACTGTACTTTCAATTTAAAAGTTACCTGGATTTCCTTCATCACGTCAACTTTAGCTCTGGAAAGTTTCTATGCGTTTTACTTTTGGGTCGATTAACAAGCAATCGTCGCAATCAGCCACGAAGAGAATAAATGGTTTACCGGCATAACACCAGAGGAGGTTACTCGTCAATTATGAATAGGGCGCAAGTAAATCGCTTCTTTCGCATCTATCTATCCGGGCTTGGAGAAAAAGAATTGGCTGCATGGTTCTTCCGCGCAGAGCTGAAACCCACCGAACTTGAGTACTGGTAAACCGCTTATGTATAAGGCTGCTCAGGAATAAAGGTGCGAGTCGGACTGCTCCTTGAACCTCTAATGTTTCTTTGGGTGGTAGGGCTTGAGATGTCGTTTCATCTCAATGCCGAGTAAAAGTCCCGCAAAAATGGCAGCACCGTCTCCTAAATGAAATAAATAGTGCTGCCAGGAACACAAAACCTCACCACAAAGGTTGCAAACACATTGTCATTGTATAAAATTATGTCACTGCATCATGTGTCTTTTTGCCGATGCAGATTGCCGGATGATTGACTTCCATAAAATTTGTAGAACGAGTCCTTCGATAAAAAAGACAGAAGAGAAAGCAACGCACTTGCGTATGTAACGCGTATTACTAGTCTCCTTGGCCTAATTGGTAAGAGCGCTGACTCTTAATCGTGAATTTTCTCACCGCTTTGGTTCGCGCCTGGCTAGGCTCGGATCACATGCGTGACGCCAAGTTCTGCAACGGAAGATCGGGTGTTTTTTTTTTTATTTTCCAGTACTCCGGTTTTCGCCCTCCTCTGGTTGACCATCAACTCGAGTTTAAATAATCTTGAAAGCTGTGTAACCAGCCCCCCCCCTCCCCACGCCCACACCACCACCACCAAAAATACAAATCAAAGTAGAAGTAAAACAAAGATCAGGAATCGATACAATTAACTTACTCCACCCATCAAAGACACCAAAGGGAAAGAAACACAAACATGAAGCGACCAGACCATAATGGAAACCTAAACAAAGGAAGGCCATAAGGACAGTTACTTTCCCACAAAATGGCCAAATGGCCATCCAAAATAAAAGACACAAGTGATACACACAGTAAGTAACAAACGACAACATAAATAAACCGCCACAGAAGAACCGCATTGGAACGGTCAGTGGAAAGAATTCCACTGGGGGGCTTAGATCGATTTTACATGGCCATAATCCTCGCCCTTACCTCTGTCGCCGTATACACTAAATTTTGTTTAGTCCGCATAAAGGCTTCCTAACTCATCAGTGTAACATCTCCGAGAACATACAAATAAAAAAAAAAACTACAGAGATGAAACAAGGTCGAGGACTCGACAGCATACAGCAACAGAACTGCTGGAGCAAAAGAAAACCAACAGTTAGACTCCGAGGGGCCCGACCAAAGACGGAGCATCAGGCGCCAACCAACAAGTGAGCCAAGATGGCCCTTAATAGCTCAACTGATATTATTAAGATGTCTTTAAGCTTTTGAAAGTCATGTGGTTGACAGTCAATACTTGAAGCATAACTGCTGCACTTCTATAGGTGATCACCTGAGCAGCATTTTTGAACGTTTGAATTAAAACTTGTTTAAGCGTTTCTATTTTTAGCATAATCAGCCATTTTGTCCGTTAAAACAGAAGCGTGTTAGGTATATAATCACTTTTATCATATGACGTCGCGTCTGAGAGTGTAATAACGTCATGTATTATTTTCGATAATCCACTAGTGGATTAAATATGCAAATTAGCTAGATACATCCCGTAACGTTACATGTATGACGTCCTTAATGACGTCGCGTTTACTAACGGTGGAATGTTGACATTTTTGTAAACAATAGTGAATAAAATACGCTTTTAATGTCATATTGATAAATAGAATCTTGCATTCGTGCTCATCTATTATTAAATTTATTAAACTCGTTGAGAAAAAGGGATAAAATGCTCGGCAAAGCCTCGCATTTTATCCCTTTTCCTCAACTCGTTTAATAAATTCAATAAAACATGAGCACTCATGTAAGATCCTCTATAATCAACATTCCAATAAAGTTTGAATGAAATTTACACATGGGTATAGTAAGGAATTGTCGCTTGAAGATTTGTCTATTTTTAGATATGGCGTCCATTTTGTTCATCAGAGCCGAATCCATTTAGCTAATCTAAGCAATATTCCTGTGAAATTTGATTTTATTTGGCAGGGAAAAGGAGTCTTTGTTTAAAGATTTGTTTTCTATTTTAGAACTGACAGCCATCTTTGTCATCGCAGCAGAACCATTTAAGCTCATTCTGATAGGGAGTCACAAAGGCAACATTCATGTGACGTTTGAGCATGGTAGTGAACCCAATCACGGTTGACAACTTTGCTTCCGTCTTAATTTTGCACGCCGGTGGGTCAGGCCTCAGATTCTCTGACGGTTCAAGCGTAAAGGCTTACTGAGAATTAGAGGGAATCTCATTTTATGGAATGTTGGTTGGTGCCTGATTCTCTGTCTCTGCTCGGGCCATTCAGAGTCTACCTACAGGTCTTCTTTTGCTTCAGCATTTCTGGGGTTTCTTGCTGTCGAGTCAGCACCGTTGTTTCATATCTGTGATCGTTTAAGTTTTGTGTTCACGGAGATGTTGCATTCATGGGTTAGGAGGCCTTCGTGCGGCTGACCAAATTATTTGTCTAAATCGCGACGAAAGTAAGGGCGAGGATTGTGGCCACGTAACATCGATTTAAGCCCCCAAGTGGAATTCGTTTCACTGACCGTTCCAAGGCTGTTCTTCTGTCTTTGTTTATTTTCATTATGGTTTGTCTTTAAGTATGTTTATAGCTTATATTATTTTGTTTTGAATAGCCAAATTGGTCAGTTTGTGGGAAAGAAACGGTCCTTTTGGCTTTCCGCTATTGATGTTTCAATTAGGGTCTAGTTGTATCATGTTGCCTTCCCTTTTGTGTCTCTGATGGGAGCTGTGGGTTAATTGTATCGATTCCTGGTCATCGCCTTCACTTCTAATTTGACCTATATTCATAGGTGACTAAGCTATCGTGGAGACAAACCTTCTGGTAAAGTTTTAAGAAGATTGAACCAAAATTATCGTCTTTAATGGGCGAACAAGGCATTTAAACAATCTGACCCAGTGATCTAGGGTTTGACCCGACATTTTTCATATTCATATGTGACCCATATATCGTCAAGACAAACATTCTGGAGATGATTAATGAAGCAAAACTGTGGCCTCTAGAGCATGAACAAAGTTTAAAAAATAAACTCGTGACCTATTTTTCGACCCGACAAGACACATACAGTAGAACTTCGATGGCTCGAACACCGATGGCTCGTTTACCATGGATGCGTCGAACCCATTCTTGAGCCCCTAGCGAAATCTTCTACATAAGAAATAGTGGGGGATAATTAAGGAGATTTTAGTCTTTTATCTTGCAAATGTATGCTGTGTGTACTCATTAGAATCGCCTCGATGAGGCGATTCTAATGAGTACACACAGCATACGTTTTCATTATAGAATACCGAAAAGATGTATAAAAGTACCTTGTTATGACTCCTGACAGTAACCCACAGTGGCTCGAACTACCCCTGTGTCGAACAGAATTTCGAGGTCCCAAAGGTGTTAGAGCCTTTGAAGTTCGACTGTATATACTAAAGATAACATCAAGACAACATTCTGGTAAAGTTTCATGATGGTTGAAGCACAATTAACGTCGCTAGAGGGTGAACAAAGTTTTCAAGAAATTTGACCCAATCACCTTGTTTTTCAATAAAACATGAACCATATTCAAACTTTAATTAGACAACACAAAGACAAACATGCTGGTAAATTTCCTTGAAGATTGAAGCAAACCTGTCGTCTTTAGGGCTGAACAAGGCTTTTTGGAGAAATTTGACCAAGTGACCGAGTTTCTGATCAGAAATGATCCATATATTCAAACTTGATCCAGACAAACATTCTGGTAAAGTTTCATAGAGTAAAACAATTATAGTCACATTTTATACAAGTACACCTTCCTCCGAGATTTTTTTTTTTTTTTTTTTTGGTGAAATGTGATTTTTTGTTAAATGTCCGGAGACAATATCATGATCATTTAGTTTATCTGGAGACTGAATATCTTCAAACTGTCCAGGCAAAGTCGTAAGGATCAGATCCATTGTGTTCTTATCACGAGTGGGAAAGTTAACATATTTTTTTCTTGCACACCAGACAAGGAAATCCGTGATTTTACCCTGGGATAGAAATTATGTTCTGACCCTGGTGTTCCGACCCCAAATCGAATATAATCGCGTGTTTGATAAATGCACTGGTTGATTACAACCTCATGCGCGGCGTCGTCATGCGTGACGTCACTAAACATTCCTGTTGTGTCATCACAAAATGGCGGACATCGGTAACCTAAGTGACAGCAGCATTAAAAATTCGTAATAAAAATGGAAGGTATGCACGAAAAAGAATCCGTCCCTCGTGATGTCGGACGGTGTCCCTCGGGACGGATTTTTCAATCCACCTCTCACACCCATATAAGATTCTTATATTCTAAGCCATGATCGTTCATAATGTCAAGTAATAGTTATCGTTCGTCCGGACTCAGCATTGTGTCATGTTTGCTGAGCCTGTGAGGCCAAACAATGTCACAGAAGTTGAGATCACGTAGAACATGTACAGCCGGGCGTTTGTACCCGTGTGCTGCGACTTAATGTAATCTAGCTGATCTTTAAACAACTGGACATTTTGGACTGTGCCGTTTGGTGATCGATACCATCTTGCTACGAAGTGAGACGTTTTATTTGCAAACTCCTTGACCCAGACCGATTCGGTGTCATTTTCCAGTTAACTAAAAGGCTGTGAGGGATGTCTCTGTGAATAAGCAACATCAACCCAACATCATGAGCGTTCATATCTTTTCTATTGACAATGTACTGACAATTTTCAGGGAAAAGCTCAGATGTGGTAATTGAACTGTCAGTTTTTGTTTCCTGAATAGCCACAATATGTGGTTGACACGTATCGAGGAAAGAGAAAAAATCATTTTTTTTCCTGTTATTCCATGGTTGTTTCGAGTGCAAAATAGAAGTGGAGGCAAAGATCAGGAGTCGATACAATTAACCGACAGCTCCCACCAGAGACACCGAAGGGATAGAAACACAAACATGAAACAACTAGACTCTAATGGAAACATCAATAGCGGAAAGCCAAAAGGACAGTTATTTTCCCACATTATGGTCAATTGGCTATCCTAAACAAAAATACGGTCGAACTTCGATGGCTCAAACACCTTAGGGACCTCGAAAATCTGTTCGAAACAGGGGTAGTTCGAGCCACTGAGGGTTACTGCCAATAGGCATAATGAGATACTTTTGGGCTTCTTTTTGGTATTATATTATAAACATTTATGCTCTGTGTACTCATTAGAATCGCCCCATGGAGGCGATTCTAATGAGTACACACGGCATACATTTCTAATGGCCAAGACGAAACTCCTAAATTATCCCCTACTATTTGTTATGTAGATCATTATCCTTGGAGCTCAAGAACTGGTTCGACTCAGCCATGGTAGACGAGACATCGGTGTTCGAGCTATCGAAGTTTTGCTGTTAAGCAACCAACTCTCGTGTTGTAGCAGAAAAGTGGTCATTGTTACTTGGACAGCCCCCCCCCCCACACACACACACACAAAAAAAATTTCAATTCCCCAGAATTTCCCCTAAGGACACCTATCTTCCTATCTATATTTCTGTCTTGGCCCCTTGATTTGCCCTAAAAGCTTGTGGAATGTGTAAAATGCAAAAATATTAGTGAAAAAAAAATAAAGTGGAGTGTGGTAGCTCAGTGGTTAGGGCACTTGCCTCTGATGCTAGGGGCCCCACTTCGATTCCCGGCAGTGGTAATAAAATTGCGGTGTCCGAACATGCATCATTTGCAGTTATGAATGCCACAAGTGCACAGTCCTTTGGATCGGCACGTTAACTGGAGGCCCCCTGTGCAGGGTGAACCATCCCCCGTGCAGGTTAAAGATCCCTACCATAATTACATCAACAACAATAGCCTGTTTACTGTGTAGGCAGCTCCATCCTGCGAAACCTGGAGTGTATATATATGTATATGTAATGTACACCAGGAGTGTTTTGTTTTTTTGATTTGAGGTTTAACGTCCCAATCAACACTAGTAGGGTTCGACATAACGGTTACCCAAAGACCAACAGATTTTGTCTGATGAAAAGCTGGTCAGGTCTAGTGAGGTCAGTGGCTGGCTGGTCCGAATGGTCTAGTTGAAAATCTGCCACCACAGTCATAAAAATCCATGTTTTTAGCTCATTGACCATAAAATCGGTTTCTGTTTTCAGTATGTTGCAGTAGCTTTACTATGTAAATAATAATTGAAATATTTGTTTGATTTGAGGTTTAACGTCCCCATCAACACCGTAAAGGTCATTTTGGAGACGTTGCTTCCAATTTTGTGGGACTTTTACTCGACATTGAGCTGAAATGACTTCTCACAAGCCCTGCTGGCCAATGAAACCAATAGGGTTTATAAGCATGGACGGTCCGACACTTGCATTGCTTTGCCTGGGCAGGCTTAGATTCACATTTTCAGTAACTGTAATCCCTCATTGTCAGTTTCACTATTATCATGCATCAGCATTAAGTTGTGAAAAGCCTTGAAAACACGAGCTTGCACTTGCAGATGTGCCAGTTTCGCAGAACTTTTCAATTTTTCTCAAAATAAGAAAACATCCGAAGATTTCCATAGTCAGCACTGAGTTTGAACTAGCCAAAGGCACAACTGTTTTATATCTAAACTCACTGCATCTAACAACATTGCAGAATTACTAATCAACAACTTGTTCAAGTCAAGCCCGATGTTCAAGTAGCTCAAAACTTTTTGTGTGCAGGTTGGGCGAAAACATTGGTAGTTCCATTTCATGGGGGGGGGGGGGGGGGGGTAACCCTTTTCATAGAATTCTTTGTCCTGTTTGTTAAAAATTCAGAGGCCAATTTTCATTGCAGATAGTTGGTAGGGAAAGTGTTGCAATGTCTGTGGCGGTGGCTTTAACAAAGTCACATATAAGAGCTACCAAAACTTAATGTACGCAATGCTACTGGACTGCATTGGAAATATATTTTTGACCCATATTTTGACTGTTTACACATTCGGTAAGTTTACTCGACAAATCAACAGGCCAACTACAAACTCTGTGATAATGAATTGATCTTATCTATATTCTGATAAAGAATTTCTTGTGCCTGTGCAGGTTAGAGATGCCGTAGTTACAGAATTACTGTGTAGACTTTCGGAGTGTATGTAATAATGTACACCTAATGTGACGTACTTGTAACTTGTGTATAGAAGAATCATGATTCCCGAAGGATCGTCTTCTAGACCCGTTTTCCATCCCCATTGGGAGTTTTGTTTGTTTGATTTGATGTTTAACATCCCTATCAACACTGCATAGGTCATTTTGATGATGTTGCTTCCAATTTTGTGCAACTTTTACCCGACATTGAGATGAAATGACATCTCAAGCCTTATATCCAATGAAACCAATATGGTTTATAAGCATGGACGGTGTGACTGGCACCGCTTTCCCTGGGCAGGCATAGATCCTCTAAGCAGTTAACCAGCCAGTACTCATGTGCTGTCGGTTTCAGCTCTGCATGGAAGAATCATGCAGCCCATCTATTTCTTCAAGCCCTGTTGGGGCACCTATAGGAGACAGATAGATTTTATTTGTTTGATTTGAGGTTTGACGTCCCCGTCAACACTGTAAAGGTCATTTTGGATACTCTGCTTCCAATTTTGTGCGACTTTTATCCGACATTGAAATGAACTGACATCTCAAGCCCTGCCGCCTAATGAAACCAATAGGGTTTATAAGCATGGACGGTCTGACTCGCACTGCTTTGCCTGGGCACGCTTAGATCCTCTAAGCACCAGTACTTGTGTGCGGGTCGGTTTCAGCTCTGCCTGGAAGCATCATGCAGCCTATCTATTCCTTCAAGCCCCAATGGGCGGGGGCGGATAGATTCAATTATTTGCATTATCTGCTGGTTCCTAGTCTGAGGGTTATCAAAGTTGGAAAAAAGAGGTAACCAGACCACCCTGACCTTCAAGGTCAAGGGGGGGGGGAGCGGTCTGGTTACCTGTTTTTTCAATATTGACATTGTGCAAGCTGGGAGCCAGCAAATAATGCGAATATGGTGAAAAGATAGATAGACTTCTGATAGATAGAACAACGTGCATATCTATCTCTTGAACAGAAATAATAACTCTTCCCTAGCCTAAAGTATATACCGGTATGCAACTGCAGTTTTCAAAAATAATACTGGTTCTACTAAATAACGATACCATTCTCTGGGCGGAGTGATTTTTTTTTTTTTTTGATTAATTATCTACTGCACAGTTCCAGTTTAACTTTGTTGCTGTCGTTGTTCAGTCAGGGACCACCTTTCAGACTGCTAAACTTTAGAACAGTCAAAAGGAGGTCTTAATATAGGAAATTTGCGGTACTACTGCAAATGTCCATTTAGAAAATCTCTTCATTACAAAAAGACCAACCTAATACTGAATGCACAAAATGGGAGGTTTATAAGCATCAAAACGGTTGGTTGCAGTTAGGTCGCGCCTATTTCATATTATAACATTTATGTTGTACCTTTATATGCGTGCTTCGACGTAATGTAAAATTACAGATGTACAAAGAAAAATAGATATCAACCTTAGGGATGAAATATGTTGTGGCTAACTGAATGACCTTGGGGTTTTTGTCAGTCTATCCCTGCAAATCTCTTGACCTTTTTACATATGTCCAACTGTAGTAATGAATTATGCACGTTTCTAACCCTGATCTTGAAAATTTAACTACCGAAACACGCAGCACTTGAACATATGACAGACATACATATTTATGCACAGACAAAAATTAAATATTAAGTGTTATACAGGTTGGTTTAAACCTCAATATTTCCCATGGGAGTGTCAGTTCCTTCATAGGTGGCAATGATAACATGGACGTTCTCAATAGCTTTTTGGAAAGTCTTGGTAAAATCGGCCTTATCACTCGGCAAGGCGATCACGGCAAGATCAGTCTTGTTCAGGAACAGTACAGGCTTAATTCTCTCAGCTCTAGCCTGGCGCAACGCAGTCGTATTCTGTACAGAAACACCTGAAACACACATCACGAAAACACGGCTATATAATTTAACCCCTTTAAACTCCACTTTTACACAGTAAAGAAGTGGGTTTCGGGGGTAAACCTTAAATTTCTTATTTCTGCTCAAAAACATGGTTTGTGGGAACTCGTTATAACCGCCTCGTCGAGGCGGTTCTAATGAGTATCCACAATCTATGTTTTGAGCAGAAATAAGAAAAAATGTTGAATTTTTTCTGCTGAAAATGTTCATTTTTCGGTGGTAAAATTTACAATGTATTAGTATAGGCGTGTTTTCGCAATGAAGTGCAGTAAAACACCTATGACCCCCGTCATCCATCAGTTTGAATCAGCCATGGTGGTGCGTCATAGTGATTCATACACCATGCCTAATTCAAACTCATTCTTGACATTAGGAAAACACGCCTATACAAATACATTGCCACCTTTATCGCCGAAAACAATGAAAATTTTAAGATGAAAAAATTGTGAGAGTTTTCTTATTTCTGCTGAAATTATAGATTCTGAGCGCTCGTTAGAACCGCCTCATGAAGGCGGGTCTAACGAGTACCCGCAATCTATATTTTAAAGCAGAAACAGAAGAATAAGATTTACCCCTGTAAACCACAGTTTTACTAAATAAAAGTTGGGTTCAAGGGGGTCAGAATAATAAAAGCATGTTTTTGTGATGAGTCCAAAAGACATTCATCAGATAGCTACAATAACTAGAATTGTGACCATAGGACACGGATGCCCCCGCCTTATGACATGTGACACAGAATTGAGTGTTATGTTACAGACTGTGTGAGTACAACATTTTAACCTTGGCCTTGAACTTAGAGGTACTAATCTGGATCAAGTAAGCGACCCAACGTAAAATGATTGTTAACGTTTCTGCCAAGTAATTTTAAAAACCATCTCAGAATAAGGAAACGAATAAAAGACTCTTTATTTGACCTTGACAGTTGAGGTACCGACCAGGGTCTTTCTTGCGAGTTAACCATGACGGTTAATGCTTCTGCCAAGTTACATTAAGATCCATCTAAGAATAATAAAGTATTGACCGGATACGAAAAGAAGACCAATTTTTGACCTTTGACATCTAATTCAGCTGAAGTGCACGACCCGCCAGATGCTTTTAGCTTTATGAGTGTTACCATATATGGGTATGGCGGCCATTTTGGTCATGTGACCTGGACCTAAAACGGTTCCCCCAATAAATGCGCCTTATCGTAAATATATCTTATACTTTAGTACTGTATTCTGAATCGTTTGCAGGATAAAATGCATTCTCACTTTTCCAATACAAAAGCATATGTGTCAAAGTTTGACCTAGGCACAAAGAGGTCAAGGTCAACCCAGGGTCACCATTTTAGCAATTTATGATGGGCCTACGTCCCAGATGCTATTTATCAAGTTTCGTGGAAATCTGCCCAGTGGTTCTGGAGAAGACTATTTTTGAAGGGTTTTTACCATATATGGCTTGGCGGCCATTTTGGTCATGTGACCTGGACCCCATGAGCAAATTTTGGTTTCCCCCACCCCATAGAGGCTCCATATGAAAGTTGACTTCAAACGGCCCAACGGTTTCCGAGGAGAAGCGGTTCGAAAATTGTCACATTTTCGTCTCGGCGAAGTTATACTAAATGGAATGTAATATTTTGCAAGTTCATTTGTAAGATCTCATTGATATCTATCAGTATGCCAAAAGTTGTTTAAATATTCCAAGCGGTTAAGTCACTATCACCAATTTTCACAAACGGGTTACGAACGGACAGACAGACAGACCATATATGGCTTGGTGGCCATTTTTGTCATGTGACCTGGACCCCATGAGCAAATTTTGGTTTCCCCCGGCCCATAGAGGCTTCATATGAAATTTGATTTCAATCGGCCCAACGGTTTCCAAGGAGAAGCAGTTCGAAAATTTTCACATTTTTCGCCTCGGCGAGGCTATACTAAATGGAATGTAATATTTCGCAAGTTCATTGGTTAGATCTCATTGATATCTATCAGTATGCCAAAATGTTTAAATATTCCAAGCGGTTAAGTCACTATCGCCAATTTTCACACACGGGTTACGGACGGACCCAAAGAAGGTCAAGGTCAACCCAGGGTCACCATTTTAGCAATTTATGATGGACCTACGTCCCAGATGCAATTTATCAAGTTTTGTGGAAATCTGCCCAGTGGTTCTGGAGAAGACTATTTATGAAGGGTTTTTACCATATATGGCTTGGCGGCCATTTTGGTCATGTGACCTGGACCCCATGAGCAAATTTTGGTTTCCCTATCCCATAGAGGCTCCATATGAAATTTGGCTTAAATCGGCCCAACGGTTACCGAGGAGAAGCAGTTCAACAATTTTCACATTTTTTGCCTCGGCGAGGCTATACTAAATGGAATGTAATATTTCGCAAGCTCATTGGTTAGATCTCATTGATATCTATCAGTATGCCAAAAAATGTTTAAATATTCCAAGCGGTTAAGCCACTATCACCAGTTTTCACAAACGGGTTACGGACGGACAGACAGACAGACCATATATGGCTTGGCGGCAATTTTGGTAATGTGACCTGGACCCCATGAGCAAATTCTGGTTTCCCCCATCCCATAGAGGCTCCATATGAAATTTGACTTCAATCGGCCCAACGGTTTCTGAGGAGAAGCAGTTCAAAAATTTTCACATTTTTTGCCTCGGCGAAGCTATACTAAATGGAATGTAATATTTCGCAAGTTCATTGGTAAGATCTCATTGATATCTATCAGTATGCCAAAAAATGTTTAAATAATCCAAGCGGTTAAGTCACTATCACCATTTTTCACAACGGGTTACGGACGGACAGACAGACAGACCATAAATGGCTTGGCGGCCATTTTGGTCATGTGACCTGGACCCTATGAGCAAATTTTGGTTTCCCCCATCCCATAGAGGCTCCATATGAAATTTGACTTCAATCGGCCAGACGGTTTCCGAGGAGAAGCAGTTCGAAAATTTTCACATTTTTTTGCCTCGGCGAGGCTATACTAAATGGAATGTAATATTCCGCAAGTTCATTGGTTAGATCTCATTGATATCAATCAGTATGCCAAAAATTGTTTAAATATTCCAAGCGGTTAAGTCACTATCACCAATTTTCACAAACAGGTTAAGGACGGACCCAAAGAAGGTCAAGGTCAACCAAGGGTCACCATTTTAGCAATTTATGATGGGCCTACGTCCCAGATGCTATTTATCAAGTTTCGTGGAAATCTGCCCAGTGGTTCTGGAGAAGAATATTTATGAAGGGTTTTTACCATATATGGCTTGGCGGCCATTTTGGTCATGTGACCTGGACCCCATGAGCAAATTTTGGTTTCCCCCATCCCATAGAGGCTCCATATGAAATTTGACTTAAATCGGCCCAACGGTTTCCGAGGAGAAGCAGTTCAAAAATTTTCACATTTTTTGCCTCGGCGAGGCTATACTAAATGGAATGTAATATTTCGCAAGCTCATTGGTTAGATCTCATTGATATCTATCAGTATGCCAAAAATTGTTTAAATATTCCAAGCGGTTAAGTCACTATCACCAGTTTTCACAAACGGGTTACGGACGGACAGACAGACAGACCATATATGGCTTGGCGGCCATTTTGGTCATGTGACCTGGACCCCATGAGCAAATTTTGGTTTCCCCCATCCCATAGAGGCTCCATATGAAATTTGACTTCAATCGGCCCAACGGTTTCCGAGGAGAAGCAGTTCGAAAATTTTCACATTTTTCGCCTCGGCGAGGCTATACTAAATGGAATGTAATATTCCGCAAGTTCATTGGTTAGATCTCATTGATATCTATCAGTATGCCAAAAATTGTTTAAATATTCCAAGCGGTAAAGTCACTATCACCAGTTTTCACAAACGGGTTACGGACGGACAGACAGACAGACAGACCATATATGGCTTGGCGGCCAAATTTTGGTTTCCCCCATCCTATAGAGGCTCCATATGAAATTTGATTTCAATCGGCCCAACGGTTTCCGAGGAGAAGCAGTTCAAAAATTTTCACATTTTTTGCCTCGGCGAGGCTATACTAAATGGAATGTAATATTTCGCAAGCTCATTGGTTAGATCTCATTGATATCTATCAGTATGCCAAAAATTGTTTAAATATTCCAATCGGTTAAGTCACTATCACCGATTTTCACAAACGGGTTACGGACGGACGGACAGACTGACAGACTGTCAGATTTTAGGGCACTCTTAGAAATCAACCGACTTCAGTCGGTTTCTTTTTCTGCGGGTCGTGCAATTATGACCTTGTCATTGGAGGGACGCACCTGGGTCTTGCGAGCAACCAATCGTGTAAATAAAAAAGATGAACATTTCTGCAAATTAACTTTAAAACGTCCATCTAGAACTGTTTAGCGCTTTGGTGCTGTGGTAGCGCATCGGATTTGTGATCGAGAGGTTCCGGGTTCGCTGACCAAATGTTGTGTCCTTGAGCAAGGCACTTCATCAACATTGCTTAAAAAATAAAATAATAAAAAAGTACTGGTTGCCACCCAGGAAATCCTGCTCGTAATGCTCAGATGTGAGCGAGTAGCAGTAATAGGAGAAAAAAATAAATTGACTGGACACGAAACCAGAGGGCCATGTTGGCCCTGGATCGCTTACATGACCCATACTGTACAAATGAAATGGTAGGTAATATATTAAGGTGGGGTGGAAGGTTTTAGCAATTTTGGTTGACAGTGACCCAAGGAACATTTCAGTCAATCTGTGAAATTGTTTTAAAATATGTTTGGCTATTTAGGAGAAGAAGTCATTTTAAGGTTCGTATGTTTTTAGCTCCGGTGGCTATCATTTTCAGAGGAGCAAAAGGATTTTGAGCGATTCTGTCAGAGGGTCACACATCGACCACCCCTATGAAATGAAATTGTTTCCTTTTTGAGGGAGAAATCTTTTGAAAGTTTTTTTTTTCTATTTTAAGTCCTTGCGACCGTCTTGTTCAGCAGAGTGGACTAATTTGAGAATTTTTGACAGATGGTACCCAAACATCTTTCCTGTGAAATCATTTCTAAATCAGTACCTAGAGCGTTTTTTTTCTGCAAAAAAGCGTTAGTTACCTTTCTATTGAGCGCAGCAATCTGAAAGTTGAAATTGCTTGAAACATTATCATACCAAACATTTATGTGAAGTTATGTTAAAATACATTGATAAATGTAGCACTAGAGCAATGACAAAGTTTTTCTAAAAATAGCGGTAGTGACCCAGGTCTTCATCCTGGCAACTTGAAAGTTGAACTTGCTCGATATTTTATCAAACCAAACATTTGAGGGAAGTTCTAATGTAATCCATCCATAAATGCAGGCACTACAGCCGTAATAATGTTTTTTTTTTTTTTCAAACTAGCCACAGTGACATTGACCTTTAACCCAGAACCCTGTATGTTGATCTAACCTGGGATATTATCATACATTACATTTGTATGATGTTACATCAAATGCTATTGATAAATGCAGGCGCTTAAGCCATGGAAAAATGTTTCTAAAATAGCCACAGTGACCTTGATTCAAGCTCAGAACTCTGAAAGTGGAGCTTGTTCATACAACAAAGACTCCTCAATATGTTCATTCCGAACATTTATGTGAAATTGAAATAAAATCTATCAATAAATGTAGGCGCTTTAGTGGAGACAAAGATTTTTTCTTCTAAAAATAGCCAACGTGACCTTGACCTCGAGTCTCGGACTCTCGAACTTGCTCGCGATATTATCATACCCAACATTTGTGTAAACTTATCTTAAAAATTTGATAAACATAGGTGCTAGATGGATAACAAAGGTTTAAAAAAATAGTCACAGTGACCATGACCTTGTACCAGCATGACCTTGTACCAAGGACCCTGAAAGTCTAACTAGCTGGAGACATTATCCTATCCCAACATTTGTGCGAAGTAACATTCAACTATTACATTAATATCCATCAATAAATTTGCGGACTAAGGTGAAGAAAAAGTTTCTTCTAAAGTAGCCACAAGAACCGTGGCCTTGATCCATACATCCTGAAAAAAGAGGTGAAGGCAATGCAAGGAATGGATTTTACGCATACGCAATCCATGCCCTTACTTTCATTGTAACTTAGACAACAATAAGTTCATTCCGCATGAAGGCCTCCTAACTCAACACAACAACATATCTGAGAACATAAAAATCAAACAACCACAGAGATGAAGAGATGAATCGACGGTTAGGACTCGGCAGCAAATATTACTGAAATGCTGGGACAAAAGAAAACCAAAAGTTAGGCTCCGATGGTCCCGACCAGTCTCAGAGCATCAAACACCAAACAGCATAACATATAATTAATTTCTCTAGCCTTTACGCTGGAACAGTCATTGAATTTGAAGCCTGACCCACCGGCGTGCAATTAAAAAGAGAAGCAAAGCTTCCAACCGTGCCTAGGTAAAACACCATATATGAAGTTCGCCGCACAACACTTATGCCGTATCCAATCTTTTAATATCGTAGAATGGTTTCACGAAATTGGATGCATATATTTTTCTGAATTCGTATACTAAGCCACCAAAAATTCGCACTCCGACATACCCTGCTGCAGAAGAGACCAAAGTCCAACACAGAACCTTGAAATTTAATCAGAATGACGTCTACAAAATTTTCAACCATAGTGCAGTTTATATTTTACTTTTGGTCCTTTGAGATCAGCGTGAATATTCTGAGAAATCATAAATAAATTATTGGTTTAGACTCATATTCTAGACAGGTTTTTAATTATTTGGACCCCATTTTGATTTATATCAGTCTTTAAATCGACTGCCTATTCGAAATTCGAAAAATTGCAGTATGTTTCCTCTGGCTTTCGTTGTCGGATAATTACAGGGTCACTGATGAGGCTTTATTAGCCGAAACTACGTAGTATGACCCATCTTCTTTCTTATGAATGTTTTCATTGCTCTTAAAGGAACTCATTTTTGATTTTTATTTGCGTAGTTTATGGTACCAATAACCCTGATTAAAAAGTTAAGCAGTTAACAATTTATTACGAGTGTTGAAGTCAGTTACATGACCAGACATCTCGGCAAACCGTAAACACAAACGCCACACAGTCTGATTTGTTTGGCATGCTATCATACTGAACACGTTTGTGAAGTTATCCATCAATCAATATTTACATTTGCAGTGTAAAGTCTAATGTAAACCATAAGAAAACAATGCAGACCATACTTCCATGAACGGATCGAATCAAATGATTTTCCGTGACGTCAACTGAAGTCATTTTAAACAATGGTTCGCTAAGGGTGTTGGTGATGTCAACGCTGTTCCGCTCATTCTAGAAAAAACAGCGTGTAAAAGTTTTTCAGCCTTAAAAGGTCGCCCTATAAGCAGTTTTGTCGCTCACTGATGAGGGACAAATAATGCTAATATAAAAATAAACTTATTTTTATCTGCTTTTTTATGAAAGTATCAATGACAGCTGGTCACTAGCAAAGTTTACATGAACCCCTTCGAGATTCATTTACTTTGCACGCGTTTATACTTCCATGAACAGCAGAAAAATAAATTTCGTTTCTTAAATGAAGGCACTTGCGTTATAACGAAGTTTTTTCTATAAATAGCTACAGTGACCTTGACCTTGAGCCTTACAGTGAGCTATTGTCAACATAATCATTCTGAGCACAACTAACGATGATTGGACAAGACTGTGGCGTCTAGAGTGTTCACAAGGTTTTCTATGATCTACATTTTGATACGACCTGACCCATATTTCAATTTGTCCGAGGTATTGTCAAGATGATCATTCTGAACAATTTTGACGATGTTTTAACCAAAACTCTGGTATCTAGAGTGTTGACAAGGTTTTTCTTTGATTTGATCTACTGACCTAGTTTCTACCCCGACATTAGACTCATGTTCAAACTTGACCGGAATATTGTTAACATGATCATTCTGAGCAAGATTGACGACGGTTGGACCACAACTGTCAGGTCTAGAGTGTTCATAAGGTTATTCTATGAATTGACCTACTGACCTACTTTTTGATTCGGCATGACTCATATTGGAGCTCAATCGAGACATTGTCAATAAACTCTTTCTGA
This sequence comes from Lucinisca nassula, assembly GCA_963580285.1. Classification (NCBI taxonomy): domain Eukaryota; kingdom Metazoa; phylum Mollusca; class Bivalvia; order Lucinida; family Lucinidae; genus Lucinisca; species Lucinisca nassula. The sequence goes on from OY757026.1 coordinate 14,337,872, forward strand.
GTAAGTTTGTTAGTTAAGGCCCCTAGAGTGTTAACAAGATTGTTCTATGATACGACCTACTGACATTCTTTTTGATCCGACCTGCCCATAATTAAACTTGACCGAGATATTGTCAAGGTGATCATTCGGATCGAGTTTTACGATGACTGGACCAAAGCTATGGCTTCTATAGTGTTCATAATGTTTAATGACTCAATAAAACCGAGTCTGCTATTTTCGTTTATTTGGTGTAGTCCTTGCTTCCAAAGGATCTAACTTCAGAACTTATTTATTCTCACTGTAGCTGGTGTTGTGCCGTGTGGCGGCCGTAAAACATTTCCCCGTACATCATCATAGTGCAGATTATATTTTCTGGTACTTTGGGATCATTGAGTTCATTTGGTACCATTTTGAAAATAGAGTTCTGCTTAAGCCGATGCTAGAGGGCATGGCCGGTGTTGCACATTTCAGTACTGGTCATGAACGACTCAATAAAACCGAGTCTGCTATTTTCGTTTATTTGGTGTATTCCTGGCTTCCAAAGAATTAGGGGATAACTGTACTGAGAATTGTCATTTGGGGAGGTAAATCGGAGGTTTTACGGTCGGAAATTTCGTTTTACGGCGACGCGTTAGCGGAGCCGTAAAACTTAATTTGCGACCGTAAAACCGACGATTTACCTCCCCAAATGACAATTTTCAATACAGTTATCCCCATTCTAATGCACTTATTCGGTTGTTAAGTTATATATTGTAGTATTTTGCACAAAGGTTGCAAGCGCGACGAGCTGCGTAAAACCAAATGCCAGCCAATGAAAAGCGACGTTACGTTATGACGTCGGGTTTCCGACAGTATATCGCAGAATATACTGTCGCAAATTTTTTACGTTATCCAATCAGACGTCGCGTTACATACGTAAGTGCATTAGAATCTAATTTCAGAACTTATTTCTTTGATTCGACCTATCAACCTACTTTCCAACCCGCCATGACCCATATTCAAACTTGACTAAAATATTGTCAACATGTTCATTCTGAGCAAGTTAGGCAATGATTATAATTCAAAAACTCTGGCATCTAAGAGTGTCCACAAGGGGTTTCTATGATTTGACCTACTGACCTAAATAAGGCTCGACATAACCCATACTCGAACCTGACCGAGACATTGTCGAGGCGACCATTCTGATTTAGATTGGTGATAATTGGACCAAAAAGTTTGGCCTCGAGAGTGTTGACAAGGTTTTTTCTATGATTGACCTTCTGACATTCTTTTTGGCCCCGCGTGATCCATATTCGAACTTGGCTGAGATAATGTCGTGAAAGTTATTTCGAGCATGTTTGATGATGATTGGTCAAACACTGTGCCCTCTAGAGTGTTCACAAGGTTTTTCTATGATTTGACTGATCGACTTTCTAACCTGACATGATTGTTCTGAAAGGGTGGCATCTAGTGTGTTCCTAAGAAAAGTTTACGCAAGGACGATGGACGACATACGACGGACACATGACGACGACACCGGACATCTCACGGCCACAAAACCTCACCATTAACTTCCGTCAGGTGAACTAAAAGAACGTAATGCGTTGTCGTCAATAGGTGCGACAGTATACTCTGCGCTATACAACTTCATCATCTGGAGCGCTTTGCACTGAGCGCTGAACGGACTTAACATATAATAGCATTCACCGACATTCATAAATAAATACAACAGTTTTCGAAACAAAAATACATTTAATCTTGGGTCACCAATGGAACAAACTTGTCTGTCCTGAACAGATAAAGTTACATACTTAGGTTCAAGTTAATTGGCGAAGGGGTTCTGGCAAAGAAGAAGTGGAATTCTTTCCACTGACCGTTCCAAGGCGGTTCTTCTGTTGCGGTTTATTTATGTTGTTGTTTGTTACTTACTGTGTGTATCACTTGTGTCTTTTTATTTTGGATGGCCATTTGGCTATTTTGTGGGAAAGTAACTGTCCTTTTGGCCTTCCCTTGTTTAGGTTTCCATTATGGTCTCGTCGCTTCATGTTTGTGTTTCTTTCCCTTTGGTGTGTTTCCAGCGTAAAAGCATAAATGGCATTTTATTTTATTTTAGTTTTCTTTATGTTGGTTGGCGCCTGATGCTTTGTCTTTGGTCGGGCCCCTCGCAGTCTAACTGTTGGTTTTCTTTTGCTCCAGCAATTCTGTTGTTGTATGCTGTCGAGTCCTCAACCTTGTTTCATCTCTGTAGTTTTTTGATTTGTATGTTCTCGGAGATGTTACACTGATGAGTTAGGCAGCCTTCATGCAGACTAAACAAAATTAGTGTATACCGCGACAGAGATAAGGGCGAGGATTATGGACTTGTAAAATCGATTTAAGCCCCCCAGTGGAATTCTTGCCACTGACCGTTCCAAGGCGGTTCTTCTGTGGCGGTTTATTTATGTTGTTGTTTGTTACTTACTGTGTGTATCACTTGTGCCTTTTTATTTTGGATGGTCATTTGGTAATTGTGTGGGAAAGTAACTGTCCTTATGGCCTTCCTTAGTTTGGGTTTCCATTATGGTCTGGTCGCTTCATGTTTGTGTTTCTTTCCCTTTGGTGTCTTTGATGGGTGGAGTAAGTTAATTGTATCGATTCCTGATCTTTGTTTTACTTCTACTTTGATGGACGGAGTAAGTTAATTGTATCAAACGCTGATCTTTTGTTTTACTTCTACTTCCCATTCAAAAGCCAGAGTGACCAAATTTGGTCATGTCAAATGATAACTTATGGTCAATCAGTGGACAGCAGTGGAACACATTTGGTTGTACTCAATAACATAAAGTCATTTATTAAATTTCAAGGTAATTGGTCAAGAGATTCAGGATAAGAAGATTTTTAGGGGTTATACCATATTTTTGCATGTCGACTATCTTTTTTGTCATGTGACCTGAACAATTCGAATAAATTTTTATTTTACCACTGTCAGGAAGCTGCATATAAAACTGAAATTGGCTCTGCAATTTTAGAAGAAAAAAAAAACAATGTCATTTTAAATACAACTCTGTGTCATAAAGCACAACAAGTTTCGAAAAATGCATTGTTTTACCATTTTCCCATTTAAATGCCTAAGCGACCAAATTTGACCTTGCTGTAAAATTGGTCAAGGTCATTCGGGTAATACCCAGTCACCTTATGTTATAGTGCGAACAATTTGACCTGAGGCTCCTTTATGCATGGCATAAATTAGTCAATGTTATCGCCTAATACGTCGGCTTTCGTAAACTTGTGAATTTTCGGCATCACCGTAATAGCGGCACATTTACCTACCTCTGTGTATTGTATAACAATATCGCCATCTTCGGAAAACGGCGAATATAAATATATGCATTCAGTCGGGTATGAAATAATGTTTTTTTTTTTTTTTTTTTTGGTTTGGGTTTTACGGCCCTTTCAAGATTATTTCACTCATATCGAGCCGATCGTTAATCAGAGGTGGGCGAAAACCGGAGTACCCGGAGAAAAACCACCTGACCTTCCGTTGCAGAACTTGGCGTCTCACACGTGGCCCGAGCGAGGCTCGAACCTACGGCGGTGAGAGACCTAATGACTAAGAGTCAGCGCTCTTATCCACTAGGCCACGGAGGCCCGTTGTGAAATAATGTTAATAGAGTTCACCAGTATCAGGTCAATTTGTTCGAACTATACTTAAAATTGGCCAAAATCCTCCAGAGAAGATATTTTACAGGTTTTGACGTACCGGGGCATGTTGGCAATCTTTGTCATGTGACCTGAACCATTCAATCAAGATTTCATTCCCCAATGTCCCGTGGTTTGTAAATGAAATGAAACGAAATTGGCACAGCGGCAAAGGACAAAAGGTCCTTTGAAATGTTGATTGACCTACAATTCGAATGAACTTGGCCAAGGTCTTTAAATGACCTTGACCTTTGTCATTCATAAACCTTCATTTTGTGCATACTCTAATGTCATATACAACGAAAGTTTCCGAAAAATGCATTGCTCTACATTTTGCCTGTTGAAACGCTTAAGGAATCACATTTGGCCTTGCCGTACATAAGTCAAGGTCAGCCTAGGATCATCATTTTATCAAAACTCAAGGCACCCGATACTGCTTACAAAGTTTTAAGGCAATCAGCCGAGTGTTTCTGGCAAAGAAGATTTTTTATACTCATACTTTGCTTCAATTTCTACTGTAGACGACTCCAATGCAGTTTTACCACCACTTGCTGAACTCACGAACAATTCATTAGATCATATTGAGTTTACTGAAAACGAAATCATAGATATAAACGATACTTTAAATGTGATTACGGCTTCCGGACCTGATCCCATAGGTAATAAAATGATAAAACATGTATCAGACACTATTTCGAAACTATTGTGCATAGTTATTAATCGCTCAATGAACGAAGGCATCTATCCAGACATTTGGAAATTTGGCAGTATTGTTCCCATCTATAAAAAGGTGATAGGACAATGCCGTCAAATTACAGACCTGTACAACTTATCAGTAACTTAGAAGCGAATACAAAATAAAAAGGGAATTTGCACGAAATTCCCTTTTTCATAAGGAAATTCACGTTTTTGGATGTCAAAATATCAGGTCTAAACAATGGTAGAATTTTATAATTTGTTTTATACCCTCCAAAAGGGCGAAAAATTTAAGGGTACAACATCCTGTCTTCAAATCCTCCCTTCAAATTAAACAATAAAATCCGTGGAATATTCCAGCAATTTGCACCATAACATCATATTTTCTATTCATTTTTATCCTTTTTTACAAAAATGGTCACAGTTAAATTGCTGGAATATTCCACTGATTTATATATAGAGAAAGTGGTGTGGGCTTTTAATTGCAGGAATATTCGAATGATTAAACAATAAAATTCGTGGAATATTCCAGCAATTTGCACCATAACATCTTATTTTCTATTCATCAGACCAGACATTTTTATCCTTTCTTACAAAATTGTCACACTTAAATTGCTGGAATATTCCACTGATTGATATATAGAGAAATTGGTGTGGGCTTTTAATTGCAGGAATATTCGAATGATTTATATGAACAAAGACAATCTATATTTATCTTCTTATTCAGACTTTAAAGATTATCTGTATCTATTTCTGCTGCATTTACTTCATAATCATTGAAATTGTTGGAATATTCCAATGATTGCAAACTGTGGATCCTTTTCTTGACCTAACACCATTGTGACCAATCAGCTATCAAACAAGAGAGTAGACAAGAAGACAAGGTATGAGTTCATTTTTTATTCTCATTTTGTGTATGCAACAATAAACAACCAAACAATAAACCACTATACATGTATTTCACAACTAAATTCATTGGAAGATTCCAGCAATCCAGTTCAAAAATCCGACTAGAAGTCTAAAATTGCTGGAATATTCTAACAATTTACGAAAGATACATAAGCTGTCACTAACATTGGAACTGTTGTAATTACAGGAATATTCCAGCAATTTACAATGTATACACAATTTCAGAATAAGGCATTTCCGATTAATTTTGCATTGATAACATCATTGGAATATTCCATCAATTTGAATCATACCCGTTTTATAACTATGATGTGAAAGGACAATTCTTGACATTCTAGAATGTGCAACAATGAAAAAGGTAACATTGCAGGAATATTCCAAGGATTTCAAAACTTTGAAACCCTTCACCTTTCATAATCATGAAAACTACTGAAAGCTAAAATTGCTGGAATATTCCAACAATTTCCAAAAGATACCCAAGCTTTCACTAAAACTATTTTAAGTTTGAAATTACAGGAATATTCCAGCAATTAATAAAATATACACAGTTTTTCAGAATATGGCTTTTCCCATCTCATAATCATGTAAAGTACTGAATTAAAAAATGCTGGAATATTCCAATAAGTTCAGATAAATACACAAGCTGTGAGAGAAATTGTTTGAAGTTTAAAATTACAGGAGTGTTTAAACAATTTACAAAATTCTTGACAATCTTGAATGAGCAAGAATGAAAAAACTAAAATTGCAGGACATTCCAGGGATCTCAACATCTTGAACCTTTAAAATTTCAAAATCATAAAAATCTACTGGAGTCTAAAATTGCTGGAATATTCCATCAATTTCAGTAAAATTATTTGGAATTACAGAATTCCGGTCATTCTTAAATATATAATAATGAAAAAGCAACATTTCAAGGAATATTCCAAGGATTTCACACTTTGGAGATCTTCACCTTTCATAATCATGAAAACGACTGAAATCTAAAATTGCTGGAATATTCCAACATATTCCAAACGATACACAAGCTTTCATTAAAACTATTTTAAGTTTGAAATTACAGGAATGTTCCAACAATTTACAAAATATACACAGTTTTCAGAATATGACTTTTCCCATCTCATAATCATATAAACTACTGAAGTCAAAAATTGTTGTAATATTCCACATTTAAATGGATACAATCGCTGTCAGTAAAATTGTTTTAAGTTTGAAATTACAGGAATGTTCCATTAATTTACAAATCTCTTTCCAATCTTGAATGAACAAGAACGAAAAAGCTAAAATTGCAGGAATATTCCAGGGATTCCAAACTTTGGAAATCTTTCACATTTCAAAATCATTAAATCTACTGCAATCTAAAATTGCTGGAATATTCCACCAATTTCAGTAAGATACATAAGCTGCCACTAACATTGCTTAAACTTTGGAATTACAGAATTCCTGTCATTCTTGAACCTCTAATAATAAAAAAGCAAAAAATTGCAGGAATATTCGAAGGATTTCAAATTTTGGAGCCTTTCAACTTTCATAATCATGAAAAAATACTAAAATCTAAAGTTGTTTAAACTTTGAAATTACTTGACTATTTCAACAATTTACAAAATAGATACAATTTGTGAGAATTTGTGAGTTGTCATTAAAAATCACTGGAATATATTCCAGCAGTGCGAATAAACATACCTTCTTACATGATTCAACAGGACAATTCTAGACATTATTTAATGTACAACAATGAAAAAGCTAAAACTGCAGGAATATTCTTTGGAGCCCTTCAACTTTCATAATTTTGAAAACTACTGAAATCTAAAATTGCTGGAATATTCCAACAATTTCCAAATGATACGCAAGATCACACTTGAGAAACTTTTTTTAAGTTTGAATTTTCAGGAATATTTCAACAATTTACAAATTTTATACAATTTGTAGGAATATGACACTTCCCATTTCATAATCATGAAAACTATATATAACTGAAGTCAAAAATTGCTCAAGTATTCCAACAAGTTTCATTAGATGGATATGCTGTCCCTTAAGTTGCTTGAAATTAAGGGTATATTCCATCAATTTACAGAATTCTTGAAATTCTTGAATACATAATGATGGAAAAGTTAAAATTGCAGGAATATTCCAAGGATTTCAACTTTGGAACCTTTCACATTTCATCATCATGAAATCTACTGAAGTAAACAATTGCTGGAATATTCCAACAATTTCAATAAGATACATTTACTGTCATTAAAAATGTTTAATCTTTGAAATTACAGGAGTATTCCAACAATTTACAAACTATTTACAAATAGTCGGAACATTAAAATTTCCCATAAAACCACTGGAATATATTCCAGCAATGTGCATAAACTGTCAGTAAAATAGCAGTGAAGGCAATGACCAGGAATCGATACAATTAACCCACAGCTCCCATCAGAGACACCAAAGGAAAGAAGCAAACATCGATCAACTAGACCCTAATGGAAACATCACTAGCGGAAAGCCAAAATGACAGTTACTTTCCCCTAAATGGTCATTAGGCTATCCAAAGCAAAGTAAAGTAAGCGCTACACACACCCAAAGACGAGCCACAACCAAAACAAACCACGACAGAAGAACCGCCTTGGAACGGTCAGTGAAACAAATTCCACCGGGGGTGGGGGGGGGGGGGGCTTAAATCGGTTTTACGTGGCCGCAAACCTCGCCCTAACGATTTAGACAAATAATTTGTTCAGTCCGCAAGAAGGCCTCCTAACTCATCAGTGCATCTTAATTTGCATCAATTTAGGTTAGATATATAAAGACCTCCCTGTTGAACTCTCGGCCTTCTCTGGCTGTAGAAAAGATGATAGAATATAAATCCCGAAGACTAGGTTTTGAAGGCAGTCTGAAAATCAAAATCAGAAAATTATTCAATACAATCGGTACATAAAATGAAATTTACAAAGTTTTAAAATTGACTGACCGAAAATGTTCATACGGAAATAGGAAATCCCTGCAACCAGAAGCCATAGAGCTTTACGAACGTGCCGTATCAAGCAAAAACGTGTCTTCGGGCGTGTGTGCTCGGCAAAAACTCAGATAATATTCGCCTGTCTTATCACTGTCTTCGCTGTGCATTATATAGGTGTTTTCGGGTCATTTCTCAGTAGGTACGCAGTCTGATTTGAGTGTTCACTAGGCGCTCATGTTCGAAAACGTATATCAGTTTATGCATATATTCACAGTGTATAATTACGTGACTTGCGTACAGTGACCAAAACCGAAGTCGCAACAGTTGCAAAGTTGTCTGGAATTTGAAGGTGAGTAATTTGTGTGCGTGTGTGTGTGTGTGTGTGGGGGGGGGGGCTAGCATTTTATCCTCTTTTGCATACAATTCGCTTGTTACAAGCAAAATAGAAGTGGAGGCAATGATCAGAAATCGTTACAATCAACACACAGCTCCCATCAGAGACACCAACGGGAAAGAAACACAAACATGAAACAAATGGAAACATCAACAGCGGAAAGCCAAAATGACAGTTACTTTCCGACACAATGGCCAATAGACTCGCCAAAATGAAATAATATAAGCGACACAAACACCCAAAGACAAACCATAACAAAAATAAACAGAAGAACCGCCATGGAACGGTCGGCGGAAACGAATTCCACTGGTGGGTGGGGGGGGGGGCTTAAACCGATTTTACGTGGCCACAATCCTCACCCTTACTTCCGTCGCGATTCAGACAAATAAATAGCGGAAAGCCAAAAGGACAGCTACGTTCCCACAAAATGGCCAATTGGCCATCCAAAAAAAAATAACACAAGCGACACAAACACTCAAAGACAAACCATAACAAAAAATAAACCTCGACCGAAGAACCGCCTTGGAAACCGGAATATTGACGAAATGTCAGTTTGTCTTCCCAGACAATATGTACGACGGAAATATTCTTTTCGCAAACAGAAACGGATCGCTCGAAACATTTTGTCATTTCCACCGAGCTGCGTTTCACATCGTTTAAAGTCAATAAAACAAGTACAGAAGTGATTTCTTAACAATTAATTCCGTAATAATCATTTTCCAAGCCATTTCCAGCATGTTTAGCCTAATCAACGAGGACTTTGAATTTTGAGGCATAAAGAGATAGCACGCCCCTCATCATGACTGTCCGCAAAAATGTTTGTTTGTTAGTTTACACTGTCCGAAAAATTGTGATTCGATGTTTGCTTACAAGAACTTTCTCTACAATTAAATTAGGCGTGGTCTCCTGACAACCGGTTGTCAGCATAATCAAATTAAGCAATGGCATAGACCACTTTAAATATAGTAAGACATCAATTTGAAAAGTCAACTTGATAAAACTCTTGTCATTTCATGTTCAACTGTTTAGAGCAGAAATAAGAAAAACAGGTTTTTTATCTGAAATTTCTTGTTGTTAACACTCATAAATTCCACATTATCATAGGCACAGTAAGATGATACTGCATGAGTGTTGGCATTTGATAGAATAACTACAATTAAGATGAATGCCAACGTACATGTATATGTTTATTAAGAAATGAATGTATGGCTATATCCATAATTATCACTAAATGTAAATTTTTCCTGTATTAAACCATTTTTTAAACATTTCACATTATCTTTACTGTTTGAATTGGTGCACAAGTAAACATAGAAAGTTTGATATTAATGATTATAACAAATGCTAATATAGCAGGTTTTTATTGGAAAAAACTTTGCTGGTTGTCAGGAGACTTTTTGTTACCAAAAGGTCTCCTGACAACCGGAGGAGACAATCCGTTGTCTCCTGAGACAACACGTTGTCAGGAGACACTTCCATTAAATCAATGCAGAAGTTCAAAAACAAATCTGAAAAAAAAAACACACACACACACACCGAAAACACACATGCTTTATCATTGTGAAATCCCCAAAGAATGGCTGGAGATATTCGCAAAGAATGGCCTCTGGTGGACATTTGTCCACTCTTTAAAAAAGGAGATAGGGCTCGTGATCGTAATTATCGGCCTGTGTCCCCGACGTTTGTTCAATGTAAATTGCTAAAATATAGTCTGTTCAAACATCATGATCCACTCGGATGAACATAAACTTGGCTATGGCCTTGGCGCTGGGGGAGTGGGATGGAGCTTTCAAATGGATAGATATCTTCCTCTGCTACAGATTTAAATGGTAAAATCTTCGGAGTGGGCTCCGTTTTTGTCCCTCACGGGACTGTTTTTGGTCCACTGTTATTATCCCTTTACACTAATGATATTTCCACTGACATTGACTCAGAAATTAAACTGTTGGCAGACGACTGTGTTCGATAGCGGGAAATTAGAGATGCAGATACTGAAACTTCAGAATAACATAGATAGACTAGGATGTTGGGCACGAAAATCGGGAATGAGATTTCAGTCCGTTAAATACAACATCATGCAGATAACCAGGAAGATTTAGGCTTCTTACACCTTAGAGGAAACGGTCCTCGAAAATATGGATTCCATTTGAGATGGAATACACATATTAGCAACATGGGTACTAAGGCAAATAGAAAACTTGGTTTCATGAGACGAAATCTTCATCAGTGTCCTCGGGATGAAAAAGAGGCAACACATAAACGCACCGATTGCCTGGGCCGGCTTAGTAAGCGGTTTACAAGTACTCGTGTGCGGGTCGGTTTCAGCTCTGCGTGGAAGCATCATGCAGCCCATCTATTTCTTCAAGCCCCGATGGACGGGGGCCGACCCCATGCTTGTTATACGGACAATAATTTCTGCCCAAAATTAACAAATTTTTATCAGAATGTGGTGTTTAATGTAATTTAAAATTATATTCCAGATCTGTGTTGAAAAACACAAGAATGTGGGTACTCGTTAGAACCACCTGCAAATCGACATTTTATATCAATTTTATGAAAAACTTGTTATTGTACGAGTGGATTTCTGCATTACAAGAAACTACATACTATCACACTGAGCAAAGACGTTCAAACAAAGTCGCATTAGAGTCGACGTAGAACCCACATTGATACGATGTTGTTTGCGTTCCTGCGCTATAAACAGTATAAGCCCCACATCTATAGATATAGTGTTTTTATTTTAAATTGGTAGTATTCGCCCACTCTGGTTGCTCATTATCTGTAAGCACAAGGTCGGAAAAGGATTTTTAAACAAATTGGTACCCTGTAATTCACAGTAAACATCGAAAACAAACAAACCCAAAAAACACCTCATTCTATGTAGCTTATTTATATATTAGGACAGTTCATCAATGTGACAAGGTCAATTATTTCCTGGCTTTTAAAACGACACGTTTGTTGATAAAAATCTTTGGTATTTTGTATTTCTGCTGCATCCCCGTAACCCTGTTTTTTTCTGTATCAAGTGGGGTTTACTGACCAGCTAACGTGATGTTCGACGGCATCTAACAAATACCCACGGAAACTAGTGTCTTCTGTATTTATCCAACTGGTGTCCACGGCCTCCGTATCTCAGTCGGATGCGCGTCCGGCTGGTGATCAGGATGACGCGGGTTCGACACCTGCCGGGGTCGGCAACATTCTTTCGTGGAGAATGATCATGAAATCTTTTCTACGGTCATTCTCTCCCTTCCGCTGATTCAAGAAGGGCAGTATAGACCCTGATCAGAAATCACAGAAGACAGCGTTTGAGCAGGAACTTCACTGTTTGCTTGAACTGCAGGAATTAAAGGACAAAAGAAAACAGTCTAAGACCAGATTCTGGACCTCATTAGAGACAAGCTACCCTCTCGTGGGACAGGGTAGACCCGTATCAGATACCACAGAAATTGACATCTGAACAGGGTCTACACTATTTGCTTATAAAACTACAGGAATTTAAGAATTATAGCATCCTCCAGATCTTTTTAGTACTATTGTAAAATTCATGTAATGAGACCCACTTTAAGACTATTCAAAAGTGGCCTTTTGAAGCCTTTATTCCATACTAAGTGCACACACATTCACCAGTCACTGTCATATGCCCATTTTGAATCTCTAGGAATGTAGTTGCAGTTGTTAAATATTAGCGAAAACAGGGGCTTGAACCAGTGACCTCTGGCTCTTGAGTCAGAAGCACTGCCAACTGTGCCATGTGTTTGTTTTAGTTTATTTTAATAGATTCATTTGATGGTGGGCACATCAGTTGGGAATTAATCACAAGATTTTATGTTTCAAGACACTCAAATACTGTTTATTTGTAAAGAAAGTTATTATTGGGGAAAATTGTCCCTTTGTCCATTTTGTACCGAAAGGAATCTTCCACTTTATATACAGCATACGTCCATTTCAAAATTTAGGGGTGTCTTGTTGTGTTTTTCTTCCGAAACCTACTTGGAAATTTGCTGGAAATTTTGCAAATAGTGTAGACCGTGATCAGACGCCACGTTCTGCTCGAGTTTCTGCCTGAAACATAGATTGTTGGACCCACAGTTTGTGTGTTTTTTATCAGAAATGGTAACAGTCTCGACGAAGCGGTTCTAACGAGTGCCCACATTTCATCATTTTAGCAGAAATGAAAAAAAAATCTATACACCTGTAAACCCCATGCAGCTTTACTGTATATGGGGTTTAATGGTGTTAAAAATGTATATGCGTGTTTTCCTGGTGTTTCTGTGACTTTTTTCCTGTGATTTTATCTCCTACAAAGAGCGCCCATAGTCTTTATATAGTTAATATCGTGTCTTTTTACTACAAATGCAAGATATAAAAACCTCCAAATATAAAGACCAGAGGTCACTGGTTCAAGCCCCTGTTTCCGCGAATATTTAACAACTGCAACTACATTCCTAGAGATTCAAACCGACCGCACACGAGTACTGGTAAATTACTGAATCATACCAGTAATGCCACACAAAAACATCACAAAACACGCCTATTCAAAAATAGTGAAAATTCTGCATCCACAAAATGAAAATTTATAGGTGAAAAAAATCTATTTCGTGTACATAGATTGTGGATGCTCGTTCTAACCGCCTCGGTGAGGCGGTTCTAACGAGTACCCAAAATCTATGTTTTTGAGCATGAGAAAAAGAAATGTTTAACCCCGTAAACCCAGTTTTACTCTATAAAAGTGGAGTTTAAGGCGGTCAAAATTAGGCGTGTTTTCGTGATGATAAAGAAAATTAAAATACCTATAAAAATGATGTGTAAACCTTGTCTAGCAAACATTTTACCTGCATCGTAGAGAGATAATTACAATTAATTTGATAAAAAGTTAAGACCATCTTAGATTAAGACCAGCTTGCGTAATCATTTAACCAGCTGCATGACAGCTGTATGTTGTTTTACATACAACATCATGCTTAGATCCTTTTAGCAGTTTACCAGTACTCGTGTGCGGTCGGTTTCAGCTCTGCGTGGAAGCATCATGCAGCCCATTTATTTCTGCAAGCCCCGATGGGCGGAGGCCGAGCACAGGGGTGTGTTACCGTAATGTGAATTAAGACTCTAAGGGATCAACAAGGATGGAAACCTTCGTTCCCACCCGAAACTGACTTTTTTCCGTGACCCGTCTGTGTTCACATGGACATCTGTTTAGGTCGGCGCACTGTAAACTGACACGGAAACCGTTCGGGCTACACTGTGAAGACCAGTGTTTTATCGGAACACATATATTCTGGTATCAGACCGTCAGCTGACAAAAAGAATAAACCCTAAGGCGAACGGGATAAACTAAAATCAGACTTTACGCATGCGCAGACCGATATTAGTCTCTGCTGAGCACACAAGAGTGAAAAGAATTGGTCCTAACATTGAGCCTATTTTTACGGGTGGGTGCAGTCTCATCTGTCCAATTACACAAATCAGACTGCGCCCGCTCGTATTGTCGCGTATTAGGAAGGGTGATCGGAAAGACAGTCACTGGAAAAAAAATCACAAATGAAAAATATAAAAAACTATCAATTAAAAAGAATATAGTCATCAATAAAAATAATCACAGCACATGCAAACCATACTTTTCCCGATTAAAGGAATGTTCATCCCAGAGACGTGTCAATTTTGGTTCTTACATATATACATGCTAAAAACTTTAATGTAATTTCCAATGTTTAAAATAAACTTTAATTGATTACGTTATTTAATTTACTAGTGAACTTTATTTTCAAAATAAAATGGTCAAAACTCAAACACTATGTCTTTTTTTTTTTACTTTTAAAGTGTAAGTATCGAAGGCTCTCTGATTTCTGATATTGTTCATCACTGCCAATTCTTTTATATCTGAAGATACCAACTTAAACCTGAATTGGAAATTGTCGCCTCTTCATCTTCTTACAAATCTTTAGGGAAAAAAATGTATTCAAGCAACAGTGTGGACCAAGATCAGACTGCACCTATAGGATCAGTGACTGATCTGTGCCCACTCTGTTTGAAACAAAATAAGTCACCAGCTGATGACAAATTAACGCAGATGACAATACTGTGATTGGCATCTTAAGGGTTAAATCATCAGTGATCCAAAAAAGGAATTGTTCTGTTCCGTTCTGGTAAAAAAAAAAAAATAAGGTAAACAAGAACACAACCATAAAAATGATTTGAAAATTTTACCGCCAAAAAAAAAAAAAAAAAAAAAAAAAAAACGAAATTAAGTTGAAAAATTTTAATAGTATTACGATAACGCACCCTTGAGAAATAGCACATCTTCGTATCTCACAAAACAATTTTATTTGGCGAAAATTTGTGATATTTTCCTTATTCATATTCCAACATGGGTTGCGGGTGCTCATTAGACTTAACTCATTGATGCGGCTCTTAAGAATACCCAATGCCTATGTCTTGGTAGTCATAAGTTTTCTCTATATGATGTGGGGTGTAGAGGGGTAATAATTATACGGATTTGTTAACGTGATTTTGCTTATTGCTGCTCAATATATATATTGAGGCTACTCGTTGCAACCGCCTCGGCGAGTGGGTTCTAACGAGTACCCACAATCTATATTTTAAAGAAAAATAAGAAAAACAAAAAAAGAAAAACAGGTTTGTTCCTGTCAACCCCTAAAGTGGAGTCCAACGGGGTCAGAATTTCGTGATGTGTATTCTCGACTATAATATGAACCGGTACACGGCAAAACCTGCTAAACCGCCAGTGCGAATAAGAATACGTAGATCAGACTGTGCGATCAGACTGCACAGTCGCGCATTCTGATCAGCCTTCGCTGAACGGAAGAGACAAGGATTTAAAAAAAAAAAGAAATTAAAATTATGTGTGTACGTTTGTGTAGCATTTTCGTGGTTTGCTATTTTTTCCCCAAACATTAATGATATGATATAATGCTATACAGACGCACAAGCAAAATATCTCAAACCCAAATGTCTCGATCAATAAATAAAAAATAAATAAATAAATTCTTACATGTACGTTTTAGTCCCAGTAAGAATGACCTGTCTCGTGATAGCGCAGCCTGATTGAAATCCGTAAAAAATCGGCATAAATGAGAATATATTGTTGTTCCTGGTGATTATTGATTTCAATGGACATTGATTTCAATAATTTCTAAGCTAAACACATGGCCAAACAGATGGCTCGTGTTGCGTAATACATGGACCGGCGACAAAATGACAGAGGTATGCAGGTATTCTAACGGATAAGACTTACAAGGAACACGAAATATTTGTTGTGTGCTTGAAAACGGATTTATATATTTGATTTTTATTTCTGTATTAATTTGGTTTGGAGTTTAAGGGCCAAGTCAATATTTCTTCGGTTGCCGACCAGGCGGGGATCGAACCAGCGATCTCGAGATCACCGGTCAGACGCGCAACCGACGGCCGCCTTCTATTTCGTGGGTGGGGGATATTGCCAGAACATAATAACTAGTTTATTATGGCCCTGATCGCAGAATAATAAATATTATACTAATATTTATGATAATAAAAATAATACATTATTAGACAGCATTTGAAAGTTTACAATATTATTTCCTCATTAGCCAATCAAATTCATATCTGTAAACTGCCCGCTTCTAGATAAATTTGATTGATATATTTGATTAGGAGGGGGTGTGGCCTGGACCGCCGGGTTACCCTAAAATGCGAAAAGGAGTCCTTTTCGCGAAAAGGAGTCCTTTTTACCCTAAAATGCGAAAAGGACTTTATTATACGCTACTGTTAGCGAAAAGGACTGCTCTACATTTTTGTTGCGGACGAGATGGGACATGGAAGTTTTTGTAGTTATCTCTTTCATTAAAATGAATACTTTAAAAAAAATGAGTACGGCACGTGTCATCAACTATCTTACTTTAACCGCCGCCTATGCAATATAATATCAATTTACCTACCAGGCACGCGTATGGTTTCTTTCCTATAAGTTTTTTTTTACCTGTAATAACGGATTATTGCATTCGGCACGTGTCATCAAAATTGTATAAATAAAGCTGTTGGCATTTATGACTTTCTTACTTTAACCACCGCCTATGCAATATAATTCTATTTTAATATGAGAAATCATTTTGAAAAAAATCGTGATTTTTTTTAAATAAGGTTTACCCCTGTAAACCCCAGTTTTATTATATAAAAGTGGTGTTCAAGGGGGTCAAAATTATTTAGGTGGGTTTTCATGATGAAGAGAAAGAAAAAAAGAAACCATAACAAAACAAAAATGTTAACTGTTCTGAGACAGACAGACAGACAGACAGACAGACATAGATATGTATACATTATTTTTCTTCTTATCCAAGCTGTTGTGTGTACTCGTTAAAACCGCTCAATCTTTTTTCAAAGCCCCGATGGGCGGGGGCGAGACAGATAGTATAGTCAGAGAGAGAGAGAGAGAGAGAGAGAGAGAGAGAGAGAGAGAGAGAGAAGAGAAAGAGAGAGAGAGAGAGATTGATTTGGGTTTACATGTCAAACATTGAGAGTGACGGAGAGAGAGGAAGAGACACACACACAGACAGACAGACATAGATATGTATACATTTTTTTTTCTTCTTATCAGAGATGTTGTGTGTACTCGTTAAAACAGCCTCAGTAAGTCGTTTATAATGGTTTCAGTTCTGTGTGGAAGCATCATGCAGCTCAATCTATTTTACCAAGCCCCGATGGGCGGGGGCGAGACTGATAGTATAATCAGAGAGAGAGAGAGAGAGAGAGAGAATTAAACATACGCAACTATATGAAACGACTGAAATACGAGGTCGGGACATAGAGAGACCAACTTCTCGAAATATACAATTCGCGAAGTGCAGGGTACTCGTTAGAACCGCCTTAATTAGTGAATTCTAAAAAGCACTTAATCGCGAAACACGCCTTTATAATTTTGAAACCATAATCTCAACTTTTGTATGGTAAAAAATGAGGTTTAGGGGTATACATTGTTTTTATTTATTTCTGTTCAAAAAATAGATTGTAGGTACTCGTTAGAACTCGCCGAACAAACTGAACATTTGTCTGTTTTCGCCATTGTGAAATGAACGAATGTAAGGACTCAATGGAAAACATGCTTTTAAAGACAGTTTCAATTTTAATTAAAATTGCTCATTTATCTTTTGAAGACAAAGCAGAGCGGTATGTACCTTTAATTTGTGTTTCTTTGAAGGTCTCTTTTTCTCAATAAAGAACTTAACTACACCGTTAATGCAATTAAGTAATGATACCGATCGGATTTCTTTTTTGATCTGCAGTCAAAAGGCCGAGAGAGACAGAAAGACAGTCGCAGAGAGAGAGAGAGAGAGAGAGAGAGAGAGAGAGAGAGAGAGAGAGAGAGAGAGAGAAACGTAAAGACGAAGGCAAGAAGATACCGATAGTCTTTTCAACATCAAAATATAGATCGTGGGTACTCATTAGAACCGTCTCATCGAGGCGGTTCTAACAAGTACCAACAATCTATATTTTAGAGCAGAAATAAGAAAAATAAGGTATGCCCCTGTCAACATCGGTTCTACAAAATAAAAATGGAGTTCAAGGGGATCAAAACTATACAGGCGTGTTTTCGTGATGATTTATTTATTTTGTGAATATTTAATATCTCATTACGCTAACACACCCGTGCGACATATCGCATTTTTCACATCTCCAAAATGGCTACTTTTCTTATGAAAATGCGTGGTATTTGTCTTATTTTTACTGCTATCATAGGTCATGGGTGCTCGTTAGAAACGCGTTCTAACGAGTACCCACAACATATGTCTTGGAGCAGAAATAAGAAAAAATATTGAATACCCCCGTAAACCCGGTTTTCTTAAAATAAAGTGGGGTCTACGACAACACGTCCGTGCGACATAGTGCATTTTCGATATCTCCGAAATGGCTACTTCTCTGATGAACATGCGTGGTATTTTTCGTATTTTTACTGCAATCATAGGTCGTGGGTGCTCGTTAGAATTGCGTTCTAACGAGTACCCACAACCTATTACTTGGTACAGAAATAAGATAAGTATTGTTTGTTTGTTTGTTTGATTTGATGTTTAACGTCCCCGTCAACACTGTATAGGTCATTTTGGAGACGTTGCTTCCAATTTTGTGGGACTTTTACCCGACATTGAGATGAAATGACATCTCAAGCCCTGTCGCCCAATGAAACCAATAGGGTTTATTAGCATGGACGGTCCGCCTCGCACCGCGGTTCCTGGACAGGCTTAGATCCTCTAAGCGGTTTACCAGTACTAGTGTGCGGGTCGGATTCAGCTCTGCGGGGAAGCATCATGCAGCCCATATATTTCTTCAAGCCCCTATGGGCGGGGGCCGAAGATAAGTATTGAATACCCTCGTAAACCCTATTTTGTCTTTATGAAGTGGGGATTAGGGGGTGTTCATTTCACGGACTGGTTCACGTGATGAAGTTTTAAACCGGTTGAAATGAACTCATTTAATAATTCTTAATTAATTTAGTACGCTTATTAATTAAATCACCTAGATATTGTTGACGGGACTGTTAAACCCCAAAACAATCCAAATACAAGGAATATCATCAAAATCTTTTTTTTTTTTTAAAGTTTAATGCAAGAGATAACTACAAGAACTTCCATGTCCCATCTCGTCCGCAACAAAAATATAGAGAAGTCCTTTTCGCTAACAGTAACTTTTCGTTTAAAAAAGTCCTTTTCGCATTTAAGGGTATGTCCTTTTCGCGAAAAGGACTCCTTTTAGCACACATGGTTTTGGATTATGCATGCGGTAGCAAATTTGGTAGGGAGCCACAATGTACATGTATGCGTCACGAAAGCACTGCCCCTACCCCCCACCCATCCCCCTGAACCAAACTTTTATACAGTAGAATTGAGATTAACAGGGGTTTATATGATTTTTCTTCTTTCTTCTCAAAAGGATAGATCGTGGATATTCGTAAGAACCGCTATGTGGAGGGGGTTCTAACGAGTACCCACAATATGTTTTGGGTAGAAGTAAGAAGATTATCAGACGTTTTTAGCTAACATTTTTTTCATTTTTTCTAGTGCTAAATATTTTAAGTTATTTGAAAAGCCGCGTTTTGCTTATTAGAAGTGCCTCATTGAGGCGGATCTGACGAGTACCCAACACCTATGTCTTGGCAGTCATAAGACAAATATGTTTACCCCGTAAACCCGTTTTCTCTGTATAATGTGGGGTGTAGAGGGGAAATCATTACACGGAGTTGTTAACGTGATGTTTTATTATTGCTGCTCAATATACATTGAGGGTACTCGTTGCAACCACCTCGGCGAGGGGGTTCTAACGAGTACCAACAATCTATAATTTACGGGCTCGGTGGCTCGGTCAGATGCGCGTCTGACTGGTGATCAGGAGGACGCGGGTTCGATTCCCGCCGGGGTCGGCAACATTCTTTCGTGGAGATTGATCATGAAATCTTTTCTACGGTCATTCTCTTCCTTCCGCTGATTCAAGAAGGGCAGTTGTCAGTTTCTGGCGAAAGAATGTGCACTGTACTGGTTAACCGCTTACGTAGGAAAAGTGTGGATAGGTAAACTGAACGGCTCAAAAATGACCTAACAGGGCCGTCAAACTCCAAAAGAAACAAACAAAACAATCTATAATTTAAAGCAAAAATAAGAAAGGTTTGTTCCTGTTAACCACAACCGTTTTCCAATAAAGTGGAGTTAAATGGGGTCAGAATTTCGTGATGTTGACTTTTCTTCCGTAACTTTTTCCTACCCAAAATTCGCGACATTTTTTCCACCACTTCTTTTCCTTTGACTCACTTTCTCCTACATTTGACGACCATAAATATGAACTGGTACACGGCAAAACATGCAAAACAGCCAGTGCGAATAAGAAAACGTAGATCAGACTGTGCGATCGGACTGCACAGTCACGCATCCTGTTCAGCCTTCCCAAACAATCCTATACAAATACACTGTAACCTTTATCGCCGAAGAAATGAAAATTTTATTGTGATATTTTTCTTATGGCGATCGCTATTGACAGCCGGCTTTCGATAGCGAATTCGCTATTGACAGCCAGCAAACTAAATTGATGAAAATGGGTTATTGCAAATTTATTGTATGTTTTACTTCATAAACATTTATGGACAGGTTATTTAATATAATTTATTATATAATGGCTTCAGGTACTATGATTATCCAGTCAGTTGGTCTTTACAATGGAACCTGCTAAAGAAGTGATATTACCAGCTGTTCAAATGATTTGGTGACTGTCTATCTTCTGATACATATCATTTCTATGACTAAGAATATTGTGAAGCCTTATTGATCTTCTTAATGCAAACAAATATTTACTGTTTTGCCTGTGACTGAGGGCATTGTTGGCGGAAATTCCTGAGTTTTTTGCTCACCTGAGCCGAAGGCTCATAGGTGAGCTTATAGTATGGTAATGCTCCGTTGTCTGTCTGTCGTCTGTTGTCTGTCAACATTTTCAAACATGTTCTCCTCTGAAACCCCAAGGCCGATTGGAGTCATATTTCATATATGAAGGCCCAGGTCGTTGATATTTAATATGAAACTTCATCTAGTGGACCTCTACCAAGACTGTTCAAAATATAGTGCTCGGGCCAAAAATGCCCCCGTGCTAGGGCCCACTGGTTTCACATAGGCGTATATAAGGAAAACCTTTAAAAATCTTCTTGGCTGAGACAAGAAGGCCAAGGTCTTTGATATTTGATATGAAGCTTCATCTAGTGGACCTCTACCAAGATTGTTCAAATTATAGCCCTAGGGCCATAAATGCCCCCGCACGGGGGCCCACAAGTTTTACATAAACTTATATAGGGAAAACTTTTAAAAATCTTCTTGTCTGAAACCAGATGGCCCAGGTCATCGATATTTGGTATGAAGCTTCATCTGGTGGACCTCTACCAAGATTGTTCAAAATATAGTCCTGGGGCCAAAAATGCCCCCGCGCCAGGGCCCTCTGGTTTCACATAGGCATATATAGGGAAAACCT
The DNA here is from genome assembly GCA_963580285.1 of Lucinisca nassula. Taxonomy (NCBI): domain Eukaryota; kingdom Metazoa; phylum Mollusca; class Bivalvia; order Lucinida; family Lucinidae; genus Lucinisca; species Lucinisca nassula. Next base: position 14,359,441 of record OY757026.1, read on the forward strand.
TTAAAAAAATCTTCTTGTCTCAAACAAGAAGGCCCAGGTCTTTGATATTTGGTATGAAGCTTCATCTAGTGGACCTCTACCAAGATTGTTCAAATTATAGCCCTGGTGCCATAAATGCCCCGTGCTGGGTCCCACCAGTTTTGTATAGACTTATCTAGGGAAAACCTTTAAAAATCTTCTTGTCTGAAACCAGAAGACCCAGGTCTTTGATATTTGGTATGAAGCTTCATCTAGTGGACTTCTACTGAGATTGTTCAAATTATAGCCCTGGTGCCAAAAATGCCCCGCGCCAGGGCCCACTAGTTTTACATAGGCTTATATAGGGAAAACATTTTAAAATCTTCTCTTTTCTGAAACCAGAAGGTCCAGGTCTTTGATATTTGGTATGAAGCTTCATCTAGTGGACCGCTACCAAGTTTGTTCAAATTATAGCCCTTGAGCCAAGAATGTTATAGAGACACTGATACTCAGGTGAGCGATTCAGGGCCCTGTGGACCCTCTAGTTTCAGAAGTTATCCATGCATCACATCATGGCCAATCATGCATATGGAAAGCGAACAGTTTTATAGGACAAACTGACATAGTAAAATTCCAAGGCCCACAACATTTAACCATTATCCTGCTGAATGAATTAATTTTGTCACACCCATTTCCGTCTATTAACCAAATAAATTGCAGATTACACATTACACAATCATGAATGTTTTATGTATTTGTCCAGTTCACAAACTGAATAACAAACATTTAGATCCTAATCAGTTGGCTTATTCAGAAGCCATCTGATCTGGATCTACAATGTAGACTGTTTTCAAAAGGTAGGGGTTTTCGTGATCATCAGAACAATGGTAAATAGTGATCTGTAGGAGATGTAGATAGGACAATCCACAATGTCATTTTAGCCCCCGCCCATCAGGGCTTGAAGAAATAGATGGGCTGCATGATGCTTCCCACAGAGCTGAAACTGACCCGCACACAAGTACTGGTAAACCTCTTAGAGGATCAAAGCCTGCCCAGGCAATGCGGTGCGAGTCACCCCGTCCATGCTTGTAAACCCTATTGGTTTCATTGGGCAGCAGGGCTTGAGGTGTCATTTAATCTCAATATCCGATAAAAGTCCCACAAAATTGGAAGCAATTTCTCCAAAATGATCTTTACAGTGTTGATGGGGACGTTAAACTTCAAATCAAACAAACAAAACAATGTTATTTGTTTCCAGCCCATTTAATATTCCTTCAGAGCTCTAGAACCATTTTGTCTAGTCAATGGCTAAAGAACAGATACATGTCTACTGAGAATCAGACAACTGGGCCTTGGTGTGGACATCAGCTTTCCCTTGTAAGGCTTATGCTAAGGTGGGCTTAGAGGTCTAAATGTCTCTCAGACTAAATGCTAAGTAAACTGTTACAAAAGCCAGGTGTGAAACTGAACTGCACCACAGCTCTAGATGAGGAAAACCTAGATATTTAGATAAACTTTCCTCAGGACTTGTGTTAACCCGGCATTTCTGGTATCTGTTGGAAAAGCCTCAACAAGGCAATTCTAACACGTACCCATAACCTACCGGTATTTTAATGCCAGAAGTAATCTCGTTACTCCTTCTCCAGAGGTCTAATGTGCCTTCTGCTATGTTGGGATAAGCCTCATGTGTGACATGAAAATGTCTTTTTGTTTGTGCATGTATACTCAGCTGTACAAATTGCTCCAGATTAGCAGCGCCTAACATATCTATCCAATTTTGGAATTAAAAGAAAGGCGATCGTTATTGACAGCCGGCTGTTGATAGCAAACATCCAAAATTTTAAAAGTGATCTGCTAACATGTACATTAACAAGAGCTGTCGCATGACAGCATACATGTAGCTCGCAAGTTTTGCGCCTTCAGATATAAGGTAAAACTACTGAACCACGAAATATAGGTCACACTCAGCTATGGTAGATATATTTTGAGGTCAATGATCAGGACACATGGACCATTTATTCCAGATATTACATTTTTGAATCATATTGTGTCTGAACTATAAGGCAAAATCATTGAACCATGAAAATAGGCCATAATGGCCTAGATATATTTCTATGTCAATCATCTGGTCACATGAAACTTATAATTCAGGATTGAATTTTCTCCAAAAAATAGTATTCAACATATTTGGCAGACTCACTGAATCATGAAATATAGGTCACATTGACCTATATGTATATTGTGGTCAGTCATCTGGTTACATTGAAGTAATATCCCAGGTTTAACATTTCTCCATCCAAATAGTATTCAAGATAATAAGCAAAATCACTGACCCATGAAATATAGGTCACAATGACCTAGATATATTTTGAGGTAAATCATCGGATCACACAGAAATTATAATCCAGATGAGACATTTCTCCATCAAATAGTATTCAAGATAACAGGCCAAATCACTGAACCATGAAATATAGGTTACAGTGACCTAGATATAATTCAACGTCAATTATGGGGTCACATGGAATAAATAAACCAGGTTTGATGTTTCTTCATCAAATAGTATTCCAGATAATAGGCAAAATCACTGAACCATGAAATATAGGTCACAATGACCTGGATATATTTTGAGGTCAATTATCAGATCACATGAAACTAATAATCCAAGTGAGACATTTCTACATCAAATAGCATTCAAGATAGAAGGCAAAATCACTGAACCATGAAATATACATGTAGGTCACAGTGGCCTAGATATATTTTGAGGTCAATCATGGGGTCACATGGAACTAATGACCCAGCTATGACACATCTCCATCAAAAGTATTCAAGATAATAGGCCAAAATCACTGAACCATGAAATATAGGTCACACAGACCTAGATATATTTTATGGTCAATTATCGGGTGGCATGGAACTAATAATCCAGATATGACATTTCTCCATCAAATAGAATTCGAGATAATAGGCAAAATCACTGAACCATGAAATATAGGTCACAGTGGTCTTAAGACATGAAAGCCGTAACAAAGGAAAGAAGCATAGCCTGAAAAAATCCACTCCTATGGTGGGATTCGAACCCGGGCTGCTCGGGTGATAGTCCAGTGCTCTAACCGCTGAGCCAAACAGTCGACTCCCTGAAGCAATTGTCAGAGAGTGGTTATAAACCTAGAAGCTATGCATATGATCTACCAAGGTAGATAATGGAAGGGAGGTAACACACCCCCTCTCCAAGGAAGTCATCATTTATGATGACGTGGAGCCAACTTCGGCACGAAGCCAATTCTGGCATGTAAAGTCCAATCCCAGACGAGCCCCCATCTTACGACATGAAAACCGTAACAAAGGAAAGAAGCATAGCCTGAAAAAATCTCCGCCTATGGTGGGATTCAAACCCGGGCCACTCGGGTGATAGTCCAGTGCTGTAACCGATGAGCCAAAAAGTCAACTCCCTGACGCAGTTGTCAGAGAGTGGTTATAAACCTAGATGCTATGCATATGATCTACCAAGGTAGATAATGGAAGGGAGGTAACAGTGGCCTAGATATATTTTGACGTCATCAGAAGACCCTCCAAGGTCCTTAAGTTCTAAATATGAGTGCTCTGTGATGAGTGACTGTTGAGATATAAGCATTTGAAAAACTTAACACAGTGTGTCGGGAACGCAAACGTGCACGCAGACGACCGAGGTGACAACAATAGCTCTTCATGTACTCCGTACAGGCGAGCTAAAAATAATTGCATATACATTATTTAGACTCCTTTATTTATTTATTGAGATTCTTAATAATCTATAAAACAAAATTTTTATTTATTTATTTCTGAATCCGGCCCGCACACTAGTACTGGTGAACCGCTTAGAGGATCTAAGCCTGTCCAGGAACCGCGGTGCGAGGCGGACCGTCCATGCTAATAAACCCTATATGTTTCATTGGGCGACAGGGCTTGGGATGTCATTTCATCTCAATGTCGGGTAAAAGTCCCACAAAATTGGAAGCAACGTCTCCAAAATGACCTTTACAGTGTTGACGGGGACTGAACCTCAAATCAAACAAACAAAATTTATTTATTTATTTTAATTTATTAATTTATTTATTTATTTTAGCCACAGCTTGGAGTTACATCTTGTAGAGTTCCAACCATTTATGCCTTAAGTGTAATGAACACTTTAATAGTTCATATTATTCTAACAAAAATATTCATTTGTATGAAAAAAGTTTAATAGTTCACTTTAATATTCTATAATTATTTCATTTTTATTTATGCATTCATGTTTTTTTATCAGATTATATTCATTTATATATAAGTATATATATCCAATATCTTAGCTGGCTGTCAATAGCGAATTCGCTATTGACAGCCGGCTGTCAGTAGCGAATTTGCTATCGACAGCCGGCTGTCAATAGCCACTTCCTTTTCTTATTTCTGCTCTAAAATATAGATTGTGGGTACTGGTTAGAACCGCCTCGTCGAAGCGGTTCTAACGAGTACCCACAATCTATATTTTAGAGCAGAAATAAGAAAAAATAAGGTTTACCCCTGCAAACCCCAGTTCTACTATATAAAAGCGGGGTTCAAGGGAGTCAAAATTATATAGGCCTGTTTTCATGATGGGAAGAGACCAGGATTTAAAAAAAAAGAAAATTGATATTTTCTTATTATGTGTGTATGTTTGCGTAGCATTCTTTTTCTCCATACATTAATGTTTTAATGTAAGGCTATACAGACGCTCAAACAGATCTCTCCAACCCAAAGACTGATGTGACGTGTCTCGATTAATAAATAAATGATTAACTAAATAAATAATTAAATAAATATTGTTTTACATTTAAGTTTTAGTCCCAGTAAGAATGACCTGTCTCGTGAAAGCGCAGCCTGATTGAAATCTGTAAAAAAATCGGCATATATGAGAATATATTGTTGTTCCTGGTGATTATTGATTTTAATGGACATTAATAATTTCTGAGCTAAACACAAGACCAAACAGATGGCTTGTGTTGCATAATACATGGACCGTGTACAAACTGACAGATAAACAAAGTTAAATTGACAGGTATGCAGGTATGCTAAAGGATTAGAGTTACAAGGAACAAGAAATATTTTTCGTGTGCTTGAATACGGATTTATATATTTAATTTTTTCGAGGCGTTATTATTCTACATACATGTATACTTATTCATATTGTGAATTAAGGACTCTGTCACCTGGGCTAAAATTCATGGGTGTTTAGCTGTTAACATATTTCTAGAAAAACAACCCATAATGTACCAAATTAAATGAATAAATCTGAGACATGCATATTACAAAATGTTCTTTTGCTATTGGAAGGAAAAAATAAAAATTAATTTTGTAAGAAAATTTAACACTGGGGTAAATCAGCGTAGTGATAGAAATTGTGTCAAATCGTTCCAGGACAAACAATTTTCCCCTCTTGTATCTATTCTATGCATAATAATATTAAGGGTTTTAACGGAAGATTAAAGAAAATCATGATCTGGGCATAAAAATTAATTTGGCTTGGAAGAGCTATCATATGAGTTTCCATGTTTTTTTTTCTGTATACATTAACCTCTCTGTAAAACGAGTTTGGGGTATAACACAGTTCTAACACACATCCCAAAATGTATAGATTATATCGAGGCCATTTGAATGAGTACCATCACTATATTATCATATTGTGGGTGCTCGTTAGAATCGCCACATTGAACATTTGTATACGTAAAATGTTAGTCCTAGTACTCATTAGAAACGCCTAGAATAGATCTGCCTCAGTGAAGTGGTTCTAATAAATGCCTTGTGGCTACTCGTGGTTTGGGGTTTACCGTCCCGTCAACACTGTAAAGGTAATTTTGGAGAAGTTCCTTCCAATTTTGTAGGACTTTTACCCGATATTGAGATGAAATGACATCTCAAGGCCTGTGGCCTAACGAAAACAACCTTTGAATATGTAAAATGTTAGTTCTAGTATTCATTAGAAACGCATACTGAAGCGGTTCTATTAAATTCCTTGTGGCTACTCGTTAGAGCCGCCTCATTGAGGCCATTCAATCAAGTACCAACACTCTATAGGGCTCGTACGAACCGCCTCATTGAACATTTGTATATGTAAAATGCTAGTCCTAGTACTTATTAGAAATAGAGCAAGTACCACATTCTATATAGTATATTGTGGGGATTAGCATTTGAATCACCTCATGGAGTTCATACAAATGTACACCCTCACTTTATAGTATATTGTGGGTGCTCGTTAGAACTGCCTCACTGAGACAATTTTAACGAACACACCAAATCTATATTTTATGGAAAGAAAAATAAATAAACTGAGATTATTTGTTTAGCTGAACTAATTTTATTTTATTTACTTTACTAAGACTGTTTGTGTATAATTCATTTTACTTTTTATTCTATAAGAAGAAGAAAAACAAGAAGACGAATGGAAAAAGCTTTCTATTATATCAAAATAAAAAGCAATTCTTTCCAACAAACATTTGGCTTTTTATCATTTTATTTATTTACTGATAATTTTCCTTCAAATTTGAAGCTTCAATTTGTTTGTTGGTTATATTAGAACTAAATTTGCTATTTAATTTATTTTTATGAAATATGTTTATATTTTGTTTTTTTTGTAATTTAAACATAAAAATAAATAAATTAATTAATCCCGACTAAATTGTAATAACACAGGCATGTTTGTCTATTGAAACCAATTGTATTACATAATTGAGAAAACAAGGTTAGCTTCAAATAAAGCAGGGCTGTCAATCACTTATGGTAATCACTGTAATGTCACAGTAGCTCTCCATTTATAGCCAATCAGATAAACAGAATTGACGTTAACCCTTTCTATTACAGACACAGCCTCCAATAACCACCTGGCCCTAACCCAATAACACCATATATCCTTGTCCCCAGGGACTCGGGGGGAGGTTGTCCGGAGATAGGATTCCCCCACTCTCTAAACTAGATCATAAAGCAATATGAATCTCTCAATCTAATTATGCTGGGCGTGGAACTAAGGTTTCTAGGTTTCAATCATAGAGCCAACCAATGCTGCTAACGTTAGGTTACTGACTGCGGGAGGCAATCTGGTTCCCTGTGCCTTGTTCCATAACCAGTCTTTAATTACATGTAGATGCCCAGAACTGTGTTCAGGATATCCTGAATGCATTAGGTTTGCACATCCGTATATGCCAAAAGTGCTTGTATGTAGTTTGGCGTGTGCGGATTTGTGAACCTATATATTCCTGTTCAGGCACACTGGTCGCTATGGCTGTGTGTGCCGGAAAATGATTTATATTCATTGGTTCTCTTGATTTTGGCAGGCAGTTTCATCTGTGTGTCTGGGTCGGGAGAATCAACTGAAGTAGCATATAAGTTTGTCTCTAAACAAATCATTCAAATCAAAAATTGCGCCTGGTCGTGATCGCGTGCTTGCTGGGGCATGGGCTGGTTGCAACCTAGGTGGGGGTTATCCCAATCAGACCGTGACCGCGTTGTGCTTCTGGCCTGCGCCGTCGCGGACAGGTGAATTATTTTTACTAAGAATTTAACAGTGCTGCTTATGCTGCCCAACCCATAGATATAGGCCCCATTCTCATATTTCTGCCTCTCCGTGCACCTGGGGGCCTCGGGCTGGTGCCCCTGGGGACATGATTCCCCAACTTTGGGCGGACTGGCCGTTCCCGGGGCGGTGGCCCGGGGTTCCCGGTTGCATGGGTGCGGGGGGAACACAAAACCCATAGATATAGGCCCCATTCTCATATTTCTGCCTCTCCGTGCACCTGGGGTCCACGGGCTGGTGCCCCTGGGGACATGATTCCCCTACTTTGGGCGGACTGGCCGTTCCCGGGGCGGTGGCCCTGGGTCCCCGGTGGCATGGGTGCGGGGGGAACACAAAACCCACACATTCTTATACAGTGGTTACATGAGCACTGCTTCTACCTCTTACAGACCCTACCCTACATGACTTGGACTAGAGCCGGTTGAGCCGAAGCGGGGCGCTGTGGTTGCGGCTCATTTGCTTTGCACTTATGAGTGCTCCGCCAACGCAACACATCGGTGATAGACAAGTCTAAACTTAGGCTTATGTAACCCTAACCCTAACCCTAGCCCTAGCCCTAACCCTAACCCTAACTCCAATACACACTAATCATAATTTCTCTTGCAGGTACATGGGGATCCTTGACGGGGAATCCCACCATACCTCGTGTAGGACAGCTAACGAGAAGTCATCAGCTGGGTGCCCAGAAGGCTGCCTCGTAGAGGCCCCCTTGGGGACACCCTTCTGATGAAACCCGGAAATGTGCGAAGCGAAGACAGCATGCTGCCAGAACGGAGCATACATCTCTGGAGTAGGTCAAATACAGAACAATTTAATAGGCGGGGCAACGGTTATGACCAAATTTGATAGGGATTTGGACACATGAAGACCCTTAAAAAGCCTTTTAGACCGACCGTTCAAAATGAAATATAAGCGATATTCCACAATGGCTGGTTAGCCACATACTCGCCTTTGCCAAACCACATAACTTTTCACCACTAAAAAACACGCCTATGTGTAAACATTATAATTCTAACCACACTGATCCTGAACAAAAGAGGGTTACAACACTACCACATACAATCAGTACTGATCCATATATCCCCAATATGATATCCTCCTTCACGGAGGATGAGATAATGATATGCAAATATGGCGGTCCGGTCCAAATTGACCCACTTACGAATTTATAAGAACTCGACATCCTACGTCGATGAAAGCATCACCTTTTCAGAAACTGAAAAGCTAAGAAGCAAAATAGGATTGACCTCCTTTCGCATCCTCCGCGATAGAAGTCATTAACTGCACACTGATTGGCTGAATTAACTCCAAACTAAGAGAAAAGCAACAACCAAAACACCAACATATGACATCCCAACGCGACGAAAGTAGGGGCCAGTAGTACATGGTACTACCAAGATTATCCTTGTAGAGACCAGGGGGGTAGCGACACAGCATAGGCGTGTTCTCAAGGTGGTAGAGCACGGGTACTAGGACATTTTGCAATAGCCGAAATTGGCTGGTCTAATAGTAACCCTTCCTGGCTCACTTTTGGCCGCCGTTCAAAATTCAAAATTACATGCATTATCACCCTTTAACAAGCACCGTGTCCAAGGCGTTTTCTCTACCACGGCAGGGATGGGGGTAGAGTCTAATGGAAGCCAAAACCGATAATGCATGAGAAGCTTTTTTCCTCGGTCAGACAAGGGCTGTGTACTGACACATTTTGCAGCCGGAATTGGCAACGTGTCACCACATTCTAGAGCCCGACCATTGGTCTGCATCTGCATTCAAAATTCGAACCCCACCAGAGGACTGCCCATTTTACAGGACAAACGCTTAACATTGGGTGAGTTCTGTGCCTACACGACATCTTGAGCGGGGGATGTGGGAGGTGGGATTGACTTACTTCTCACATCCTCCGCGAAAGAAGTCACCCAACTCCCAATCGGCTAGCTGATAACTGTCAAGCAGACAGGAGTCAGCATATTGGCAGCCTAGGGAAAAGAGCAGTACCTACAACTAATCCCAGATGGCGAACTGGGGGTAGCCCCTATGTGCCCATGGCGCCCGGTTACCTTAAAACAACCGTCAGTCAGCCTTCAGAGGTCACACAAAGAATTTCCTGTGATTCCTTATATAGTCCAGTCACGTCTTTAATCATCAGGTCTCTCGCCGCTTTGATACGAGCCTGGCTCGGGTCACATGCGATTCGCCAAGTTCTCCAACGGAAGGTCAGGTGGTTTTCCTTCAGGTGCTTTGGTTATCGCCCACTTCTGATTAACGATCGGCTCAATATGAGTGAGAAAATATTAGGGTCGTTTAAAACCCCCCACACAAAGTCACAAGAAACAATAATATTTATCAGAGCTCTTACTTGTTCGCGTGAGAGGATCTAAACAGTTTATGACATATTAGGCTTTTAATGAAGTCGATGGGGCGGGCCATGTTCCCAGAGGGACCCCTTGAAACCCCCTTGCAAAACCTCATATTGATATCTATCATATCCCCAAATTTCGGGGAAAAATCCGTCGAGTGGTTACGGACAGCTCGCCCGTCAAAGGTTTGGGCGGAGTTTTGCGTGCCCCATGGGACCTTTTGGGTCCACTGTTTTAATTTTCAAACCCTCATGCACAATTGCATGTTCATACCGATCATATCCACAAATTTCAAAACAGCCCGGCTTAGAGATACCGAGGACTTGTCTGGACAAAACATCGCAGAAAAGAAAAAGAAGAGAAGAAACCCAGCAAAACCAATAAGTCTCGTTTGGAAGACTTAACCATTAAACATTATCCTGCTGAATAAATTAATTTGGCAACACCCATTGCTGACTATCAAGCATTCAAATTTCGTAATATAATTCACAAACTGCATGACAAACAGTTTAAGGCCTGATCAGACTGCCTTTTCAAAAGCCATCTGATCTGGATCTACACTGTTTGCATAACTAGGGGTTGTTGTGTTCAACTGGATAAGGGTTTAACATACACTCAGGCACTTATAAGACTAGTTTTGAAACTGAGCTTCCTGTTGTGTCCATTTCTGTATTTATTGGAAGTACACCAGGAGGAAATCTGATCAGGGTCCTCACTGTTTACATTAATTACAAGGATTTGTGTCAAAAATATGAAGTTGTTTATGAGAGCAAAAATGTGGGACAATAATTTCCAGGGTTAATTTTAAATAATACAATAAAATTCCTATATTAAGACCACCTTTTGGACTGTTCAAAAATGGTCTTGAAGACCACTTTGAACAGTCCGAAAGGTGGTCTCTGACCAGAGACCACTGTTTGCAGAAATCACAAAGAAAGAATAATTGCAACCTACTAAATAAGCCTTTTGAAGCAGAATTTCACTGTATCTTTATAGTATTTCATTTTAATGCCTGTGGTCATTTAACAGCCTGACAACATATAAATGAAGAGGTTTACAATACTCTAGCTGTTTACCAGTTTTAATTCTTGCCAGTTCTTATTATGATAAGCTGAACACCAAGTAGCTAAAATCCTGGCGACATACAGAGGTTTATATGAAAGTAAAGTGAGTGAGTGTTTGAGTTTTACGTCTCACCAACAGCTAAGGTCATACGGATACGGAATCGACCTCGGTTTAAAGACTTATCCGAACGTCTGGAGAAGCTCGGGATCGATCCTGCGACCCCTGGTTTACAAGGCGAGTAGCATAACCACTACACCACGGAGGCTTCTATATATATGGAAGTAAAAGGGCTATCCTTTGGAAGCAAGGAAATTCGATCAGTAATAGGCCTAGTAATAACCCCTAACCACTACCCTGGCATTAATCTGAATCTTGTGCCAACTTTGTTACAATATAAGCAGTATAGCCTCCTTTAAACTATATTGCTATCTAATCTTGCGCCCCACGCCCATCGGGGCTTGAAGATATATAGTTGCTCACAGTGCTGAAACCGACTGACGATGCATATAAATCCTATTGGTTTCAATGAGCGACAGGTCTTGGGATGCCATTCCATCTCAATCTCGGGTAAAAGTTCCACAAAATTGGAAGCATCGTCTCCAAAATGACCTATACAGCGTTGACGGCGTCGTTAAACCTACCAAAAAAACCCATCTCATCTTGAAAAAGTTTCCTTTTAACAAGGCGTCTTCTCCAGTTTTCGATCGTTTTTGAGTCTACATGAGCATGTAATGAAAATAGGCCAGATGCGTCAGTGCTGATTATTTAAGGACCATTGCACTAGAACAGGTCCTTATCATCATCAAATTCACATGCATGTGCGCAACTAATTAATACACATGACAGATTCGGCTTCTCTTGTACTACATGTCCGAGAGCAGGAAAGGCTCTGGCGAGACTGCGTGTTTGCACAGGCTCGTCAGAGTTTGTACTGGTCGCCTTTGTGATAAAGATACTTCTTTCTTTTGATAAAACATGTCTCTGCGGGCAAATACCGTCTAAGTAAGAAGTCGATTCAATACAATGCCATTACGCTGCATCGACGTTGTCACTTTATATAAGCATGATTTTTTATGGAAACTGTTTTCGCGATATGTTTTGTAGCTGTGAAGGGGGCTGGGTACAATCGCTGACACTTAAAGCCGGGGGTCTGGTTCTAAGCCTACCATGTACGGGTAACCAGCAGACAAACGTAGGTGTGGCTTTGACTTGATGGGCTGGTTATCTATGGGGGTCATAAAGCTGATAAAGATTATAGGTTATGATTGATTTTAATATAAAGATGCTGTCCATATATTTATCACGCACATACCTTCTAAAATTGGAAATAAATTAGGCTTCAGAACAATGACTGTTTCTCGATTATTATTATTGTTATTATTATTATTATTATTGTTATTAGCGACGGTTGCTGAAAACCGGTTGTCACCAGCCTGTGAGACTGCGGACAACCAGCTAAAAACCAACAGCTGAATTTGATTATCTATTCCTTCATTCGTAAATGGTTAGAAATCCTGAATGAGCTTCTAATCTTCAAACCTTTTGTGGGGGTGGGGTGGGGGTTCTTGGGGTCTTCATGGGTTATTTCTATTGCGGATTGCAAACTGATGTTCTTAGAATAAATATAAATCTGCTGGTATTTGAGGGGATAGGACATACCCGGGTGGGGGGGGGGGCATTAATGATTGTTGGTGTCGGTGTATGAACCTTATTATAATGAACAGCAAAATATATGGTTTAGGGTTGGGCTTTAAGCTGTTTCTGTCATATTAAGCCCTATATGAGCTGGAGGGGACAGGGCAAAGCCCTGGTTAGTGGCACTGAATGCATCTTATAAGGAACAACAACTTAGGCATGTATATTACGGCGATGGGGATCTGAAGAGTTTCTGAGATATTAATAAGTTCTAAGTAGTTGGATCCTTTGGCTTTGATTGATTTGAGGTTTAATGTCCCAGTCAACACTGTGTAGGTCATTTTGGAGACATTGTTGTCAATTTTGTGGGACTTTTACCAAACATTGAGATGAAATGACATCTCAAGCCCTGTCGCCCAATAAAACCAATATGGTTTAAAAGCATGGCCCGTCCGACTCACACCGCTTTGCCTGGACAGGCTTAGATCCTCTAAGCAGTTTTCCAGTACTCGTGTGCAGTCGGTTTCAGCATCATGCGTGAAAGCATCATGCAGCCCATCTATTTCTTCAAGCCCCGATAGACGGAGCCGATTTGATCCTTTGGAAGCAAATAATTCACCAAATAAACGCAAATAGCAGATTCGGTTTTATTTGAGTCTGTTCGTGACCTGTACTGAAATGTGCAACACCGGCCACGCCCTCTAGCATCGAGAACTCTATTTTCAAAATGATTCTAAATGAACTCAATGATCCCAAAGGACAAGAAAATACAAATGTATAATTTGCACTATATTGAATTGATGTAAGCCTTATTTATCTGGAGGGCGTGGCGCACCCGTCAGTGCTAAAAAGAGTGACTATAAAGCTTTCCATGATATTAAGCTATATGTGAGCTAGAGGGGTGTGGCACGCCCCTGGAAGATCCCTGGTCAGTACCACTGGATAAGTATTATCATACCAAACAACAATATACATGGCTGTATATTATTTAGTAGCAGGGATCTGAACAGTTTCCATAATGGCATTTCCTTAGTACAATGGAGTGGGGGTGGCACGCGATCTCTAGGTAAACCCTAGCGGTTTATTTGGGTGGTAGGGTGTAGGATGCCATTTATTCTTAATGTCGGACGAGAGTCCCACAAAATCGAAAGAAAAGTCTCCAAATGACTTGAATAGTGTTGATGGGGAAGTGAAACCTCAACACAAACAAATAAAACTGTAGCTCAAAGTAACAGATATGATGAATGCGGTCTGAGCGACTGTTGTTTTTTAAGGAAACTGGCGAATAGTAGACCATCTTAAACCTGGCTTAAACATGAGGGTGGGGGGGGGGGGGGGTGGGGGGGGGGGGAGCAGCCTTGCAAACTGCATTGCTGTGTATGAAGAGACTGAATAAAACCGAGCCTCCGATTTTCGTTCTTTCATGTGTTCTTTGTTTCCAAAGGCAACCTTTTAGCTTTGTATTTTAAACGGCACAAGAGGTCTATCTAAACAAAGAGCTGTTACCAGACAACATAGCTTGCCTGGAAAGTGTAACTGAAGCCATGGACATGGACATTTCCTGATAAACATTTGGTTCGTCATGTTTGAATATTAACATTATCAACATATCCAATATGAACCATCATATGGTTTGGAAAATACGATCACTAAAATCTTTCAGTTCCATTACGAAAACACGCCTATACAAATACATTGTAAACTCTACCCCCAAGAAAACGAAAACTTTAGATGAAAAAAAGTGATATTTTTCTTACTTCTGGTCCAAATAAAAATTGTGGGTACACGTTAGAAGCGCCTCACGAGGCGGTTCTAACGAGCACCTACAATCTATATGATAGAGCAGAAATAAGAAAATAAGGTTTACCCCTGTAAATCCCAGTTTTACCATATAAAAGTGGGGTTCAAGGTGGTAAGAATTAAATAGGCGTGTTTTCGTGATGTATGCGCACGAGAGTGGGTATTGCTGAATAAAACCTTGGATCTATATCTATCAGCATATCAAACATGAACCAAATCCTTCATATGGTTTGGATATTATGAGCTCTTAAAAACTTTTCCTGATCATTGCCTTCACTTACTATTTTTAAACAAGTTGAAATGTTATATGATATTTTGTAAATTGTTTAAATATTCGTGTGCCGTAATAATGATCCTAAGTATTGGGATAGATAAGCCTAAGCAAAAGTACAGACCCAGATTATGAGCAGTCTGATCAGGGTCTAAACTGTGTGTGTTTTCAAACCCAGATCAGACTGCTCCTTCAGAAACATTCTGATCAGGGTATGCACTGTTTGCCATTCCGTCTGTACCTTTTGGACTTCTTGCTAGATCATGAAACAAACTTGTCAAAATATTTAGGAGAATTAGAGTAAGTCCTTAAGGTGTCCGGCTTTTTAGGATTTTTATGGTAAATTCAAACTGTTAACAATTTAAGTGACAGCTTGTGTATCTTCTGGAAATCATTGGAATATTCCAACAATTTTATGCTTCTGATGTTTTCATGATTATGAAAATGGAAATGTCATATTCTGAAAAAAAAAATGTGAATATTTTGTAAATTTTAGGAATAATCTTCTAATTTCAAACTTTAAACAATTTTAGTGACAGCTTTTCTTTATGAAAATGGTTCTAATTCCAGCAATTTCAATGTTGTAAAGAGGTGCAAGTATTGGTAATTAAATGGTCTAGAGAATAAAAAAATGAGGTAAGCTCATGGAATCACTGGAATTATTCTTTGATTTAAAAAAAATTTAATTCGTAAACTAAGAATGACATCAGTAGTTTTAATTGCAAACATTTGAAATTGTAGGAGTATTCCAGCAATTTCTGTGGCTAAAGAATAAAGATACCAATATATTAAGGTATTGTGCAAATGTCACAGAGTGAAATTATGGAAACTGGGGAGCGCTTGTGCTTTGGACTTTCTAGTCATTTCCAGTAATTTCCCCCTAATGATAGTCATTTTGATACTTCATATACTCATCTTTTTCATATATCATTAAGCATTTAAGCATTTCATCAGTAGCGCATATATACATCCGTGTCCTTATGTAAGCTTCGCGCGTTTTTCACGTCACTGATTAACACCGCATGCGCACATACTTACAAAGCTCTCTTTGTCAGTCTTACTTTGTCTTCTGGCGGGAGCAGGCCTCACGGTCAGCTCAAAGGACACATTATTATAACATTTCCTTATTACTAAGGATATTTATATATTTATCAGGTATGCGTTTACTTTATTTCATTATCATGTTGAACATTTGTAAATTATCATAATTGTCATTATTTCATGAATATTCATATTGTTGCTATTGCCTTCTCGACCTCGGTCAGTCTTACTTTGTCTTCTGGCGGGAGCAGGCCTCACGGTCAGCTCAAAGGACACATTCATATTACATTTCCTTATTACTAAGGATATTTATATATTTATCAGAATGACGAGGTCGAGAAGGAGTGTTTATGTCCCCATCAATCATTATCCTCTATCAAGGAGTGTTTATGTCCCCATCAATCATTATCCTCTATCACCCTGCTTTGGAGTCTCACCCTTACATTTGACATGAAAGTCCGTAAAGTGTTTTTCTCCGGGTACTCAAGTTTACCCCTCCATTAAAAAAAAAAAAAAAAAAGTTGGCTTTTTCATGCAAGCCCGTTCAAGCCTCACATACTCAAGTTTCCGTCTACACCAATCAATAGTATGTTTGTGTGTTATCATCATGTATTATGCAAATGTAGTGTTTTTGTTTTAAAATTAGCTTGTTGAATGAACGGTTGTTTTCCCAGTACTCTGGTACCCAGCTCTCTAGTTGAGACATAGTAATACATGTATAGTGCATAGAATTTCTTGTTTTTGTGAATATTTTCACAATACTTGAAATTTCTACATTTAATTGTGAGTATGCTCACATGCTATAATATTAGTGAAGAAGTCTGTCACTAGTGAATATTTAGTGAATTTCTATTGTTGGTGTTAAATTTGTGACAGATAGATATGTGGACAAGTCCACTTCTTGTTGAGTGAATAGTAAGCACTATACTTTATATACCTGTCTGTGAGATTATTTGTGCATTTCTAGTGTCAATGTACATTTTTATCACAGACAGTGAAACTAGTCCATAGAATATTTTCAGTATTGTATGGCAGGTTGTGGGTACTAGATGTACTTCGGATATTTTGAGAATATTTTGCCTTGCTGCCATTTTGAATGAAGACATTCTATGGTGATGTCCATGGAAAACAGGTAAACCCTGAGAATTTGAACTTTTGACATTTTATTAATAAATTATTATTTTTTTTTTTTTTACCTGTCTTGTTTACTTGTTTAAATTGTTTACATTGTTCCATCATGGCAGAAGGAGGCCAAGAAATTGATTTTAAATCTATTTGGCCTGAAAAGGACATAGAATTCATGGTCGAGATGTTGAGGCGTACAGGCCGCTTCGACATAATACCTCGCCATGAAGAGGAAATAGAAGAAGAAGAAGAGGTAGAAGAAGAAGTTGAAGAAGAGGAAGAAGAAGAAACACAAGCTAGTGAGCTTGCTAATATGGGGACTACCAGTACACCTGTGGGTCCTGCTTTTAACACCCAGCCCCAATTTAGGGTTGTTCCCCCACCCACACCCATTCTGAGATACCATACTCCACCCCCGCCCAACCAAATGTCTCTTGTTACCCCAGCTTTCCCTCCCACACCCAAACAAATAGCTCCAGTTGCCCCTCCCACACCCAAACCAATGACCCCAGTTACCCCAGCCCTACCCCAAGAATCCCCACTTAGACCTCTTGAATCAAATCAAGGCCCTTTATATGATAGAGGCTCACCCAGTCCACCCCCAAGACCCCCATACCCTAAAGAATTTGAACACCTGGTTCATAGACCAAAATCTTTAGGTATACTCCATAATCCTGTTAATATTAAGCAGGAGTATGCTTCTGATCCCTTTTTAAGGGATTCATACACCCATGGTGGACCTGGCTCATCCCTTCAGCCAAATATTGTTCATAGTTTGAACAAAACCCCTCCCAATCCTTTCCGTGGTGAGCCTACAAACTATAAAAAGCAGGGGCACAAGGTGACTTTTGGTCCCGAGTTTCCCTTTCACCACTCAAGTAGGGAAGCAAATAATGCTGCCCCTCATACACAAATGGTGAAAGAGGAACAAAATATTTCTCCTCCTCAAATTTGTACACCATTTAAGACCTCAAAAGCCAAAAGTGTACAACAAAATAAGATATCTTTAAAAGGTAATAATATTACACAACCTCCCCCAGTGGAAATTAAACAGGAACCATGTCCTAGTCAGCAATATGTTGCTTCTTTTAATCCATTGCCACCCTCAAGTTGTACATTACAGGGTCAAGGCTCTTTTAATAGTACCCTTAATAATTCTTTATTAGCAGGCATGCGGGTTCCACAACTTCCATTCTTTTCTGGTGAAAATCAGAAAGGGGGTGTTTCCTTTGAAGTCTGGAAGTTTGAACTCAGCTGCCTCATAAGAGAATCAATTTATCCTGATTCTTTTATTCTCCAGGCTGTAAGAAAATCTCTCAAAGGCAAAGCCAGAGACATTTTACTTACAGTTGGTGAAACTGCTTCACCAACAGATATTTTAATCAAACTTGAGGGGATATATGGCAATGTTTCTTCATGTGAAGTTTTAATACAACAGTTCTACCTGGAATCACAACTGCCAGATGAGTCAGTTGCTGATTTCAGTGTAAGAATTGAGAATCTGTTGAGGAGAGCTACCCAAAACAGATTTATAGAAGAGCAAATCAAAAATGAAATGCTCTGTTCTAAACTATGGAATGGACTAAAAGATCCATTGTTAAAGAACTCGAGCAGGTATAAGTTTGAAGTTGATAAAGACTTCAACAGCCTGCGAAAGTCTATCAGATCCATAGAACAGGATCTAAATACATCTGCTATTACAAAGCAGATGTCAACTTTGACATCATCTGTCAATGACAGCCAGCATGCCAAAGTTGACAAACCATCAAAACAGATGGCACAGTCCTCTTTTGACAATACTGGTCAGAAGTTGGACAGCATTGCCAATCAGATGAAAATGCTTCGTGAGAGGATGGATGGGCTTGAAAAGAAATTCAGTGAGGCATGTCTTGCTTCTCAATCACCAGGCCCATCCACTCTTCCACATAGTAACAATACCACACCATCCCCTCCTGCCCAACGTGGTTCTTTCCATGAACGTGGTTCTTTCTCAAATCGAGGTAACTCTGCCAATCGGGGATCTTTTCCTCGTGGTAGGGGCTCTTCTTTCCCAAGGGGAAGAGGCGGCTCTTATCATAGGGGTAGAGGCTCTTATGGCAGAGGCCAATCCCAACAACAAGGGGCTAATCAACACACTTTTAGAAGTGCTGATACACAGACTGACTCTGGTTTGAATCATTCAAACTAGAAGGGGTCTTTATTGCGGAGCAAAATAAGGACTCCCCTTTGAACTCTGATAGCTCCAACAGTGATCCAACTTTATTTTCCCGTATGGTTGGTTCAACAAATGAATCAGAGATTTTAATTAATGGTCAGTCTTGTGTGGCCCTTATTGATTCAGGATCCATGATCACAACAATTTGTGATGACTTTTATCAACAAATGGATCCAAGGCCTGAGCTGAAAGACATTGCTGATTTTAATTTAAATATTAGTGGAGCAAGTGGCTCAAAAATACCTTATTCGGGATATATTGAAGCAGAAATAAAAATTCCTGAAGTAGAACATGTTCCTTTGGTTGTTCCAGTTCTAGTTGTGCCGACTACCAGATACTCTGGCCAAGTTCCTCTGATAGTTGGTACAAATATTATTGGTTCACTCAGGGAAGATGTTGCATCGGACCCAAATATTTCGGCTGCATGGAATAATGCATTTTCTGCTCTTTCATATTCCCAAACAAGGTTTGTTAAATCTACAAACAAAACTCCAGTTATTTTAAAACCTAATGAAACCCGAACATTAACGGGTTTAGTTAGAAATACTTCAACTATGGAAAATGCTGTCACAGAAAACAATATTTTAACTTCAGATTTTAATGTTTGTCCTCGTTTAGTATCTGTAAAGCCCAATGCAAAGACGGCTAGAGTCCCTGTAAGGATATGCAATCTTTCGGCCAGGCCTATTACTATTAAACCTAGAAGCCAACTATGTGATTTACATGAGGTAAAAGTTATTGAAAATGTAAATCCGTTTTCTACTTCATTTTCTCAGCGGGCTAGTACTAGTGATAGTCATGCTGAGGAAATCAAAGTAGATTTGTCAGCGGAGAACTTAACTCCTCAACAGCATACACAGGCTTCTGATTTACTTAGCCAGTGGAAGCATATTTTTTCCACTGGACCTACAGATCTTGGTTTCACCAACCTGGTGGAACACGAGATAAACTTAAATGATCCTACTCCTTTTAAGGATCCATACAGGCGTATACCTCCGGCAATGTTTGAGGAGGTACGCCAACATTTAAAAGAAATGTTGGATGCAGGGGCTATACGAAATTCTCAAAGCCCATTTTCTTCCAACATTGTTCTTGTCCGGAAAAAAGACAATAGCCTCCGCTTTTGTATTGATTTCCGGAAGTTGAACAACAAGACAATAAAGGATGCCTATGCCTTGCCAAGAATAGAAGAGACCATTGACACGTTGTCTGGCTCGAAATACTTTTCAAAACTTGACCTTAGATCTGGCTACTGGCAGGTTGGAATCAAAGAAGGGGATAAACATAAGACTGCATTCTCTGCCGGCCCCCTAGGCTTCTTTGAATGTAATAGGATGGCCTTCGGCCTTACTAATGCACCTAGCACATTTCAGAGGCTTATGGAGCGCTGTATGGGGGACCTACACTTGAAGGAATGTCTCATTTACTTAGATGATATAATCATCTTCAGTAAGACATTCGATGAACACATCACCAGGCTGCAAAATGTGTTCAAACAGCTTGAGCAGCACGGCTTAAAGCTCAAAGCCTCCAAGTGTGAGTTTTTCAAGACCCAGGTGCAGTACTTAGGCCACATTGTCAGTGATAAGGGTGTCCAGACAGATCCTGACAAAATTGCAGCGTTAAAAGAATGGCCTGCCCCTTCCAATATACAGGAATTGCGTAGTTTTCTCGGTTTTGCGGGTTATTACAGGCGCTTTGTCTGTAATTACTCCAAAATTGCGAAGCCTCTCAATGACCTGTTAGTAGGACACCCAACAACCAAGAAAGCCAAGCGATCTAAGTCTGCAGTTCCTTGGTCTTGGGGGCCTGATCAACAAACAGCTTTCGATACAATAATCGAAAAGCTTACATCACCACCAGTCTTGGCATATTCAGACTATAGCAAAGAGTTCATTTTGAACATCGATGCTAGTGGTGATGGACTAGGTGCTGTTCTATACCAAGAACAAGATGGTATAGAACGTGTCATAGCCTATGCTAGCAGAGGTCTTAGAGCCAGTGAGTGCAATTACCCTGCACATAAACTTGAATTTTTGGCCTTGAAATGGGCAGTGTGTGATAAATTCCATGATTACTTGTATGGAAATAAATTCACTGTTAGAACAGACAACAATCCATTGACGTATGTTCTAACAACGGCTAAGCTAGATGCCACAGGCCATCGTTGGCTAGCCGCTCTGTCCAGTTACAATTTCAAGCTCATTTACAGGTCCGGCAAGAAAAACCAAGATGCCGATGCCCTCAGTAGATTACCATCTACTGATAAAGAGGTCCTGTTTAATGACTCTATTAAGGCCATCTGCCAGGCGGTATTAGCCCCTCCAGAGGAGGCGCCGGCAGTTGAATGTGTATTGGTTGCTCAGCATTTTGACCTCACTGGTGAAGAGGTTGGCTCTGACTCTGGTTCAGATTTCAGTCAAGTTGACTGGCGTGCTGAACAAACCATTGACGGCACGTTGAACAGAGTGAAGACCATTCTTGCCTCTGGACACAAACCTACCAAGAGACAGATTGCTCTTGAGGAGACAGAATGTCAGAAAATCTTGAAGGATTGGGACAGTCTATTTTTCAAAGACGAGGTACTTTACCGTCGTCACTCTTTACATGGCACCTCTGTAAACCAGCTGGTATTGCCTGAGGTTTTCCGGGAGATAGCACTTAATGGTCTGCATGATGAGGCCGGCCATCAAGGCAGAGACCGCACTATGTCCCTGGTAAAATCTCGGTTTTACTGGCCTGGGATGGATGGTGACATAGAAAAGAAAGTCCGAAACTGTCCCAGATGCATCCGAAGAAAGTCTCGAGAGCGGGCTCCAGCAAAACTTGTGACTGTAGAGTCCACTTATCCCATGGACTTGGTATGCATGGATTTTCTGTCTCTTGAGACATCAGCGGGTGGTTACGAAAACATCTTGGTAATTACAGACCATTTCACCCGCTATGCTCAGGCCATACCAACCAAGAACCAAACGGCCAAGACAACCGCTAAAGTTCTCTTCGAAAACTTCATCTGTCACTATGGGTTTCCATCCCGTTTACATAGTGACCAGGGCCGCAATTTTGAGAGCCAGGTTATTAAAGAGCTGTGTTCCATTGCTAACGTTGACAAGTCTAGGACTACACCCTACCATCCCATGGGTAATGGAATGCCTGAGCGCTTTAACCAGACTCTGCTCAATATGTTGGGTACTTTGGAAGATGACCAGAAGTCAAACTGGAAGTCATACGTTGCGCCCTTGGTTCATGCCTACAACTCAACTCGTCATGAGACCACTGGATTTTCGCCCCACTATCTAATGTTTGGGCGACACCCTAGATTGGCAGTGGATGCCTTTCTAGGCATAAATCCAGAGAGTAGGCATGCTAACCAGACAAAGTTTGCAGCCGATCTGAAAAAGAGGCTCGACTTTGCCTATAAGACAGCCACCAAGGAGGCCCGTCGCCAGGGCAGAAGGCATAAGGAAACTTATGACCTCAAAGCTCGGGATGCCCAGCTTTTGCCCGGTGACCGTGTACTCGTGCGCAACGTCGGACTGAGGGGAAAGTGCAAGCTGGCAGATAAATGGGAGAAAGATGTGTACTTGGTTGTTGAACAGCCAAATACAGAGGTTCCTGTGTACGTTGTCAAACGTGAACATGGGAGGAGCATCCGAAGGATGCTGCACAGGAATCTACTTCTTCCATTCATGGCCCTTCCAGCATCCAAACAACGCTCCGCGGATACAGATATATCACCAAATAGCAGTTCTCAACCGTCACCGGTTGAGGGTACAACTGCCGGTGATATCAATGTTCCGAGTGGAGCGGCAGGTAGTGCAGCCTCACCTGCACCAGACTCTGCAGTTCCAGATAGTGCGAACATGCTGGATGCACCGGTATCCCCTAGTGTGGTGATACCCCCAGAGAGATCGTCATTGAATCCTTTGGCGAAACCCTTCAGTCCTGCTCCGGGGTCTCAACCAGAATTGCGACCTCAAACACGTCCAACAAGGCATAGGCAGAAACCAAGGTGGCAGGCAGGAGGGGACTGGTTATTTTAAATTTTCGTATATTTTAAACTGACTTAACAGCTGACATGGTTTCCTGGTTTCCTGTACAAGTATTTTATTTTTTTTTATTTGAAATGTCGAGACGACATTTTTTCACAGAGGGGGAGGGGAGCGTGTGACAATTACGCTAAATATATTCTGGAGAGAGGCTTCGAAACAAAAAGTTTTCATTTAAACGGGTTGCTGGGTTGCAGTCGAGTGACGATGCATGGCTTGTCATGGCGTCTCTGGAGAGCTTGTATGTTGTCAGAGTGCTCTTGGCACGTGCCGCACTGGAATGCAATTCTGCTGACCCTTTGTTTTTTTCTTAAGTTCAGCTTCTGCTTGGTTGCAGTTGGTTGACGGTGCATGATTTATCATGGCGTCTCTAGAGAGCCTGTGTGTTGTTAGAGTGCCGTTGATACGTGGTGCACTTGACTGCAAACTGGTAAGAAAGTTCTAAAAAAATAAAAAAATTCGCCTTGACATGATTTCGCGCTTGCTTGGACATGGGTTGGTTACAACCTAGGTGGGGGCTATCCCAATCAGACCGTGGCCGGTTCGTGCTTCTGGCTTGTGCTTTCGTGGAAGGGTGAATAATTTCGTAAGAATTGAATAGTTCTGTTATATTTCCTCTCTCCAGTCCAGCGCGTAAATAATGTATTTTTATATGACACTTCCATTTTGGCTGTGTTTTAGGATAAGCAATTTTACCCTGGTTTTAATGTTTGGCCGTTTGAAGCTAAACCAGTAAGGAGTGTCCTATTACGCGCTATCAATAAAAGATTTTTTGTCTAAGTTCTGTATATAAAGTTTTATCTTTTGCGCTGTGCATACTGTGCAGCATTTATGACAGCGCATTTTGATAAGGGTTTACCTGGCAAAGTGTTAGGTATGATTAACTTCACTTGCTGATAAGATTCGAAGCCATATCTTTGTGTTCTTAGTTATTTTTCAGATTTTGTGTTAATAACATACAGATCTGGCAAATTTATTTATAAGGCAAGGTGTAGTTAAGAAATCTTTAAATCATGAGAGTTAGTTTATTTTAGTAATTTAAATGTCGGGACGACATTTCCCGAAGAGGGGGAGAATGTCACAGAGTGAAATTATGGAAACTGGGGAGCGCTTGTGCTTTGGACTTTCTAGTCATTTCCAGTAATTTCCCCCTAATGATAGTCATTTTGATACTTCATATACTCATCTTTTTCATATATCATTAAGCATTTAAGCATTTCATCAGTAGCGCATATATACATCCGTGTCCTTATGTAAGCTTCGCGCGTTTTTCACGTCACTGATTAACACCGCATGCGCACATACTTACAAAGCTCTCTTTGTCAGTCTTACTTTGTCTTCTGGCGGGAGCAGGCCTCACGGTCAGCTCAAAGGACACATTATTATAACATTTCCTTATTACTAAGGATATTTATATATTTATCAGGTATGCGTTTACTTTATTTCATTATCATGTTGAACATTTGTAAATTATCATAATTGTCATTATTTCATGAATATTCATATTGTTGCTATTGCCTTCTCGACCTCGGTCAGTCTTACTTTGTCTTCTGGCGGGAGCAGGCCTCACGGTCAGCTCAAAGGACACATTCATATTACATTTCCTTATTACTAAGGATATTTATATATTTATCAGAATGACGAGGTCGAGAAGGAGAAGGTTTCATCCACTAAACATGAAATCAGCAAACGGAGTTGTCGTCTAATTGAACCCCGAACCCCCTCGAGATAGTGGGACAGGACCAGCTGTGGTCGTTTCATCAACATCATGTGACCCATCATCAACATCCATCATCCAATCACCGTGGCCACAGCCGAACTAATAAATCAACCCGCGACACAATCCAAGCTATTTACGATATTAAGAGGCTGATTGTTGGAATATTCAATGAATTATGACCACAGAATGAAACTGAAATTGTTATTGTATGGAACTTGTCGGAATATTATTGCCATTTATTGAAAGGGTATATTCTGATAGACGTTGTATATTTTGTAAATTGTTGGAATATTCCTGTATTTTTAATACATTTTAAACAGTTTTAGTGACCGCTTGTATATCTCTTGGAAAATGACACAATATTCCAGCAATTTAAGAATTAAGCAGTTTCATGATTATGACATGGGAATTATATTCTGATAATTTTTCATGTTTGTAAGTCATTGGAATATTTCTGTAATTTCAACGTTTAAAGGATTTTAGTGGCAGCTTATGTATCTTTTGGAAATCGTTGGAATATTCCAGCAATTTTAGATTTTAGATTTCACGATTATGAAATGTGAAAGGTTCCAAAGTTTGAAGTCCTTGGAATATTACTCCGATCTTAACTTTGTTATTATATATGAAAGAATTCCAAAATTTCTGTAAATTGATGGAATTTTCCTGTAATTTCAAGCAATATAAGGGACAGCGTGTGCATCTACTGGAATTTGTTGGAATACTTTAGCAATTGTTTTACTTCAGTAGTTTTCATGTTTGTGAAATGTGCAGTGTCATATTCTGACAAATTGTATTAATTTTGTAAGTTGTTGAAACATTCCGGTAATTTCAAACTAAAACAGTTTAAGTGAGATCTTTTGGAAATTGTTGAATATTCCAGTAATTTTAGATTTCAGTAGTTTTCATGATTATGGAAGTAGAAGGGCTCCAAAGTTTGAACGCCTTGGAATATTTCCTGCAATTTTAGCTTTTTCATTGTTATAAATTCAATAATGTGAAGAATTGTCCTGTTGAATCATGTTAAAAAGTTTCAAAAAGAGGGTACGTATATTCGCATTGCTGGAATATATTCCAGTGATTTTTAATGAAAACTGATGACAAATTCTGAAAAATTGGATCTATTTTGTAATTTGTTGAAATAGTCATGTAATTTCAAAGTTTTTAACAAGTTTAATGACAGGTTATGTATCTTATGGATATTGATGGAATATTCAAGCATTTTTTTACTTCAGTAGATGTCATAATTATGAAATGTGAAAGGTTCCAAAGTTTGAAATCCTTGGAAAATTCCTGCAATTTTAGCTTTTTCATTATTATATATTTTAGAATGACCGGAATTCTGTTATTCCAAAATTTAAATAATTTTACTGAAATTGATGGAATATTCCATCAATTTTAAACTGCAGTAGATTTTTATGATTTTAATGGTTCCAAATGTCGAAATCCCTGGAATTTCCTGCAATTTTAGCTTTCTCACTCTTGCTCATTCAAGATTGTCAAGAATGTTTTGTAAATTGTTGGGACATTCCTGCAATTTTAAACTTTCAACAATTTTACTGACAGCTTTTGTATCCATTTGAACTTACTGAAATATTTCAGCTTTTTTAATTCAGTACTTTACATGATTATGAGATGGGAAAAGTCATATTCTGAAAAAAATGTATATTTTGTAAATTGTTGGAATATTCCTGTAATTTCGAACTTAAATAGTTGTAATGAAAGCTTGTGAATCTTTTGGAAATTGTTGGAATATTCCAGCAATTTTAGATGTCGGTAGTTTTCATGATTATGCAAAGTTTGAAATCCTTGGAATAATCCTGCAATGCCGCCTTTTTGCATTGTTGTACGTTCTTAGAATGTCAAGAATTGGCTCTCACATCATTTAAGAAAGGTATGAGAAAGGTATGCTTATTCACATTGCTGGAATATTCCAATGGTATTATAAATGGGGAATGCCTTTTTCTGACAAATTGTGTTTGTATTGTAAATTGTTGAAATATTCCTGTAATTTCAACAGTTAAACAATTGTTGGTGACAGCTTATGTAGCTTTTGGAAATCCTTGGAAAATTCCTGCAATTTTAGCTTTTTCATTATTATACATTTAAGAATGACCGGAATTCTGAAATTCCAAAGTTTAAATAATTTTACTGAAATTGATGGAATATTCCATCAATTTTAAACTGCAGTAGATTTTTATGATTTTAATGGTTCCAAATGTCGAAATCCCTGGAATTTCCTGCAATTTTAGCTTTCTCACTCTTGCTCATTCAAGATTGTCAAGAATGTTTTGTTAATTGTTGGAACATTCCTGTAATTTTAAACTTTCAACAATTTTACTGACAGCTTTTGTATCCATTTGAACTTACTGAAATATTTCAGCTTTTTTAATTCAGTACTTTACATGATTATGAGATGGGAAAAGTCATATTCTGAAAAAAATGTATATTTTGTAAATTGTTGGAATATTCCTAAAATTTCGAACTTAAATAGTTGTAATGAAAGCTTGTGAATCTTTTGGAAATTGTTGGAATATTCCAGCAATTTTAGATGTCGGTAGTTTTCATGATTATGCAAAGTTTGAAATCCTTGGAATAATCCTGCAATGCCACCTTTTTGCATTGTTGTACGTTCTTAAAATGTCAAGAATTGGCTTTCACATCATTTAAGAAAGGTATGAGAAAGGTATGCTTATTCACATTGCTGGAATATTCCAATAGTATTATAAATGGGAAATGCCTTATTCTGACAAATTGTGTTTGTATTGTAAATTGTTGGAATATTCCTGTAATTTCAACAGTTAAACAATTGTTGGTGACAGCTTATGTAGCTTTTGGAAATTGTTGGAATATTCCAGCAATTTTAGACTTCTAGTCGCATTTTTGAACTGGATTGCTGGAATATTCCAATGATTTTAGTTGTGAAATACATGTATATTTGTTTGTTGTTGTTTTTGTTTTGCATACACAAAATGAGAATTAAAAAAATGAACTCATACCTTGTCTTCTTGTCTACTCTCTTGATTAACAGCTGATTGGTGTTAGGTAAAGAAAAGGCCCCAAAGGTTGCAATCATTGGAATATTCCAACAATTTCAATGGTTTATGAATTAAATGCAGCAGAAATAGATACAGATAATCTGAATATGAAGATAAATATAGATTGTCTTTGTTCATATATATCATTAGAATATTCCTGCAATTACAAGCCCACACCACTTTCTCTATATATAAATCAGTGGAATATTCCAGCAATTTAAGTTTGACCATTTTGTTAAAAAGGATAAAAATGTCTGGTCTGATGAATAGAAAATAAGATGTTATGGTGCGAATTGCTGGAATATTCCACGGATTTTATTGTTTAATTTGAAGGGAGGATTTGAAGACAGGATGTTGTACCCTTAAATATTTCGCAGTTTTAGAGGGTATAAAACACATTGCAAAATTCTACCCTTGTTTTCACTTAATATTTTGACATCCAAAAACGTGAATTTCCTTACGAAAAAGGGAATTTCGTGCAAATTCCCTTTTTATTTTGTATTCGCTTTTAGGTAAAATTCACGAACGTGTTGTGTTTAAACATTAGTATAACTTTCTGTATAGTAATAACCTTATATATAAATATCAGTCAGGATTTAGGCCAGGCCATTCGACAACATACCAACTCATCGACATATATCATCATAAATGTCATTCCTTAGATGAAAACCAGTTTTCATGCATGATATTTTGTGACATTTTGAAGGCTTTCGACAAAGTTTGGCACCGTGGACTACTGTTCAAATTACGACAAAATGGAATCAAAGGAAAGCTATTAAAATGGTTATCTGACTATCTTTCGTCTAGAAGTAAAATAGTACAAATCAATTCTACTTCTTCCAAAGTTCTTCATGTCTCTGCAGGAGTCCCACAGGGTACTGTACATGATCCTTTGTTATTTTTTATACATACATTATTGATATAACTGAGAAGCTTTTTAGTTTAGTTTAGTTCGACTTTTTGCTGATGATAGCCTATCTTTTGTTCTGCATCATACATTCATGACATCGAAGGTATCATGAACCATGACTTAGCTATTAACTCTGCATGGGCATCAAGATGGTTGGTGGACTTCTATCCAGAAAAGACTGAAGCGATTTTATTTTCCCTAAGATATATACCAAATTTACCGGCACTTAATTTTAACAGAACTGCAGTCGCATTTGTTTTCAGGTGTAACTCTTGCTAAAACGGGCCAGTGGCATAGCCACATCGATAACATCTTAACATCTGCAAGAGAGACCATTGGTATCATGAGAAAACTGAAGTATACGTTTAGTCGTAAAGCCCTAAACCAAATGTAACTTTCATACGTTAGACCTCTTTTAGAATATTCATCTATCGTCTTGGATGGCTGCACTGAGTATGAAAAGACATCTCTGGAGCGACTTCAAAATGAAGCTGCTCGGATTGTAACTGGCCTAACCCGTTCTGTCTCTATTGTTAATTTGTACAGAGAGTGCAGCTGGGACTCGTTAGCAAACAGAAGACATTTTCAAAAGATACGTTTTATGTAAAAGGCGGTTAATAATTTTACGCCGCACTATATAACTGATATCATTCCACCTATTATTGGAAAAATATCAAATTATCCTCTTCGTAACCGAGATAACATTTCCACACCGTACATTCGAACTGACGTCTTTTCTAGATCCTGTGTGTCATCTTCTGTTCGGCTCTGGAACAATTGACGATCTGTATCTAAAGATGGACATATATACGTCTTCTATATATTTGTTAAAAGGAGAAATGTAAAATGTTGTAATCGTTCCAGATTATTTTACTGAAGGGAACAGAAAATTAGCAATCTGGCACTCGCGAATTCGTAATAAGGCACTGCCCTGAAAAACGATCTCTATAAAAATCATTTTATCAACGACAAAATGTTTACATGTGGAAGTGAAATTGAAGATTCTCACCATTATTTCTTTGAATGCAATAATTATAACATTCGGAATACTTATGTTTATACAAACTCGCGCTTTTCACCACCTTAGTCTTGACACTTTATTGTATGGTAAACAATGTTTAACCAATGAACAAAATACTCTTCTTTTTCAGGCTGTTCATAGTTTTATCAAATACACCAAGAGATTTACTTAATCTCTAAATTTGACATGCTCAAAAGCAATATTTGTTTCCATATCTTTGGTCGGCTTAGACACATGAGAACGCTGAGAGTCGCAAAAAGCACAACACACTTTTCTACTCTTCCTTTATTTCCTTTCTCTTCTTTCGTCTAGTCTACCCTGATTGTATCTTCACAATCGTTCATTTGCCATATCGTTGCTTTGTATCTTTATTGCAGGGGAAGGGCTGTAACTCATGTTGCGAGAACTTGTAGCCCAACCCCATTGCTATATCTAAAAAGGGCAATAAAATATGTTTAATCTTTAATCTACTACAAAAATATATACAAGTTGAAATGGTGGAAAAGAGACAATGTAGTTGGCTTTAAAGTACACGTTTTTTCTTGATAAAGGCATCTGGTCGAAATATTGAATAAGAGTAATTTTGAAAAAATGTGTTATTCATAATTCCCTACGGAATTCCATTCAAAACTCTGCAAAAAAATAAGGTTTACCCTTGTAAACCACAGTTTTACTTTATAAAGTGCGCTTCAAGGGAGTCAGATTAACGGTGGTCTCGAAATAAGTGATATAACATTAAAGGGGTCGTAAAACCAAAACAAAAAAAAATCTTCAGTACTGGTTATTAAACGAATCAGTATAACCGAGATCCCCGTTTTCTATTTTATTTGTATTGCACATTGCAAACCCCCCCCCCCCCCCACACACACACACAAACTTTTCAACGCAATACGATATGAGACGATTATATTACCTTGAAGTTCCAAGATATATTTTTTATTCAACTTTTCTAGCAATAATCCTCTTTTGTTGACAGTACCACCATCAGAAATTGGCAAACACTCCACGCCATTCAGAATAATAAACATCGTCGCGCAAAGAAGAAAGATTTTCAACATTCTTGCAAAGACCCTGTACTAATGTAGAAGTTTCTGAGTTGACTGCTCTAAGTTTAATGTATTCACCATATTTGCATTATTTGCTGGTTCCCAGCTTGCATATTGTCAATATTGGAAAAACAGGTAACCAGGGGGTCTGGTTACCTGTTTTTCCAACTCTGATAACCTTCAGACTAGCAACCAGCAGATAATGCAAATAAGGTGAATTTGTGGCGTATTTAAAAACATTGAAAACTAAATCTGGTATAAGAAATTGACTATTGTCTACGCGCCGGCACACATTAAAACCTACAATTCGATGATTATCTACAAATACTCATCTTCTAAACATTACGATAACACATCCGTGTGATATAGTGCATTTTTTCATACCTTAAAAAAGGTAAAATTTGTGATATTTTTCTTATTTATACTGCAAACTTAGGTTGTTGGTGCTCGTTAGAACCGCCTCATTGAGGCGGTTCTAACGAGTACCCACAACCTATGTTTTGGTGCAGAAATAAGAAAAATAAGGTTTACCCCCGTAAACCCCAGTTTTCTCTATAAAAATTGGGGTTTAGGGGGTGTTCATTTCACGGGCTTGTTCACGTGATGAATGACGTCGATGTTCACATGAGCCTTCTATTGAATTCTGGCGATCACTAGAACGACTTTCGCTCTGTTCAGACGGCGCGGATATACAGCCTGATAAGCACATATACTATCAGTTGGGGCCCCCGCCCATAGGGGCTTGAAGAAATATATGGGCTGCATGATGCTTCCACGCAGAGCTGAATCCTGCCCGCACACTAGTCATGTTGAACTTTTTCCTTCATTCGCCGGAAATTACCGAGTTGAATATCGATTTCCGTAGGAAATCGGCAGTTAAAGTTACCTGTATATTTTGAAGGTTTTTTATATTAAAATTATGAAGGAAAAAAATCCTAACTCCTCGTATCTTATTTATCCTTAACACTAGAAAAAAGTCACAGTTATCCTCATGTAAGAAAATTATTCAGTTTTAATTTGGTGCATTTCAAAGTGATGAATAATTCATTCTTAGTGCTTCCATCTGCAATTTAATGTCATGCCTATATGCTCCATAGACGGCAATGTATTTTTTAAAAAAAACGTTCAGATTTCCATGTTTGGTTGCCAATATTAAATAGAAATGATTTGTCTGGAATTAAGTCACTGTTATATACTGTTAGACTGTTGTTCAAAGTTTACGATGATATAAAGTTTTTTTCTACTGAAAAATGATAAATTGCTTCCCCGAGAGCTTAAAAATCGTTTATAAGCTGTTTTTCAATACTGCAGTTCATGATGCGAAAATCGCTAAGTCCACATTATATGTACCAGAAATCGTATCAAACCTGTAAAGCTTTTTTTGTATTAATTTTGTAATTACTAGTAATAAACAACATGCGGATAATGTACTTAGTACAGTGGTTATATTTCTCGGATTTCTTTATTTTATTTTGTCTCAGTTTTGTTACATTTATGTTTTCATTCATTATGTATGGGCGGCAAAATGTCAAAAAGGACAAAAATTGTCGAAATCATCAACTGTGAAATGGCGATTAAATGGTGATTAAAACCACCATGAAAAGTTAATTGGCAGTCTGAAGCCAGTGATTGATTTTGTTTGTTTGTTTGTATTGGAGTTTAACGGCCCAGTCAACACTATTTAGGTCAGTTTTGAGCCGGTCAGTTTACCTGTCCACACTTTTCCTGAGCAAGCTTATACGTAAGCGGTTAACCAGTACAGTGCACATTCGCCTCATCGAGGGGGTTCAAACGAGCACCAACAATCTATGTTTTGTGCAGAACAAAACACTGTTTGCTATTCTGTTAATTTCTGTTAATGAGTTTCAACTCTGTCTGTCCGCACAGTTACTTTGCAAACAGTGTAGAGCATGGTGCGACTGCTCAGGATGAGCCGTCTTTTCTCCAGATCTACACTGTTTGCCATTCGGTTGATGACTTTGACTAAACCACCGTCAATAAAAATGGAATTGTCTAAATTCACATTACGAAATCACGCCTATACTGACAAATTTTACCACAAAAAAAATAAATGTTTCAAAATTCTGCTATTTTTCATACTTCTGTTCCAAAAATAGATTATAGGAACTCGTCAGAGCCGCCTCGGTGAGGCAGTTCTAACGAGTATCCACAATCTTTGTTTTGATCAAAAATAAGAAAAAAGTAATGTATACTACTGTAAACCCCAGTTTTACTGTATAAAACTTATTTATCTTCACTGCAGCTGATTTGAGGTTTTAGAGTAACTGTCAAATAAATAATGTATACCCCTATAAACCCCAGTTGTACTATATAAAAGTGGGGTACACGTGGGTCAGAATTATATAGGTGTGTTATCGTGATGACGAAGTTAACAAACGTGCTTTAATTTAACAATGAGTTGGGACCGGCCCCGATAGCTCAGTTGGTAGAGTGTCCGCTCCGGGGAACGGGAGGTCTCGGGTTCGATCCCGGGCCGCGACATACCAAAGTCGTTAAAAATGGTACTAGCTGCTCCTCGCTTGGCACTCAGATTTACGGGGTAGAGCTAGGACTGGTCGACCCAGTGTCAGGATAATGTGACTGGGTGTGGTATCATGTAATGTGTCTGGGACATGATACTTCAGTGAGGCAGCACTATAAAAAGTGAGCATTGAGCTCCCTGTCGCAACCAGACACCGTCGTGATATGACTGAAAAATTGTTGAAAGCGACGTTAAACCCGAATTCACACACACACACAAACAATGAGTTGGCGCGTGCCCGTCGTCCCCCACTATGTGTTACTCTTTAAAGTGTCAATCATGTGTAACCCTTAAAGTGCCAATCATAAAATTGAAGATAACAATTTGATTAATTAAATTAAATTAAATTAAATAAATAAATAAATAAATAAAGTTACAGTCTCATCATTGTTCACTTTTTGTGATTGATTTGATAGACAATTTTTGTGGTGTCTTGATTTATGTACAGTTTTATTAACTCTTAAAGTGTAAATCATAACTAGTGCTGATGACATTTTCCAGGTTTTGAGTTGATTAATTTCGAAAACACGTCTATTAAAAAATATTGAAAATTTTACCACCAAAAAATGAAAGTATTCAGATAAAAAAAAAATGCTACTTTTCGTATTTCTTCTGGAAACATAAATTGATGGAATCGTTAGTTCCACCTCAGCGAGGCGGTTCTTACGACAAACAACAATACATGTTTTAGCAGAAATAAGAAAAATAATGATCCATATTTTACTACATAAAAGTGGGTAATATGGGGTGTTTTTGTGATGTGATCATAAAACTATTGCAGCCCATTCACATATTAATTGCATGCCTCATTTTAATAAATAAATAAATAAATAAATAAATAAATAAATATGCCGTATCTGTAAGCACCTTCTGTGACCGACTTTTAAGGCACTTTTTAGATCTTTCTTGAATTCTTAAAGTGTCAACCATAGCTCGACAAAAAACATTTTTTCGAAATTGTGTTAAAATTGTTTAGGACAGACATTACAGCCGATTCAAATATGAGTGAAATGCCCTTTATAATTAATAAATACATACATAAATAAATAAATAGGCTTATCTGTGTTTACACATTATGTAACTTTTATGGCGTCCTTTCAATTATTCAGGGAATATCTTATACAATATACTGTATATCGGTGAAGTGTTAACTTTTAAGGTGTCAATCATGACTTGGGAAGACAACATTTTTCAAAAGGTGTTTACCTATAAGTTACTTTTTATGGCGTCCTTTTAATTATTCAGGACATATCTTATACAATATACTGTATATCGGTGTAATGTTAACTCTTAAGGTGTCAATTATGACTGCGGCAGACCATCACGATACTTTGACCCCCTATAACCCCACTTTCATATAGTAAAACTTGGGTTTGCAGGGGGATACATTATTTTTTTTTATTTCTTCTTAAAAACATAGACTGTGGGTACTCGTTAGAACCGCCTCGCTGAGGCGGTTCTAACGAGTATCCACAATCTATGTCTTGAGCAGAAATAAGAAAAATATCATTTTTTTTTCATCTGAAATTTTTCATTTTTGGTGGTAAAATTTACAATGTATATGTATAGGCGTGTTTTCGTCATGGAACAAAATGGGTTTTAATGTAAGAACTTTCTCATCGGAGTTCATCTGGGCTCCCGCCCATAGGGGCTTGAAGAAATATATGGGCTGCATGATGCTTCCACGCAGAGCTGAATCCGGCCCGCACAATAGTACTGGTAAACCGCTTAGAGGATCTAAGCCTGCATGTCCAGGAACCGTGGTGCGAGGCGGATGCTAATAAACCCTATTGGTTTCATTTGGCGACAGGGCTTGAGATTTCAATTCATCTCAATGTCGGGTAAAAGTCCCACAAAATTGTAAGCAACGTCTCCAAAATGACCTTTACCGTGTTGACGGGGACGTTAAACCTCAAATCAAACAAACAAACAAAATCTGAGTTCATCTTGATCGAGTCTTATATGGCTAACAATATTTTTCATGGCCTTATTTATTTAAATAAATAGATAAAATAAATGCATAAAAAGATCGGAGTCAAGAGATTTCACGTATCATATTTGACCTTAATCCTTATTTAAAATCACTGGACAAGAGACTGACAAAAGATATAGACCCAATATTCTACATGTCAAAAAAATAAATAAATAATAATAATAATAATAAAAAAAAAAAACAAAACACACACACACACACACACACAAAAAAAAAAACACTACTACTACTACTACTAATAATAATAATAATAATATTGATAATTATTATTATTATTATTTATTTATTTATTTTTTTTAATTAAGCAATTCTACATAATGTAGCTCTTCAATATGTTAAATATGTTCGTTCATACTAGATGGCTCGAAATGAAAAGGCATGGTTGTTACTTCAAGAAGTTCTTTTTCACCTTTAGATAGCCTTAATTTGAGCACTAGCGCTCCTTTGAATACCTACAGGTAGATCAATGTGTCATATCTGCAGATATATGATTACTGATTCCCTGAGGTCAGCGACTAGAGAAAAAATATTGGCTATTCTGTACCTTGATCCCAGTGGTGTACAGGGAGATAACTCGAATATCTCGCCCAGATAGGTTTATCGGAAATTCACGACTTATTCCGATCGCCGCCTATGAAGGAAAAAGTTCGGTATGACTGGTAAACCGCTTAGTGGATCTAAGCCTGTCCAGGAACCGCGGTGCGAGGCGGACCGTCCATGTTAATAAACCCTATTGGTTGCATTGGGCGACAGGGCTTGAGATGTCATTTCATCTCAATGTCGGGTAAAAGTCCCACAAAATTGGAAGCAACGTCTCCAAAATGACCTTTACAGTGTTGACGGGGACGTTAAACCTCAAATCAACCAACCAACTATCAGTTGCATTTTGTTGTGCGACAAAGGATTGTTTCTGATGAAAATGGGTGCTATTTCTTAGTTATAGGTGATAGTTCGAACCGCCTCTTGGAGCAGAAATTGAAAAATAATGCATACCCCCGTTAACTATGAAATGGGGTTTTACGGGATGTTCATTATAGGGCTTGCAGCTCGATGCGCCAGCAACCAGCAAAGTCTCAGATGAAAGTCATCGCAGTCTTATTAGAGTATTTTCTGTTCACAGGAATCTTCAGCGTATCCCATTCTTCATGTACCCGCAGGCTGATCTGTGTTATTATTAGCAATCGTTCAATTTGATTGACGGTTTTTGGTTTTTATTCGCCGACTTAAATAATGGTTAAAAGACTTTTAAAGTTATTTGATATTCAGCAAGAATCTATGATTACCGATTAACCCATTTAGTGCCAGAAACCCCAAAACGGGCAACCTGGCAAACAGTGGAGGCCCAGATCAGACGCCGCAGAAAGCGGCGTCTGATCAGGGCCTACACTGTTTGCGAAACGTTCAGCCATTTTCCGAATAGTGTTTGAAGAAAACACATCCAGACACCCCTAAATTTTGAAATAGACCCCTTCTATATATAAGGTGGGAAATTCCATTTGGTACTAAAAGGGTTAATTACAACTTGCCACATGCTGTTTTGTTGAAACCTATATTCCTTGTATTGTATGCAAACATGGTAGAAGCTGATCAAACACCGGGTTCTGAGGTGTCTGATCTGGGTATACGCTGTTTGCCAAACCCATCACATGATTCCAGCCCAGGTTCTGTGGAATACCATCTCACCCAGCATATCTGAAGAAGAATGCAAGGCATCTTTTGTACTTTACTGTAAGTTTGTAACAGATACTTCTTGAACCAACATAAGACTTTACGTTTGAACCGTCATAGAATCTGAGGCCTGACCCAGCGGCGTGCAATTAAAGAGGGAAGCACAGTTGTCAACCGTGATTGGGTTAACTATAATGCACGCAGTCTGTCGTATAACATTTATGTTGTGCCCAATCTTTTTATATTGAATAATGATTTTACGAAACTGGGTGCTGAAGTCATTGCGGTTATATATTTTCTTTTTTGAATTTATATACTAAGTCACCATGAAATTCGGGTTCCGATAGACCTTGTTGCAGAAGAGATTTAAGTCCAATATTGCATTTTGAAATTAAATCAGAACGACCTCTATAAAATTTTGAAAAGGCTTTTCTTAGTTTATGGTACCGATACCTGATTAAGAAGTTTAGCCGTTAACAATTTACCACGAGTGTTGAGGTCAGTTACATGACTACACACTCTAGCAAATCGAATTAATTGCGAAATATAAACGCCATAGGCTATCAGCAGGCAAAACAGGCCAAAATCGAGTTCAAGAAATATGTTTTATGAAAGAGTTACCCTTTGGAAGCAAGGAATATACCACAGAATTTGGACATATGAAGTGTGCATGTTTTCTGGGCCAGACCAGCTAGTTGTGGCCAATTAGGTCTCATCAGTGACCCTCAATATTTTCGAAATTCCACAATGGAATCAATGATCCCAAAGGACAGGATAATATAAACTACATTATGATGTAGGCAGGGAGACTTTTTTACGGCCGCCGCGCATTCCCAGACACCACCTTCAGTGACGTCAAATATGTTCTATAAAAGGGTTATCCTTTTGAAGCAAGGAATACACCACAGAACTGTCAAATAAAGAGTGCGCATGTTTTCTGGGGCAGACTAGCTAGTTTCGGCCAATTAGGCCTCATCAGTGACCCTGAAATATTTTCGAAATTCCACAATTGAATCAATGACCCCAAAGGACAAGAAAATGTAAACTACTCTATGAGGTAAGTCTGTCACCAGGCAAAACAGGCCAGACTTGAGTTCAAGAAAGAATTTATGTAGTAGTACCGTAAAATTCTGCTATTAAGACCACAATTAAGACTAATCCTGCTATAAAAAGCTTATTTAGTAGGTTGTAGTTATTCTTTTTTTGTGTTTTCTGCATACAGTGTCCGCTGGTCAGAGACCACCTTTGGGACTGATCAAAAGTGGTCGTAAAGATCCGGATAAAGATCCGGAGCTGCCCGAGAACTGTCAATTAAACTGTCAAACACCATTACGATAACACAACCCATCACGAGAACCTGCCCATAACGAAAACATGCTTATTCAAATACATTGACTATTTTACCGCCGTAAAATCGAAAATTTTATGATGAAAAATTGTGATATTTTTCTGATTTTCTGCTCAAAATATATATTGTGGATACTCGTTAGAACCGCCTCGATGAGGCGGTTCTAACGAGTACCCAGAAACCTATATTTTAGAGCAGAAATAAGAAAAATAAGGTTTACCCCTGTAAACCCCAGTTTTACTATATAAAAGTGGGGTTCAAGGGGGTGAAAATTATATAGGCGTGTTTTCGCGACGTATATAATTTTGACCCCCTTGAACCCAACGTTTATATAGTAAATCTGGGGTTTACTGAGGTAAACCTTATTTTTCTTATTTCTGCTCTAAAATATCGATTGTCGGTATAAAATATAGATTGTAGATACTCGTCGAGGCGGTTTTAATGAGTACCACAATCTACATTTAGAGCAGAAATAAGAAAATATATCACAATTATTCATCTTTTCGGTGGTAAAATTTTCAATGTATTTGTATAGGCGTGTTTTCGTAATGTGCACACTATATTAAAATGGCCTCTTTTATAACTGTAGAACTAGCAAAAATAGTTCCATAGTGATTTCTTTTCAAGTCTAGTCGAAATACAGAACCATGCATGAGGTGGTGGTTGGGTGTGGCAAAGGTAGCGTGGATGTTGAGTCACCGGGGCGTCCAACTGATATGGATTACAGTGGAGCAAGGCTTGTTGTCCTTGCAGCAGGAAGGTGTAGAGGGGTGTGGGGGGGGGGGGGGGCATTGCTACTTCTTCTGTCTCTACACTTCTACTCAGTTTCCTCTCGCTCCCTCGCGTTCATTCCTTTTGCTATCTCTTCTATCCTTTTCTCCCTTTCACTGGGAGATGACACAAAACGACATACAAGATGCGTCAACTGTTGCCCGCTGAAAGCTATTATTCTTTCCGTCCACGTCCGGATGAGCTTTTGGGTCTCGGTAATAAAACAAATTATTTTTTTTGAGGGGGGGGGGGGTGTCTAGATAAAAGAAGCAGTTACCCGGAGGCCCGTTGCAGGTGATAAGTCTAATCACCCGAACGAATCCGAAACATACTAAGGAACACCCGAAATATACCGAAACCCACCACGTGGCAGCCACCGGAAGAACCCGAAGCGCGATAATAACGGGTAACCACAAACAGAAATGTCATCATTATTCACGGTAAGCATCTCTACAAAATGGTATACAGTTTAAGGTCATGGATAAACGGGCGCCTGATTGGAGAAATAGACTGGACTACATGATGCATCCACGTAGAGCTGAAACCGATCGCACCTGAGTACTGGTAAACCGCTTAGGAGGGGCTAAGTGATGCGAGTCGTACCGTCCATGCCTATAAAACCCTATTGGTTTCATTAGGCTGCAGGAATTGAGGTGTCATTTCATCCCAGTGTCGGGTAAAAGTCCTATAAAATTGGAAGCAACGTCTCCAAAATGACCTAAATAGTGTTGATAAGGACGTTAAACCTAAGTTATCTAACTATCTTTATATGCTGCTCCACGCCCACGAGGACATTCTAGGCAGATGCGCTGTCGAACACTGTTAACAGAAAAGAGAAGCTAAAAGCTAAAAGTGACAGGAACAAAAGATGATAGGTTTAATAGTGAAGATGAGCTAAAATCAGGTTGAAGACAACAACTTATGGATCTATGGCAGGGAGTGCTGCAGCTCACTAACTTCGACCTTGAATGATTCCAGGCCTGGTGAGCATGCATCGGCTTCAGATTGGGCATTCTACTAGACAATAGCCAGTTGAAAGAATTAATACGCATTATAGTCTCTAGTTGTGTGGAGTTGACGGAAGGCCAAAAAGAGGCAGTACCACAAGTTTCCTTAGCAACAGGTTGTATGTATTTTGGGAGGGGCACTGCTACATAGAGAATACCAGGTTCATGTCTTTTGATATCAAGTTAATCGGGCAATGTTTCGAGAACGCCTGTGGAATCGCAAGGCATGCCGAGCTATTCTACATGCGTATTGGAAGCTGAGTCTGATAAACTTGATATCCAATGACACGAATCTGGTATTCTATTTATCAGTTTTTCCCCTAGTAAATTCTTTAAATTGGCAATTTACGACCAGTTATGGATTATTCTCAGTGCGTCCAAACATTCCGGCACGGAATATAATCGGTCAGTATATTTACTATCAGTTGTCCGTCATTTTTCTTGTGATACTTTTAAATGTAATTTTTATAATTTTTCCAGTAATAATAAACTTTTCTGCCTGCTAGTCCGCTTCATTCATAAAAGTGCACTGTCACGCTGACGTGATAAAGCTCACTTGTCCTGAGAAACCATATCTTCATAAGATCATTACAATGCAACACAAACAGGGGTTAACAGGGGTAACTGATAAATGTGATAAATGACCATGAACGCTTTTATAGAAAAGACGCACATCTACCCGTCTCTGCTCTTAGGTTCTCCAGCCAAGATAGTCTACAATTGCAGTTACACTTGACCGGTAATCGTAACCACATGTGGTCCAGCGTGCTGCCCTTCGTTGGACTTTTTACCAGCTGGAGGAATTTCTCTTTATAGTATGTGGGCGCCGTACTTCAGCTGAGATCGGACCAAGGTGTGTAGGCAGTCTCTCGTGCATTAGGATATTTTAGTTTTAATGCTTATTTTAATGAATCCTAATATCCGGTTAGCATTTGCAGTCATGCGGTCTATGTGACAGTTCCAGGATAGACAACTGGAGATATCAACCCCAAGTAACTAGCACTGGTGACAACCTTCAGGATTTGACTATGTAAAGTGTACATTGAATTTATTGCTTTCCTTGCTGTTATCGTCCGTGCCATCTGGCACTTGGATGTGCTGAACTCCATGTCCCATTAGTCCTTCTACATAAATAATCTGTCCATGTCATTTTATAGCACACTTCCGTCTTCCGTGCCTCCAATTACCAGGTAGACAGACGCACCCATGATGACAGCTCAGCCCGCAGGTCATTGATATAGACTAGGAAGAGAGTCTTCCCCAGCACTGAGCCCTGAGGGATACAAGAGGTTACAGGTACCGAACCCGATTCCTCGCCATTAAGTTCTACCTACTGGGACCGGTTTCCCAGTAAAGCACGGATACAGGATAGTGCAGTACCATTGATTCCATACTGATGGAGCTTCCAAAGTGGTTTGGAATGTTTAACTTTATCAAAGGCCTTTGGAAACTTCAGCAGTACTAAATCATTTGGTTTACCTGCACTCACACTCCTGGCAATGTCCTCGAGGAAGATGGTAAGCTGTGTCTCGCATGACTTTTTTTTTTCTCTTGAGCCGTGCTGTAAATCAGACAGCAGGTCATGTTTGTCAAGGTGTTTTATTACTAAGTGGGAAGCCATTACATGTTCGAGGGCCTTGAAAAGTATGCAAGTCATCCAAATACGCCTGTCATTGGAAGCGGACGACTTGACACCCGCTCTAAAGACTGGGTTACTTGGGCCTTGCACCAACCAATTGGGATCTTACCGGTCTTAACCGATCGCTCGGAGATGACCTGGATGATTGGTGCAATTTCCTCTCTGTTCTTTCAACAAAAAGAGGTATGGTCCAGCTGCTTTTCCGGGTTTCAGGTTTTGTAAAAGCGACAGATAGAAAATACCTGACAGTGTGTCATAGGGTGGAATAAAGATTTTCATACTAGATGTTTCTTTTGTCTCTGATGGGAGCTGTGGATTAATTGTACAAATTCCTGATCATTGTCTTCACTTCTATTTCCCATGGTACCAAGGCAAATTGGAAAGTGACAAATATAGGAAATCGGTTTGACTAAAAATACATGTAATAATACGTCAAGTTGTGTTATTAAAAGCAATAAACGTTGCTTTTCGGATAGGGAAGTATACAAAAAAGATGTATCATATTTTTTGACTACTTTTAATCCTGAAGTAAGCTACAATTGGGACACAGGGAGTACCATTCATCATGATGGTTATGTGAAATTCAAGCAAGTTTGATTCATCATATAACTTTAAATTCTAAATTTATCCTCAGAGGTGTTATCGGGGTACAGGAATACTGAGAAAATTGAACTTATTTTAGCGAAAACACACCTATATAATTTTGACCCCCTTGAACCCCACTTTTATATAGTAAAACTGGGGTTAGCAGGGGTAAAACTTATTTTTCTCATTTCTGCTCTAAAATATAGATTGTGGGTACTCGTTAGAACCGCCTCATCGATGCGGTTCTAACAAGCACACACAATCTATATTTTGAGCAGAAATAAGAAAAATATCACAATTTTTCGTCTAAAATTTTCGTTTTTAGGTGGTACAATTTACAATGTATTTGGACAGGCATGTTTTCGTAATGTTTTAATGAATGCATGCATAGACTATCTGTGCACTTAAGGCTAAGCTAAATGAACACCATTTCCTATAAAAGGCAGTATATATCAACATGAAACATGCAGAATGGTTCTTCCATATTTCAGTTTAGAAGAAATACCACATTTTAAACATAAATTAAAGACGAATTAAACAACCAGGGGTGAAGAGAAAATGATAAATATCGTACTTAACCTGCTTTTTGTTAGTTTGATTTGAGGTTTAACGTCCCAGTCAACAATGTAAAGGTCATTTTGGAGATGTTGCTTCCAATTTTGTGGGACTTTTACCGCACATAGAGATGAAATGACATCTCATGCCCTGTCGCCCAATGGAACAAATACGGTTTATAACCATGGACGGGCCGACTCGCACCGCTTTGCCTGGGCAGGCTTAGATCCTCTAAGCAGTTTACCAGTAGTCGTGTGCGGGTCGGTTTCAGCTCTGCGTGGAAGCATCATGCAGCCCATATATTTCTTCAAGCCCCGACGGGCAGGGGCCTGATTACGTAATGTTGTACAAGAATAGGCAGTCGACTCAAAGACTGACACAAATCAAAAAAGGGTCCAAATAATTAAAAACCTGTCATAATATAAGCGACACTAGGACAACCCGTTGTTTTCAGCTGTCTATCTTTCATAACGTCTAAAATGGAATCGATACAATCAGCCCACAGCTCCAATCAGAGACACCAAAGGGAATGAAACACAAACATGAAACAACAGACCCTAATGGAAACATCAATAGCGGAAAGCCAAAAGGACAGTTACTTTCCATCAAAATGGCCAATAGGCTATCCAAAATAAAATAATATAAGCGACAAAAACACCCACAGACAAACCATAACAAAAATAAACCGCGACAGAAGAACTGCCTTGGGTAGAACAGATTCTCAGATTTGTTTCCCTATCTATCTATCTATCTATCTATCTATCTATCTATCTATCTATCTATCTATCTATCTATCTATCTATCTATCTATCTATCTATCTATCTATCTATCTATCTATCTATCTATCTATCTATCTACCTACCTACCTATCAATCTATCTATCTATCTATCTATCTATCTATCTATCTATCTATCTATCTAT
Source organism: Lucinisca nassula (assembly GCA_963580285.1). Taxonomy (NCBI): domain Eukaryota; kingdom Metazoa; phylum Mollusca; class Bivalvia; order Lucinida; family Lucinidae; genus Lucinisca; species Lucinisca nassula. Next base: position 14,403,278 of record OY757026.1, read on the forward strand.
CTATCTATCTATCTATCTATCTATCTATCTATCTATCTATCTATCCTATCATATCTATCTATCTATCTATCTATCTATCTATCTATCTATCTATCTATCTATCTACTAACTATCTATATATCTATCCTATCCTATCTATCTATCTATCTATCTATCTATCTATCTATCTATCTATCTATCTATCTTATCCTATCTATCTATCTATCTATCTATCTATCTATCTATCTATCTATCTATCTATCTATCTATCTATCTATCTATCTATCTATCTATCTATCTATCTATCTATCTATCTATCTATCTATCTTATCCTATCTATCTATCTATCTATCTATCTATCTATCTATATATCTATATATCTATCTATCTATCTATCTATCTATCTATCTATCTATCTATCTATCTATCTATCTTATCCTATCTATCTATCTATCTATCTATCTATCTATCTATCTATCTATCTATCTATCTATCTATCTATCTATCTATCTATCTATCTATCTTATCCTATCTATCTATCTATCTATCTATCTATCTATCTATCTATCTATCTATCTATCTATCTATCTATCTATCTATCTATCTATCTATCTATCTATCTTATCCTATCTATCTATCTATCTATCTATCTATCTATCTATATATCTATCTATCTATCTATCTATCTATCTATCTTATCTATCTATCTATCTATCTATCTATCTATCTATCTATCTATCTATCTATCTATCTATCTGTCTATCTATCTATCTATCTATCTATCTATCTATCTATCTATCTATCTACTATGTATCTATCTATCTATCTATCTATCTTATCCTATCTATCTATCTATCTATCTATCTATCTATCTATCTATCTATCTATCTATCTATCTATCTATCTATCTATCTACTATCTATCTATCTATCTATCTATCTATCTTATCCTATCTATCTATCTATCTATCTATCTATCTATCTATCTATCTATCTATCTATCTATCTATCGTAGAATTGGTTACATGAAAAGCTTTTGCACGCATCTATGTAGCACCAATTTCATATTACATAGAGGATCTCACATGAGTGCTCACGTATTATTGACTAGTACTGGTAAACCGCTTAGAGGATCTAAGCCTGTCCAGGAACCGCGGTGCGAGGCGGACCGTCCATGCTGATAAACCCTATTGGTTTCATTGGGCGACAGGGCTTGAGATGTCATTTCATCTCAATGTCGGGTAAAAGTCCCACAAAATTTGAAGCAACGTCTCCAAAATGACCTTTACAGTGTTGACGGGGACGTTAAACCCCAAATCAAACAAAACAAACAAACGTATTATTGAATTTATTAAACGAGTTGAGGAAAAGGGATAAAATGCGAGGCTTTGCCGAGCATTTTATTCCTTTTCCTCAACGAGTTTAATAAATTCAATAATACATGAGCACGAATGCAAGATTCTATTTATCATATAACATTTAAAACGCATTTTATTCACGTTTGTTTATAAAAATGTCAATATTCCGCCATAAGTAAACGCAACGTCGATAAGGACGTCGTACATGTAACGTTACGGGACGTATCTAGCTAATTTGCATATTTAATCCACTAGTGGATTATCGAAAGTATTACATGACGTTATTACACTCTCAGACGCGACGTCATATGATAAAATTTGTTATACTACAAAGAAAGATATATTATACAGAGAAAACAGGTGTTTATGGAGATAAAGATTTATTTTCTTACTTCTGCTCCAAGACAATAGATTATGGGTACTCGTTAGAACCGCCTCATTGAGGCGGTTCTAACGAGCACCCACAACCTATGTTTGCAGTATGAAAAAAAAATATATGGAGGTTTTTCTTCAAAAGAATGGCGACCATTTTAGACATCTGAGAAAAATGCACTATGTCGTACGGTTGTGTTATCGTAATGATTCTGTATGTCAGAAACGGTCATTTTTCTGATGAAAATTTCAGATACAGTAACATTCCTGTATTAAGACCACCTTTGGGACTATTCAAAAATTGTCTTAGAGACAATTTTTGAACAGTCCCATAGGTGGTCCATGACCAGAGGACACTTAAGGCGGAAGTCACAAAGGGAAATTAAGTGAAGCCGTCAAAATAAGCTTTTTATATAGTCTAAAGTTTAGGTGGTCTTAATATCGGCATTTTACTGCATTTGTTCTTATTTATTCCAAACATAGGTTGAGCTAGGGTGCTCTTTAGAACCGCCTCATTGAGGCGGTTCTAAAGAGTACCCACAGTCTATGGCTGTGAGTTTGTTTGTTTGATTGACGTCAACACTGTATGGGTCATTTTTGAGACGCTGCTTCCAATTTTGTTGGATTTTTACCCGACACTGAGATGAAATGACATCTCAAACCCTGCCGTCCAATTAAACTAATATGGTTTATATGCATGGCCAGTGCAAACTCGCATCACCTTTCCTAGGCATGCTTAGAACCTCTAAGCAGTTTACCAGTAGTCCTTGTGCTTTTGGTTTCAGTTCTGCGTGGAAGCATCATGCAGCCCATCTATTTCTTCAAGCCTCGATGGGCGGGGCGGTCTATGTCTTTGAGCAGAAATAAAGAAAATAACGTATATCCCTGTAAACCCCGCTTTTCTCTGTATAAATATGTTCTATAAAAGGGTTATCCTTTGGAAGCAAGGAATACACCACATAAGTAAAAAATATGGAGTGTACATGTTTTCTAGGCCAGACGAGCAAGTTTCAGCCAATTACGCCTCATCAGTGACCCTTAGATATTTTCAAAATTCCACAATGGAATCAATGATCCCAAAGGACAAGAAAATATAATCTACACTATGATGTAGGGCAGGGAGACGTTTTACTGCCGCCACACATTCCAACACACCAGCTGTAGTGAAGTTAAATATGTTCTATAAAAGGGTTATCCTTTGGAAGCAAGGAATACACCACAGAACTAAAAAAATATGGAGTGTACATGTTTTCTGGGCCAGAAAATTTGGGTTTAGGCCAGAAAAGTTGGATTTAGATGGGTATTCATTACATGTACTTCATCACGAAAACACGCCTTTATCATTTTGACCCCCTTGAACCCCACTTTTATATAGTAAAACTGGGGTTTCCGGGGGTATACCTTATTTTTCTTATTTCTGCTCTAAAATATAGATCGTGGGTACTCGTTAGAACCGCCTCGATGAGGCGGTTCTGACGAGTGCCCACAATCTATATTTTGAGCAGAAAAAAAGAAAAATATCACACTTTTTCATCATAAAATCATTTTTTCGGCGATAACGTTGGCAATGTATTTGTATAGGCGTGTTTTCGTAATGTTAACGTTGTGCTCAACAAAGATCTACATGCTCCGGGGTATTACGTAGTCTTTCTTTCAATTTCTCTTTAAATGTTTGAATGGCATTTTCATCGTCCTCCCATTCTATAAAATCCCCATTCCTCATCTTTGTGTACAGATGTGGTGGAATGCGCCTTGCCGGTACATCTCCTACTTTTATCACTATAATATCTTCTAAGTCATGCTCATGATAGAGTGTGGTCGCTTGGTCCAGTTCAAACTCGGTCATCCCGTTGTAGTAGTCACGTGATAATACAACTATCACCTTCCTGCTTTTTGTCATGTGTTCAAAGATATTTGCAACACTGCTTACACCTGAAAATAATAATAGTAATAATAATAATAATAATGAGCCGGAGCACAGCATTTACTACAAATTACATGTGCGCCCAGAAAAGAATCAGATCAGCCTGCGCATCCATACACTCTAACCAACGATTTCTCTTGCTGCATGAAGGAGCATTGCGCCCTTAGCTATCCTTAGAGCGCAAAACGAAGACTCTGATCAGACTGCGCGGATGTGCACGCTGATCTGAGTCTTCATTGGGCGCACATGTCTAAGTGTAGGTTTTGTAATGCGCGCTGGCTCTAATAATAATAATAACAATAATGATGATAATAATAACAATAATAACAATAATGATGATAATAATAAAAATAACAAGAGGCCCAAGAGGGCAAGAAATAGCTCACCTGGATGAAGCTATCTTCGACAGTTCTGACTCTGCATGTTGTCAGGGCTTCTCGGTACCTCAGTAGGATACGCGTCTGGTGATCAGGAGGACGCGGGTTCGATTCCTGTCGTGGTCGGCAACGTTCTTTCGTGGAGATTGATCATGAAATCTTTTCTACGGACATTCTCTCCCTACCGCTGATTCAAGAATGGCAGTTGTCAGTTTCTGGCTAAGGAGTGTGCACTGTACTGGTTAACCGCTAACGTATTAAGTCTGACCGGCTCAAAATGACCTAAAGTAGTGTTGACCAGGCCGTTAAACTCCAGTAGACACAAACAAACAGAAGCTCAATCCAACTTAGACATCTAAGAGAGATGTCTCTCGTTCAGGATGGCCGTAATAGGGGAGCCATATTTTATTTTGGAATGCAACGAAAGTAACAAAAAATTATGATAAAAACTGACAGCACTGGTGGGTCGATTGTGTTCTAGCCTTGCATCACGTGAACAAGTCCAAGACGTAGGGCCCCCTAAACCCTACTTTATATAGAGAAATATGGGGTTGACAGGGGTAAACCTTATTCTTTTTCTTATTTCTGCTCTAAAATATAGATTGTGGGTACTCGTTAGAAAAAAATCACAAATTTAATCAAACTTCCCAAAGGCTAGCGGTTAACTGTCGAATTGGCAGGAGTCGGCACTTTGGTAGCCCCGGGGAAAAGAACAGTACCAGTAACGAACTGGGGTTAGCGCCTGTGTGCTTCTATTGTCCGGTTACCTTATAAACAATGCCTGACTGACATCACGTGAACAAGTCCGTGAAATGAAGACCCCCCTAAACCCCACTTTATATAGAGAATATTGGGGTTTACGGGGGTAAACATTATTTTCCTTATTTCTGCTCTAAGACATAGATTGTGGGTACTTGTTAGAACCGCCTCAGTGAGGCGGTTCTAACGAGCACCCACAACCTATGTTTTGAACATTTATAACAAAAATGTCAAGGATTTTCATCAGAAAAGTAGCTATTTTGGAGATGTGAAAAATGCACTATGTTGCACGGGTGTGTTATCGTAATGGACAAATGTTATAGGAAAATTTTTAATTTTTGGGACGGTAAAATTTTCAATGTATTAGTATAGGCGTGTTTTCGAAATGGTCTCCTAGCACCTGAACAGATTAAATGAAACACTGTGACCGACAGGGGTAAGAAAATAACGGCTATTTTCTATACTGACCGGAAATAGAAACTATATACTTTTAAATTGTCTCGCCTGACAAAACACGTGGATAATTCAGTTACTGATTAAGGATTTGACTATAGACATGAATCCTGTAACAATTTAAAGACAATCTGGTGTTCAAAATAAAAGTTTTTAGGGAAAATGTAAAAAAGTGCATTTTTCACAAAATCTGTTTGTAATCGAATTTTGACTTCAACATTTTTCCGTATAGGTAATACGTTAAAAGCAAGGAATAAAAAAAATAACATAAAATCTAAAAATTATCGAGAAACAAACATTTTATTGAAATCTCAAGAACTGCTTTTTTCAGCGAAATATTCAAAATTATGCTGCAAGCCAAAAATCGACCCAAAAGTGCCTTCAATCGTTTTAGCATCTTCAGATGTGTCTTAAATATTGATTAAAACAAAAACCGCAATCAGAAATGCCATACTTTTCGCTCACTTCCGGTTATTTGGTCAACTATTTAAAGGTCGATAACTTTTCAACCATTGTGTAAATTTTCATTTTGTAAACAATATTCCCAACGTTAGATGATGAGTAATAACTGGAAAAATGGGAATCACATTCGCGACACAAAATGTTTGACTCAATGGAAATTTGAACAGCAAGATTTGGACCCTTGCCTTGAACCTGTGGCTTTACCCATTAAACCGTCGCTATCATTAAACATTTTATTCGATAAAGCAGACATGCCACTGATGATACTTTATATAATTGGAATTCAAATTTCATTAAAATATTTTGCCAGTGACAATTCAAAAATGAGTGTATAGTTTCTATTTCCGGTGAGTATATAAATAACCGTTGCCTGATCATGAATATTCTACAGATAATTCTAACACAGCGCGCCTATATAGGCAATGCAAAATAACTGTGTTTTATTCTGCAACAAATCACAGCTCGGAAGAGCGTGACGTGTGACGTCATTAAAAACTGCAAATTTATGATGTCACTAGTCGATTTACTTGACGTTAGTCGGTGTAACGTCATTTTCTCGCATCGAGAATGTTAGAAAAGGATGTAAATGCATGTGTTTCAGTCGATAATTTTAGCGGGATTTCGTCTAACACTGGCGAAAAGTGGTGAGATTTTGAAGGAAAAAACAACATTATTGCCGATTTTCAGCGTGTTAGAATCGAAATAGATCAGCTCTAGCCAGTGATTTGTTGGGTAATAAATCACAGTTTGTCGGTCAGTTGTAAGTAGACAAATCACGCGCGCTACGCGCTTGTGATTTGTCTACTTTACAACTGACCTCCAAACTGTGATTTATTACACAACAAATCACAGTTAGAGCTGATCTATTTCTTAATTCTAACACAGCGCGCCTATATAGACAATGGAAAATTACTGTGTTTTATTCTGCAACAAATCACGACAAGGAAGAGCGTGACGAGTGACGTCATTAAAAACTGCAATTTTATGACGTCATTAGTCGATTTACTTGACGTTAGACGGTGTAACGTCATTTTCTCGCATCGAATACGTTAGAAAAGGATATAAATGCATGTGTTTCAGTCGATAGTTTTAGCGGGATTTCTTCCAACAATGGCGAAAAGTTGAGAGATTTTGAAGGAAACAACAGCATTATTGCCGATTTTCAGCGTGTTAGAATCGAAATAGATCAACTCTAGCCAGTGATTTGTTGGGTAATAAATCACAGTTTGTCGGTCAGTTGTAAGTAGACAAATCACTCGCGCTACGCGCTCGTGATTTGTCTACTTTACAACTGACCTCCAAACTGTGATTTATTACTCAACAAATCACAGTTAGAGCTGATCTATTTCTTAAGTAATAGTCCACGTGGTCACCAACAACCAAAAGCTACTGTGCTTAGTATCTTAGGATCGACTGACAAACACCCGACACAAAAATCATATGAGAAGGGCACACAGACTCTGACGACTCATTGAGGCGGTTCTTAAGAGTACCCACAATCTGTATTTTAGAGCAAAAATAAGAAAAAATAAGTTTCATCCGAGTAAACTCCAGTTTTACTACATTGTTTGTTTGTTTGATTTGAGGTTTAACGTCCCCGTCAACACTGTAAAGGTACTTTTGGAGACGTTGCTTCCAATTTTGTGGGACTTTAACCCGACATTGAGATGAAATGACATCTCAAGCCCTGTCGCCCAATGAAACCAATAGGGTTTATTAGCATGGACGGTCCGCCTCGCACCTCGGTTCCTGGACAGGCTTAGATCCTCTACGCGGTTTACCAGTACTAGTGTGCGGGCCGGAATCAGCTCTGCGTGGAAGCATCATGCAGTCCATATATTTCTTCAAGCCCCTATGGACAGGGGCCGTAGTTTTACTGCATAAATGTGGATTCCAGGGGGGGGGGGGGGTCAAAATTGTATAGGCGTGTTTTCGTAATGATCCACCAGCTGCAGAAGAGAAGGTATTTTCTTAAAAATGTTGTCGGGCGACGTACAGCGGGAGACAACAATAGCTCACTTTTTGCACTTCATGCCCTGATGAGCTAAGAAAATAAAAATAAAAAAAAACTAAAGTAGCACATTAACTGGCTCTAAATCTCTGTTGTCAAATACAGTAGAACTTCGATGGCTCAAACACCAATGGCTCGTTTACCATGGATGAATCGAACCCATTCTTGAGACCCTAGCGAAATCCTCTACATGAGAAATAGTGGGGAATAATTAAGGAGATTTTAGTCTTTTATCTTGCAAATGCATGCTGTGTGTACTCATTAGAATCGCCTCGATGAGGCGATTCTAATGAGTACACACAGCATACATATGCATTATAGAACACCGAAAAGATGTCTAAAGGTATCTCGTTATGCCTCCTGACAGTAACCTCAGAGGCTCGAACTACCCCTGTCTCGAACAGATTTTCGAGGTCCCAAAGGTGTTCGAGCCATTGAGGTTCGACTGTACAAATAGATGCCCAGGAAGATTACAGCCTTCGAATGGCACCAATAAGAAGAGTAACATACAATCAATGAGAAAAAACAATAATAATAAAAAAAAATCACAAACAGCACATCAGCCAGCTTCCTATTCCCCACATAGGGGCTTGAAGAAATATATGGGCTGCATTATGCTTCCACGCAGAGCTGAATCCGGCCCGCACAATAGTACTGGTAAACCGCTTAGAGAATCTAAACCTGTCCAGGAACCGCGGTGCGAGGCGGACCGTCCATGCTAATAAACCCTATTGGTTTCATTGGCGACAGGGCTTGATATGTCATTTCATCTCAATGTCGGGTAAAAGTTCCACAAAATTGGAAGCAACGTCTCCAAAATGACCTTTACAGTGTTGACGGGGACGTTAAACCTCAAATAAAAAAAAAAAAATCCCCACAAGAAGTGATAAAGGTGCAACAGACACGATTAATGAAAGTTAAATAATAAATAAACATTACGAAAACACGCCTATACAAATACATTGTAACCAATATCACTGAAAAAAAAAATGAAAATTTAAAGATGAAAAATTGGGATATTTTTCTTATTTCTGTTTAAAATATTGATTGTGGGTACTCGTTAGAACCGCCTCCTTGAGGCAGTTCTAACGAGTACCCACAACTGATTGTGGGTACTCGTTAGAACCGCCTCCTTGAGGCGGTTCTAACGAGTACCCACAATCTATATTTTAGAGCAGAAATAAGAAATAAGAAAATAAAGTTTACCCCTGCAAACATAAGTTTTACAATATAAAAGTGGGGTTTAAGGGGGTCAAAATTATAAAAACATTATTTCGTGATGCCAACGTTTTGCGCAATAACAGGAGTCAAAGACTCTCTGTGCAGATGGGGAAAACCCTGGCCAGCATTGCGAAAACACGCCTTAACAAATAGAATGTAAATTTTACCGCCTAAAAAAATGAAAAATGTAGATGAAAAATTGTGATATTTTTCTTATTACTGCTCAAAATAAGGAAAAATATCACAATTTCTTATTACTGCTCCAAAAAAAAAATAAAATAAAATAAGCCCCCGCCCATCGGGGCTTGAAGAAATATATGGGCTGCATGATGCTTCCATGCAGAGCTGAATCTGGCCCGCACACTAGTACTGGTAAACCACTTAGAGGATCTAAGCCTGTCCAGGAACCGCGGTGCGAGGCGGACCATCCATACTAATAAACCCTATTGGTTTCATTGGGCGACAGGGCTTGAGAAGTCATTTCATCTCAATGTCGGGTAAAAGTCCCACAAAATTGGAAGCAACGTCTCCAAAATGACCTTTACAGTGTTGACGGGGACGTTAAACCTCAAATCAAACAAAAACAAAAAAACTGCTCAAAATATAGATTGTGTGTACTCGTTAGAACCGCCTAAGTGAGGCGGTTCTTACGAGTACCTTTAATCTTTATTTTAGAACAGAAATGAGAAAAATTATATTTTACCCCTGTAAACCCAAGTTTTTCTATATAAAAGTGGGGTCCGAGGGGTCAAAATCATAAAGACTTGTTTTTGTGATGTACTACGTAAAGGTACTCCGGTTTTCGCCCACCTATGATTAACGATCGGCTCGATATGAGTGAAATATTCTTGAAAGGGCCGTAAAACCCAAACCAAAAAAAAAAAAAAAAAAAATGTACTACGTAAATACGAGCCTATGTAAGCTAGTCTGCATCTTCGAAGTTGAATTTCGTATAAAAGCACACAAAAAGAAGGACCAGGATAATACATCCGTATATATTTCTTTCAGAAAATGGCTCTTTTCCGATTGATATTTATTTATACTCCTAACAAACGTAGGTTGTGGGTGCTCGGCAGAACCGCCTCATTCAGGCGTTTCTAACGAATAGCCACAACGAATGCTTTTGAGAAGAAATAAGCAAGGTAAAGTTTACTCTGTATAAAGTGGTGCTTAGAGGGAGTCTCTATTCACGTACTTCTTAACATGATGAAAAACAAGACAACTAAGAACTGTAGATAAATTCACCTGGATCAAAATCCCTCTTGTCAAAGTAAAGCTTGAAATCTCCTCCAAATATATTATCATCGTCGTACCGCCCACTGTCAATATCTGGTAGCAGATGCCGTAGAACCCATGGGTCGTCGTATTCACTACTAGATATGTAAGCATCGTAGATACCTTGGTCATCGTTGATTGAACCATAGTTGGTCCTTGGGCCATTTGCCCTTTGTTTACTGAGGAATGATCGTCCACGCTTTGATAGAAGATATAATCTCAAACGAAGCCGCCATCTATTTTTGTATATAAAAACCATGAGTACTATAGATACAATCAAAGTGCTTGAGACAGATCCAGCAACTTCAATTTTTGGAAATGGTGAACAGTTGACTTTGTCTCTGGTAAAATCCAGAACTGGTTTTCCACGCCAGCCATCAGGCCCATTACACATGTAGTATTCCTTCTTTGGTAACATTACCGCCGTCCTGTCCACCCAGTCTCTAAACCATAGAAGATCGCAATTACAAATGAATGGGTTGCCCTCTAACTTCAGTTCTTTCAAATTACTCAGACCATTGAGGTTATTTTGGTTTAAAACAGGTATGAGGTTATGACTGACGTCAAGGCTTGTTAAATGTTGTGTGCCTTTGAAAACCATTGGACTCCAGCCAGACAACTTATTATGGTCCAATTTTAAAATCTTTAAAAACATTTGGTCCTGGAAAATTGAATCGGGTAGTTTCTGTATATTGTTCCTAGCAACAGAGAGCTCTTCCAGGTTGTTTAAACCTGTAAAAGGCAGACCAGCCTTCTCCCCGTTAAAAAAACAATTGAAATTGTTTCCATCCAAATAGAGGGATTTTAAAGCTGTCATGGATATGAAGGTATTATCTTTGACACAAGCAAGGCTATTATTCGCCAAATCTAGGACACGCAGTGAGGCGAGTGAGTGGACCGATTTCTTGCCAGACTCGATTGTATGTATATCATTACTACTTAGGTACAAATTGGTAAGATTGTTTAGGTGTCTGAAATGAGAAAGGCTTATTGTGCGGATGTGGTTCTGTGATAAATCTAGTATTTCGAGACTTTCAAGACCATTTAATTCGACACGCATTACTCGAATGTCATTGTTTTTTAAGACTAGCTTACGTAAGAAATGTAAGTAGTATATGTCACTCTCTTCAATAACTTTGATTTGGTTTCTTGATAAATCAAGCTTTTGAAGAGAAGTAGGCAAATTCTTAGGGAATTGCTCGAACTTGTTACTTGATAGATAAAGTCCAAGTAAATTATTAAGACCTTTTAGAGCATTTTCTCCAAATTCTGAGATCTTATTTCTATGTAGGTACAACCATAGTAAATGCCTAAATTTTAAAAATGTATAGTCAGCAATACGAGCTATCGAATTACGACCGAGTTTTAAGGTTTCAATGGAAGTATTTCCAAAAACAGATATGTAATTGAGTATTTCGTGATTAACTGCTGATAAATCCAAATACGCAAGAGACTTTTCAGCGACTGAAATGGAAATATTCTTTAAACATGCGTTAATAAGAGCATTATTTCTGAGTGTCAAAGACTTGACCTTCATTAGTCCTTCGAAAGTATCGGCGTTCACCAAGGCGATGCTATTTTTTGACATAATAAGTTCTGAAACTGTTGCGCCAATTAGTGATGAAAACATGCGCTTTTGTAATACCGCTATCTCATTTTGTGCGAAGTTAATAGACAGCTGCTTAGAACTGTTTCTGAAAGATGGAGGAAAAGTGACATTAACAATCGAGTTATACGGCAGATGCAACTTTCTGAGGTGAGGTTGGTATCCGACGGCGGGAACAGCTGAGAGGTTGTTCACACTGAGATCCAAAGTGACGATAGAAGAAGTTCCGTTAAAAGCGTTCTCCGAGACGTAATTTATTTCATTTTCTTTAAGGTTAAGCATTTGCAGTCTGGGTATAACTGCAAAACTTGTATTCCCCACGGCATCCATGTTGTTCCGTTGCAGTTCTAACTTTGTTAGGTTCGCTAGGCCTTCAAATGCAAATGGCTCAACGTATCTTATTCCGTTATCATTCAGATATAGTCTGTTCAACCTAGAAAGTCCCCTAAACGCTCTGCTTGGTATGATTATTAGGTTGTTATAATCGAGCCTCAACTCCAAGGCTGTTGGAGGGATTTTTGGAATAACTGAAAGTCGACCGTGGCTACAGTCTACAGAAGTAAGTTCCTTGTTGCAGCGACATGTTGGCAGATCCGGACATTTATATATCATCACATCTGGGGTCATTGGCCTACTGAGGAGTAATGTTACTATAAAAACGCCCCTGGAAAAGAATTAAAAATGGTGCGAGATTATCTCCTTCGCTCTCAATTTCCATAAATATTGCAGTGTCATAAATCAATGTATATCAAATGCGCAAAGTCATTACATAAAGGATTTCAAAATGTCAAACACAATTCATATTTTTGTATTATAAATGAACACCAACACGAAATAATCTTTATCATAGATAGATAGATAGATAGATAGATAGATAGATAGATAGATAGATAGATAGATAGATAGATAGATAGATAGATAGATAGATAGATTTCCTCTAAATCAAGGAGAGCATACAATATTAACATAATACATGACATAAGTACAAAAATAACATACAATCAGAGATAGAAAAACTAACAGCGGAAACGTAATCAAAATTAGCTACACACACAAATTTGAGAACACCCCATATACAATGTACATCTGAATAATTCTGCTTAATTGATATATTTTGCTGGCGAAAATTGTAGCATTAATGCATTTTAATGACTCCCATGCAAATCTTTATCTACAAATGTTTAATAAGAACAAGACGGGATCCAATTTGCAAATTATCATAAAAAGACGGCAATGGGATAAGCAAACATTTGCCGAAATGAAATACAACTATTGCGAACTTCTGCCAAGATGTCTCAAGCATAGTCATATACCAACTTTGGTATTATACATTCACAAGCATCATAATCTCTCTATCTTAGGACTGAGAAATTCTGCATCCGATTTTGTAGGGTTTTATCATGTTGTACAGGGCGAATATAACGATTTGTAACGCTCTACATTTGTCTTCTTCACTGACAAACATGTAATTAAACGTGGACAACAAGGAAACCACTTGATCGTAAGCACTCAGTTTTATAAACCAAATGTAAAAATGACATCCTAACCGGTCTAGAAGTTTTGACCACAACTCTCTGCCATTACCAAAACATGCTATTTTTTGACATAATAAGTTCTGAAACTGTTGCGCCAATTAGTGATGAAAACATGCGCTTTTGTAATACCGCTATCTCATTTTGTGCGAAGTTAATAGACAGCTGCTTAGAACTGTTTCTGAAAGATGGAGGAAAAGTGACATTAACAATCGAGTTATACGGCAGATGCAACTTTCTGAGGTGAGGTTGGTATCCGACGGCGGGAACAGCTGAGAGGTTGTTCACACTGAGATCCAAAGTGACGATAGAAGAAGTTCCGTTAAAAGCGTTCTCCGAGACGTAATTTATTTCATTTTCTTTAAGGTTAAGCATTTGCAGTCTGGGTATAACTGCAAAACTTGTATTCCCCACGGCATCCATGTTGTTCCGTTGCAGTTCTAACTTTGTTAGAAATAATCTTTATCATAGATAGATAGATAGATAGATAGATAGATAGATAGATAGATAGAAAGATAGATAGATAGATTTCCTCTAAATCAAGGAGAGCATACAATATTAACATAATACATGACATAAGTACAAAAATAACATACAATCAGAGATAGAAAAACTAACAGCGGAAACGTAATCAAAATTAGCTACACACACAAATTTGAGAACACCCCATATACAATGTACATCTGAATAATTCTGCTTAATTGATATATTTTGCTGGCGAAAATTGTAGCATTAATGCATTTTAATGACTCCCATGCAAATCTTTATCTACAAATGTTTAATAAGAACAAGACGGGATCCAATTTGCAAATTATCATAAAAAGACGGCAATGGGATAAGCAAACATTTGCCGAAATGAAATACAACTATTGCGAACTTCTGCCAAGATGTCTCAAGCATAGTCATATACCAACTTTGGTATTATACATTCACAAGCATCATAATCTCTCTATCTTAGGACTGAGAAATTCTGCATCCGATTTTGTAAGGTTTTATCATGTTGTACAGGGCGAATATAACGATTTGTAACGCTCTACATTTGTCTTCTTCACTGACAAACATGTATTTAAACGTGGACAACAAGGAAACCACTTGATCGTAAGCACTCAGTTTTATAAACCAAATGTAAAAATGACATCCTAACCGGTCTAGAAGTTTTGACCACAACTCTCTGCCATTACCAAAACATGCCTATACCAATACATTGTAACCTTTATCGCCGAAAAAAATGAAAATTTTAAGATGAATTTTTTTTATAGTTTTCTTATTTCATCGAGGCGGTTCTAACGAGTACCCACAATCTATATTTTAGAGCAGAAATAAGAAAAATAATGTTTACCCCTGTAAACCTCAGTTTTACTATATAAAAGTGGGGTTCAAGGGGGTCAAAATTATATAGGCATGTTTTTGTGATGGTGTTCGTTATTTCTACAGAACAACAACATATGTTCCGTCGGGGAACAGCTTTAACATTGACCACATGATTCACAATATGATATATCAGCTTTGAAGAATAATAAACTGATAAGTCCGGTACTAGTTTGGCAAAATCTCCTGTATTTTTAGATTTTTAGTTTTCTTCCAAAATTCCCATAAAGCGCAAGGTTCGTATTTATTATGAATCTGATAAAACGCTCGCAATGAGCAGTCATTCAGTATTTTTCAGTCCATAAATTTTTAACTGTATTATCAATAATGGTTCTGACCAATCTATTCAAAGGATACTTAGACATAAAATTACCTGATTCAGTATAGTCAGTCAAAATATTTCTTAGAGAGTATTTATCTAAAATACTCAAGATATCTGGGATAAAACCATACTTAGCACCAGACATGTGAAAGAAACTTAAAAGCCTCTGACGAAAATCGTGTTTATGAATAATCGCGGGGAAAGCCGACATAATTGTCCCATAAATATTAATTTCTTTTCCATCAATTTCTGCAATAATTGGATTCGAACCTGACAAACTTAACGCAATATCAGTTCTCGTAGCCCTTGAATGAATTTTATGCAAAGCCTATGCGCCCTCTCCAGTTTTTCTTCTTGTCTTGGCGATAAACAATTCCAGAGCTCAGCACCGTATTATCCCTTCGGATAAACACTTGATTGGTATTAATGAAATGAAGTAATAGAATTGAACCTGTTTCATTAATACCATTTTTACTAAGGACAATAAAGTTGATTTTAATTTTGAGCAAGACTCCTCGATAGTCACATTCAACGACATGTATTTATTTAGCGATATGCCTAAATGTTTATACTCTGACGTTTCCTCTACAATATCAAGACCTAGAAGCCAATTTCTTTTATCCTTAAGCTTTTTAAAATCAGATTCAGATTCATTATATACTACAACGGCGTTTAGTACTGCCTGATACTCATAGTGCGTACCCGTCAAAAAATTGCATTAGTATGCTTAATCCGTTTCTTGTCAAAGATATTAAGACTATAAGAATCTGATATGGGGTTCTGTTGTAGATGAGCGTTTCCAACCCGAGGGATGATCGTGCTGAGAGGAACCGAGGCTTCGCCGAGGTTCCGCTCAGCACGGTCATCCCGAGGATTGGAAACACCCATCTGCAACAGAACCCCATATTGGATTCTTGTTCTTGCACAACACCTCCGGTTTGTTTTGACAGCTCTCACATGTATATTGTTTACGAAATAAAAGTAGTGCGGAAGTAGTTCCGGCAGTGGAATAGAACTGAAGAGCATTTATGTTAGTTGCCTGGGTCGGAACACCAGGGTCAGAACATAAATTTCTATCCAAGGGCAAAATCACGGATTTCCTTGTCTGGTGTGCAAGAATATACAATCTGCTACGGCTAGACTGCTCATATTTATATTATACATAATTTATTAGACCTTCTATTGCTGCCTTTAACTGTATTATCAAGTCATAAATTAAATTTTGTAAATAGGAGATATAAAAAGGAGAGTTAACTCCTCCCTGCCTCGTACCCTGCAGGACCGGAAACCATTCTGACGTATAACCCTTAAATTTAACGTGACTCTGCATACTTTCATACAGACTAATTATTGCTTTAAGATTCAAACCATTGACACTAAATTTGTACAATTTATAAAATAACCCAAGATGCTAGATAGCATCAAATGCCTTACGCATATCTAAGAAGCAAACAAAACGTTTACTCTTATTTTCTTAGCAGAAATATACTGCATCTTTTACACTAAATGATGTCATTAAACACCGACATGCTTCTGGAACCCACCCTGCAGTTTATCAAGCTTTTCAGAAAATTGTACAGAATAATCTAATCTATGCACCAAAACCCGTTCATACCGTTTGAGAATAGCAGACGACAACGTTATAACACGGTAGTTATTCGGATCATCCTTCCTTGTGCAATGTTATGGCATTTCCTATTATCATTTCAAAAGATGTATGTGATAGTTTATTCATTACTGTATATAATATAGAAAGAATTTTAAAGACACACTGCCCCCCCCCCTCCCCAATATAATATGCTCATAAAAGATAGAATCCTCTCTATAAGCATTACAAACATTACAGAAAAGCAAACAGGTTGTCCCCCTTTAAAAAATGGCGAAAAATTTGCCAGATGTTTCCATTCCCCTTAATAGAATTTTGTTAACTAAGCCTTGGGCAAGTTTCATTCTATACGAAATGACCACAAGTGTGAGATTCTTCCTCAGAATGTCGACAAGTTTCTAGAAAAGCAACCCATAATGTTCCAAAATAATCATAAAATATGCTTATTAAAAAGTGCATTTTTGTTGTTAGAAGAAAAAATGATAAACTACTTTATTAGAAAATCGCCTCTCAAAATGGTCAATTTTTGAACATCGTTTTTTTCCATTGTCCTTCCGCGGAAACATTCAGTTTGTACATCAATCTAAAGTATATTCCGAGTCCTAGCAACGACGAGAAGTATTTTTTTTTTTTCAAAAAACTGCCAAAATAACAGTATATCCATCATTTCAAACAACCACCGAACGGTCATATTGGCAGCCATTACTGGATACACGGTCGGTAAATTCTCTAGGTAAATCAGGGGTACAAACATGCTAATTGTTGGTAAAAATATCCTGCAGAACGGATTTTATTCTAAATGTTGTTTTTTATGCCCAGATCATGGTTTCCTTTATTTTTCCGTTAATTCGAAAAACAGAATTATGCATAGAATAGATACAAAGGGGGAAAACTGTTGTTTTTTTTTTGTCCAAAAGACATAATAACGATTTGGCAGGATTTTTATTATCGCTAAGCTGATTTCAGTGTTAAATTAATCCGTGCGCAATACTGTGTGCATGGATGACAATGTATTGTAAACTCTACATGTTGAGAGGGGTTCTTTCGGTCTTGATATAATGTTATAATGCCAGTTTTTGGAAAAATCACGTCTCATCTTTGCTGGAACACACACGAAAGTATATTTTGGTGTAAAAATGGTATGTTTCTAATGAAGGAAAATGGAGAAACAGACGTTCCAAAATGGACCATGTTGAAAGGTAATTTTCTTACAAAGTAATCTTTTTTTTCTTTAAACAGCAAAAATACATTTTTTCATGTGCATGTGTTACATTTATTCATTTAATTTGGAACATATTGGGTTGCCTTTCTTTAAACATGCTAAACACCCATGAAATTAAGCCTACGTGCCAGGAAAGTAGAAGTAAAACAAAGATCAGGAATTGATACAATTAACTTACTCCACCCATAAAAGACACCAAAGAAGACCTTTTCATAGTCATTAACGGATGGAGTGTTTTTTTTTTTTTTGCTTCGTTACTACTGTAATTATTATTGATATATATATATATAGCATATATAGCAGTCACAGATAAGATTGACTAGGCGGAGCTATCATTTGTACCTGCCTTAGGAATATTCCATTATCATAAAAGTAAACCAAGTTACCTGATTGTGTGAATTCACCTGTATCACACTCATAGCTGTGGCGTATAAGACCATTTCGTACGCTAATAGAAAGCGTGCGAAAGGCACTCTATCAAATCTTTTGGTGGACTCAGCGAATTTGACATATATTGACAAAACCAGAATAGCTCCGCCTAGTCAATCTTATCTGCGACTACTAGTAGTCGCATATAATCTTGACTAGGCGGAGCTATCATTTGCACCTGCTTTCGGAATGTTCTTTTAACCAAAAGGTAAACCAAATCACCCTATTATGTGAATTCAACTGTAACACAAGCATAGCTGTGGCGCATATGACCATTTCGTCCGCTAGTAGAAAGCGTGCGAAAGGCACTTTTGTTTAGGCGGAGCTATCATTTCCACCTGCCTTCGGAATGTTCTATTAACCAAAAGGTAAACCAAGTCACCCGATTGTGTGAATTCAACTGTAACACTGCCGTATGTGGCCATTTGGTATGCCTGCAGAAAGCTTGCGGAAGGCACTCTACCGAATCTTCTAGTGTTGACTGGGCCATTTAACTCCAATACAAACAAACCTGTGATCTATTACTCAAAGGTGCACTGCTAGAGCTGATCCGTTTCTTAAGTGAGCCGCGCCAAGCGAATTTGGGTCTTCGAGCATTCCGTCATGACAAATTTCAACTGAGCATGCCCAGCCATTCAGAGGGGCCAGGGATATGGTTTTCTGTCTGAAGGTTCCTCTTGATCCACTGCTTGTATGAGCGAGCAGCGAAGATTCTGGCGAGACTGCGCGGATGCGCAGGCTCGCCTGAACCTTCGCTGCTCGCATAGGCGATAAGTACCAAAATCGCTTGACGGGGCCCAAGTAACATTACATCGCTAAATAACAGCGACGATAAACAGGCATTTCAAACCCGACAAGTCCGTGTAAAGAACACCCCTCTACACCCAAAAGAAAACTGGTGTTTACGGGGTATATATAATCTTATTTGTACAAGAGTGCTCGGGAAAAGTGTGGCTACATGTTGATAGACTGAGCGGCTCGACATGACTTAAATAGTATTAACTGGGCCGTTAAACTCCAATACAAACCAACAAACAAAACTGTGATCTGTTACTCAGAGCTGATCCGTTTAACGCCCCCGCCTGCCTTGGCATGAGTGAGGCATATAGCGTTTCGCCGTGATGTTACGTGCGTACGTTTGTATGTCACATTCGTAACCACCTCGGGCTGAAATGTCGAGCTCTAACCTCGGGCTCGCATTGGAGCTCATAATTCTTTACCTGTTGTGCTAAAAAGTTAGCAACTTTGCTTCCCTCTTTAATTGCACGCAGGTGGGTCAGGCCTCAGATTCTATGATGGTTCCAACGTAAAGGCTTATTGAGAATTAGAGAGATCTAATTCAAGGTAATGTTGGTTGGTGCCTAATGCTCTGTCTCTGGTCGGGCCCATCGGAGTCTAACTGTTGGTTTTCTTTTGCTCCAGCTTTTCAGTGGTTTCTTGCTGTCGAGTCCTCACCGTTGTCTCACCTCTGTGGGTCTTTGATTATTTGTGTTGACGGAGATGTTGCACTGATGAGTTAGAAGGCCTTCATGCGGACTGAACAAATTATTTGTCTTAATCACGACGGAAGTTAGGGCGAGGATTGTGGCCACGTAAAATCGATTTAAGCCTCCCAGTGGAAATCTTTCCACTGACCGTTCCAAGGCGGTTCTTCTGTGGCGATTTATTTATGTTGTTGTTTGTTACTTACTGTGTGTATCACTTGTGTCTTTTAATTTTGGATGGCCATATGGCCATTTTGTGGGAAAGTAACTGTCCTTATGGCATTCCTTTGTTTAGGTTTCCATTATGGTCTGGTCGCTTAATGTTTGTGTTTCTTTCCCTTTCGTGTCTTTGATGGGTGGAGTAAGTTAATTGTATCGATTCCTGATCTTTGTTTTACTTCTACTTTGAAATTTGGTATGTTCAAGTTGACCCAGGGTCGTGCCCCTGGGTGGGCCCAGGGGTCAGATTGCGTAACAGGTCAAAATTGTCATATAGGAATTTGTATGCAAAACTTTCAAAATGTCTAATTTTCTTGAAAATCAATCAGATTCGAACACCTAAACCATATATATTATTGTTCCTTATGATATGACACATTCCATGACACAGACTTTGGGTCCCTACGGTCACCCCTGGGCCATGCCCCGCCTCCTTTGCTTCATTAAAGTCTTTATATCTCAGAAACTATTCACATCCCCACCCCTTAACCACATATATAATTGTTCCTTATGATAAGATGCATTGACTGATACAGACATTGGGTCCATCCCGACACCCCCCCCCCCCCTCCCTCAAGGTCAAGCTTACTGTGACTATTTTTAGAAAAACTGTGTCATTGCTCTAGCGCCTACATTTCTTCACCAATTTCAATATAACTTCTCATAAATGTTCCTTATAAAATATTTCGAGCGAGTTCTACTTTCAAGGTCATGGCCTCAAGGTCAAGGTCACTGTGGCTATTTTTAGAAAAACTTTGTCATCGCTCTAGCGCCAACATTTCTTTACTGATTTCAATATAACTTTACACAAATTTTCCTTATGAGAATATCTCGAGCGAGTTCGACGTTCAAGGTCATGACCTTAAGTTCAAGTTCACTGTGGCTATTTTTAGAAAAACTTTGTCATCGCTCTAGCACCTAAATTTCTTCACTGATTTCAATATTACTTCACACAAATGTTCCTGATGACAATATCTCGAGCGAGTTCGACTTTCAAGGTCATCACCTCAATGTCAAGGTCACTGTGGCTATTTTTGGAATAACATTGACATCGCACGAGCGCCTACATGTTTTTCAGCAATTTCAATATAACTTCACACAAATGTTCCTTATAGAAATATCTTGAGCGAGTTCGACTTTCAAGGTCATAGCCTCAAGGTCTAGGTCACTGTGGCCAATTTTGAAAAACTTTGTCATCGCTCTAGCGCCTACATTTCTTCGATGATTTCAATATTACTTCACACAATTGTTCCTAATGACAATATCTCGAGCGAATTCGACTTTCAAGGTCATGACCTCAAAGTCAAGGTCAATGTGGCTATTTTTAGAAAAACTTTGTCATCGCAATAACGCCTACATTTTTTTAAACCAATTTCAATATAACTTCGCACAAATGTTCCTTAGAAAAAAATCTTGAGCGAGTTCGACTTACAAGGTCATGGCCTCAAGGTCAAGGTCACTGTGTCTATTTTTGAAAACTTTGTCATCGCTCTAGTGCCTACATTTCTTCACTGATTTCAATATAACTTCACACAAATGTTTCTTACGACAATATCTCGAGCGAGTTTGACTTTCAAGGACATGACCTCAAGGTTAAGGTCAAAGTGGCTATTTTGAGAAAAACTTTGTCATCGCACTAGCGCCTACATTTTTCACCAATTTCAATATAACTTCACACAAATGTTCCTTATAAAAATATATCCTGAGCGAGTTCGACTTTCAAGGTCATTGCCTCAAGGTCAAGGTCACTGTGGCTATTTTTAGAAAAACTTTGTCATCGCTCTAGCGCTTACATTTCTTCACCGATTTCAATATAACTTCACACAAATGTTCCTTATGACAATATCTCGAGCGATTTGGACTTTCAAGGTCAAGGTCACTGTGGCTATTTTTAGAAAAAAACTTTGCCATCGCTCTAGCGACTACATTTCTTCACTGATTTTAATATTACATCAAAGAAATGTTCCTTATGACAATACCTCGAACGAGTTCGACTTTCAAGGTCAAAGTCACTGTGGCTGTTTTTAGAAAGACTTTGTCATTGCTCTAGCGCTTACATTTTTTCACCGATTTCAAATACAATTTCACATAAATGTTCCTTATGACGATATCTCGAGCGATTTTGACTTTCAAGGTCAAGGTCACTGCGGCTATTTTAAGAAAAACTTTGTCATCGCTCTAGCATCTACATTTATTGATGGATTTTAATAGAACTTCACACAAATGTTTCTTATGATGATATCTCGAGTTGCTTTGACTTTCAATGTCATGACCTCAGGTCAAGGTCACTGTGGCTATTTTTAGAAGAACATTGTCATCGCTCTACCGCCTACATTTATTAACAGATTTTAATATAACTTCACACAAAAGATGCTTATGCTAATATCTTGAGCAAGATCTACTTTCGCGGTCAAGGTCACTATGGCTATTTTTAGAGAAACATTGTCATCACTCTAGAACCTACATTTAATGATGGATTTTAAACAAAATTTACACAAATGTTGCATATGATAATATCTCAAGCAAGTTGGACTTTTGCCAGTTCAGTGTTTTCCACACACGAAGTTGTCTTGTGCGAGGGGATTTGTATCGCATGCGATGCCTTGTTGTAACTTATGATATGACACATTCCAAGACACAGACTTTGGGTCCCTCTGGACACCCACGGTTCATTCTAGAGGATGGGTACAAGCCGTATCAACAAAGATATATGGCGGGAGCATCTTTGTACGTTGGACACATGTCTAGTTTAAGTAACGTTACAACGCTAAATAACAGCGACGATAAACAAGCATTTCAAACTCAAAAAGTCCGTGTAAAGAACACCTCTCTACACCCCAAAGAAAACTGGTGTTCATATGGTATATATTATCTCATTTGTATAAGAGTGTTCATGAAAAGTGTGGCTGCATGTACATGTAACTAGACATGACTTAAATAGTAGTGAGTGGGCCGTCAATCTCCAAACCAAACTGTAATTAGACTGTCCGACTGGTGTCAGACTGGTGCCAAGCGATGAGGTAACAAGTTCAACATTACGAAAAAAGCCAACTCATCGGAGTCTAACTGTTGGTTTTCTTTTGCTCCAGCATTTCAGTGGTTTCTTGCTGTCGAGTCCTCACCGTTGTCTCACCTCTGTGGTTCTTTGATTTCTGTGTTCACGGAGATGTTGCACTGATGAGTTAGGAGGCCTTCATGCGGACTGAACAAATTATTTGTCTAAATCGCGACGGAAGTAAGGGCGAGGATTGTGGCCACGTAAAATCGATTTAAGCCCCCCAGTGGAAATCTTCCACTGACCGTTCCAAGGCGGCTCTTCTGTAGCGATTTATTTATGTTGTTGTTTGTTACTTACTGTGTGTATCACTTGTGTCTTTTAATTTATGATGGCCATATGGCCATTTTGTGGGAAAGTAACTGTCCATATGGCCTTCCTTTGTTTAGGTTTCCATTATGGTCTGGTCGCTTAATGTTTGTATTTCTTTCCCTTTGGTGTCTTTTATGGATGGAGTAAGTTAATTGTATCAATTCCTGATCTTTGTTTTACTTCTACTTTTTTATCGCCGAAAAATGAAAAAAATTAGATGAAAAATTGTGATATTTTTTTTATTTCTGCTCAAATATAGATTATTGGTACTCGTTAAAACCGCCTCGTTGCGGCGGTTCTAACGAGTACCCACATTTATATTATAGAGCAGACATATTAAAAATAAGGTTCACCCCTGTAAACCCCAGTGCTATATAAACGTGGCGCTCAAGGGGGTCAAAATTATATAGGCGTGTTTCCGTGATGTGAAATTTATCAGTTACCCCCATTATATATTGCATTGTAACGCATTGACCTGATAGATACGCTATCTCAGGACAAGAGAGCTTTATCACGTCAACATGACATTGCACTTTTATGGATGAAGCGGACTACCGGCAAAAATGGCTAAAAAGTTATAATTACTAGAAAAATGGGAAAAAAATACATTTAAAAAGATTAAAAAAGATAACAGTCAGCTGAGAGTAAATATACTGACCGATTATATTCCTCGACGGAATGTTGGGACGCAATGACTGATCGTAAATTGCCGATTTAAAGAGTTGACAAGGGGATAAACTGATAAATAGAATACCAGATTTATGTCTTTTGATATCAAGTTTATCAGGCTCGGCTTCGAGAACGCATGCAGAATCGCTCGGCAAGCCTCGCGATTCTACAAGCGTTCTCGAAGCCTTGCCTGATAAACTTGATATCAAAAGACACGAACCTGGTATTCTCTATATATACCCTGCCTGAATCAATGTAAACGTTCACTATCATGACATCCTATTGTGTGTTTGTATTGAGACTTTGTGTCCCCTTAAACACTATTAGATCATTGTGGAGATAGAGGATCTTACATGAGTGTCCATGTATTATTGAATTTATTAAACGAGTTGAGGAAAAGGGATAAAATGCGAGGCTTTGCCGAGCATTTTATCCCTTTTCCTCAACGAGTTTAATAAATTCAATTATACATGAGCACGAATGCAAGATTCTATTTATCATATGACATTTAAAACGCATTTTATTCACGACTGTTTACAAAAATATCAATATTCCGCCATTAGTAAATGCGACGTCGTTAAGGACGGCGTACATGTAACGTTACGGGACGTATCTAGCTAATTTGCATATTTAATCCACTAGTGGATTATCGAAAATTATACATGGCGTTATATACTCTCAGACGCGACGTCATATGATAACGTTATTTTCGATTTTACGGAACTTTTACCCGACATTGAGATGAAATGACATTAACAACCCTACCACCAAAAGGAACAGCAAGGGTTAAAGAAGCAGTCCGCCTCGAACCACGTTTCATTAACAGGCTTGAAGAAATAGATGGACTGCATGATGCTAACACGCGGAGCTGAAACCGACCCGCACACGGGTACTTGTAAACAGCTTAGAGGATCTAAGCCCGCCAAGGCAATGCGCTGCGAGTCGGGCCGTACATGCTTATAAACCCTATTGGTTTCATTGAGCGGCAGGGCTTCAGATGTTATTTCATCTCAATGTCGGGTACAAATCCCGCACGATTGGAAACAACATCTCCAAAATGACCTTTACAGTGTTGACGGGAA
The DNA here is from genome assembly GCA_963580285.1 of Lucinisca nassula. Classification (NCBI taxonomy): domain Eukaryota; kingdom Metazoa; phylum Mollusca; class Bivalvia; order Lucinida; family Lucinidae; genus Lucinisca; species Lucinisca nassula. The sequence continues at coordinate 14,428,374 of OY757026.1, forward strand.
AGTTAAACGTCAAATCAAACATAAAATTAACAGGCTTATACCTTCTAAGCGGTTTAGCAGTAACCAGGCTCGGCAGGTTTCAGCTCTGCGCGGAAGCATCATCCAGCCTAAAATATTTCTCCAAGCCCAGTTGGGCGGGGGGCGCTGACGCCTTATTGTTCTAACAACAGTACTTGCAAGGGAAACGTCGATACCGCGCACACCAATGGCTCGTTGACCGTGTTTATTTCAAACTCGTACTCGAGTCCCTAGGAAAAACGCCTTATTGATATACAGTCTAATGTCAATGTCTCGAACACCTTTGGGACCTCGAATATCTGTTCGAGACAGGGGTAGTTCGAGCCACTGAGGATTACTGCCAGGAGGCTTATAGACATCGTTTCGGTGTTCTATGTTCTACTTATAGACATTGTTTCGGTGTTCTATGATGAAAATGTGTGCTGTGTGTACTCATTATAATCGCCTCGATGAGGCGATTCTAATGAGTACACGCAGCATACATTTACAAGATAAAAGACTAAAATTTCCTAAATTATCCCCTACTATTTCTTGTGTAGACGGTTCCCCTAGTGGCTCAAGAACGAGTTCGACACAGCCATGGTAAACGAGCCATCGGAGTTCGAGCCATTGAAGTTCTACTGTAGTTGGATAATTTTAAAAGCCAAAATTTTCTCTCTCATTTTTTGCCTTCTATGCTGTTTGTCCTCACAAGAATCGCCTCACGGATGCGATTCTTTGGAGTACACACAAATTGCCTAATATATCATAGTAGTTGGTCTGTGCACTCATTAGAACCGCCTAAACGCTGCTATTCTAATGAATACATTTCAAAAACACGCCTATACAAATACATTATCTCCGAACAAAATATAAAATTTAAGAAGAAAAATTGTGATTATTTTCTTACTTCTGCTCAAAATATAGATTGTGGGTACTCGTTAGAGCCGCCTCATCGGGGCGGTTCTAACGAGTACACTCAATCTTTACTTTAGAACAGAAATAAGTAAAATAAGGTTTATCCATGTGAACCACAGTTTTACTATATAAAAGTGGGGTTCAAGAGTGTCAAAACAATATAGGCGTGTTTTCGTGATGAAACACATTGAGGCGATGAGTACACGCAGCATGCCGTTACGTTAAAGAAAATAGAAAACTGTTCCAAATATGCTTCGGAATATGTATGATTACCAGTTACCCCCTGTATAAAATGCATTGACGCACACTGACCTGATAAAGATATGCTATCTCAGGACAAGTGAGCGTTATCAGGTCAGCGCGATATTCCATTTTTATGAATGAACCGGACAACTGGCAAAATTGGCAAAAATCTGATTATTACTTGAAACAATTGTTAAACTACTTGAACAAAAATATTATAGGAAAACAAATGGTCAGCTGATACATAATACATCGACCGGCGGAATGTTGGTATGCACTGAGGACTATCGTTAAATAATCGCAAATTACTAATGTAAAAGTGTACAAGGGGAATACTGATAAACAGAATACCAGGTGAGTGTCATTTGAGATCAAGTTTGTCAGGCTCGGCTTCGGGAAGGCGTGTAGACTCGCTCGGCAACCCTCGCGATTCTACAAGCGTTCTCGAAGCCTTGCCTGATAAACTTCATATCAAAAGACACTCACCTGGTATTCTCTATTTATCAGTTACCTCCTATATAAAATGCATTGCAACACACTGACATGATAAAGATATGCTATCCCAGGAAAAGTGAGCTTTATCAGGTCAACGTGACATTGCATTTTATGATTGAACCGGACTACTAGAAAAAATGGCAAATATGTTATTAATACTGAAAAAAAAAATAATACTTGAAAAAATATTATTGGAATAAATATGGTCAGCGGACACAAAATATAGTTGTAAATTGCTAATTTAAGAGTGTACAAGGGGATGCACTGATAAATAGAATACCTGTTGCGTGTCATTTGATATCAAGCTTTTCAGGCTCGGCTTCGAGAACGCATATGGAAATACGAGAATAAGTTAGATATGCCCCGTGACGTTACACGTACGACTTCCTTAACTTAATGGCGGAATATTGACATTTTTGTACAAAAATCGTGAATAAAATTCGTTTTAATTGTCAAATGATAAATAAAATCTTGCATTCGTGCCCATGTTTTATTGCATCTATTAACTGTAAACGAGTTGATGAAAAGGGATAAAATGCTCGGCAAGCCTTGCATTTTATCCCTTTTCTTCAACTCGTTTAATATACTCAATAATACATGGACAGTCGTGTAAGATCCTCTATATACAACACGGGTGTGTCATCGTAATGGAGTCAGGATAAAATAAAATCTAATCTTACATGTTGGCATGTTATAGTAGTCGCAGATACGATTGACTAGGCGGAGCTATTCAGGTGTTGTTAATGTATGTCAAATTCGCCGAGTCCAAAAGAAGATTCGGTAGAGTGCCTTTCGCACGCTTTCTACAAGAGGACAAAATTGCCATACACGCCATAGCTATAGTTGTGTTACAGTTGATGTCACACAATCGGGTGACTTTGTTTACCTTTTTGTTCATGGAATATTCCTAAGGCAGATACAAACGATAGCTCCGCCTAGTCAATTATATCTGCGCCAGGCGTAGCAGAAATAGAAAGCAAACAAGCCTTTTGGACAACTTTAACAACCTTTATTTACAAGTTATCTTTAACCTGTAGAAGTAAGAAAAGTAAATGTACTTAGCTCTGTTATGATTTATCCTTAAATGAATCTATTTCTCTTGATCCCACAGAATTCACAGTCCAAAATGAAAAGTAATATCCTTTAACAATCCAACACAGAATTCAGGAATAACTTTTCTTATAAACCCAAACTTCAAACTCCAAAGTCTGACTCAAAGAGAAAACTCAAGCTCGTTTATCTCTAGTATGTTCCACAGGGCTGTGGAATAAGATGATGTAAGTTTCTAAAAGTAATGCAAATCCTGAACTTTCTGGAAGGTTCTGAAGGACTTTTCCTTGTAAACAAGATGTTTACAAATATATGACTCATTTCTAGAATATTCTTTAAAAAGATATTTATAGCATTATTATGCCACACAGTGGGGTGAAAGTGGGAATCAGAAAAATAAATTCTTATGCATAACATGGCATAAGATAAAACTGGTCTCGCATGTTGGCATTAGATAAAATCTGGTCTTACATGTTGACATAAGATAAAATATGGAATGCAAGAAAATCAACTATTAACATCTAGGATTACATAAATCTAGTTTAAAAAGGGGTTTGAAGAAATATATGGGCTGCATGATGCTTCCACGCAGAGCTGAATCCGGCCCGCACACTAGTAAAGTAGTCGCAGATAAGATTGACTAGGCGGAGCTATCGTTTGTACCTGCCTTAGGAATATTCCATTGACAAGAAGGTAAACCAAGTCACAAGATTGTGTGAATTCAACTGCAACCCTAGGGACATATACGCCACGTATATGACCATTTCGTCCGCTTGTAGAAAGCGCTCGATGAGGCGGTTCTAACGAGTGTCCACAATCTATATTTGGAGCAGAAATAAGAAAAATATCACACTTTTTCCATCATAAAAGTTTCATTTTTTTTTTTCGGCGATAAAGGTGGCATTGTATTTGTATAGGCGTGTTTGCGTAATGTGTGTTGACAGGGACTTTAAACCTTAAATCAAATAAAAAAAAATCTCGTTTAACACTCGTGTCCTTTTCATAAGCCATATTGTGAAACTCGCCGAAGCTGAATTTGTACGAAAGTTTCATATAAAATCGCCGCTCCATTACATGTACGAAAACACGCCTATACGAATACAGTGTAACCTTTATCGCCGAAAAAAATGAAAATTTGAGACAAAAAATTGTGATATTTTTCTTATTTCTGCTCCAAATATAGATTGTGGGTACTCGTTAAAACCGCCTCGATGAGGCGGTTCTAACGAGTGCCCACAATCTATATTTTGAGCCGAAATAAGAAAAATATCACAAAATTTCATCATAAAATTTTCATTTTTTCGGCGATAAAGATGGCAATGTATTTGTATAGGCGTGTTTGCGTAATGAAAAATCACCGCTCTTTACCTGGTATGCCAGATAAAATAATTCGTTTCACCTTAGCTCATTTTACAATTTAATATTTTAAGTGAAGAGTGAAATATCCCACAGGCGATGAAATCGCTTTTTGGGGTGCATCACGAAAAAGTGCCTACATAAACATGACCCCATTAAACTCCACTTTTGAAAAGTAAAAAGGGGGTTTACAGTAACAGGGGTATACATTATTTTTCTTATTTCTGGTCAAAAACATAGGCTGTGGTTACTCGTAAGGACTGCCTGTGGGATTTGTGGGAACTGCATTTTGTCTTCATATTCATATGCCTCAATGAGGCGGTTCTAACGAGCACCCACAACCTATGTTTGCAGTATAAATAAGAAAAATATCACGGATTTTCACCAGAAAAGTAGCCGTTTTGGAGATAAGAAAAATGCACTATGTCGCACGGGTGTGTTATCGTAATGTTCTTTCGTGTGGAGATTGACCATGAAATGTTTTACACGATCATTATTAGGCAACACAGTGGGGGGAATTTTGTTTTGTTTGTTTGATTTGTTGTTTAACGTCCCCGTCAACACTGTAAAGGTCATTTTGGAGACGTTGCTTCCACTTTTGTGGGACTTTTACCCGACATTGAAATGAAATGACATCTCAAGCCCTGTCGTCCAATGAAACCAATAGGGTTTATTAGCATGGACGGTCCGCCTCGCACCGCGGTTCCTGGACAGGCTTAGATCCTCTAAGCGGTTTACCAGTACTAGTGTGCGGGCCGGATTCATCTCTGCGTGGAAGCATCATGCAGCCCATATATTTCTTCAAGCCCCTATGGGCGGGGGCTTATGGGGGGAATTGGGAATCAGAAAAATAAATTCTTATGCACAACATGGCATAAGATAAAATCTGGTCTTGCATGTTGGCATTAGATAAAAACTGGTCTTATATGTTGGCATAAGATAAAATATGGAATGCAAGAAAATCAACTATTAACATCTAGGACTTACACAAATCTAGTTTAAAAACGGTCCCCGCCCATAGGGGCTTGAAGAAGTATATGGGCTGCATGATGCTTCCAAGCAGAGCTGAATTCGGCCCGCACACTAGTAAAGTAGTCGCAGATAAGATTGACTAGGCGGAGCTGTGAGTGAGAGAGCTTTAGTTTTACGTCCAACCAACAGCTAAGGTCATACGGAGACGGGACCTAGGTTTAAAGACTCTTCCGAAAGTCTGGAGAAGCCCGGGATCGATCCTGCGATCCCTGGTTTACAAGGCGAGTAACGTAACCACTGCATCACGGAGGCTTGTACGACTAGGCGGAGCTATCGTTTGTACCTGCCTTAGGAATATTCCATTAACAAAAAGGTAAACCAAGTCACAAGATTGTGTGAATTCAACTGTAACCCTAGGGACATATACGCCACGTATATGACCATTTCGTCCGCTTGTAGAAAGCGCTCGAAAGGCACACTACCGAATCTTCCGGTGGACTGGGCTTATTTGACATATATTGACAACACCTGAATAGCTCCGCCTAGTCAATCTTATTTGCGACTACCGTATACTGGTAAACCGCATAGAGCATCTAAGCCTGTCCGGGAACCGCGGTGCGAGGCGGACCGTCCATGCTAATAAACCCTATTGGTTTCATTTGCCGGCACAGTTTGGGATGTCATTCCATCACAATTTCGGGTAAAAGTCCCTCAAAATTGGAAGCAACATCTCCAAAATGCCTTTACACATCACGAAAACACGCCTATATAATTTTGACCCCCTTGAACCCCACTTTTATATAGTAAAACTGGGGTTTCCGGGGGGTACACATTATTTTCTTATTTCTGCTCTAAAATATAGATGAGACGGTTCTAACGAGTGTCCACAATCTATATTTGGAGCAGAAATAAAAAAAATATCACACTTTTTCATCATAAAAGTTTCATTTTTTTTTTCGGCGATAAAGGTGGCAATGTCTTTGTATAGGCGTGTTTGCGTAATGTGTGTTGACAGGGACGTTAAACCTTAAATCAAATAAAAAAAATCTTGTTTAACACTCGTGTCCTTTTCATAAGCCATATTGTGAAACTCGCCGAAGCTGAATTTCATACGTTTCATATAAAATCGCCTCTCCATTACGAAAACACGCCTATACGAATACAGTGTAACCTTTATCGCCGAAAAATTAAAAATTTTGAGAGGAAAAATTGTGATATTTTTCTTATTTCTGCTCCAAATATAGATTGTGGGTACTCGTTAGAACCGCCTCGATGAGGCGGTTCTAACGAGTGTCCACAATCTATATTTGGAGCAGAAATAAGAAAAATATCACACTTTTTCCATCATAAAAGTTTCATTATTTTTTTCGGCGATAAAGGTGGCAATGTATTTGTATAGGCGTGTTTGTGTAATGTGTGTTGACAGGGACGTTAAACCTTAAATCAAATAAAAAAAAAATCTTGTTTAACACTCGTGTCCTTTTCATAAGCCATATTGTGAAACTCGCCGAAGCTGAATTTCATACGTTTCATATAAAATCGCCGCTCCATTACATGTACGAAAACACGCCTATACGAATACAGTGTAACCTTTATCGCCGAAAAAATGAAAATTTGAGACAAAAAATTGTGATATTTTTCTTATTTCTGCTCCCAATATAGATTGTGGGTACTCGATGAGGCGGTTCTAACGAGTGCCCTTAATCTATATTTTGAGCCGAAATAAGAAAAATATCACAAAATTTCATCATAAAATTTTCATTTTTTCGGCGATAAAGATGGCAATGTATTTGTATAGGCGTGTTTGCGTAATATAAAATCACCGCTCTTTACCTGGTATGCCAGAAAAATATAATTCGTTTTACCTTAGTGCGGAACCCGGGAAGTACGGAACCCGGGAAGGGACATGATTTTTTATTTTTATTATGTTGTGCGAACAAGATAATATCTTGAGCGGACAAGATATTATCTTGTTCGGACAAGATATTATCTTGTGCGGACAACATATTATCTTGTGCGGACAAGATAATATCTTGTCCGCACAACATAATATCTTGTCCGCGCAAGATATTATCTTGTGCGGACAAAATATTATCTTGTTTGCACAACGTAGATCTTGGAAGTTGTGCGGACAAGATATTATCTTGTGTGGACAAGATATTATCTTGTGCGGACAAGATAATATCTTGTGCGGACAAGAAATTATCTTGTGCGGACAAGATAATATCTTGTGCGGACAAGATAATATCTTGTGCGCACAAGATCTATGTTGTGCAGACAAGATATTATCTTGTGCGGACAAATAATATCTTGTTCGCACAACTTAATATCTTGTCCGCACAAGATAATATCTTGTCTGCACAAGATAATATGTTGTCCGCACAAGATAATATCTTGTGCGGACAATATTTTATGTTGTGCGGACAAGATACTATCTTGTCCGCACAAGATAATATCTTGTCCGCATAAGATAATATGTTGTCCGCACAAGATAATATCTTGTCCGCGCAAGATATTATCTTGTGCGCACAACTTATAAAATAAAAAAAATCATGACCCTTCCCGGGTTCCGTACCTTAGCTCATTTTACAATTTAAAAGGGCCCCCGCCCATAGGGGCTTGAAGCAATATATGGGCTGCATGATGCTTCCACGCAGAGCTGAATCCGGCCCGCACACTAGTACTGGTAAACTGCTTAGAGGATCTAAGCCTTTCCAGGAACCGCGGTGCGAGGCGGACCGTCCATGCTAATAAACCCTATTGGTTCCATTGGGCGACAGGGCTTGGGATGTCATTTCATGTCAATGTCGGGTAAAAATTGGAAGCAACGTCTCCAAAATGACCTTTGCAGTGTTGACGGGGACGTTAAACCTCAAATCAAACAAATTTACAATTTAATATTTTAAGTGAAGAGTGAAATATCCCACAGGCGATGAAATCGCTTTTTGGGGTGCATCACGAAAAAGTGCCTACATACACATGACCCCATTAAACTCCACTTTTGAAAAGTAAAAATGGGGGCTTACAGTAGCAGGGGTATACATTATTTTTTCTTATTTCTGGTCAAAACATAGACTGTGGGTACTCGTAAGGACTGCCTGTGGGATTTGTGGGAACTTCATTTTGTCATCATATTCAGTTCTCATTACGTTGATCAAGTCCGTGAAATCAACCCCCTCCCCTTCACCCCACTTTATATAAAGAAAACTGGGGTTTACGGTGGTGTACTTTATTATTTTTTTTTATTTCTGCTCCAAGACATAGGTTGTGGTTACTCGTTAGAACTGCCTCAAAGAGCAACCACAACCCATGTTTGCAGTATAAATAAGAAAAATATCACGGATTTTAGTCAGAAAAGAAGCCATTTTGGAGATGTGAAAAAAATGCTCTTTGCCGCACGGGTGCGTTGTCATGATGTGTTCCCATTTTGACAATTTCGGGTGTGCCCTGACGCTAGAGGTTGTGCCGAAGTTATTTTTAGCACAGTGTTCCGAAAAAATAGCATCCTTTTGTAGCAAGGATTACAACACAGAACTGAAAACCATGAAATGTAAATGATTGTTCTAGTTTCTGCTAGTTAAGCATCAGTTTCGGCGAGTTAAGCCTCATCAGTGACCCTATATGTTCTGAATTTCGCAGTGAAATAAATGATCTCAAAGGACTGGTATGCCACTTAAGATATAAACAAATACATTTTTTGTGGTTGTTTATTCATTACGAAAACATGCCTATACAAATACATTGTAAATTTTACCGCCGAAAAAAATGCAAATTTTAAGACGAAAAATTGTGATATTTTTCTTATTTCTCCACAAAATATGGTTTGTGGGTACCCGTTAGAACCGCCTCATCGAGGCGGTTCTAACGAGTACACACAATCTATATTTTAGAGCAGAAATAACAAAAATAAGATTTACCCCTGATAACCCTAGTTTTACTATATAAAAGTGGGGTTCGAAGGGGTCAAAATTATATAGGCGTGTTTTCGTGATGAGTCCGCCATCCCTTCCTGACATATCAAAAAAAAAAAAAAAAAAAAGATGATTTGGTTAGTATTTGGAATCACTTACTTCAAGATTCTTCCCATCTTCTCCCTTCTTCGGAAAAATCACGTTTTATATGTCGAATGATTTTTTCAGATTGGGGTATGTTTGCTCGATGGTTATGAATATCTGCCAGTATCTTGGCAGCTTAATCTAGTGGAAAGATACAGTCACTTAAACTGGTAATACAATACAAGCAAACGTACTACGTAACCACAATTTCATACGAAATTTGGAAATGGATAGCTTAAAGACAAAACACTTGAGTACCTACTCATTACGCAAACACGCCTATACAAATACATTGCCACCTTTATCGCCGAAAAAAAATGAAAATTTTATAATGAAAAATTGTGATATTTTTCTTATTTCTGCTCCAAATATAGATTGTGGGTACTCGTTAGAACCGCTTCATCGAGGCGGTTCTAACGAGTACCCACAATCTATATCTTAGCGCAAAAATAAGAAAAATAAGGTATACCCCCGGAAACCCCAGTTCTACTATATAAAAGTGGGGTTCAAGGGGGTCAAAATTACATAGGTGTGTTTTCGTGATGTGTATGAAATATAGTCAGCCTCGATAGCGCAGTGGTTAACGCGTTCGACATATGATCGAGAGGTTGTGCTTTCGAATCCGGCCACCGGCATCGAGGTGTGTCCTAAGCATCACGAAAACACACCTATATAATTTTGACCCCCTTGAACCCCACTTTTAAACGGTAGAACTGTGGTTGACAGGGATCAACCTTATTTCTCTTTTTTTTTCTGCTCTAAAATATAGATTGTGTGTACTCGTCGAGGCGGTTCTAATGAATACAAACAATGTATATTTTGAGCAGATATAAGAACAAGAGGCCCATGGGCCACAATGCTCACCAGAACTCAGGCGGACACTGCCCACTGGCAGCCATGTATGGTTTCAGGTTTTAATTTATTGATTATAAAGTCTCCCAAACAAACACCCATTTCAAAATGAGCACCCATGTGGACTCTGTATATGAAATATTAGGCCTTTTATGAGGAGGAAGGATGAGACATGGACACAACAGAGCCCTGAATGTTATCACTGAATCCATCTTATCATAAGGCACATGAATATATATGGTTTAGGGATGTGTACTGTTCCTGAGATATAAGGCCTTTTAAGCTGCGAAGGGATTGGAGCATAGCCCTGGCAGACCCCAGGAAAGCCATGTTTGTTGTCGCTGAATGTGTCTTATAATAAGGACCAAGAAAATATATTGTTTAGGGATGGGGATATGAACAGTTTCCAAGATATGAGGCCCTCTTATGAAATGATGAGGAGAGGAATGGCCCCTGTGGACCACCAAGTTTGTGTGACTGAATGTGTCTAATCATAAGAAACAAGAATATATATGATTATGAGGTGGGGATCTTAATGGTGTCTGAGATATATGGCCTTTTATGAAGTAGAGGCGTGGGCCATGGCATCAGCATGTTGCCCTAGCACATAGACGCATTGATGTGAGTGAATGAGTCTTATTATAGGGAACACAAATATACATATTTTAGGGGTGGGGATCTGAACAGTTTCTGAGATATATTGCATTTTATGAAGTGGAAGTGTCGGGCATAGCCCCAGCACACCCCCAGAGACCCCTAGGTTGGTATCACTGAATGTGTCTCATCATAAGGAACAAGAATATATATGGTTTAGGGGTGGGGGTTCTGAATGGTTTCTGAGATATTGAGCCTTTTACGAAGTGGAGGGGGTTGGGCATGGCCCGGGCACATCTCAGAGGACCCCCAGGTTGGTTTCAATGAATGCGTCTTATCATATGAAACAAGAATATATATGGTTTTGGGATGGGGATCTGAATGGTTTCCGAGACGTATCACCTTTTATGAAGTGGAGTTGTCGGGCACAGCCCCGTGCGGCCCGGGAGACCCTTAGATTGGTATCACTGAATGCGTCTTATCATAAGTAACAAGAATTTATATGCTTTAGGGGTGGGGATCTGAACGGTTTCTGAGATATTGGGCTTTTACTAAGTGCAGGGGGTGGGGCATAGCCCTGGCACATCCTAGGGGACCCCCAGATTGGTGTCACTGAATGCGTCTTTTCATAAGAAACAAGAATATACATGGTTTTGGGGTGGGGATCTGAAGGGTTTCCGAGATATATCACCTTTTATGAAGTGGAAGGTTGGGGCATAGCCCTGGTGCGGCCTGGGAGATCCTTAGGTTGATATCACTGAATGCATCTTAACATAAGGAACAAGAATTTATATGGTTAAGGGGTGGGGATCTGAACGGTTTCTGAGATATTGGGCCTTTTATGAAGTGGAGGGGTCGGGCATAGCCCCCGTGCGGCAAGGGAGACCCTAAGGTTGGTATCACTGAATGTGTCTTATCATAAGGAACAAGAATTTAAATGGTTTAGGGGTGGGGATCTGAACGGTTTCTGAGATATTCAGCCTTTTACGAAGTGGAGGGGGTGGGGCATTAGCCCCGCCACATCCTAAGGGACCCTCAGATTGGTGTCACTGAATGCGTCTTATCATAAGAAACAAGAATATATATAGTTTAGGGGTGGGGATCTGAATGGTTTCTGAGATATATGGCATTTATGAAGTGGAAGGGTGGGGCATGGCCCCAGCGCACCCCAGAGAGACCCCAATGTAGGTATCACTGAATGTGTCTTATCATAAGGAACAAGAATATATATGGTTTAGGGGTGGGGATCTCAATGGTTTCCGAGATAAATGGCATTTTATGAAGTGGAGGTGGGGGGGAGGGGCATGTCCCCGGCACATCCCGGGGGACCCCCAGGTTGGTGTCACTTCATGCATCTTAGCATAAGGAACAAGAATATAATATAGTTTAGGGGTGGGGATCTGAATGGTTTCTGAGATAAATGGCATTTTATGAAATAGAGGGGGCAGGGCATGTCCCCGGCACATCCCGGGGGATCCCCAGGTTGGTGTCACTTAATGCATCTTATCATAAGGAACAAGAATATATATGGTTTAGGGGTTGGGATCTGTAAGGTTTCTGAGATATAAGGCATTTTATGAAGTGGAGGGGGGTGGGGCATGGCCCCGGCACAACCTAGGGGACCCCCAGGTTGACATAAAAGCATATGGCTGAGAGAAGTTTACTCAAGGAACATGTTTATGTAAGTTTTGTCAAAATATCTGCAATGACTTGGCAGTAAATGCCATTTTTCAGTTTTCCCCATTATAAGTCAATGGAAACTCTAAGTTGCCATAGCAACAAAACTAAAAGGCCAAATTTCATAAAAAACACATAACCTGTAAAGGCAAATATGGTGAATATTTTCATATAGTCTCAGCCTCCTAGAGCATATGGTTTCTGAGGAGATGATTTTTTAAGTATTTTTTGTCTATTTTTTTATTTTGGTTTCCATGACAACCAACAAAAATGAGCAGAAGGCCTAAAATCATACGGCAGATAGTAGATCGCCTATGAAACATTTCTTTGAAAGTTTTGTCAAAATATCTGCAGAGGCTTGGCAGTAAATGCAATTTTTCTATTTTCCCCATTATAAGTCTATGGGCACTCTAAGTTGCCATAGCAACCAAACTAATGGGCCGATTTTCATTAAAAACACAAACTTTCAATCCCCCTGCCTAAGGATGCTACAGATGAAATTTGGGCTGAATCGGCCCAGTGGCTTCAGGGGAGATGTCGTTTGAAAATACTGACGAAGACGCAGACGCAGACGACGCAGACGCAGACGTAGACAACGACGGACAACTGCCTATCCTATAAGCTCCCCCGGAGCCTTCGGCTCTGGTGAAGTAATAAAGGGTCTGGGGCTTGGCCCGAACACACCCAAGGAACCCGCAAATTGTTGTCACTGAAAGTGTCTAATCACAAGGAGCAACAATATATATGGTTTAGGGGGTGGGGATGTTAACTGTTTCTGAGATATTGGGCCATTTTTTAAATGGAAGGGTTGGGGTATGGTCTCAGCACAACAAAGGGACCCACATGTTGTTGTCACTGAATGCATCTTATCACAAGGAACAAACATATATATGGTTTGGGGATGAGGATCTGAATGGTTTGTAAGATATATAACTTTTTATGAAATGAAGGGGGTGGAGCATGGCCCCTGCACAACCTAGGGGACCCTCAGAGCACCCAAGGGACCCACAGGTTGGTGTCACTGAATACATCATATCGCAAGGAACAATAATATATATGGTTTAGGGGTGGGGATCTGAATGGCTTGCAAGATATATGGCCTTTTCTGAAATGAACGGGGTGGGGCATGGCCCCGGCATAACCTGGAGGACCCACAGGTGGGTGTCACGGAAAGCGTCTTATCACAAGCAACAAGAATATATATGGTTTTGGGGTGGGGATTTGAATGGTTTGCAAGATATATGACCTTTTCTGAAAAGAAGGTGGTGGGGCATGGCCCCGGCACAACCTGGGGGACCCACAGGTTGGTGTCATTAAATGCGTCTTAACACAGGGAACAAGAATATATATGGTTTGAAGGTGGGGATCTGAACGGTTTGCAACATATATGGCCTTTTCTGAAAAGAAGTGGGTGGGGCATGGCCCCAGCACAACCTGGGGCACCCTCAGGTTGGCATAAAAGCATATGGCTGAAAGAAGTTTACTCAAGGAACATTTCTATAAAAAATTGTCTAAATATCTGCAACGGCTTGGCAGTTAATGCCATTTTTCAATATTCCCCATTAAAAGTCAATGGAAACTCTTAAGTTGCCATAGCAACCAATCTAAAAAGCCGAATTCCATAAAAAACACAAAACCCGTTGAGGCTAATATGGAGAATTTTTTCAGTAAGTCTCAGCCTCATAGAGCATATGGTTCGTGAGGAGATGATTTTTAAGTATTTTTTTTTTCTATTTTTTGCATTTTGGTTTCCATGGCAACCATTAAAATTGAGCAGTAGGCCTAAAATCATATGGTAGATACTAGATTGCTTAAGGAACATTTCTATGAAAGTTTTGTTCCAATATCTGCAATGGCTTGGCAGTTAATGCCATTTTTCAATTTTCCCCATTATAAGTCTATGGGAGCTCTAAGTTGCTATAGCAACCAAACTAATGGGCCAATTTTCATAAAAAACACAAACTTTCAATCCCCCAGCCCAAGGATGCTACAGATGAAATTTGGACTCAATCGGCCCAGTGGCTTCAGAGGAGATGTCGTTTGAAAATGTTAACGCCAGACGACGACGACGACGACGACAACGACGGACAACTGCCTATCCTATAAGCTCCCCCGGAGCCTTTGGCTCTGGTGAGCTAAAAATATCACTATTGTTCATCCTACAATTTTCATTTTTGTTCGGCAATAACGGTTACACTGTGTCTGTATAGGTATGTTTTCGTAAAGGGCAAGACACGTAATGACACTACCCCACGCCACCAAGGTGTAAATGGGTTGCCGTGATGTAAAAGCCACTGCCTCTCTCTTTTGCGCGCGTCCCTGGAGCGTTCGTCTCTGGTGAGCTAATAAAGGGGTGAGGAACAGCCTCTGTGGACCACACAAATTGGTGTGACTTTTTTTTTTTTTTTTTTTTTTTTGGGGGGGGGGGGGGGTGGTTTTGGGTTTTACGGCCCTTTCAAGATTATTTCACTCATATCGAGCCGATCGTTAAGCATAGGTGGGCGAAAACCGGAGTACCCGGAGAAAAAACACATGACCTTCCATTGCAGAACTTGGCGTCTCACACGTGGCTCGAGCGAGGCTCGAACCTACGGCGGTGAGAGACCTAATGACTGATAGTCAGCGCTCTTATCCATTAGGCCATGGAGGCCCAAATTGGTGTGACTGAATGTGTCTAATTATAAGGAACAATAATACATAGGATTATGGGGTTGGGATCTGAATGGCTTCTATGATATATGGCATTTTATGAAATGATAGGGTACATCGGCCCCAGCTAAAAAACACCGTGGGTTGGTGTGATTGAATGGGCCATAGCATAAGGAACAAGAAAATATATGGTCAATGGGTGGGGATCTAAACGGTTTCTGAGATATACAGATTTTTTATGAAGAGGAGGGGTGGGGCATGACCCTAGGGCCCCCATGTTGGTGTCACTGGCTGTGCCTTATCATAAAGAACATGAATATATATCGTTTAGGGGTGGGGTTCTGAACAGTTTCTCAGATATGTGCCCTTTTGCGAAGTGGAGGGATGGTACATGGTCCTAGCACTACCCAGGATACCCACAGGTTGGTATCATTGAATGTGTCTTATCATAAGGAACAAGAATATATATGGTTTAGGGGTGGAAATCTGAACGGTTTCTCAGATATTAGACTATTTTTAAATAAAGGGGGTGGGGCTTGGCCCGAGCACACCCAAGGGACCCGCAAATTGTTGTCACTGAATGTGTCTGATCACAAGGAGCAACAATATATATGGTTTAGGGGGTGGGGATGTTAACTGTTTCTGAGATATTGGGCCATTTTTTAAATGGAAGGGTTGGGGTATGGTCTCAGCACAACGAAGGGACCCACATGTTGTTGTCACTGAATGCATCTTATCACAAGGAACAAACATATATATGGTTTGGGGGTGAGGATCTGAATGGTTTGTAAGATATATAACTTTTTATGAAATGAAGGGGGTGGAGCATGGCCCCTGCACAACCTAGGGGACCCTCAGAGCACCCAAGGGACTCACAGGTTGGTGTCACTGAATACATCATATCGCAAGGAACAATAATATATATGGTTTAGGGGTGGGGATCTGAATGGCTTGCAAGATATATGGCCTTTTCTGAAATGAACGGGGTGGTGCATGGCCCCGGCATAACCTTGAGGACCCACAGGTGGGTGTCACGAAATGCGTCTTATCACAAGCAACAAGAATATATATGGTTTTGGGGTGGGGATTTGAATGGTTTGCAAGATATATGACCTTTTCTGAAAAGAAGGTGGTGGGGCATGGCCCCGGCACAACCTGGGGGACCCACAGGTTGGTGTCATTAAATGCGTCTTAACACAGGGAACAAGAATATATATGGTTTGAAGGTGGGGATCTGAACGGTTTGCAACATATATGGCCTTTTCTGAAAAGAAGTGGGTGGGGCATGGCCCCAGCACAACCTGGGGCACCCTCAGGTTGGCATAAAAGCATATGGCTGAAAGAAGTTTACTCAAGGAACATTTCTATAAAAAATTGTCTAAATATCTGCAACGGCTTGGCAGTTAATGCCATTTTTCAATATTCCCCATTAAAAGTCAATGGAAACTCTTAAGTTGCCATAGCAACCAATCTAAAAAGCCGAATTCCATAAAAAACACAAAACCCGTTGAGGCTAATATGGAGAATTTTTTCAGTAAGTCTCAGCCTCATAGAGCATATGGTTCGTGAGGAGATGATTTTTAAGTATTTTTTTTTTTCTATTTTTTTGCATTTTGGTTTCCATGGCAACCATTAAAATTGAGCAGTAGGCCTAAAATCATATGGTAGATACTAGATTGCTTAAGGAACATTTCTATGAAAGTTTTGTTCCAATATCTGCAAAGGCTTGGCAGTTAATGCCATTTTTCAATGTTCCCCATTATAAGTCTATGGGAGCTCTAAGTTGCTATAGCAACCAAACTAATGGGCCAATTTTCATAAAAAACACAAACTTTCAATTCCCCAGCCCAAGGATGCTACAGATGAAATTTGGACTCAATCGGCCCAGTGGCTTCAGAGGAGATGTCGTTTGAAAATGTTAACGCCAGACGACGACGACGACGACGACAACGACGGACAACTGCCTATCCTATAAGCTCCCCCGGAGCCTTTGGCTCTGGTGAGCTAAAAATATCACTATTGTTCATCCTACAATTTTCATTTTTGTTCGGCAATAACGGTTACACTGTGTCTGTATAGGTATGTTTTCGTAAAGGGCAAGACACGTAATGACACTACCCCACGCCACCAAGGTGTAAATGGGTTGCCGTGATGTAAAAGCCACTGCCTCTCTCTTTTGCGCGCGTGAAAACACCCGGAATGAGTGTTCAAGAGTGATTCAATAAGCTTGAAGCTTTCATCGCAATCGAACTAAAATAAATTAGCATAAGGCTCTCACTCGCTGAAATGTAATAAACGAGCCGTCGGTGAGTTTCATTAATTTCAATCGGAATTACCACGTACTCCTGGGTTTTAGAACCCCGAAAATCCAGGTATGGACATTTTAGTCCCTCCAGAACAACAGCTCTGTTTATTTTCATTTGTCAAAATGAACTTCAATAAATCTCAGGTTCACACTGATAAGCCTCACTAATTGCTTAAGCATATGGCAACAACAAAAAAAATCAGTTTTGCAAACAGTGCCGGCCCAGATCAGACGCCGCAGAACGCGGCGTCTGATCAGGGCCTGCACTGTTTGCCAATTGCCCGTTTTGGGGTTTCTGGTACAAAATGAACAGGTGTGTATACCTTTACTAGGATAAACATTTCAGTCTGGTACTGCACTGTCTAATTTTAAACCTCTAGCATGCTTGGCTGTAAAATTCTCTGAATAAATCAGAATTAATTACAACTTCATGCCATTATTTCTATACCAGCAAGGCAACAGCTGTCATATTGTTGATAAATTCTTCTGCTCAGTCTGAGCAACTATTTGGGAGTTATACGCAGGAGTAGAGTGTAAGTTTCTTTTCATTACACCAGGATAACAAGTCCTTGAAATGAAAAACCCAGTAAACCCAACATTCTACGTCTCCGTTGAGGACTATATTTCATTTCGATAACAACATCCGGGTGACATAGTGCGTTCGTTCATATCCCGAAAACGGTTACTTTTCTGATGAAATTTTGTCACATTTTACTTATTTATACACCAAACATAGGTTCTGGGGGCTCGTTAGAACGCCTCAATGAGGCGGTTCTAACGAGCACCCTCAACCTATGTCTTAGAGCAGAAATAAGAAAATAATGTTCACATCCGTAAACTCCAGTTTTCTCTACATAAAGTGGGGTGAAGAGGGACGTTCATTACACAGACTTGTTTTTCGTGATGGCAAGCCTACTCTCACAGACAATCGACCTTAATCGATCTTAATTTTGAATAATAAACTCGCTTACTAATACACAACCGCATTTTTCAGTAGAACTTCGATGGCTCGAACAGCGATGGCTTATTTCCCATGACTGGGTCGAAACGTGTTTGAGTCTCTAAGAAATTCCTATACTAAAGAAGTAGTACGAGATGATTAAGGAGATTTTCAACTTTTATCTTGCAAATATATCCCGTGTGTACTCATTAGAATCGCCTCGATGAGGCGATTCTAATGAGTAAACGCAACATACATTTTTATCATAGAACACCGAGAGATTTCCCAAAATTAACTCCGATATGCCACCTGACTGTAATCCTCAGTGGCTCGAACTGCCCCTGTCTCGGAACAGATTTTCGAGGTCCCAAAGGTGTTCAAGCCATTGAAGTTTGACTGTATATAAATTTCAAGCGTTGTTCAGATGATTTTCTTTTTTCTATTCCGAACATAGATTACGGGCTCTCATAAGAACCGCCGGCTGCCGCCCATCGGGGCTTGAAGAAATAGATGGGCTGCATGATGCTTCCACGCAGAGCTGAATCCGACCGCACACGAGTACTGGTAAACGGCTTAGAGGATCAAAGTCTGTCCAGGCAAAGCGGTGCGAGTCGGCCCGCCCATGCTTATAAACCATATTGGTTTAATTGGGCGACAGGGCTTGAGATGTCATTTCAATTTCGGGTAAAAGTCCCACAAAATTGGAAGCAACTTCTCCAAAATGACCTTTACAGTGTTGCGGACGGGGGACGTTAAACCTCAAATCAATCAAAGAAACAAATTCGTTAGAACCGCCGTATTGAGACGGTCCTAATGCGAGCCCAAGCAGAAATAAGGAAACCAATGTGTCCCCCTGTAGCGCCCCCTCCCCACCCCCATTTTTTCTCCATACAAAGTGGGGTTTAAACAGCTGTTTCATTACGCTGACTTGTTAACTTGATGATTCAATCATATACTCGTTCTGTCGGTAATTAGTAATGCTGACATGATTAATCGGATAATCGGTTAATGGATTGATACATTCCACTAAAATGATTATTGTTACTGATCGGATAATAATCGATTATTTGATAAGTATAATTCTCTACCCAAAGTTGTGTCTAAAATAGCAGAATGGGTGGCAAACGGTGCAGACCATGATGAGACGCCGCAGAACGCGGCGTCTCATCTTGGTTTACACTGTTTGCTCACGCCTGACTGTCCGAAAACATACAATAAAGTATAACATATGGTAAGCAGAGGGCCAGACTGGTAAAATAATGATACTACGTTCAGTGATTACACAGCGATCATCGATCGCAATGACATCACCGATAATCGATTATCGTTTCAACTCTGATATACAGCCCTTGTAATCAGGAAAAAAACAACTAACAACACCATTTGTACCTGAGAAGAACCCAGGAAAACTATTCCGTAATTAACCCCGGTGCCTCTTATATTTCTTAAGAAGGTAGTTATCCAGTTTTGATGTTTATTTGTATTGGCCTTAACGACCAAGTCAACATTATTTAGGGGTCACATGTGAGACGCCAAGTTCTGCAACGGAAGGTCAGGTGGTTTTACTCCGGGTACTCCGGTTTTCGCCCACCTCTGATTAATGATCGGCTCGATATGAGTGAAATAATCTTGAAAGGGCCGTTAAACTGAAAAAACAACAACACTATTTAGGTCATATTTGAGCCGGTCAGGTTACATATCCACACATTTCCTGGACAAGCTTATACGTAAGCGGTTAACCAGTATAGTACATATTCTTTCGCCAGAAACTGACAACTGCCCTTCTTGAATCACTGGAAGGGAGAGCATGACCATAGAAAAGATTTCATGATCAATCTCCATGAAGGAATATTGACGACCGTGGCAGGTATCGAACCCGCGCCCTCCTGATCCAGTTTTAATGTCATGTTGACGGGCACGCTGCATTCTGTGACATATGATCAGACTATATCGTTTTCAAGGAAACGTTAGAACAATGCGGGACAACAAAAATGTAATTTTATGACCGTATCATTTGAACAAGACACCCATATAAGCTTACAAGTATCTTTCGTACAATTTACTACCCAAAGTTGTGTCTAAAATAGCAGAATGAGTGGCAAAAAGTGCAGACCATGATGAGACGCCGCAAAACGCGGCGTCTCATCTTGGTCTACACTGTTTGGTCAGGCCTGATTGTCCGAAAACATACAATAAAGTATAACATATGTTAAGCAGAGAGCCAGACTGATAAAACCTTCAGTGATTACACATCGATTATCGATCGCAATGGCATCACCGATAATCGATGAATGCGTATGGGTTCGAAAAAAAAAACAACAACAACTACAAAAAAAAAAAAAAAAAAAAAAAAAACAGAAAAAAACAAAAACGAATTGCGTTCGGTTCGATCGGTGCGGGCATCACGAGGGTTTGAAACGACTACACCTAGAAACCATACAAACAGGCACATGACGCAGTTCTGACGCCACATCAACGTCGATGTAACGTCATTATGTATATATAACGTCACCTCTACGTCGGCGCGACGTTGTACCGACATTGATTTTACGTTGTCGAGGTGAAGTATGCCTGCTGGGATACAAATAAAGGTTCGAATTCTTGCGTACTATATTTTTATTCCAAATCTTTTACGTCTTTTGTATTCACTGAACCGGATCTCCTTTGTATTGTCAAGACAAATACTGATGAAATATTACGCACTATAAAAAGTGTTTCGTGGGGCCCTGTCCACGGGTCTTTGAGAAAGAGCTTAAATCGACCGCACCTGGTTAGGGAACCGCTTAGTTCTAATCTGTTTAGGCAAAGTGGTGCGAGTCGGTCCATCTTTTTAGTTTTATTGGGCGGTAGGGCTTGAGTTGTCATTTCATCTCAATATCGGGTAAGAGTCCCACAACGTCTCAGAAATGACCTAAATAGTGTTGACGGGGGCGTTAAAAACATCCTGTAAAAGTATTTTTGTCTCCCATGTCAACAGGGGTGCAAATTCTTTCCTTCAAGAGAAGACCCCATAGAGTTTATAAATATTATGGTACCAATTGCATTACGCAAACACGCCTATACAAATACATTGCCACCTTTATCGCCGAAAAAAATGAAAATTTTAAGATGAAAAATTGTGACATTTTTCTTATTACTGCTCAAAATATAGATTGTTGGCACTCGTAAGAACCGCCTCGATATTTTTCTTATTACTGCTCAAAATATACATGAACATTGTGGGCACTCGTTAGAACCGCCTCATCGAGGCGGTTCTAACGAGTACCCACAATCTATATTTTAGAGCAGAAATAAGAAAAATAAGGTATACCCCCGGAAACCCCAGTTCTACTATATAAAAGTGGGGTTCAAGGGGGTAAACATTATATAGGCGTGTTATGGTGATGGAAAGATATTGTGACAACGTATTCACATGTGAAATATGAATATTTTTTACCAATTGAAAGTAACGGCCAATGTTAAAGTTTTTAAAAAGTTGGTCAAGTGTCAAGGTCAAGCACACGATGTCAAAAGTTATATATAGTATTACTGGAAAGGTATTGTGACAAGAAATGCACATATGAAATAACACAGCCTTATCACTTACCATTCAAATTAAAGTTTTTTTGCAGACAAACAGATAAACAGACGGACAGTAAGACCAACAACTATATGCCCCCGAATATTTTATTCCTGGTTGGGTGGGGGATAAAATGGATTTTCCCTTAATTGCAACAATTGATCATTCACAACAGGAAATGAAAAAAGGCTAACACTTTAATTAAAAAAGAAGCTCATCAGAGTAGGACGACTTGAACTTCTTCAACTATTGATGTTAGTCCAACACCTTCCAAAGCTATTGTTCTGTAAACTTTCATTTATTCTCTAAATTAGGGGGCGATCGTAACCCCCCCCCCACCACCACCACCACACACACACACACACAAATGGATTAGAAGTGTTGGACAAGTACGTGTTTTTTGTGTATGTTTTGTTTTTCATTTATCCATATGGATTCATAATTCGAAGATTTTTGATTGAATTGAGGTTTTACGTAGAGGACAATAGCATTTTGGAGTCGTTGCTTCAAATTTTGTGGGACTTTCTTCTGACATTGAGATGAGATGGCATCCAAAGATCTTCCGCCACCAATATTGATAAGGGTACACTAGTATATTTTTGCGGGCGTTGCCTCTCTTTAGGTAATTCATTGTGAATATCGGGGCAATTTGGTAAAATATTTCACCCTACCAAGAGAAAAAAGGTCCTACACGTTCTACGTATTACAGCCAAACCTCAGTTGGCTCGAACACCTTTTTGACCATGGACAATTGTTTGAGCTAGGGGTAGACTGGGTCACTGAGGGTAAATGATAGCACCAGGTAATGAGACGTATCGATCTTCTTGACATTACAATAACTCGCCCGTACGACATAGTGCATTTTTCACATCTCCAAAATGGTCATTTTTCTGAAGAAAATCCGTGATATTTTTCCTATAAAAACTGCAAACATTGGTTGTTGGTGCTCGTTAGAACCGCCTCATTGAGGCGGTTCTAACGAGTACCCACAACCTATGTCTTGGAGCAAAAATAAGAAAAAAAAAATGTTTACCCTCGTAAACCCCATTTTTCTCTATATCAAGTGGGGTATGGGGGTGTTCATTTCACGGACTTGTTAGCATGATGATATGAAGGTATGTCGTGTGTAATCATTAGAATCGCCTCATTGAGGCGATTCTAATGAGTACACACAACATATTATTTCAAGAAGAAAAAAAAAAAAAAAACACTCAATAAACTAACTTATATCAAATGGCATTTTTCATATCATACCCCATATCAGCCCGAGACCCCCATAACAGCCTGATGTAGGGCATGATGTAAAAAATAATATCATTCGTTAGATGTTGCACTGATGAGTTAGGAGGCCTTCATCCGGATTGAACAAATTATTTGACTTAATCGCGACGGAATTAAGGGCGAGGATTGTGGCCACGTAAAATCGATTTAAGCCCCCCAGTGGAATTCGTTTCCGCTGACCGTACCAAGGCGTTTCATTTTGGTTTTGATTTGTCTTTGCGTGTTTGTGTCGCTTATATTATTTTATTTTGGACAGACTATTGGCCATTTCGTGGGAAGGTAGCTGTCCTTTTGGCTTTCCGCTGTTTGTCTTTCCGTTGTTGCTTCATGTTTGTGCTTCTTTCCCTTTGGTGTCTCTGATGGGAGCTGTGGTTGATTGTATCGATTCCTGACCATTGCCTCTGTTTCTATTTTTATCATATATTTTCCAAACTGTTTTCATTTAAAAAGTGTTGAATAATGGTTTGTATGTTTGAAGCCCTTCTAAAAACAAAGCAAATTTTCAGGGGAAAAACAAAGCAAAAGTTGGCTTTGTTTAAACTTTTCTAAATGACAAGACAGTTCAGTTAATCAAAATTTATAAATTCCAGGTAGATGCTTTACATGTATGTCGTCCAAACAACCTGCACTATACAGATGGCAAACAGGACCATTTTTGTTTGTTTGTTTGATTTGAGGTTTAACGTCCCCGTCAACACTTTAAAGGTCATTTTGGAGACGTTGCTTCCAATTTTGTGGGACTTTTACCCGACATTGAGATGAAATGACATCTCAAGCCCTGTCGCCCAATGAAATCAATAGGGTTTCATAGCATGGGCGGTCCGCCTCGCACCGCGTTCCTGGACAGGCTTAGATCCTGTATGCGGTTTACCACTACTAGTGTGCGGGCTGGATTCAGCTTTGCGTGGAAGGATCATGCAGCCCATATATTTCTTCAAGCCCCTATGGGCGGGGGGCAAAACAGGACCAGTACGGCTAAAAGAGGGCCAGTATGGAACAAGAGGGTCAATACGAGAAAAAGGGGGCTAATATAAAAAAGGGCCAGTAAGACTCCTAATTACTTGACTTGCTCGGAGGTCATCCGTATTAACACCACGTCGACCAATATTAACCTGAGGTTAAGTGATATTAGGCTGAGGTCAAAAATCAATATTCATGATTTTGTCAGATTGTGTCCTGTATTGTTCGGAGGTCATCCGTATTAAAACTGATGTTAACATGCGGAACCTGCGGAACCCAGGAAGGGACATGATTTTTTTATGTTGTGCGAACAAGATATTATCTTGTCGGACAAGATAATATGTTGTGCGGACAACAAAGTTTATCTTGTGCAGACACAATATTATCTTGTGCACATATTATCTTGTCGGCACATATTATCTTGTCCGCGCAAGATAATATCTTGTACGCACAAGATATTAAGTAATGAGAAACAGATAATATCTTGTCCGCACAAAATCTATGTTGTGCAGACAAGATATTATCTTGTGCGGACAAGATAAAATCTTGTTCGCACAACTGAATATCTTGTGCGGACAAGATAATATCTTGTCTGCACAAGATAATATGTTGTCCGCACAAGATTAGATTAGACTAGATTAGATAATATCTTGTGCGCACAAGATAATATGTTGTGCGGACAAGATAATAGGTTGTCCGCACAAGATAATTTCTTGTGCGTACAAGATAATATGTTGTCCGGACAAGATAATATCTTGTCCGCACAAGATAATATCTTGTGCGCACAACTTATAAAATAAAAAAATAATGTCCCTTCCAGGGTTTCGCAGGAACCCGGGAAGGGGCATGATTTTATTTTAATATGTTGTGCGAACAAGATATTAAGTTTTGCGAACATTCAAGATATATTCTTGTGCGGACAAAATAATATGTTGTGCGCTCTAGATAATATCTTGTGCGGACAACAAAATTAATCTTGTGCGGACAACATATTATTTTGTGCGCACAAGATAAAATCTTGTTCGGACAACATCATCTTGTTTGCACAACATAGATATTGGGAAGTTGTGCGAACAAAATATTATCTTGTGCGGACAAGATAATTTCTTGATCGCACAACTTAATATCTTGTGCGGACAAGCTAATATGTTGTTCGGACAAGATAATATACTTTTGTTGTCCGAACAAGATATTTGCACAAGATAATATCTTGTGCGCGAAATATAATATCTTGTCTGAACAAGACAATATCTTGTCCGCACAAGATATTATTTTGTCCGCACAACTTATAAAATAAAAAAAAAATCATGTCCCTTCCCGGCTCCGTATAAAAATCAATAATCATGCTTTTTAATCGTGTCAGTTAAAAAAATTGTCATTAATCAAGTAATTCCGTATTGTCCCAGTTACAGATCCTCGATCTCCTGCATTGGCCTCGGCCTTTGGCATCGGGCCAATACAATAGACCTCGGACCTGTAATTGGGCCAAAACGAAATTACTCGATTAATAACATCATATACTGACGGGAAATAGAAACTATACACTTTAAAATTGTCTCGCCTGACAAAACAAGTGGACAATTCAGTCAAAAAATTACTGATTAAGGTCTTGACTAACTATAGACATGAATCCTGTAAAAAATTAAAGAAAACCTGGTGTTCACAATAGAAGTTTTCTTGGAAAAAATGTAAAAAGTGCATTTTTCACAAAATCCGAAGTAATCGAATTTTGACTTCAAATTGTTTGCGTAAAGGTAACAAGTGAGAAGCAAGGAACAAAAAAGAACATAGCATCTAAAAATGATAGAGAAACAAACATTTTATTGAAATCTCAAAACTGCTTTTTTCAGAGAAATTTTCAAAACAATGTTTCAAGCCAAACATCGACCAAAACGTACCTTAAATCATTTTAGCATCTTCAGTTGTTTTATAAATATTGATAAAAACAAAAGCCGCAATCAGAACTGCCTACTTTTCGCTCACTTCCGGTGGTTTGGTCAAATTTTTAAAGGTCGATAACATTTCAACCATTGTGAAAATTGTCATTTTGTAAACAATATTACAAACGTTAGATGATGCGTAATATACTGGTAAAACTGGAAATTACATTCGCGATACAAAGTACAGAGGACCCGCGTTGTAACGACATTCGTTATAACGGGAAAACTCGTTATAACGACACTTTCAATGGAACGAATTCTTAGGTCAAAGTTTAGCCTCGATTCCGAGCGGTTTGGGCTTTCCTCGGGTTTGAAATGCCCAAATCGAATCCATGGCCATGACAGATTCTTGTAATTTAATACTGCAAGAAACAAATGTTACAGACATTTGTTAGAATCGCCTCATTGAGGCGATTCTAACAGATGTCTATAACATTTGTTTCTTGGAGTAATTATGTGGAAAAGCCCTTTTTTAACCTTTCATACTCCTAACTGGGATTCTTTATAACGACAAATTCATTATACTGGCACAATAATAGGGAACAAATACTGTCGTTATAACGCGGGTCCTCTGTATTTGACTCAATGGAAACTTGATCAGCAAGATTTGGACCCTTGCTTAGAACATGTGGCTTTACCCGTTAAATCGTAGCTATTATTAAACATTTTATTCGATGAATCAGGCATGTCACTGATGATAATTTATGTAATTGGAATTCAAATTTCATTAAAAAATTTTGCCAGTGACAACTTAAAAATAAGTGTATAGTTTCTATTTCCGATGAGTATATTATTGAGTTGATTTATAAAATTGTCATTAACCAAGTAATTTCGTATTGTCTCTGTTACAGGACCTTGGTCTGCTGTATTGAGCTGGGGCCTCGGTCCAATACAGCAGACCTCGGACCTGTAACAGGGCCATCAGAAAATTATTTGGTTAATAACATTTAAGTTATTCAAGCTGTAAATTTATTGATTTCAAATCTCCATAACACGGCTAAATGTTGACATTTCGCTTTCGTAGCCTATCGCGCATGTGAGTGAGTGAGTGAGTGAGTTTTAGTTTTACGTCCCACCAACAGCTAAGGTCATACGGAGACGGGACATCGGTTTAAAGACTCATCCGAAAGTCTGGAGAAGCCCGGGATCGATCCTGCGATCCCTGGTTTACAAGGCGAGTAGCGTAACCACTGCACCACGGAGGCTTCTACTATCGCGCATGTTAAAACATTCAGGATGCATAGTATATGCTTTTTAGATGAAATGTCTCGTTTGTGCATCGCAAAACAGTGGCTACATAAAGACCGCTAAAAGCACATAGGGGCTACCCCGATGTAAATTCGTTGGTATATAGATAATATGCATGTTTTTGTGCAAAAATGACGTCATCCATACTTGTAGATTTGTTTGTTTGATTTGAGGTTTAACGTCCCCGTCAACACTGTAAAGGTCATTTTGGAGAAGTTGCTTCCAATTCTGTGGGACTTTTACCAAACATTGAGATGAAATGACATCTCAAGCCCTGTCGCCCAATGAAACCAATAGGGTTTATTAGCATGGACGGTCCGCCTCACACCGCGGTTCCTGGAGTGGCTTAGATCCTCTAAGCGGTTTACCAGTACTAGTGTACGGGCCGGATACAGCTCTGCGTGGAAGCATCATGCAGCCCATATATTTCTTCAAGCCCCTATGGGCGGGGGCCGCCATACTTGTAGAATGTCTACAAATGTTTTTCTGAGCCAAACATAGATTGTAAGTGTTAACGGGCCTCCGTGGACTAGTGTGGGTAAGAGCGCCGACTCTTTATCATCGATTGAGCTTCCACACAGGGCTGAAACCGACCACACTTGAGCACTTGTTAACCCCTTAGAAGGTCTAACCTATCAGGTAAAGTTGGGTTAGTCCATGCAAAAAAAAACAAAAAAACAACAATTCATGTATTGGTTTCATTTAGCGGCAGGACTCGAGATGATATTTCATATCTATGTCGTGTAAAAGCCCAACAAAATTAGAGGCAACGTCTCCAAAATGACTATAATAGGGGTAACACGATTCCCCGAAATCACCACCGAAATCACCGAAATCACCACAGAAATAACCGAAATCACCACTGAAATCACCACAAATCGTGATTTACCGAGGTATTCTATACTTTTCTCATTTTTGCTTTAAACATAGATTGTGGATAGTCGTTCGAACCACATAGGCGAAGCGGATCTAACGATGTCCATATATTAATTCCACAATGGTGATTTCTGTTATTTCAGTGGTGATTTCGGTTATTTCTGTGGTGATTTCGGTGATTTCGGTGACTCGGGGTGATTTCGGTGATTTCGGGGAGTCGTGATACCGCTATAATAGTATTGACGAGGCGTCAAACTGTAATTCAAACAAACAAAGCTGATAGCACTGGTGGGTAGGGCTGACTAATCGGAGCAGAAAAGATAATCGATTATCATTCCTGTCATTGCGATCGATAATCGATTAGTATTCACTGAGGATTTGGTCATCATTTTACCTGTTGTGCTTTCTGTCTGAGCATGAGTCCTTCCATATACTGTACTTTGCCATATGTATTTGTACAGACAAGCCTGAGCAAACAGTGTAGACCCAGATGAGACGCCGCAGAACGCGGCGTCTCATCTTGTTCTGCACTGTTTGCCTCTCATAAAGCTATGTTAGGCACAACTTTGGGTAATAAATTGTACTTATCAAATAATCGATTGCAAGCAAATCAGTAAACGGGCCTCTTTGGCCATTGGTTAAGAGCGCTGACTCTTGATCATTAGGTCTCTCACCGCTGTGGTTCGAGCCTCGCTCGGGTAACATGTGAGACGCCAAGTTCTGCAACGGAAGGTCAGGTGGGTTTTCTCCGCGTACTCCGGTTTTCGCCCACCTCCGATTAACGATCGGCTCGATATGAGTGAAATAATCTTGAAAGGGCCGTAAAACCAAAACCAAAAAAAAAGCAAATCAGGAACGATAATCATTTTTCTGGAATTTAACGATTAAATAATCGATTATCCGATTAATCGTGCCAGTTTTACTGGTGGGTCGATTGTCTCTGAATGATTACTGATAAAATTGCTGACTGTGGCCGTATACTGTTTCGCGTGACCTTTAACTTCCTTTTCAAGCAAACAGCGTAGACCCTGATCGGACGCCACATTCTGTGGCGTCTGATCTGTGTTGACAGTGTATGCAAAGCGATTCCAGATTCAAAACGGGCCTCCGTGGCCTAGTGGTTAAGAGCTCTTACTCTTGATCATCAGGTCTCTCACCGCTGTGGTACGAGCCTCGCTCGGGTCACATGTGAGACGCCAAGTTCTGCAACGGAAGGTTAGGTGTTTTTTCTCCGGGTACTCCGGTTTTCGCCCACCTCTGATTAATGATCGGCTCGATATGAGTGAAATAATCTTCAAATGCCCGTAAAACCAAACTAAAAAAAAATCCAGATTCAAAAGGAAACTATTGAACATTCTGAGCTTTATTGTCTACGTCCGTAGGCGTAGACATTATAGACATTGAGCTTTGACACGGAAGTACATCCATTAGTTACCAACAATGCAGGCTGACCTTTATATTTATGCAACAACAAGCATAAATTTTCACAGGTAGGAAAAACCGGCCCATAACAAGTACAAGCTTTCACAAAAAAGCCCACGCGCAGAGCTCTGGCACATTTGTACAAGCCCATATGTTACGAGATGGTGCTTATGCACAGCTAAATTATTTTAGTAGGTTTATGGCAAAGCACCGTCTCCGTATGACCTTAGCTGTTGGTGGGACGTAAAACTAAAACTCACTCACTTATGGCAAAGCAGCGCCACCGAAATATTTTAGGTGAATTACGTTAGGCAAAATATGCCGATCCACGCACAAATCGTGCACATATCATACGATGTATGGATGAGTGGTTTGTGTGGAAAGTATTTACCATACAGCTGGTCGCTATAAAGTTGATTTTTATATAGTTTGCCGAAAAAAGTCACCAACCGCCAAATTGTGCCATATATATATATATATTTTATACCAGTCACAATGTTGTGGGAGTTCGTTCTTCCTAGTATACCCAACTTTATGAAGCCTATTCTGGATTCACTTTTGAAGCCTATGTGGTGTAGTGATTATACTATTCGGTTTGCCAGCTAGGGTTCGCAGGATCGATCCCAGGCTTCTCCAAAATTCGAATGAGTCTTTAAATCGAGGTCCTGTTTCCGTATAACCCTAGATGTTGATGAGACGTAAGACTCGGACACTCGCTCATTCTAGATTCATTTAGGCTTTTATAGACTCCTTTTGTAATATATATTTATAAACGTCGGGTCACTTGTTCGATCCATAACTTTTGACTATCGGTTGTTAGAAAACCGTGGTCTCGTCTCTATATGGCATTAAGTATTGAGGAGACGGAAAATTAAGACGGTTTAACCATATCTTCATTATCAGGGCAAACTCTTAGACAAGAGCCGGTCGGGTTATCCGTGATGGTGAACCGTGATAAATTGATATCGCAAGCATGTTCATTTTGTGTGGAAATAGTTTTATCACATGACGTCGTTGATAGGTAATGGATATCGTCGTGTAATAAAAACCGTATGACCACACGTCCAATAACACTTTGGCGGGATTAAGTAACGTCATGACGACGTCCATGTCAACTATACATTGTTTTAGGAAAAATGTCAAATTTAATGGCGATAAAATCCAATTTAAAGTGGTCATATGATAAACAGGATCTTACACTCGTTGTCATTTCATATGAAATTTATGAAACTCGCCGAAGGCTCGTTTCATAAATTTCATATGAAATGACCACGAGTGTTAGATCCTCTATTTATAAAAGAAGAGTTTCGAATTCATTTTGTAATGATGCCGTTTCTGTTTAAGAAATCTGTTTGTACATCTTTGTACATGTAAAGAACGTGATTATAAGTGAGAGTATTTGGTTGCCGTGCGTTATAGCGGCCTGAGCGACATGGATGACGTCAACAGCGTCATCGACGTTGCGAAGACGGTTCTGACGTTGTGCCTACCAAATACAGAAAGAGTTTACGGAAAACAGTGTTGATCCCTATCAGACTCTAACAAATACTGTGTAGAATAGATAAAATATTCCGGTTTTTAGTTTCAAGCTGTTGTTAATGTAATGAATTTGTGAATAGCTATATTTGTGGGCGGTGTCGCGGGAAGGATGTGAAATGGAGTATGTTCTCTTTCCTGTAATTGGCAGAGATTACGCTGGGTCGTCTTGTCAGCATGGGGGTTTGCGGAATGCCGTAAACCCACATGTAACATCATATTTGTACAGGCTATATTAATTGACTATCTTGTATTGATCGGAGGTCATTCGGGTTAACAACAGGTCGACCAATATTAACTGAGGTCAAGTGAGGTCAAAATCAATAATCATGTTTTTTAATTGTGTCAATTAATAAAATTGCCATTAATCAAGTAATTTCACATTGACCCAGCAACAGGTCCTCAGTCAGCTGTATTGGCCCTCGGCCTTCGGCCTCGGGCCAATGCAGCAGACCTCCGACCTGTACCTGGGCCAATATGAAATTACTTGATTAATAACATTTTAATACAAATTGAACATCTACATACTCTCGACCACGACGGACCACTGCCTATCGTATAAGCTCGGCTCTGGTAAATAAAAGCTGATAGCACTGGTGGGTCGAGTGTCTCTGATTGATAACTGATAACCTCGCCGTCACATTACGCAAACACGCCTATACAAACACATTGCCACCTTTATCGCCGAAAAAATGAAAATTTTATGATGAAAAATTGTGATATTTTTCTTATTTCTGCTCAAAATATAGATTGTTGGCACTCGTTAGAACCGCCTCATCGAGGCGGTTCTAACGAGTACCCACAATCTATATTTTAGAGCAGAAATAAGAAAAATAAGGTATACCCCAAGGAAACCCAGTTTTACTATATAAAAGTGGGGTTCAAGGGGTCAAAATTATATAGGCGTGTTTTCGTGATGGCAACGTTTTTGGGTTAATCTTCAATTAATGTGTAGGAAGATTGTCTACTTCACTTCTCAAAAGTTTTCAGGCATCCCATTTGTTAAGATGTTACAAGCATATTGATGTTGCACATGTGCCTTTTTAAAGATGAAAAAGTACTTTTTGACATAATTGCAGCATTTGCAACTTTCACATCCCTGGGTGCAGACTGGCACTTAGAATATTGCCAAAGACAGTTAATTATATAAAATACATGTCTGGTATATACCTCTAGACATCCACATTTAATATGTGCTAAGCGTAGACCTTGCTTTTTGTCAAAGCTATACTTGAACAAATAGTTTATTTCCTGCCTAGGACATACATTAAGTGGTCAAAATGTTTTAACACGAAAAAAAACTTCCCAGCAAAGTTGTTGAGCACTTTCAATGGAATATTGTGAATTTTGATTTGAGGTTTAACGTCCCCGTCAACACTGCAAAGGTCATTTTGGAGACGTTGCTTCCAATTTTGTGGGACTTTTACCCGACATTGAGATGAAATGACTTCTCAAGCCCTGTCGCCTTATAAAACCAATAGAGTTTATTAGCATGGACGGTCCACCTCGCACCGCGGTTCCCGGACAGGCTTAGATCCTCTAAGCGGTTTACCAGTACTTGTGTGCGGGCCGGATTCAGCTCTGGTTGGAAGCATCACGCAGCCCATATATTTCTTCAAGCCCCTATGGGCGGGGGCCAAATGCAGTAAGATTAATCTGTTGTGTTGCTCCTACTTACATGTATACAGACGGCCCCCGTCCATAGGGGCTTGAAGAAATATATGGACTGCATGATGCTTCCACGCAGAGCTGAATCCGGCCCGCACACTAGTACCGGTAAACCGCTTAGAGGATCTAAGCCTGTCTAGGAACCGCCATGGCCAACTTTATCTGACATTTAATCTATTCACCTGTTCCCTGATAGTCACACTACAAGGCAATATCGGATTGTCTCCCTTTGACTGAGGCCTATAATATGTACCTGTTGTGTAATCTCAACTGTGTTATAAGCCGGCTGTGTGTGAAATCAGTTTCGCTTTTGTGACCCCGGGGGATACTGAACGAGAATCGCTCATGTCAATTGATGTCTAGTTAATTTCGGACTGGCTGTTTTGGTGTAGCCTGAGTTTATCTCCAAATAAAGTTCTGTTCTGTTTTGTCGTTACTAAAGTCTTAACAAGCGAGAAAATTACTCTTTTAAAAGTGAGCTTTTTTGTGCTTAACACTGAATATTATTGGGTCTCAAAAATCCAATGAAATATTCTGGAATGAAATATTCTACTTTATATATTAGAAAAAAGAAGAAGAAAACATTATTTTAAATAACATTGTTTAGAAATGCCACATATTCACAAGTCCATGTAATGAAAACCCCTTTAAACCCTACTTTACATAGAGAAACCCGGGGTTTAAAGGGATTGTGAGAACTCGTTGATGAGGCGGTTCTTACGAGCACCACGACCTATGATTGGAGTATAAGTAAAAGAAAGTTGCCACACATTGATTTTGTTATATATTTTTAACTTGTCATTACGATAACACACCCGTGCGTCATAGTGCATTTTTTTACATCTCCAAAATGGTCATTTTTCGGATGAAAATTTGTCATATTATCCTTATTTATACTCCAAACATAGGTTTTGGGTACTCGTTAGAACCGCCTCAATGAGGCGGTTCTAACGAGTACCCACAACCTATGTCTAGGAGCAGAAATAAAGAAAATAATGTATACCCCCGTAAACCCCAGTTTTCTCTATATAAAGTGGGGTTTAGGGGGGTCTTTATTTCACGTACTTGTTCACGTGATGTATAGAAACGCAACATGTTAAAAGGTTTGTGTTATCCACATCCCACTTTATAATAAGAAAACTGGGGTTTACAAGCTATTACAATTTCTAAGATTTGCACCAAGACATAGTAGATAACCGTTTTTGAGATGTGAATTGCCATTTTGGAGATACGAAAAAACAAAAAAAAAAAAAAAAACACTATGTCACGCGATTATGCTATATTAATGGGGCCTGTCTAAGACGCTGAAAAACCTACTGAATTCAGCTGGGTGCAGATCAGCAGAAAGGGACTAAAACGCTGATCTGCTGAAATGCTGAATGTTACTTTATTTTGTTGTTTTGGGTCACAATACTGGCCGTCCATATTGATAATATATTTATTTATAACATTTAATAATTATTGAATTTGTTTTACGCCACAGACATTAATATTTTTGTAATATCGAGTATCGGGTTGTATGCCAAAAATACATACAGTGCTTTGCTGAAGATTTCGATTTAAAAGTTTTCCAGACATATTACTGGTCGCATATTTTAAAGCAATTATATATAAGTATATATTTTCTATTGTTGTCTGCAAGGTTTAAGTACCGGCCGGTGAAATAACTGTTATATCGAGCTACATATCGAAAGGATGGTGATATAAATTTGCCCCCCCCCCCCTTAAACTCCGCTTTCATATAGTAAAACCTTGGGTTTGGAGGGGTATAAATTATTTTTCTTATTTCTGCTCAAAAACATAGATTTTGGGCACTCAACGGAACCACCTCGCCGAGGCGGTTCTAACGAGCACCCACAATCTATGTTTTGAACAGAAATCTGAAAAATACCACAATTTTTCATCTGAAAACTTTCATTGTTTAAGAAATAGATCAGCTCTAACTGTGATTTGTTGAGTAATAAATCACAGTTTGGAGGTCAGTTATAAAGTAGACAAATCACGAGCGCGTAGCGCGCGTGATTTGTCTACTTACAACTGACCGACAAACTGTGATTTATTACTCAACAAATCACAGATAAGAGCTGATCTATTTCGATTCTAACACGCTGAAAATCGGCAATAATGCTGTTGTTTCCTTCAAAATCTCACAACTTTTTGCCATTGCTAGAAGAAATCCCGCTAAAATTATCGACTGAAACACATGCATTTATATCCTTTTCTAACGTTTTCGATGCGAGAAAATGACGTTACACCGTCTAACGTCAAGTTAATCGACTAGTGACGTCATAAATTTGCAGTTTTTAATGACGTCACACGTCACGCTCTTTCGAGCTGTGATTTGTTGCAGAATAAAACACAGTTATTATGCATTGCCTATATAGGCGTGCTGTGTTAGAATTTACAATGTATATGTATAGGCGTGTTTTCGTAATGTATCCGTTAAGTCTGAGTTGTAAGCATAGAAATGCAAAGGAGATACTCTTACTTATTTTAATGCGGAAAAATATGTCGTGCCACAATAATTTCCGATTATCTATCTATCTATCTATCTATCTATCTATCTATCTATCTATCTATCTATCTATCTATCTATCTATCTATCTATCTATCTATCTATCTATCTATCTATCTAGTCTCAGTTGCTTCTTAGTAACTCAGTAAGCCTTAAATAGTACATTTATCATACCATCATTGTGTGAAAGGAGTAAAGATAAACAACTTCGCATGATACAATTCTAGTTTTTAGTTGTTCACAAATAATATTCATCTTACTTTCTTTCTTTCTTTCCTTATTTATTTATTTATTTATTTGAAATATACAAATGAAATATTGTTATATTCTCATTTATGCTGATAACACAGAGTTTGAGCACTCGTAAGAACGCCTCGTCGAGACGATTCTAATGAGGTCCAACAGTTTATGTTTTAAACAAGCAACAAGCAATAAGAATACTATATTATTCCCTTTCCCCGTGAAGAAGTATTTGTGGCGGCCTGTGCCGCAAATGTCTGTTAGCTAGTTTATATGCTTCTCTTCATTATTTTCTTGTTTCGTGCAAAACGAGTAAATCTTTTTTTTTCCTTAATTGACGATACATCTTTGACAATAACATCATCATATGCGCTCTTTCTTGCTTTCTGCTCAGGTAGATGACGCTCGTCAATATAATCGTTCATGATGGATTGTTAATCGATCAATACATTGAGTAAGCACACTTCCGACTACCTGTCGATAATCGAATTATCACCAAGTATCGTGACGCGCGCCGTTAATCTTTGCACCAACAACACAGTAGTCACTAGACCAGTAAGTGGCAACTTGACCTGTAGTTGTATTTAAAACCTAGGGACGGTAAATTAAAATAATTCAGCTAAAATGAACAATTAAGACTCCGGGTCTCATCCGAGTTTGCATTTCTTGCTAAAAAGAATCACCGATTTATCATCACGACAGCAAGTCCATGTAATGAAAACCCTCTAATCCCCATTTTATATAGAGAAAAGTGGGGCTTCGGTGGTATACATTATTTTCTACATTTCTGCACCAAAACATAGGCTGTGGGTACTAGTTAGAACATACCGCCTCAGTGAGGCTGCTGAAATGCTGAATATTACTTTTTTGTTGTTGTTGATTTGGGTCACAATACTGGCCATGCATTTAGATAATATATTTATTTACATCATTTTTTATTCAATTTGTTTTACGCCGCAGACAATGATATTGTTGTCATATCGAGTTGTACGCAAAAATTACAGAAAACAGACACTACGTTTCTGAAGATTTAGAAAGTAAAAGGTTTTCCTAGACATATGACATATTACTGGTCGCACATTTTAAAGCAATTACTGAGTTTCATGCGGACAGATCTTCATTGACACAATAATCTATCTATCTATCTATCTATCTATCTATCTATCTATCTATCTATCTATCTATCTATCTATCTATCTATCTATCTATCTATCTATCTATCTATCTATCTATCTATCTATCTATCTATCTATCTATCTATCTATCTATCTATCTATCTATCTATCTATCTATCTATCTATCTATCTATCTATCTATCTATCTATCTATCTATCTATCTATCTATCTCTCTCTCTCTCTCTCTCTCTCTCTCTCTCTCTCTCTCTATGCAAGTTGGATCGTTCATGCATATAAACCCTATTAGTGTAATTGGGTGGCAGGGCTTGAGATGTCATTTCATCTCAATGTCGGGTAAAAGTCCCACAAAATCGGAAGCAACGTATCATCGGGGCTTGAAGAAATAGATGGGCTGCATGATGCTTCCACGCAGAGCTGAAACCGACCGCACACCAGTACTGGTAAACCGTTAGAGGATCTAAGCCTGCCCAGGTAAATCGGTGTGAATCGGACCGTCCATGCTTATCAACCCTATTGGTTTCATTGGGTGACAGGGTTTGAGATGTCATTTCATATCATTGTCGGGTAAAAGTCCCAAAAAATTGGAAGCAACGTCTCCAAAATGACTTATACAGTGTTGACGGGGACGTTAAACCTCAAATCAAACAAACATGTATTTTGGATCTAAGATATAATAATAATAATAATAATAATAATAATAATAATAATAATAATAATAGATACTCATTATCTAAAGAGTACCTATTGTGCTTAGAACTTAATGCATATGATAATTTTCAATCTCTCCGGAAAGACGGTAATACAGTATACATTGCGCGCGTCTCCATTAATCGTCAGGTTTCCTGACGGTCAGTAGCCGGTATACAATACACATTACGTGTGCCATGAAAAGCGAAGTACCCGTGATGTCCCCCCCCCCCCGCCCCCCGAGTGAGCTGAAAAAATATATGGGCACAGAACCGCCAAATTGATATGGTTCTTACAGGTACATTCTACCTATGTTTTTGTGTAAAATCATACTGATTCCTGATAACCCGACTGTTTTTTATAAAGTTGGGTTTACATGCATCTTCTTTTTCACAGCATGAAAGAACACCAGAAAAAAAGGGTACACACCTTATCTTCGATCAAAAAACAGTTAAAATAAATACATACATAAGAACATTTTCTAATAATCATTAGATTATACATAAAAGAATAGAATAATAATAATAATATAATAATAATAATAATAATAATAATAATAATAATAATAATAATAATCACATTACGATAAACATCCGTGCGGCATAATGCATTTTTGATAACTCAAAAACAGTCAATTCGTCAAAGTAAACTCATCGATACTTAAAACATAGTTAGAACCGCCTCATTGCGGTGGCTTCAACGAGTACCAACAACCTATGTTTTTGAAGCAAAAATGAAAAAAAGGAATACCACAGTAAACCCCAGCTTTCTCTATATAAAGCCGTTTTTAATGAGGTGTTCATTACAACCAAGATGATAATAATGAATACAAAACAATTAACATAGGCATTAATGGCATCTTTACGTTTTTTTTTTTATTTACCAGACAGACTTCACAATAGCATTTAAATAATCAAACAATGTTACAAAAAGAAAAAAGTAATATCAAACAATTATTCCTCTGGTATTCCAGCATAACAATGTGCGAACAAGGAAACATTACCATAACACACCCGTGCGATATACTGCAATTTTTACATCTCCAAAATGGCTGCTTTTCTGACGAAAATCTGTGACATTTTTCTTATTTATACTGCAAACATAGGTTGTGGGTACTCGTTAGAACCGCCTCATTGAGGCGGTTCTAACGAGTACCCAAAACCTATGTCTTGGAGCAGAAATAAGAAAAACATTGTTTACCCCCGTAAACCCCAGTTTTCTATATATAAAGTGGGGTGTAAGGGGTTTTTTATTTCACGGACTTGTTCACGTGATGATGTCAGGTTAGCCTGTATCTGAGTTATTGGAATTAGATATAAAATATAACATAGTTAATTGTTAACTTTTTAGAAAGGGGGTCTTTCATTTGTGCCCATGCATGTTTTTTCTTTAAACTTTGTATATTAATAACTTAGCATATACAACCTATAAAAATGTATTTAATAAATTATATAAATCAAAGTAGGACTCAGGAGGCCACTCTAACTGACCCCCTCCATGAGCTGGTGTCTGTCTCTAAATAAGTGCATCTTAAATCTTATGTTTTATTTAGTTTCAAGATCTGTGAACTGGATTGAATGCAGAACTCCATAGGCATTCCTTTGATACTAAAATACCTTTTGAATTAATTAAAGTTTACATTTTCTGATAAAATAATTATCAAAAATCTCATTTTTTTAATTAAAATTTAAAAAAATTATCAAAATTCAATCCCTCAGATAAGTATGTTCTAGTCTTTGTCAAGATTTCATTTTGCTAGGAAAACTTGCCATATGTATCTTCTTTAGCTATGCCTAATTTCATGAAAATCCGAAACCGGTAACACTGTAGATTTACACCTTTAATGGATGTAAGTCGTTTCTGCAAAATTTACTATTTTATTGAAATCATCCAAGAACCTTACAAAAAGGCAATTCGTAACACTTACGTAATAAAAATGAGATTATACAAATCAAAATGAATACATATTGAGCTGATCTAGCTTAGAAACCATTAAAATATCATGAATTTCTGATATTTTCCGTTCATTTATACACTATGATCTATACAAAATAGTTGATAGTAAAACACTAAATCAAAAGATATTCTAAACAACAAATTAGGCTTAACAACATATATTGCTTTTTTATTAGCAGCAAAATTATTGTGAACATGTGAAACTTTATTTAATGACTTTGCATAATTCATGCTACTCAAATAGGTGTAAGACAAGGAGATCCATTATTTTCATTTCCATACCAAGCTGGTATGCAAGGACGCAATGGTCAGTGGTTTGTTGTTACTAGTAAAAGTTCTAGTAGTAGTTCTGTTGATAAATTCTTGGCCAGATTAAGCCTTAGATATACTCTGTCTTTATGAACGCTGGATTATTATCCTAACAAAAAAGTTACAGTAATTATTGGTGAGTATTTCCAAAAATCGAAATGTCACTGATATTGAGTTTCTGTTGCAAAAGATATCACTGATGGATGAGGCGTAGAATATTTGGTGTAAACAAAGCTGTTCCATGACCTAGAGAAATTTTGCTATTAGACAGGGAGAGAAACAGTTTCCTTCGTTATAGTACACATACATAAATATGTCTCTTCTGCATTGGTATTATAATTGTTGACGTTTCTTTAGTGTCTTATTTTTTCTATTTACTTTGTCAATATAGTGGTTAATTTATCGGAAGTGAGCTTTTAGTATTTTTTTCTGGTTTCAACCACTTCTTGAATGTTTCTGCTGAATGCAAGTTCACTATTTTTTAAGCACTGTTCTTGCTTGCTTTTTGTTCATTAATGATTACCAGAACATTTCTGTGCAATGTATCTCTCAGCTTAGAAAGAGCATTGCAGTGTTTGGACAGAAAAAGCATCACAATGTATTTACTGAAAATAATTTAAAATCCTATAATTAATGTGATAACTACTCACAGATTGAATAATTATTATCAACAGTTTAAATGCTTCTTGATATCTTACATAATGTGCTTTGTAATTACTGCAACAACTGCTGAGATAGGTAAATGAAGTGAAAGACCTATACAAATATATAGACAACAAAATCATGATCACATAAGTTTTGGAACACTGACAAAATGTACGACCATATGAATTCTAAAAGCACAAATGGCTTTGGAATACAGCTTCAGGAAGCCGTTTGATTTCGTTCATAGGGGCTATACAAAAAAGATAGATTGGCTAGTGCCTATGCAGATACAAATTCTGAAAACTTAATGTTCAGGAAAAGTAATCTCAAGTGTGGTTGATTTTCCCTAGAGTAAACCTTTCTTTTTAAATGGACAGTTAGGGTTAAATAAACAAACAACAGTTTGACTTGAGAGTCATTTATCTCGAGTCGGATAACAAATCTCACAAAATCTGAAGCAACATCTAAAGTGACTGGTATGTTGTTGATTTGAATGTTAAATCTAAACATCACCTTAGCACCATTACGAAATTAGACAAGAAAGACAGAAAGAAAACTGTGCACATGATTACATGGGTGCGTTTGATGACGTTTGTCATCAAAACCTTTGCGGTATAGTTCTGTAGACAAAATAGTTTGTTCCATAGGGAGCAAATTTACTGAAATGGATGTTTTGAAATAATACTTATTATTATGCTATGAACTACTTACGTAAACCATACTATACTAAAGCCATCCAAATTCAAAGCAATAGTGAAGTATTATTAAACAGCATGATCAAAACATGATAATCATATAATTTCACATTTTGCTGAATCAGAACTATCAGTATTCAGTCTGTTAAAACACAATGTTACCGGTCCTCAATTTCTATCAAAATTCATCAAAATGTTCCTAAGATATGTGGGTAGTTTTTATGCTGAAATGGTGTCTTGACAAAAATTGGAACATGGTAAAAATGCATATAAAATTTTAATGAATACAAAAATAGGAGCTGAAATATGGGGACACCATCAAAGAAAACTGAATGCCCAGCCACTATTACTAGACATATGAGGTCATTCATAGTATCAACTAACTCACCAATTATGGCTTTAATTCATAAAACATAGCAGCATTAGATATATGAAACTCTGAATACTGTAGACAAGTTTATATGAGAGTACTCTCTGTTGTGTTAGAGACTTCATAAAATATGCAATAAATTTTTTACGGAAATAAGATTTAAAAGTGAATGCATCGTAATTACAATGGTTATACCCAAGGCAATTATTGTGCATAATTTCATCAAAATCCAAGCGTGGGCAGAAACCAATGCAAATTTCCTATACCTTGAAAGACCCCCTTTATTGACGAATTAACATGGGTTTCTTTCTTTCTTTCTTTCTTTCTTTCTTTCTTTCTTTCTTTCTTTCTTTCTTTCTTTCTTTCTTTCAGCTGTAATCATACAAACATACAAAACAAACAAATGTAATTATAAATCTTATTACTACCAATGTTTATTAAACTTTTTGTAGTAAGTATAAAGAATGTGCAAATCAAACAAATCAAACAAACAAATAAAGAATGTGCAAAAATCTAATCAGGTCATGAAAATAAAAAAAAAATACTTGAATAAATAAATAAATATGCAGATCAGACACCGCATTCTTAGATTGATTTACATTCCAAGGTGATGCCCAGGCGAAGATGTGTTGATTTTACAGTCGATTGAAGATGACCCGCTTTGGGATTACACGCGTGTGTAGTCGATAAAGCTTTTTTTCTGAATAAGCTCCAAATTTAATCGCAAAATGCCACAATAAAATAATATCTTGAAATATTATAATTACTATCAAAATGCACAATATTGTTAACACATTGCGTTTGATACGGACGTTTTTTTACACTATTAACAAAAGTGCAGATTTTAGCCGTTGAAGTAGAGTACTGTCGGTGTTAATACACAGTTTTGTATGCTTCAAGTAAGGATTAAAGGTTAATAATTTGAAAACAAAAATGCTGGCAGCTAATTAAATAAAAGTTCCACTTATTTGATATCATTTTAAAGGAATTTAAACGGACAATTAGATTAAAACGGAACATGTTTGTCAAATTGAAAAATAAAAAAAAAAATATATTTGTTTAAAAATTCTTTTCCATTAAAGCGCATGCTATTTCCAACAAGACATTCTGTACAGGTAAGCCGAGAAGGTCAGCGCACAGTACAAGGCTTAATCCTTTGTGCCAAAGGTATAAATGTCAATAATAGTTGCGGATGGGTGCGAGGCGCACCGTCCATGCAAATAAACCCTTTTGATTTCATTGGGCGACAGGGCTTGAGATGTCATTACATCTCAATGTCGGGTAAAAGTCCCAGAAAATTGGAAGCAACGTCTCCAAAATGACCTTTACAGTGTTGACGGGGACGTTAAACCTCAAATCAAACAAACAAAACATGTATACAGAAGGGCACACGATGAAGCTGAATAGATTTTGGGGTAGGCCAAGAAAGTAAACAAATATATTCATATAAAATAAAAGATAAATAAACTGGAGAAGCTTTAAATGCTATCAGTACAACAACGGCCCCTTACTGGTGAATCAGAAAAACACTAGACTAGCTACTAGTCGGATATCATATTTTAAAGTTAATAAGTAATATTCTTCTATATTTTATTTTTTACTTTTTTTCCCTCTCTGATAGCAACTTGTTTTATCTTGGGAAGATATCCTTGATG
This sequence comes from Lucinisca nassula, assembly GCA_963580285.1. Taxonomy (NCBI): domain Eukaryota; kingdom Metazoa; phylum Mollusca; class Bivalvia; order Lucinida; family Lucinidae; genus Lucinisca; species Lucinisca nassula. Next base: position 14,471,176 of record OY757026.1, read on the forward strand.
TCTGAGACAAGAATAAAAGCCTAACAAGGTTTCATATTTGATAAAAACACACAGTAAGGTTAGTCGTTGGTAAATATGACATCAACGTCTAGGAGCTAGATTAGAAAAACGCATGAACAGGCGCCACACAAGGCACAATAACGCGGCGTCTGATCAGGACTACACTAAAAATACTGGGGCCAGTTGATCAAAGCACCGTTAGCTTAACGAGCTCGTTAGTGGTCATATTGTTAACTCTCCTAGCAAGTACAATATCGTAAATTCTGGTATTTTTGCTGAAAAAAATGTGAGCAGCTTTTGCATACGCAAAAGCTGCTCACATTTTTTCAGCAAAAATATTAGCATATTTGCCATAATACACGATCAAAGGTTTGCGATACGTTTTTTGTTTGTTTGATTTGAGGTTTAACGTCCCCGTCAACACTGTTAAGGTCATTTTGGAGACGTTGCTTCCATGTTGTGGGACTTTACCCGACATTGACATGAAATGACATCTCAAGCCCTGTCGCCCAAAGAAACCAATAGGGCTTATTAGCATGGAAGGTCCGCCTCGCACCGCGGTTCCTGGACAGGCTTAGCTCCTCTAAGCGGTTTACCAGTACTAGTGTGCGGGCCAGATTCAGTTCTGCGTGGAAGCATCATGCAGCCCATATATTTCTTCAAGCCCCTATGGGCGGGGGCCGTAACGATACGTTAACTAACGACATTGTTAGTTTTGAATAACTGGGCCCAGGAATTTAAGGGTTGAACGAAAAGTCTAAGTTCAGGACTATTTCCTCAGCCTACACTTTGAGACAGTCAACCCGTCAGTGCATACAGTGTCGGCCCCCGCCCATAGTGGCTTGAAGAAATATATGGGCTGCATGATGCTTCCACGCAGAGCTGAATCCGGCCCGCACACTAGTACTGGTAACCGCTTAGAGGATCTAAGCCTGTCCAGGAACCGCGGTGCGAGGCGGACCATCAATGCTAATAAACGTATTGGTTTTATTGGGCGACAGGGCTTGAGATGTCATTTCATCTCAATGTCGGGTGAAAGTCCCACAAAACTGGAAGCAACTTTTTCCAAAATGACCTTTACAGTGTTGACGGGGACGTTAAACCTCAAATCAATCAAACAAACAATTGCATGCATTGCTTTGATTGAGACTCTAGGCACACACGTTATAGTCTTTCAAAACGCAGTGAGACGTGACTGCACTTTTAATTTTGGACTCGTCCGTGTTTAAGGTAAGTCGCCTGTAGTGGATATTTTTTACACTGGGCGATAGTTACCGTCATATTCTTAATCTGGCGCGTCGTGTAACCAGATTGACAACCAGCCGAAACACTTTAGTAACACACCTTCCATCTTGGAGATCTGGGGTTCGAATCTTGGGCAGATGTTTTTTTTTTTGTGTTTTTTTTTTTAGTTTTTTTTTTTTTACTTTTCTTTAAAAAATTTTCGAACCTATAAAACTGGAGCACATGAGATGTTTGTTTGTTTGATTGATTTGAGGTTTATTGTCCCCGTCAAGTTTGGGGAAGTTGCTTCCATTTTTTGTGGGTTTTTCACCCGACACTGAGTTGAAACGACACCTCAAGCTCTGCCACCCAATAAAATTAAACGGGTTTAATAAGTATGGACGGTCAAATCCGCACCACTTTGCCTGGGCAGGTTCGGACTTATTAAGCGGTTTACCATTGCTCATGTGTCCTCAGTTTCAGATCCGCTTGGAAGCATCGTGCAGCTCGAGCTTTTTCTCCAAGCCCCGATGGACGGGGCCATCACATTAGATGTATATTCATTTTATTGAAAAGATGGAACGAGCACAAGCGAATCGTTGCAGCTCGGATTTAAGAAGTATTATCAAAAATGTTAGTATGATTGAACGTACATGTACGTTCATAGCCGTCAGTGAAGGCAAATGCGCTGTTGAAATGAATCTGAAATTTGAATTGGGCTTTTACGGCCCAGGCAACACTATTTAGGTCATTTATGAGCCGGTTAACCAGTACAATGCACATTCTTTCCCCAGAAACTAACAACTGCCCTTCTTGAATCAGCAGAAAGGAGGGAATGGCCATGGAAAAGATTTCATAATCAATCTCCATGGGAAATAATGTTGCTGACCCCGGCAGGTATCGAGCCGGCGTCCTATTGACCACCAGTCAGACGCGCATCCGACTGAACTACCGAGGCCGACATCCAACATAAAATATAATTGTTGAAAATAAAACAAATGAAACAAAATATAAATGATGTAAATATAAGAAAATAAAGAAAATAACTTTAAACATAAAAAGATAAAATAAGAATGAAAAATCAAATATAAAAAAAAAAATTAAAAAAATGTGTCACTGGGACTCGAACCCTCGTCTAAAAGATTTTTGGTGTGACTCGGAGCACATCGCATTAACCACTCGGCCATGAGTGTTAGATAAATAATATCAAAACATTGATTTATATCTTTAAAATCACGAGAAAAAAGTATCCGAAACCTGCTTCCCCTAAAAATGGAATCGACTCGTCTCGCTTAAACTTTGAACTCTCAAAGGTCGTTGATAAACTATACAATTTATAATTCGAGCTATAAACTTGCTTTTCTCGTTTGATTGATTTCATTCAAGTCTCCGTAACGTGGCTATATACACAGACAACACATTTTGTGTTCGTTATATGGATTTTGAATGTTAGACAGTCTGGGCGAAACAAAGCCTAGTATATTCTTTTTTAGATAAAATTGTGCGGTAACAGTGGATATACAGACAATCTGATACTTTTTAAGGTAACCGGGCGCTAAGGCACATAGGGGCTACCCCGATATATAACCCACTGTATTCTAGTGGAAACTTCCATTGCTATTAGTTGGAAAAGTCCATTTGTCTTATAAGGGCTGTCAGGTCTATTTTCCCCCCATTTTTATCCCATTTTTGATGGACAATTCTTTAAGCACATAGTGCAGGCCCTGATGCGGCGTCTGGTCAGGGCCTGCACTGTTTGCTATTTAAGGTACACCGTTGGGGGTCTCCCGCATACAATGGGATAAAGACTTAAATTAATTCGATGATAAATAGATATCAAGCATATTTGTATGCTGTTTTGTTTGTTTGATTTGAGGTTTAACGTCCCCGTCAACATTGTAAAGGTCATTTTGGAGACGTTGCTTCCAATTTTGTGGGACTTTTACCCCACATTGAGATGAAATAACATCTCAAGCCCTGCCGCCCAATGAAACCAATAGGGTTTATAAGCATGGACGATCGGACTCGCACCGGTTTGCCTGGGCAGGCTTAGATCCTTTCAGCGGTTTACCAGTACTCGTGTGCAGGTCGGTTTCAGCTCTGTGTGGAAGCATCATGCAGCCCATCTATTTCTTCAAGCCCCGATGGACGTCATCCATGATATTAAATTTGTGGAGTATTCAGATCTTATTTCAGATTCAGACATAGATTGTGGGTGCTGAAGGGCCTCCGTGGCCTAATGGGTAAGGGCGCTGATTTTTACGCATTAAGTCCCTCGCCGCAGTGCCACAGTGGTTCGAGCCTCGTTCGTGCCACATTTGAGACGACGGCCCCGCCCATCGGGCCTTGGAAAAAAGTTGGACTGCAAGGTGCTTCCGTGCAGGGCTGAAACCAACCGGACTTGAGTAATGGTAAACCGCTTAGAAGGTGTAAGCCTGTCCAGGCAAAGTAATGCGAGTCCATGCATGAAACCCTATTTGTTTCATTGGGTTGTATGATTTGAGATGTCATTTAATCTCAATGTCGGGTAAAAGTCACATACAATCGGAAGCAAACTGACCAATTTAGTGTTAACTGGAATCAAACAAACACAACCAATCCACGATTCCAGACAACTCTCTTTAAAACAAAGCACTCGCATCGATAAGAAAGCGCGTCTGTTTTCCATAAATAACTGTTGCCTGGATTTCCTACAAATTAACACTTACGACATCCTTTGCTTGCGCTGTCCGGCCCCCGCCCATAGGGGCTTGAAGAAATATATGGGCTGCATGATGCTTCTACGCAGAGCTGAATCCGGCCCGCACACTAGTACTGGCAAACCGCTTAGAGGATCTAAGCCTGTCCAGGAACCGCGGTCCATGCTAATAAACCCTATTGGTTTCATTGGGCGACAGGGCTCGAGATGTCATTTCATCTCAGTGTCGGGTAAAAGTCCCACAAAATTGGTAGCAACGTCTTCAAAATGACCTTTACAGTGTTGACGGGGACGTTAAACCTCAAATCAACCAACCAACCAACCTTTGCTTGCTAACGTTGGGTCGACTGATAAGATCGGCCTAAAAAGATTTTTTTTCTAATTTCGGCTTCCGACAAGCATTGGAACAATCGCCTCATTTACACCCCATAATAATACGCCGCTTTCTGCGATGTCTGATTTGGGCAGTACCCCTTTTATTTGATTATTCAAGGTGTAAACTTGATTTATCGATTTCAAATTTTCCGTAACATGGCTAAATATAGAAACAGCGCATAGCGCATTTTGTGTTAAACTAGTATTTTCGCTAGTACTTTCTCTGATCAATGATAGACAGTCGTCTGGATGTGGTTTGGATAGTTAGATAAACTTGGCGGCGTATGCATTGCAAAACAGTGGATCTATTAAGTTGATTAAGTGTGCTAGCTATAATGACGTCATCGATAGTTGTGGAGTATTCAGATGGTTCTAATGAGCACCACACTCCACGTTTGAGCAAAAGTAAGGAAAATGACGTTTTCTCCTGTTGACCTTGCTATTTGGTCTCCGGAGGTGTTCAGAACATAGACGTTAAACGTATGCAGTGAAAATCCGCTATTAAGACCACTTAAAATTAAGACAAAACTATTTTTAAAAAAAGCCTAGTTAGCCATTCTTTGTGTTTTCTGCATACAGTGTCCTCTGATCAGGGACCACCTTTGGGACTGTTCAAAAGTGGCCTTAAAACAATTTTAAAGAAAGACAACTTTAAAGTGGTCTTAAATACCACTCTTGAAATGTCCCAAAGGTGGTCTTAATCTAGGATTATCTTTAATTTTTTTTGTATTTCAGCTATTTCAGCCAATACGCTCAACATAAAGCCGCTATGAAGTTGTTTTTAAGTGTCACTTGACAGTAGAGACCATTACGAAAACAAACCTGTGCGACATTGTGCATATTTTCACAGCGCCAAAATGGCTACTTTTCGGATGAAAATCCATGATATTTCTCTTATTTATACAGCAAACATAGGTTATGGGTACTCGTTAGAACCGCCTCATTGAGGCGGTTCTAACGAGTACCCATATCCTATGTCTTGGAGTTTAAATAAGAAAAATAATGTTTACCCCCGTAAACCCCAGTTTTCTCTATATAAAGTGGGGTGTAAGGGGGTGTTCATTTCACGGACTAGTTCACGTGATGCGTTATAAAAATGGATAACGATCGCTTTCCTCTGCTTCGGTCAGTCGTGGAGAACAAAATGTATACAACACAATTTGATATTCTCCCCGTTCTTACATTTCTTTTCAACTCAAAACTGATATCTTTGTCATTTTACCTGTGGATGAGACGGATATTCATGTCTGGAGAACCAAGTCTAAAAATTGTGTTGGAATTATCCCAAGTGTGTAAATGGAATGACCTGATATACGCGCTTTATATAAACAATTACGCTAGTGTTGTAGAGGACTTGCAGCAGCAACAACAGCAACGACGACAATATAATCAACATTTCCTGAGAGAGAAACCCCGCGTGTTACCAGGACGCGAAACCTTTTCAAGCGTGGGTCAACAATTTTATATCACAATAAAAGAAAGCCTGGACAGAACTGCCATTAAACAACCAAAGGAGTTCTTAGAATCTCTGATCAAACGATTTTCAAATGAAATACAAATGGTATCATATGAGCCCCGCCAAGCGAATTTATGTCTTCGAGCATTCCGTCATGACAAATTTTAACTGCGCATGCCCAACCATTCAGAGGGGCCAGGGATATGGCTTTCTGTCTGAAGGTTCCTCTGGATTCACTGCTTGTATGAGCGAGCAGCGAAGGTTCTGGCGAGACTGCGCGGATGCGCAGGCTCGCCTGAAGCTTCGCTGCTCGCATAGGCGATAAGTACCAAAATCACTTGACGGGGCCCATATGGAGTGGAAAGGAGAGAGCATCTTGTTGATAAGCTGTTGGCGGCGTATTGTTTACAACTCCAGTTATACAATAAACCATCAGAAAGATACTCCATTTTGAGAAAAATGTCACGAGCTTCGACACTGTCATCATCACAAGCGGACTGGGATGCAGTTATTGCAGGCAAATTGTCCTACACGCATGCGCTGGAAGGAGACGTAACCAAAGCGGAGGAATGTCGCCAGGGCGTGAACTTTGCACTCTGTACATCAAACCCATCTTTTATTACGTTTGACATGTATTACTGTGGTGTTATGCAGAAATTGGCCACCCTGGAACACGCACCGTCTGAAGAAACAAAGACAAGAATTCTTTTTGATGCCGATACCGCACTATTTTCTCTCGCGGAGGAGACTGACACAGCTCGTGAGCACTGGAACAGAATGCTATTATCCGCTGTATGTCGTTGCCTTCTTGGTGTTGGAATAAATTTCTCGATCACAGACGGCGAATCGAGGCAAAACCGGACAGAGGCGAGACGTCGACTTGACCAACTGAAACAGTTTATGGGTGGAACGGGTGTTAGACGTGACATGATGCACTGCTTTCTAATGGCAGTATTTTTGTCTTCAGAAAACATTCATGACGCAAAGGTTTATGCTCGGCGAGCGCTTACTCTTTCCAAAGAAGGAACTTACAGAGAAATCGAGAGACACAACATTGCTAACTTTCTTCATGACCTGTAAAATACTTTGGGACATGTTCAGTAAATATCAATTTATTACATGCTGTTCAATGAAATATAGCAATTTTTCAGTTAAATCGAAATCGATATTGTCACTGTTTCAAACAGTGAAAATACGATTTTTATTTTCACTGTTTATGAATTCAAGGAACATCGAAAAATAGCATTTTTTTTCTTTTTGTTAGATGTCAATTAGCTAAACGTTGTAATTGTGTGTCAGGCATTACGTCACGCAAGTTTTCAAGTCATCAAGTCATTCGGACGTTGATGGCATCACTTTTAGCGACTTCGCGACTTATATAACGAACTGCGACAGCGGACATTATTTTAGTGCAAATTGTAAGTGAACGATTTGATAAAGTATCTTTCCAAGCTGTTTTCCAGCTGCAAACGTTCAGTTAACATACCAATATCATACACAGTTAACTCGCCTGAACACCTCAAAATCGACGCCAAACCACCATGGAAAAAGTGTGTTTTCCGTGATTACGGCTCACGCTTTAAATCTCACGATAACGCGTATATAATTTTGACCCCCCTTGTACATCACTTTTATGTAGTAAAATAGAAATGGGGACAATGATCAGGAATCGATACAATCAACCCACAGCTCCCATCAGAAACACCAAAGGAAAGAAACACAAACATGAAATAACTATACCCTTATGGAAACATCAATAGCGGAAAGACAAAAGTCCAGTTACTTTTTCCACAAAATGGCCATTTGGCTATCCAAATAAAAATATAAGCGATTCACACAGTCAAAGGCATAACCCACAACAGAAGAACCGCCTTGAAACGGTCAGTGAAACGAATACCACTTGGGACTTAAATCGTTTTTACGCTGCCACAATCCTCGCCATTACTCCGTCGCGATTCAGACATCCCGCTCAGTCCGCACGAAGGCCTCATAACTCATCAGTGCTACATCTCCGAGAACACAAAAAATCAAGCAACAACAGAGAAACCATCGAAATGCTGGAGCAAACGAAAACCAACAGTTACACTCCGATGGGCCCGGCCGGGTCATTACCGGCCTCCGCCAATCGGGGCTTTAAGAAATAGGTGGGCTACATGATGCTTCCTCGCAGAGCTGAAACCGACCGTACACGAGTACTGGTGAACCACTTAGAGGATCTAAGCCTGTCCAGGCAAACCTGGGCGAGTCGGCATGTCCATGCTTATAAACCCTATTGGTTTCATTTGGGCGACAGGGATTGAAATGTTATTTCATCTGAATGTCGGGTAAAACTTCCCACAAAATTGGAAGCAACGTTTCCAAAATGGCCTACTTAGTGTTGACCGGGATGTTAAACCTCAATTCAAACAAACAAAAGACCAGGTCATTACAGGTTACAGTAAGCCTACAAGGTCTGTACTGGTTACAGTAAGCATGTGAGGTCTTTAGTATGGACTCGACGGAGGTCGTTCCAACCAGAGAGCACGAAACAGAGGATATTGACCTGTGTATCCCGAGGGTTGGCAAAGACGTTTATATTGAATGCATGCGAGCAATATACTCCTTTTCTTGCAAAATTTTATCCAGTAGTTTAACCGCGATTATTTTGTGGTTATTGTGTATGACAGAGCTTTTGTTTGTTTGTTGGATTTGAGGTTTAACGTCCCCGTCAACACTGTATAGGTCATTTTGGAGACGATGCTTCCAATTTTGTGGGACTTTTAACCGACATTGAGATGAAATGACACATCAAGCCCTGTCACCCAATGAAACCAATAGGGTTATTAGCATGGACGTTCTGTCTTTCTGTCTCAGTCCCTATGTCTGTCTCTCTCCGTCTCTGTCTCTCCGTCACTCCCTGTCTCTGCTTGTTTCTCTGTCTCTGGCTCTGTCTCTGTCTGTATCTGTCTCTCTGTTTTATCTCTCTCTGTCGCTGTCTCTGTATGTTTATGTGTCTCTACCTCTCTCTCTGTCTCTCTCTCTCTCTCTCTCTCTGACTCTGTAACTGTCGCTGTCTCTGTCTGTCTGTCTGTCTGTCTGTCTGTCTGTCTGTCTGTCTGTCTATCTCTGCCTCTCTGTCTGTCTGTCTGTCTGTCTGTCTATCTCTGCCTCTCTGTCTGTCTGTCTGTCTGTCTGTCTGTCTGTCTGATTCTGTCTCTCCCTCACTCTGATTCTGTCGCTCTGTCTGTCTGTCTGTCTGTCGATCTGTCTGTGTCTGTCTGTGACTGTCTGTCGCTCTCTCTCTGACTCTATATCTCTCTGTGTCCGTCTGTCTGTCTGTGTCGTTGCCTGCCTGTCTGTGTGTGTCTGTCTGTATCTCTGTCTGTCTCTGCCTCTCACTCTGCCGATGTCTCTGTCTCTCTGTCCGTCTCATTCTCTCTCTATCCATGTCTGTCTCTGTCTCTCTGTCCGTCTCTTTCTCTGTCCGTCCATGTCTGTATCTGTCTCTCTGTCCGTCTCTTTCTCTGTCTGTCCACGTCAGTCTCTGTCTCTCTCTGTCTCTGTGTGTCTCTGCATCTGTCTCCGGTTGTCTCTCTGTCTCTTTTCTCTGTCTTCCTGTCTCTGTCTTCCTGTCTCTGCCTGTCTGTCTGTCTGTTTCTGTCTGTCTTTCTTTTTCTCTCTCTGTATGTCTCATTTGTGTGTCTGTGTGTCTGTGTGTCTGTCTCTGTCTGTCTGCTTGTGTCTCTGTCTGTCTGTCCGTCTCTGTCTCAATCACTGTGTCACCTCTGTCTCTGTATGTCTCTGTCTCACACTCTGTTGCTTGTCTGTCCGACTCTCTGTATCTCTGTCTGTATCTGTCTTACTCTGTCTCTGTCTCTCTCAGTCCTGGTTTCGATTTCGGGCTTCTCCAGACTTTCGGTTGAGTCTTTAAACCGAGGTCCTGTGTCCGTATGACCTTAGCCTTAATATCTTGTTCGCACAACTTCCCAAGATCTATGTTGTGCAAACAAGATAATATGTTGTGCGAACAAGATATTAAGTTGTCCGCACAAGATAAATTATGTTGTCCGCACAAGACAATATCTTGTGCGGACAACATATTATCTTGTCCGCACAAGATATTATCTTGTTCGCACAACTTAATATCTTGTTCGCACAACATATTAACAAAATAAATTATCTCCCTTACCGGGTTCCGTAGTTTTGCCTGCAATGACTTCAGTACCCAATTTCGTAATTAACCGTTCGTCGATATATAAAGATTGGGTACAACATAAATGCTATAAAACAGACTGCATGCATGGTGGTTTACCCAATCACGGTTGGCAACTTTGCTTCCCTCTTTGATTGCACACCGGTGGGTAGGGCTTAAGATTATATGACGGTTCCAGCGTAAAAACATAAATGGAATTTTATTAATTTAGTATTCTTTATGTTGGTTGGCGCCTGATGCTCCGTCTTTGGTCGGGCTCCTCGGAGTCTAACTGTTGGTTTTCTTTTGCTCCAGCAATACTGTTGTTGTATTCTGTCGAGTCCTCAACCTTGTTTCATTTCTATAGTTTTTTTGTTTGCATGTTCTCGGAGATGTTACACTGATGAGTTAGGAAGCCTCCATGCGGACTAAACAAATTTAGTGTATACCGCGGCAGAGGTAAGGGCGAGGATTATGGCCATGTAAAATCGATTTAAGCCCCCCAGTGGAATTCTTTCCATTGACCGTTCCAAGGCGGTTCTTCTGTGGCGGTTTATTTATGTTGTTGTTTGTTACTTACTGTGTGTATCACTTGTGTCTTTTTATTTTGGATGGCCATTTGTCCATTTTGTGGGAAAGTAACTGTCCTTATGGCCTTCCTTTGTTTAGGTTTCCATTATGGTCTGGTCGCTTCATGTTTGTGTTTCTTTCCCTTTGGTATCTTTGATGGGTGGAGTAAGTTAATTGTATCGATTCCTGAGCTTTGTTCTACTTCTACTTTGTCGATGTGTTTCAAATGGATCGATCGTTTTAAATCGATCCTAAGTTACTACACAAAAGCTCAATACGCGGTCTGTAAATTATTCCCATTACGCCTACTGGTCCAGCAGGCACACGTCGCAAAGAAATGCAACGTCACATCTACGTCGCTTGGACATGCAACGTCACATCAACGTCGGTGCGACGTTGCACCGACGAAGCTGTGACATTGCATGGACGTCATGACGTAGCACCGACGTTGAGGTGCCGGCATATTAATGTCATAACGTTGTATGCACGTCAATCCGACGTCGTATTAACGTCACGTGCCTGCGGGGTAGTCGTTCGAAATAGGCCCTACCACTATCTTGAACAAATTTTCACGGTCCCCAACCTGTTCGAGCCATTGAATTTCGACTGTGCTTTTAACTTTCGTATTGCGTATATAGGCCTACCTGATGTGCGATGCAGGTCTCGGCGTTTCAATCGGATACACAACGGACCGTTGATCAGGCGTCGCGGGCGCGGATACTTGCCGGATTCGACAACACTTAGTGGGGATTCGCTTCGGTCGCTGACACAATATGGCCATTTTTTATTTTGGTTTTACGGCCCTTCCAAGATTATTTCACTTATATCGAGCTCATCGTTGATAAAGAAAACTGTGAAGACCGAATTACCTTGAGATGAGTTACCTGACCTACCGTTCCATCCCATTTGACCCCACTGACAAAAAGGTCAAAGTCATGCTTATGATATGGTCGTGAGCATGCCTTTGACTATGGCCTAATTAGTATGCCCACCTTTTCGGTGTATTTATAGTTATCTCTGTTAACCAAATTTTTCTTGTAATAAGTTGAGATAACATCCAGGTATGATATTAAATAAGACGGTCATTTTTCATTAAATGACAATTTTCATCTACTCTATCTTGGTTGTTTATTAACATCTACTTGCCTACATATATTCTGCTTGTGATTACGGTTCTGCCACGGCGATCGTAAGTGTCGCTGTGGCTGAATTTGATCTCGGGTGGTTGATCTCGAGCGGATGAACACTTTTGTTTGTTTGATTCGAGGTTTATTGCAATGCCCTTTTCTTCTGCTGAGATGAGTAATTCTGTTTTGTGTGATTTGAGGGTTAACCTCCCCGTCAACACTGTATAGGTCATTTTGGAGACCTTGCTTCCAATTTTGCGGGACTTTTACCCGACATTGAGTTGAAATGACATCTCAAGCCCTGCGTCCAAATGAAACTAATAGGGTTCGTCCTAATAACGGACGGTCCAACTATCACCTTTCCTAGGCATGCTTCATCTAAGCAGTTTAGCAGGACACATGTGCGGTTGGTTTCAGCTCTGCGTGAAGCATCATGGAGCCCATCTATTTCTTCAAGTCCCGACGGGCGGGGGCGGATGAACACACAAAGAATAGTTATGTACATATAACTTTCGAATCGCGAAATGTTCCATTATCAATGAATTTCAAATCTGGCTGTCATTGCTATATATACCTTATTACTAAATTTTAATTTCGTTTGATCAATAAAGAACTTGAGTGAGTGAGTGAGTATTTGAGTTTTACGTCCAACCAACAGCTAAGGTCATACGGAGACGGGACCTTGGTTTAAAGACTCATCCGAAAGTCTGGAGAAGCCCGGGATCGATCTTTACAAGGCGAGTAGCGTAACCACTGCACCACGGAGGCTTCTAATAAAGAACTTAGGTAGCTATAATGATCCAATACAAAAATCAAAGCACTGAGAGTACTGGTGGGTCGATCGTCTCTGAGTGTAGGTTGGGAAAATAGTCCTGAGCTGAGAATCGAACTGTTCGTTTAAACTTTAAGCAAGCACAGTAGAGCTGATCAGACATCGCGTTATGTGGGGTCTGATTATGTAGATTCTGTTTGCCAATGCCCAAGTATACAGGCACAGTCCACCCGCCCCGCCCATCGGGGCTTGAATAAATAGATGGGCTGCATGATGCTTCCACGCAGAGCTGAAAGTCCCGTAACATTGGAAGTAACGTCTCCAAATGTCCTATACAGTGCTTACGGGGACGTTAAACCTTAAATCAAACACACGAGCACAGTCCAGAATTTTCTTCTTACGCTGCGCTATGACGTCTTAGGGTAGTACTTGGATTTTGTTCAACAGAGTGGGGAGGGTGCAAACGCAGCCCCCTCCCATCTTTTGGAAATTATTTCAGATTCATAGTTTTTCACCCTCTGCAAAATACCTGAAATTCGCATCCTCAACCCGCCCCTTTTCAGAGTCTGCGTACGGCCCTGAATCATGTTGAAAACTGTTGTTGCATACATATGGCGAACAGTGCCGACCTGATCAGAAGCAATGTACTCTATATCCGATCTTTGCCTACGCTGTATGTCTAATAAAGGTACCACCTATAAAGTCTGGGCTACTCAGTTTTGCACTTAAACATTTCAGGTTTCTAAAATTAAGTTCTTAACAGGAGTGCGTAAAGTCTATTTTTACTCGACATGGCATACATTTGTGTGGAACCCGGAAGGGACATGAAATTTTTTTAGTATGTTGTGCGAACAAGATATTAAGTTGTGCGAACAAGATATTATATTGTGCGGACAAGATATTATCTTGTTCGCACAACATTTTATCTTGTGCGCACAAGATATCTTGTGCGGACAAGGTAATACTAGTCTTGTGCGCACAAGATATTAAGTTGTGCGAACAAGATAATATCTTGTGCGCACAAGATCTATGTTGTGCAGACAAGATATCATCTTGTGCGTTCAAGATAATATCTTGTTCGCACAACTTAGTATCTTGTGCGAACAAGATAATATCTTGTCTGCACAATATCATATGTTGTCCGCACAAGATAATATCCTGTGCGGACAAGATTATATGTTGTGCGGACAAGATAACATTGTCCACACAAGATATTACCTTGTGCGCACAACTTATAAAATAAAAAAAAAATCATGTCCCTTCCCGGGTTCCGTACATTACGTAACGGTTTACTAAATAGAAAGTTCCGAAAGACGTCACGTGACAGCGTGGCCTGAATCAAGATATTATTTTTCTTACATAACGTGAGCAATCTGACATCCTTATACTATTTCGTTAATCCTAAAATGCCACTATTTAAGCAAACAGTGAAGTTCCGCGGCGTCTGATCTGAGTATTATCCAGCACACGATTCCCGTGAAGACTGTAGATAGCTCTTGTTGCATCGATAAAAATAGCGCAACGTTTCAAGTTCTATTAAAAAAACATAATATTGGTTTTCCCAAATCAGTGATGGTCACGTGGACAACTGCATGGATTCCGTTTGGCCATTTAGTAAATTTGGGTCGATCGTAAACCGATCGACCCAAAAAGTCAGTGCCAAATTTATATTAATGAGAGGTTGTATAAGAGCAAAATACAGTAAATTCCTATATTAAGACCACCTTTGGGACTGTTCAAAAGTGGTCTTAAAGATCACTTTTGGACAGTCCCAAGGATGGTCGCTTATTAGGAGACACTAGTTGTAGTAAACATAAAGAATAACTGAAACCTTTGCAATAAGCTTTTAAAATCATATTTATTCTTAATTTTAGGTGGTCTTACTAGCGGAATTTTACTATAGTTGGCGTTTTATACACTCACTCACTCACTCACTCACTCACTCACTCACTCACTCACTCACTCACTCACTCACTCACTCACTCACTCACCAATCAATCAATCATTTACACGCTCACGTCCACCTCTTCACCAATCAATCAATCAATCAATCAAACAACTAGACAGCCAGACATCCTCACCATCTATCCATCCATCACTCCATCCATCCATCCTTCCATCCATCCATCCATCCATCCATCCATCCATCCATCCATCCATCCATCCATCCATCCATCCATCCACCCTTGAAACATTGTAGCTAATATGACCGGAGGGGAAGCGCGATACAGATATATCTTTGTCAGTACAGTTTGATAACCAGTGCTTCAGCTGAAGTGCACGACCCGTCGGATGCTTTTAGCTTTATGAGTGTTACCATATATGGGTATGGTGGCCATTTTTGTCATGTGACTTGGACCTAAAACGGTTCCCCCAATAAATGCGCCTTATCGTAAGGAGCAATAATATATCTAATACTTTAGTACTGTATTCTGATTCGTTTGCAGGATAAAATGCATTCTTACTTTTCCAATACAAACGCATATGTGTCAAAGTTTGACATAGGCACAAAGAATGTCAAGGTCAACCCAGGGTCACCATTTTAGCACTTTATGATGGGCCTACGTCCCTGATGCTATTTATCAAGTTTCGTGGAAATCCGCCCAGTGGTTCTGGAGAAGAATATCTTCGAAAGGTTTTTACCATATATGGCTTGGCTGCCATTTTGGTCATGTGACCTGGACCCCATGAGCAAATTTTGGTTTTACCCATCCCATAGAGGCTCCATTTGAAATTTGACTTCAATCGGTCCAACGGTTTCCGAGGAGAAGTTCGAAAATTTTCACATTTTTCGCCTCGGCGAGGCTATACTAAATGGAATGTAATATATGGCAAGCTCATTGGTTAGATCTCATTGATATCTATCAGTATGCCAAAATTATTTTAAATATTCCAATCGGTTAAGTCACTATCGCCAATTTTCACAAACGGGTTACGGACGGACAGGCCGACTGACAGAATGACACGGTGATTTTAGGGCACTCTTAGAAAATCAACCGACTTCAGTCGGTCGCTTTTTCTGCGGGTCGTGCAATGTCTATAGTACTGTAATCATTCCATATGGTGTTTCTGAAACGAGCTTATTGCGAGTTTTATAAATGACAACGAATTTATATAGTGTAGTTTATATTTTCTTGTCCTTTGTGATCATGGATTCCATTGTAAAATTTTGAAAATATCTGAGGGTCACTAATTGGCCTAATTGGTAGAAGTCTGAATGCCCCACGACCTTCGGGGCTTGAAGACATTGATGGGCTGCATGATGCTTCCACGCAGAGCTGAAACCGACCCGCAAACCGCTTAGAGGATCTGAGCCTGCCCAGGCAAAGTGGTGTGAGTCGGACCGTCTATGCTTATAAACCCTATTGGTTTCATTGGGCGACAGGGCATTAGATGTCATTTCATCTCGGGTGAAAGTCCCACAAAATTGAAAGCAACATCTGAAAAATGACCTTTACAGTGTTGACGGGGATGTTAAAACTTCAAATCAAACAAAAAATTTAGGTAGTATTTTGACCCAGAAAACATGTACACTGCATATTTTTCAGTTCTGTGGTGCATGCATTTGAGCGTCCAAAGGCTAATCCTTTTATAGAACATATTTAGGTTTCGGACGGCGTCATGAAATTAAACGACATAGTCATGTGTTACAGTTTACATGTCCGGCCATATGACTTTGAGTTGACGCTTCCCACAGCGACGTTATAGGGTAAATCCTGTATCTGCTTGGTTGTTTGATGTTCCATCGAGTATCCGCAAACGTTTAGTTGTAGAAATAATTAAGCTGACATCAGGAAAACACGCCATTATCATTTTGACCCCCTTAAACCCCATTTTATGTAGTAAAACTAGGTTTACAGGTGTAAACATTATTATTTTTTTTGGATTTGAGCAGAAATATGAAAAATTTCAGATTGTTTTTCTTAAAATTTCAATTTTTGGTGGTAAAATTTTCAATATTTCCGAATAGGCGTGTTTTCATAATGAATAATCCCTTTAAAATCTACACCGATACAGTCAACCCTCTTTATACCAACATTCGTTATAACGGCAAAATGTTATAACGGTAATTTCAATGGAATTAATTCTTAGCTAAACGCTTAGCCTTGGTTCCAGGCGGCCTGGGCTTCCCTCTCGTTGAAAGTCCATAGTCATGAAGTATTATTGTAACCTAATACTCCGAGAAATAAAAGCTATAGATATGTGTTAGAATCGCCTCACCTAGGCGATTCTAACAAATGTCTATAACATTTGTTTTTTTTTTTTTTTTTGGGAGTAATAATGGGAAAGGGCATTTTATTCCTTTTATACTCCTAGCTGGGCTTCTTTATAACGGCAAAATTCTTTATAGCGGCACAACAAAAGGGAACAAATATTGTCGTTATAACCGGGGTCCACTGTATGTGCTTTGGTTAACGACATAATATGAGCCCCGCCAAGCGAATTTGTGTCTTCGAGCATTCCGTCATGACAAATTTTAACTGCGCATGCCCAGCCATTCAGAGGGGCCAGGGATATGGCCTTCTGTCTGAATGTTCCTCTTGATTCACTGCTTGAACCTTCGCTGCTCGCATAGGCGATAAGTACCAAAATCGCTTGACGGGGCCCATATTATAGCACTGCTTGGTCTCGGCGACCTAGACTGTTTCGTTTAAATCTTATATTCCTGGTCTCCGCACATCGGGGCCTGAAGAAATAGATGGGCGTCACGATGCTTTCACGCAGAGCTGAAACAGACCGCAAACGAGTGGTAAACCGCTTAGAGGATCTAATCCTGTCCAGGCAAAGCGGTGCGAGTCGGCCCGTCCACGTTTATAAACCCTATTGGTTTAATTGGGCGACAGGGCTTGAGAAGTCATTTCATCTCAATGTCGGGTAATTTTGAAGCAACGTCTCCAAAATGACCTATATAGTGTTGACGCAGACGTTAAACCTCAATTCAAACAAACAAACAAACGCGGACCTAGAAGACTGTTTCGGTTAACCATTATATTCCAGTCGATTAATCCTTATGATCCAGATGGATTGTACAAGTACGCTGCTACAGGGCGGCCCACGCCCATTGGGGCTAGAAGAAACAGATGGGCTGCATAATGCTTCCACGCAAAGCTGAAACCGACCTCGCACGTGTACTGGAAAACTGCTTAGAGGATCTAAGCCTGCCCAGGCGAAGAGGTGCGAGTAGGACCGTCCATGCTTATAAACCCTATTGGTTTCATTGGGTGACAGGGCTTGAGATGTCATTTCATCTCAATGTCGGGTAATTTGGAATCAACGTCTCCAAAATGACCTATATATACAGTGTTGACGGAGACGTTAAACCTCAAATCAAACATACAAACGGGGACCTAGACGGTTTCGTTTAACCCTTATATTCCAGTTTTGTTTGTTTGATTTGATGTTTAACGTCCCCGTCAACACTATAAAGGTCATTTTGGAGACGCTGCTTCCAATTTTGTGGGACTTTTACCCGACACTGAGATTAAATGAAATTTTGCAAGCCCTGCCGCCAAATGAAACCAATAGGGTTTATAAGCATGGACGGTCTGACTCGCACCTCTTTGCTTGGGCAGGCTGAGATCCTCAAAGCGGTTTACCAGTACTCGTGTGCGGTCAGATTCAGCTCATGCACTCCATTAATTTCTTCAAGCCCCAGTGGGCGGGGGCGTCTTATATTCCAGTCGAGTAACCCTTATAATCTAGATGGATTGTACAAGAACGCTGCTACAGGGTACTCATCACCCTGGTCTCAAAACGACAAGAATCGCTCGGTTATTATTATGATTACAAACCCATGTGTCATCAGGTCATAGCGCATTTTTCACATCTCCAAAACGGTCAATTTTCCAAAGAAAATTGGTGATATTTTTCTTATTTATAGTCAAAACAAAGGTTGCGGGTACTCGTTAGAACCGCCTCATTGAGGCGGTTCTAACGAGTATCCACAACCTATGTCTAGGAGCAGAAATAAGGAAATAAGGAAAATAATGTATACCCCCGTAAACTCAAGTTTTCTCTTTATAAAGTGGGGTGTAAGGGTGTGTTTATTTCACGGACTTGTTAGCGTGATGATAAAGGACCACTTTCTGGATTTTGTACTAATCAGTGTGCACCACGTGGACATCAACAATGTAAAGCATCTGCGCTTAGGACGTTTTCTGAGGACGCGGATTAAAATCATTTCATGACTGAGAGGGTTATCTGCTTGGACATAAACTTAATGTTTGTATCATTCGAGGCTGTTCTAACGAGTACCAGAGCTCTAGATAAGAGGGAGTAAAGGGCATTTCAGCATTGAAGTTTTGAAATTTAATTTGAGGGGTAAAATACTCAATAAAAGAAATAAAATTTAGGGGATAAAAGCTGACATTGAAGTTTACTTTTTTTTTCAACAGAAATCGATTCTTTTTGTAAGCAGTAGCTAGATCAGAGTGGGTCTTACCCTACACATACAGAGGAAATAAAAACAAAAGCTTGGCATTTCATGTGAATTGTCTTCTAAGCGGACAATTCACATGAAATACCAACCTTTATTTTCTCTGAATTTTTTGGACAAAAATTAAAATTTGGTATGCTGCTCTTATGTTTAGTTCTTTTGCAAGTGGGCATTTAATGACGGGGATAACATACTCATTGTAACAAATTCTTATCTAGAGTACTGGAGTTCCGAAAATATATATTCTGTTGTAGAAGTAAGAAACTCTGGGGGTAGCCCCTATGTGCTTTTAGCGCCCGGTTACCTTACAAAATCTATAAAAAGTAGAAGTAAAACAAAGATCAGGAATTGATACAATTAACTTACTCCACCGATAAAAGACACCAAAGGGAAAGAAATACAAACATTAAGCGACCAGACCATAATGGAAACCTAAACAAAGGAAGGCCATAAGGACAGTTACTTTCCCACAAAATGGCCATATGGCCATCCAAAACCAAAAGACACAAGTGATACACACAGTAAGTAACAAACAACAACATAAATAAATCGCCACAGAAGAACCGCCTTGGAACGGTCAGTGGAAGATTTCCACTGGGGGGGGGGGGGGGGGGGGCTTAAATCGATTTTACGTGGCCACAATCCTCGCCCTTACTTCCGTCGCGATTTAGACAAATAATTTGTTCAGTCCGCATGAAGGCCTCCTAACTCATCAGTGCAACATCTCCGTGAACACAAAAATCAAAGAACCACAGCGGTGAGACAACGGTGAGGACTCGACAGCAAGAAACCACTGAAATGCTGGAGCAAAAGAAAACCAACAGTTAGACTCAAGAAACTCTGACATGTTTATATTTGGTATAATCAAATTGTTCAGATACACGGACTTGTTGATACGAGGACTTAAAATTTAACACAACATTTCAAAAATATGATATAATGATTTAATATTACCCAGAATACATTGAAATACATACATGAACATATAATATACATGTGTACTTTCTTTAAAGCACTATTATTTGGCATTTTAATCAATATTCAAAGCAATTCGAATGACTGTTTTCATGGAAAGAAATATGACTAATTTGGCACCCACGCAATCAACAACAGATTAATGTCTTCAAAGCGCTGAGGGTTCTGGTCGATTTTTTTAGTGTAGGCTGCATGACAAAAACACATCTATATAATTTTGACGCCCTTGAACCCCCTTTAATATAGTAAAACTGGGGTTTACAGGGGTAAACCTTATTTCTTATTTCTGCTCTATAATATATATTGTGGGTACTCGTTAGAACCGCCTCGATGAAGCGGTTATAACGAGTACCCACAATCTATATTTTGAGCGAAATAAGAAACATATCACAACTGTTCATCTCAAAATTTTCATAAAGTCAGGGATAGTCACGTTGACTTAAGCACTGAAGTGTTCGGGTCGCTCCGCAAATGATCGACCCAAAAAATCAAACGAACCTGTGTGCGATAAAACATCAATTAAGACATGTGACGAAATCAGACCTCGGTCCTACTTTGCTCTTGCATTTCAGTGGTTTTTTGCTGTCGAGTCCTAACCGTTGTTGTTTGATTTTTTTGTGTTCTTGGGGATGTTGCACTGATAAACTAGGAGGCCTTCATGCGTACTGAACAAATAATTTGTCTTAATCGCGACGGCAGTAAGGGCGAGGACTGCGGCCGCGTAAATTCGATTTAAGCCCCCCAGTGGAATTCGTTCCACTTACCGTTCCAAGGCGGTTCTTCTGTCGCGGTCTATTTTTATTATGGTTTCTCTTTGAGTGTGTGTGTCGCTTATATTTTTTGTCTTGGATAGCCAATTTGCCATTTTGTGGGAAGGTTATTGTCCGTTTGCTTTCACCTATTGTTGTTTCTATTAGGGTCCAGTCATTTTTTTCTGTGTCTCTTTCCCTGCGGTATCTCTGATGGGAGCTGTGGGTTAATGACATCGATTTCAGGGGCCAGTTGTTCAAAGCATTGTTAGCTTAACGAGCTCGTTAGTGGTCATATTGTTAACTCTTATAGCTAGTTTACTATGTAAAATTTTGTTATTTTTGCTGAAAAAATGTGAGCAGCTTTTGCGTCCGCAAAAGCTGCTCAAATTTTTCAGCAAAAATTTCAGCATATTTGCCATATTTAATGCTCAAAGTTTTAACGATACGTTAACTAACGACGTCGTTAGTTTTGAACAACTGGCCCCTGATCATTGCCTTCACTTCTATTCGGTAATTTGTGTCGTACTGTTCGGGGCCTGTCGCCAGTTTGCAGGATACTTAAGAAATAGATTAGCTCTAACTGTGATTTGTTGAGTAATAAATCACAGTTTGGAGGTCAGTTGTAAAGTAGATCAAATCACGAGCGCGTAGCGCGCGTGATTTGTCTACTTACAACTGACCGACAAACTGTGATTTATTACTCAACAAATCACAGACTAGAGCTGATCTATTTCGATTCTAACACGCTGAACATCGGCAATAATGTTGTTGGTTCCTTCAAAAGTTGACAACAATTCGCCATTGTTAGAATAAATCCCGCTAAAATTCTCGACTGAAACACATGCATTTATATCCTTTTCTAACGTTTTCGATGTGAGAAAATGACGTTACACCGTCTAACGTCAAGAAAATCGACTAGTGACGTCATAAATTTGCAGTTTTTAATGACGTAACCCGTCACGCTCTTCCGAGCTGTGATTTGTTGCAGAATAAAACACAGTTATTTTCCACTGCCTATATAGGCGCGCTGTGTTAGAATGCTCGGTAAAACGACTGTACAATCAATCAAAGCACTGAAAGCATTTGCGGGTTGAGTGACTCTAGAAAAAGGTTAGAACAAAAGTTAACCCTTTCGTTTAAACACGTCAACAATTTCTTGGACTTGTTGGTCATTTTCTGTCATTGCGATTTGTTTCGCCATTTACATTTATAACCCATGTATGCCTAGCGTCCCCAAAATGACACGTGTCCAAAAAAGTGTAGTAGCAGATCTGTCGCCGCTAAACGCGGCATCTGATCAGGCTCTACTCTATTTCCTTTAAGAAAAGGCACTGTTACTCAACTTTCAACAAATCTGACACCCACGAAATTCGAAGCGAAAGTGTCCAAAGCGATTAAAAGGAAAATCCGTGTCATAAATGGGTTAATTATGGCCCGGTTAAAGCCAATGGTCAGTGAGAATCACGTGAATAAAATCAGGGAAAGTCCAGCGGTATTGTTAACTTTGAATCGTATGGCAATCCACCCAAAATATAGTGCGAAAAAATTTGGCATGAGACTGACCATTATGCAAGGAATAAATTAGTCAATGCTATCGCCTAATACGTCGGCTTTCGTAAAATTCTCGTGAATTTTCGGCATCACGGAATAGCGGCCCGACCTCTATGTATTGTATAACAATATCGCCATCTTCGGAAAACGACGAAGATGTGTATATGCATTCAGTCGGGCGGGTGTGAAATTATGCTAATAGAGTTCACCAGTCTCAGGTCAAATTTTTCGAACTATACACATTTAGAGGTGGAGGTCCTTTGAAACATTGATAGTTCCAACGTTCATCAAAGTGTTTTCCATTGCAGTCGTGTAGAATTTCAATGCTTCCGGAAAAACGCCAATATAATTTTGACCCCCTTGCATCCCACTTTTATATAGTAAACCTGGGGTTTACAGGGGTACCCCTTATTTTTCTTATTTCTGCTCTTAAAATATAGATTGTGGGTACTCGAACGAGTACCCACAATCTATATTTTGTATAGAAAAAAGATAAATAGATCACACTTTTTCATCTTAAAATTTCCGTTTTTACAACGGTTAAGTTTACAATGTATTTTATAGGCGTGTTTTCGTAATGAGATCGAACCCCGATGTCTCGTTTGCAATGGGTGACTCGAACTCGTTCTTGCGCCCGCAGGGAATTACTCCAGAAACGATATAGGGATAATGTAGGGAAACATCACGAAACCACGCCTTTATAAATTTGACCCCCCTTCAACCCCATTTTTATATAGTAAAACTGGGGTTTGCAGGGGTATACATGATTTTTCTTTTTTCTGCTCAAAAACATAGATTAGGGATACTCGTTAGAACCGTCTCGTTGAGGCGGTTCTAACGAGTATCGACAATCTATGTTTTCAGCAGAAATAAGAAAAATATCAAATTTCTTAATTTTTCGGTGGTAAAATTTACGATGTATGTGTATACTTAGGCGTGTTTTCGTAGCCTTTTCTTCATATATCTTGCAAATGAATGTTGTGTGTACTCATTAGAAAAGCCTCGATGAGGCGATTCTAATGAGTACGCACAGCAAACAATTATAACATAGAACACCGAAAACATATCCCACAATTAACTCCAATATGCCTCCTGGTATGGCCCTAATAGTTACCCTCCGTGGCTAGATCCACCGCTGTCTCGAATAAATTTCTATGGCCTCAAAGTGGCTCGAGCCAACAAAGTTCTACTGTATATAGTCCTGAATGGCTCGAACACCGATGGCCCGTTAACCGTGGCTGACTCGAACACGCTCTCAGACCCATTTGAAAGTCTTCCGATAGCTCCAACTAACAAATATTTAGCTGCCCCGCCAATCGGGGCTTGGAGAAATATATTGGGCTGCATGCTCCCACGCAGAGCATAAACTGACCGCATGCGCGTGCTGGTAAACCGCTTAGAAGGGGCTTGACTAAAAATAGTAATGTAGCAAAATGTACAGTAATTCACAGTAGTGTACAGTAGTGTTAAGTAATTCACAGTAATGTTTAGTAATCCACAGTAATGTTCAGTACTGTGCAGTAATGTACAGTAATGTACTTTTGCTAGAAACAGTAATGCAGAGTAATCCACAGTAGTGTACAGTAATGTAGATTAATGTTTAGTAATGAGCGGCTGTATTTTATTTATGTGTTTATTTTTTATTGATTTTTGTTTTTACTTTATTGATTTTTCAAGTTGCCGTTAAACTATATTTAGAAATGAAATATACCTATTCATTGCAAGTAGTTTCTTGTCACAGTCTCGAACCAAATGGAGCTGTTTTCGAAAAAAAGAAGGGGACGAACATTTCCATTTAGAATATGCAGCATCGGCTGCTGAGTAAATGTGTTTTCTGTTTGTAAAAGGGATGATTTTTTTCATCACACCAACACGTCCATGCAATATAGGCCTTTGTAAATCAGACTTTATGTATTTATAATTGATCAACACAGATTTATGTAATTGTTAGCTAATTAGAAGCCACAATATATAATTTCAACAGCTATACGCTGAACCGACACCATCCCCTTCCATTATAGCTGGCATTCCATTTGCTAAATCCTATAACTAAACAAATCTACTGCAACAAAGGTCAATGGAAAGCTTCTTCTACTTCTTCTTCTTCTTCTTCTTCTTCTTCTTCTTCTTCTTATCACTATTATTAGTATTATTATTCCAGGGAAGATCGCCAATTCAGAACCGGGGGCGTTCAAAGCGTTAGAGATTTTTTTAATTTAACTGGCATTCTTAACTCGTGTAGAAGCAATAATTTGCTGTCTAGTACTTTAAACTTTTGGAGAATATTCAAATATTTTGAATTTTCTCGAACAATTGAAAACAAATAAAAGAAAAAAAATAAATTTACAAATAATTATAAAACGGCCGCCCATTACTTGTCTAAGCCTGCGCAGGCAAAGTGATGCATATAAACCATATTGGTTTCATTAGACGCCAGGGACTGAGATGTCTTTCATCTCAATGTCGGGTAAAAGTCCCACAAAATTGGAAGCAACGTCTCCACAATGACCTAAATAGTTTTAACGGGGAGGTTAAACCTCAAATCAAACAAACAAACAAATACTTAGGGATAATTAAAGTAGATTATTCTTATTTTCTATCATGAACTAGATTATTCTTATTTTCTATCATGAACATGTGTTGTGTGGATTCATTAGAATCGCCTCCACGAGGAAAGCTGTATTTTATAGCATTAGGAAAACATGTCAATGTGAAATAATGGCGCCCAACATGGTGTCAGAAATCAAAAATATTAATTTTAAATGATAACATCTTTCTTATTTCTGCTTTCAACATAGAATGTGGATGCTTGTTGGAGCCACATTTCAACATAAGATTGTGGGTGCTTGATAGAAACGCCTCGATGAGGCGGTTCTGACAAGTAGCCCCATTTTATGTTTTTGAGCAAAAATAAAGCAGATAATGTATACCCCCCGTAGACCCCACTTTTCACTTAAGCGGGGTATGAGGGGGGGGGGGGGGGGGGGGCGGGGGACTTTGTTTCACGGGACTGTTTTCGTGATGAAAGAATAGAAAGATATCCGTAAATTCTGTCCGTTATGCGTCCTGTTTGTTTGTTTGATTTGAGGTTTATAATTTAAAGTCCCCATCAACACATCTGAGGTCATTTTGGAGACGTAGCTTCCAATTTTGACGGACGTTTACCGGACATTGAGATGAAATGGCATCTCAAGCCCGGGCACCCAATGAAAACAATTTGCACCACTTCGACTGGAGGGGCTAAGACCTTCTAAGCGTTTTACCAGCACTCATGCACGTGCGGTCCGTTTCAGCTCCGCGTAGAAGCACCATGCAACCCAATATATTCCTCCAATCCCCCATGGGCGGGAACCAGATCCGGCGCAATATGTAACCGTCTGAAGCTCGAAATACCCCTGGCAAGAACCAGCTTTCATTAATAACCCAATTGATTTTGGCGAGGATAAGGAAATTTCGCAGATACGAGTATTTACGAAACAACTAATACACAACTCTTTACTTTATCATAGCCCAGTTTGCGTATCGCTAAAATACAGGTACCATATACCTTCTCATTTTTTATACATGTATAAAAATACAATGTGAGCAGCGCTGCTCACATTGGGACCTGGTAACATTTATTCACACACAGTAGAACTTCGATGGCTAGAACACCGATGGCTCGTTTACCATGGATGTGTCGAACCCATTCTTGAGCCCCTAGCGAAATCCTCTACATAAGAAATAGTGGGGGGATAATTAAGGATATTTTAGTCTTATATCTTGCAAATGTATGTTGTGTGTACTCATTAGAATTGCCTCGGTGAGGCGGTTCTAATGAGCACACACAGCATACATATTCATTATAGAACACCGAAAAGATATCAAAAAGTATCTCGTTATGCCTCCTGACAGTAACCTCAGTGGCTCGAACTACCCCTGTCTCGAACAGATTTTCGATGTCCCAAAGGTGTTCGAGCTATTGAATTTCGACTGTACTTCACTGAATACATGTACCACCCAATACTCGTTCCAGATTATTGATCAGGTTCGCAATATTCTGCCGCTCGAGTTCCCTGTGCGCGCCTTCTTTCGAAAGTATAAATGCGCGGCGAGCGTACGCTAATGCGTCATGGACATTGTCTTCGGACAGCGCTTCAGCCATCAGATAGCAGTACATCATTTGTCGGCGCACACTCATACCGTCATACATCTGGCCGAACTGGGCCAATCTACACTTCGCTTGAGCCCGGTCCTGCTGTGTCACTTTACAGGCAGTTTTTGAGAAATCTATTCCAACACCGAGAAGACCTCTACACATAGCAGGCAATAACATCCTGCCCCAGTGCTCGCGAATTATATCATCTTCATCCGCCAGAGAATGTAGTGCCGTACTGGCATTAAACAACAGCCTGGTTTTATCGTCTTCAGAGGGCGCGTGTGCAAATTTAGCTAATATCTCTTTGACACCACTCAGATATATATCGCATGTTATGAATGAGAAGTTCGATGTACTGAGTATAAGATTTACTCCTCGGCGATATTCTTCCGCTCTAGAAATGTCCCCTTCTAGCGCATGCGTGAAGGATAGTTTTCCCTTCATTGCCGCGTCCCATGCCGCTTCTGCATTCGATAAA
Source organism: Lucinisca nassula (assembly GCA_963580285.1). NCBI lineage: Eukaryota > Metazoa > Mollusca > Bivalvia > Lucinida > Lucinidae > Lucinisca > Lucinisca nassula. The sequence continues at coordinate 14,497,899 of OY757026.1, forward strand.
GAGGAAATGGGTATCATTGCTTTCAAAATAGAGTATCTATCCGACGGCGTTTGGTACAGCTGTAACTGTAAACAATGAACAACCATCATCTTATTTACTAGCTGTTCTCGCCTTTCGGACCCAGGCGTCAACTTTTCAATCTTGCTTGTAAATCGTTTGACAAGGCAGTTCAAAAATTCCACTGGATTTACCATGGCGGATCTATCCAAATTTTCTTTAAGTCTTATGTAAAACAGATGCACTGTTTTTGAAATGTTTTCGTTCCCCGCAACGGCGTGTGGAACACGGCGTATGGGTTGTTGTCGATTTTGAATTTGTTGTTGTTGTAAGCATTCAGCCATGTCGGCGCAGTTGCCCAGATACAATGCATATATGATGTCATTCCAAGTACAGACTTTGGCTAAGTCTAAGAGAATATCCAAGCTCTGTTCTCCCGACATGAATTTCTGCCTCATCCTGAGGTAAAATGATAGCGATATCACTTTGGAATTGAAAAGAAACGTCAGCACAGGAAGTATGTCAAATGGTTTCATGTACATTTGATCATTCACAAAAGATCGAAGAATCATTACTTTTTCTCCTTCCATTGCGTATGTTTCCGGTACAAGACCTCCGATACTAGTTTATTTCATTTCGTATGTTTCTAGTACAAGTCCCCCGATACTAGTTCATTCCATTTCGTATGTTTCTACTACAAGTCCCCCGATACCAGTTCATTCCATTTCGTATGTTTCTAGTACAAGTCCCCCGATACCAGTTCATTCCATTTCGTATGTTTCTAGTACAAGTCCCCGATACTAGTTACTTCCATTTCCTATGTTTCTAGTACAAGTCCCCCGATACTAGTTCATTTCATTTCGTATGTTCCTAGTACAAGTCCCCCGATACTAGTTCATTCCATTTCCTATGTTTCTAGTACAAGTCCCCCGATACTAGTTCATTCCATTTCCTATGTTTCTAGTACAAGTCCCCCGATACCAGTTCATTCCATTTCGTATGTTCCTAGTACAAGTCCCCCGATACTAGTTCGTTCATCAATCTACAACACACGTATGGTATAGTGTATTTTTCTTTATCAGCGTCCACAGATACTTTTCTTATGAAAAAGATGAAATGTAATTTTCTTACTTCTGCTTCAAACATAGACTGTGGGTATCCGGATACCCACGACCTATGTTTTGGAGCAGAAGTTAAGAAAAATGAGATTTACGAACTTCTCCAATATTGTTTTTGTTTGTTTGTTTGATTTGATGTTTAACGTCACCGTCAGCACTGTAAATGCCATTTTGGAGACGTCGCTTCCAATTCTGTGGGACCTTTACCTGACATTAAGATGAAATGACATCTCAAGCCCTGCCGCCCAATGAAACCAATAGGGTTTACAAGCATGGACGGTCCGACTTGCATCCTTTGTGTGTATTAATGTTAGAGGATTTTGCCGATTGCGAATTCGGCAATATTACAACCACGCAACCAACAGTTAAGCAACAAGACCTCCTCGTCGCACTTTGTCAAATTACACACCATGATGAACGTTCTAACATGTGAAAGAGATGGTTGACACCATCGGCGGAACGATTGCGCATTACGATAACACACCCGTGCGACATAGTGCATTTTTCATATCTCAAAAATGACTACTTTTCTGATGAAAATCTGTGTTATATTGCTTATAAATACTGCAATCATAGGTTGTGGGTGCTCGTTAGAACCGCCTCAATGAGGCGGTTCTAACGAGTACCCACAACCTATGTTTTGGAGCCGAAATAAGGAAAATAATGTTTACCCCCCTAAACCCCAGTTTTCTCTATATAAAGTGGGGTTTAAGGGGGTGTTCATTTCACGGACTTGTTCACGTGATGGTAGCTAGTCCTTCGCATCTACCAAACAACTGACTTTACGCTAATAAACATTTTTGAATATAGCGCAAATGTGACGAAGGCGGGATATTGCAGCGGTTTTTTATTTATTCATTTATTTATTTATTCATTTATTTATTTATTTATTTGACAATCGCTAAGCTCCGCCCCAACTGTCAGTGTTACTTGTGGCGGGCGCAAATGCTTGCTGTTTTGACGTATGAACCGACGTTTAGCTACACTGCTAGTTGTGTAGTTATATTACTAAGCGGAAATGTGTACAGTTACAGTATTGGAAGTAGGTTGTCAGCACGAAAATACGCCTATATAATTTTGACCCCATTGAACCCCACTTTTATATAGTATATAGTAAAACTGGGGTTTACAGGGGTTAAACCTTATTTATCTCATTTCTGTCCTAAAACATAGATTGTGGGTATTCGTTAGAACCGCCTCGATGAGGCGGTTCTAACGGGTACCAACAATCTATATTTTTAGCAGAAATAAGAAAAAAAAAAACATCAAAATTTTTCATCGTAATTTTTTTTGGGTGGTAATGTTTACATTGTGTATTTGTATAGGCGTGTGTTGAGGTATTCGAATTGATAAGGAAAACGCAACCAGTAATGTTTGTAATAATTTTTCATCTGAAAAAAAAAAATAGTCGGAAGATTTCTGTATAACACATGACACTGTAGCTACATGTATATAGTGCACTAGAATATTAAATCCTACAACATTATCCGGTATACAAAATTGTCACTGTTTGTGGATATTGGGATTTTTTTAAGTAGAGCCATGGAAAACCCAAGCTATTTATAGTTTGTACTTATGTAAGGAACTACGTTACGAAAAAAATGTCGTTTGGCAAAAAAAAAAAGTTACAGATACATGTAAGTCTTCGCGTTCGTGCAGTCTGATCAACACATAGGCATGCGCAGTTAGGACGTTACAATCATGAGCGTCTAATTTCCTGCTATCAAGAGTTTAAGACTGCACAGCTGTTTCTTACCTAAGGCAGGTTTACTCACGACCGAGTTCAGTAAGGTGAATAATCGCCTGGGATCCCGGTTTATTGATCATTAGTAAAGCGCCTTGAAATTTTATTGGTTAAATTACCTTTAATGGATAACAAGAATTGACATTATATGTGAATAGCCGGGCAGATGACTCACATGTAATTGTCGATTCATATTTATAAATAGATAAATATTTGAGATTATATCTGCGATTGTCGTTGAGGGTTCGAACGACGTCTGGTAGATTGTTTGGTTGACTGGTACACAGACCCTCTATTTCTTGAATAGAAGCAGTCAATTCCCGGACATTAGCGTTCGCACCTTTCGCCGCCATCTTTGTTACGTATGGTGTGACGTATCTACCAGAGTGACCCACGCTTTAGTCTGGTTCGACCATGGTTCGACCAGAGTGACGTCGCGACACTTCCGCCATGCTACCAGACCGCTACCAGACTGAGTTCGATCACACTGTGGTTAACCATGGTTAACCACGGTTCGTGATCGAACTACCTCGTTATAAGCAGTTCAAGGTCAGTTTACCCATTTTGTACCAAAACGAAACTTACTCCTCATATACAGCAGGACCATTTCAAAATTTAAGGGTGCCAGGTTGAGTTTTCTTCAAAACTTTTTAGGAAAATGGCTGAACCTTTTTGCAAACAGTGTAGGCCCTGATCAGACGCCGGCGGCGTCTGATCTGGGTCTGCACTGTTTGCCAGGGTACCCGTTCTGGGGTTGCCGGTACACAATGGGTTGTCAAGTTTTAGCTTTCGAAACATACTTGCACTTTGTCCAGTGTATGTCATTTTGGAGACGTTGCTTCCAATGTTGTGGGACTTTTACCCGACGCTGAAATGAAATCGCATCTCAAGCCCTGCCACCCAATGAAACCGATAGTATTTATGTGTATGAACTCGCACCACTTTGCCTATTCAGGCTTGAAACTTCTAAGCAGTTTACCAGAACTCATGTGCGCGGTGGGTGGACGATTTGGCCAGCGGACGATTTGGCCCGGTCGATATGGTCTTGGACGATTCATCCTTGGACAATTTGGCCAGCCAAAAATATTGGGTAGGACGATTTGGTCAGATTAATATAATGACTGGTTCAAATTTAGGGTTTGTTTCTAATATACAGTAATGCTTGAATATGTGGAAGGATCATTATAAAGAAAGGGGGCCTTTCAAGGTATAGGAAATTTGCATTGGTTTCTGCCCACCCTTGGATTTTGATGAAATTATGCACACTAATTGCCTTGGGTATAGCCATTATAATTACGATGCATTCACTTTTAAATTTTATTTCCGTAGTAAATTTATTACATATTTTATGAAGTCTCTATCACAACAGACAGTACTCTCATATAAACTTGTCTACAGTATTCAGACTTCCAGATATCTAATGCTGCTATATTTTATGAATTAAAGCCATAATTGGTGAGTTAGTTGATACTTTGAATGACCTCATATGTCTAGTAATAGTGGCTGGGCATTCAGTTTTCTTTGATGGTGTCCCCATATTTCAGCTCCTTTTTTTGTATTCATTAAAATTTTATATGCATTTTCACCATGTTCCAATTTTTGTCAAGACACCATTTTAGCATAAAAACTACCCACATATCTGAGGAACATGTTGATGAATTTTGATGAAAATTGAGGACCGGTAACATTGTGTTTTAACAGACTGAATACTGATAGTCCTGATTCAGCAAAATGTGGAATTATATGATTATCATGTTTTGGTCATGCTGTTTAATAATACTTTACTATTGCTTTCAATATGGATAGCTATAGTAAAGTATGGTTTGTGTAAGTAGTTCATAGCATAATTATAAGTATTATTTCAAAACATCCATTTCGGTAAATTTGCCCCCTATGGAACAAAATATTTTGTCTACAGAACTATACCGCAAAGGTGGCAAACGTCATCAAACACACCCATGTAATCATGTGCACAGTTTTCTTTCTGCCTTTCTTGTCTAATTTGGTAATGGTGCTAAGGTGATGTTTAGATTTAACATTCAAATCAACAACATACCAGTCACTTTAGATGTTGCTTCAGATTTTGTGAGATTTGTTATCCGACTCGAGATAAATGAATCTCAAGTCAAACTGTTGTTTGTGTATTTAACAATAACTCTCCATTTAAAAAAGAAAGGTTTACACTAGGGAAAATCAATAACACTTGAGATTGCTTTTCCTGGACATTAAGTTTTCAGAATTTGTATCTGCATCATAGGCACTAGCCAATCTATCTTTTTTGTATAGCCCCTATGAACGAAATCAAACGGCTTCCTGAAGCTGTATTCCAAAGCCATTTGAATTTGCTTTTAGAATTCACATGGTCGTACATTTGTCAGTGTTCCAAAACTTATGTGATCATTATTGTGTTGTCTATATATATGTATAGGTCTTTCACTTCATTTACCTATCTCAGCAGTTGTTGCAGTAATTACAAAGCACATTGTGTAAGATATCAAGAAGCGTTTAAACTGTTGATAAATTATTATCGCATTACTCATAGGATTTTAAAATATTTTCAGTAAATACATTGTGATGCTTTTTTTCTGTCCAAACACTGCAATGCTCTTTCTAAGCTAAGAGATACATTGCACAGAAATGTACTGGTAATTATTACAGCAAGCAAGAACAGTGCTTAAAAAAGAACAGCGAACTTGCATTCAGCAGAAACATTCCAGAAGTGGTTGAAAGTTTTACAACAAGAAAAAAACTTCTAAAAGCTCGCTTCCGATAATTAACCACTATATTGACAAAGTAAGTAGAAAAAAATAAGACACTAAAGAAACGTCAACAATTACAATACCAAAGCAGAAAAGAGACATTTTTATGCATGTGTACTATAAGAAAGGAAACTGTGTCTGTCCCTGTCTAATAGCAAAATTTCTCTAGGTCATGGAACAGCTTTGTTTACACCAAATATTCTGTGCCTCATCCATCAATGATATCTTTTGCAACAGAAACTCAATACCAGTGACATTTCGATTTTTGGAAATATTGTAACGTTTTTGTTAGGATAATAATCCAGCGTTCATAAAGACAGAGTATATCTAAGGCTTAATCTGGCCATGGATTTATCAACAGAACTATTTTTACTAGTAACAACAAACCACTGACCATTGCGTCCTTGCATACTGGTCAGCTTGGTATGGAAATGAAAATAATGGATCTCCTTGCCCTATACCTATTTGAGTAGCATGACTAATGCAAAGTCATTAAATAAAGTTGCACATGTTCACAATAATTTTGCTGCTAATAAAAAGCAATATATGTTGTTAAGCCTAATTTGTTGATTAGAATACCATTTGATTTAGTGCTTTACTATCTACTATTTTGGATAGATCATAGTGTATAAATGAAAGGAAAATATCAGAAATTCATGATATTTTAATAGTTTCTAAGCTAGATCAGCTCAATATGTATTCATTTTGATTTTTATGATTTCATTTTTATCACGTAAGTGTTACGAATTGCCTTTTTGTAAGGTTCTTGGATGATTTCAATAAAATAGTAAATTCTGCAGAAACGACTTAAATCCATTTAAGGTGTACAACAGTTACTACAGTGTTACCGGTTTCGGATTTTCATGAAATTTGGCATAGCTTAAGAAGATACATATGGCAAGTTTTCCTAGCAAATGAAATCTTGACAAAGCCTAGAACATATTTATCTTAGGGATTGAATTTTCATAATTTTTTTAAAATTTTAAATAAAAAATGAGATTTTTGATAATTATTTTATCAGAAAATGTAAACTTTAATTAATTCAAAAGGTTTTTTAGTATCAAAAGAATGCCTATGGAGTTCTGCATTCAATCCAGTTCACAAATCTTGAAGCTAAATAAAACATAAGATGCAAGACACACTTATTTAGAGACAGACACCAGCTCATGGAGGGAGTCAGTTAGAGTGGCCTCCTGGGTCCTACTTTGATTTATATAATTTTATTAAATACATTTTTATAGGTGTTATATGCTGAATTATTAATATATAAAGTTTAAAGAAAAAACATGCATGGGCCCAGATGAAAGACCCCCTTTTAATAAATTAGAAATTTTGTTTTGTTTTTAAACTATAACTTTTGCTCACAAGACAATCTAAATAATCATATCTGAAGATAAGGTGGTGTAACAAAGATAATTCAGGGATAAACTTACTTATCTCCTATTAATTAGAAGTATATGCTGTGGGTACTTGTAAGAATCGCCTTGGTGAGGCAACTCTTAACAAGTACCCACATACTATTTTATGATGTAAATATCCTTGTTTGGAGGTATAACAAAGATAATTCAGGGATAAACTTCCTTATTTCCTATCAGAAGTATATGTTTTGGGCTCTCATCCCATCACGAAAACACACCTATATAATTTTGACCCCTTTGAACCCCACTTTTATATAGTTAAACTGGGTGATACAGGGGTAAACCTTATTTTCTTGTTTCTGCTCAAAAATCGAGGCGGTTCTAACGGGTACCCACAATCTATATTTTGAGCATAGATTGTGGGTACTCGTTAGAACCGCCTCATCGAGGCGGTTCTAACGAGTCCCCACAATCTATATTTTGAGCAGAAATAAGAAAATTATTACAATTTTTCATCGTAAAATTTTCATTTTTTCGGCGATAAAGCTTACAATGTACTTGTATAGGCGTGTATTTGTATATCTTAATGTGAGGCGATTATAATAACAAGTGGCCACAACATATACTTCTGACAAGAAATACCGCCCCCGCCCATCGGGGCTTGAATAAATAGATGGGCTGCATGGTGCTTCCACGCAGAGCTGAAACCGTCCGCACACTAGAACTGGTAAACCGCTTAGAGGATCTAAGCTTGTCCAGGAACCGCAGTGCGAGGCGGACCGATGAAATGACATCTCAAGCCCTGTCGCCCAATGAAACCAATAGGGTTTATTAGCATGGACGGTCCGCCTCGCACCGCGGTTCCTGGACAGGCTTAGATCCTCTAAGCGGTTTACCAGTACTAGTGTGCGGGCCGGATTCAGCTCTGCGTGGAAGCATCATGTAGCCCATATATTTCTTCAAGCCCCTATGGGCGGGGGCCGGATTGTAACAAGTGGCCACAATATATATCCTGACAAGAAATAAGGAAGTTTATCCTGATTTATCTTTGTTAAGTCTTCCTATCTTCACATACGATTATTAATTTCATTTCACATAGATTAATTTTCTTGTGAGCAAAGGTTAAAGTTAAAAAAAATCTAATTTACTAAAATCTTCTCTATAATTTTCCTTCCACATATTCAAGCATTACTGTATATTAGAAACAAACCCTAAATATAAAATTGTCAATTTGAACCAGTCATTATAATATAATGTTCGTTCCACATATTCAAGCATTACTGTATATTAGACACAAACCCTAAATATAAAATTGTCAATTTGAACCAGTCATCATATCAATCTAGCCAAATCGTCCTATCCAATATTTTTGGCTGACCAAATTGTCCTAGACCAAATCGTCCTAGGCCAAATTGCCCAGGCGAAATCGTCCACTGGCCAAATCGTCCTAAATTCCATGTGCGCGGGTGGTTTTAGTCAAATTTCCGAAAACCTTTAATAGCTCGAATGAAACTGATTTTCTGAGTAGTCTAATTTTCCACGGAGCTACAGATACAAACTTCCGCCCCCCACCCATTGGGGCTTGAAGAAATAGATGGACTGCATGATGCTTCCAGGCAGAGCTGAAACCGACCGCTCATAAGTACTGGTAAACCGCTTAGAGGGTTTCAGCCTGCCCAGGCAAAGCGGTGCGAGTCGTCACGTCCATGTTTATAAACCATATTGGTTTCACTGGGCGATAGGGCTTGAGATGATATTTAATCTGAATGTCTGGTAAAAGTCCCACAAAATTGGAAGCAACGTCTCCAAAATGACCTATACAGTGTTGACGGGGCGTTAAACATCAAACAAAACAAGCAAATTACAAATTTAGGACTAATACGGGGCGTTTTTTTTTTCGTATTTTATCTTGAAAAGACATGTTGTGTGTAAACTCATTAGAAACGCCTCGGTGAGGCGATGCTAATGAGTTCAAACATACATGTAACACACCTTTATATTGTTAAAACATCAATAACAAGTACTTGAATCACTCTGATCTGACGCCCGGAATAATCCTCGTTGATTCGACCTGCCGCCGTTTCGAACAAGTTTCCATGGTCCCAAAGGCGTTAGGGCCATCGAAGTTTGACTGCATCTTGTATATAGGTCACCTCTCGGTTGGCCGAATCTTCAGCCACGCCCTTTTTCTCAGTATCTCAAATTAAGCGGGGTTTACACTGATGTTCTTTTCATGGATGATATTTACATGATGACCTGTTAGTAGACGTAATGTTCAGCCTCAAATACAAATTTATCAGTTACCCCCTATATATTTTGCATTGTAACGCATTGACCTGAAAAAGATATGCTATTTCAGGAAAAGTGAGCTTTATCACGTCAACGTGACATTGCACTTTTATGAATGGACCGGTCTACTGAAAAAATGACAAAAAAAGTTATTGCTTATGGAAAAAAAAATATACAAATGGCTTGAAAAAAAAATCATAGGAAAAATATGATCAGCTGATACTAAACATATCGACCGCCAGAATGCTGGGACGCACTGAGGATTATGAATAAATTATCGAAAATTGCTAATTTAAGATTGTACAAGGGGATAAACTGATAAATAGAATACCCGATTCGTGTCATTTGATATCAAGTTTATCAGGCTTGGCTTCGAGAACGCATGAATCATCGCTCGGCAAGCCTCGCGATACTACAAGCGTTCTCATAGCCTTGCCTGATAAACTTGATATCAAATGACACAAATCTGGTATTCTCTATGTATTTTCTTCCCATCAGTATATGGGCCCCGTCAAGCGATTTTGGTACTTATCGCCTATGCGAGCAGCGAAGGTTCAGGCGAGCCTGCGCATCCGCGCAGTCTCGCCAGAACCTTCGCTGCTCGCTCATACAAGCAGTGAATCAAGAGGAACCTTCAGACAGAAAGCTATATCCCTAGCCCCTCTGAATGGCTAGGCATGCGCAGTTAAAATTTGTCATGACCGAATGCTCGAAGAACCAAATTCGCTTGGCAGGGCTCAATTATAATGAAACTTAGATAACTCGAATAATTGTGGGACCATGAAAAATTTATTCCATTACGATAACACATCCGTGCGTCATAGTACATTTTTTTCAAATCTCCAAAAATGGCTACTTTTCTGATGAAAATCCGTGATATTGTCCTTGTAAATAGTGCTACATGTATCATATGTTGTGGGTGCTCGTTAGAACCGCCTCATTTTATCGAGTACATGTACCCACAACCTATGACTTGGGGCAAAAATAAGAAAAATAATGTATACCCTCGTAAACCCCAGTTCTCTCTTTATAAAGTAGGGTTTAGGGGGTTCTTCATTCCCCGGACTTGTTCATATGATGGAGATATGCATTACGCAAACACGCCTATAGAAATACATTGCCACCTTTATCGCCGAAAAAATGAAAATTTTAAGATGCAAAAGTGTGATATTTTTCTTATTTCTGCTCAAAGTATATATTGTGGGCATTCGTTAGAACCGCCTCATCGAGGCGGTTCTAACGAGTACCCACAATCTATATTGTAGAGCAGAGGCGGTTCTAACGAGTGCCCACAATCTATATTTTGAGCAGAAATAAGAAAAATAAGGTATACCCCGGAAACCCCATTTTTACTATATAAAGGTGGGGTTCAAGCGGGTCAACATTATATAGGTGTGTTTTCGTGATGGGTAGGTTTGTCCAGAGCGCCAGGTCATTGGTCATTATAGGGATGGCTTAAGAATATCTTTTCGATTTTCAATAAAATATAGGAGTATTGTGTGTACTCATTAGAATCGCCTTGCTGAGGCTATTCTTATAAGTACACACAACATCCCTGTTCAAAATAAAGGAAGAAAAACAATCCATACATTACGATTACACACCCGTGCGACATTATAAGAATCGTATATGGGTGTGAGGAGTAGATGGAAAAATCCGTCCTGACGGTCACTGTCGGGCATCACGAGACTTGCCGAGTGATGCCGGACAGTGATCCCGAGGGACGGATTTATCTATCCATCCCTCACACCCATATAGGATTCTTTTTCTTGCATACCTTCCATTTCTTTAGAGAGAATTTGTAATGCTGCAGTCACTTCGGTTACCGAAGTCCGCCATATTGTGATGACACTACAGGAATGTTTAGTGACGTCACGTAACGTGCATGACGTCAACCTTAACGACGACGCATACTGGGTCGTATTCAACCATTGTATTTATCAAACACGCTAGAATATTTCGATTTTGGGTAAGAACACCAGGGTCAGAACATAAATTTCTATCCCAGGGTAAAATCAGGGATTTCCTTGTCTTGTGTCCAAGAAATTGCATTTTACACATCTCCAACATGGCTTTTTTCCTGATAAAAATCCAAAATATTTTTTTTTATTTGTACTTCAAACATATGGTTGTGGATGCTCGCTAGAACCGCCCGCCTCATCGAGGCGGTTCTAACGAGTACCCACAACCCATATCTTGGAGCAGAAATAAAGAAAATAATCTACACCCCCGTAAACCCCAGTTTTCTCTGTATGAAGTGGGGTTTAGTGAGTGTTCATTTCACGGACTTGTAAACGTGATGGATTATCTTTAATATATGGTTATCTTAAGCTAGAAGCCTCCGTGGTGTAGTGGTTACGCTACTCGCCTTGTAAACCAGGGATCGCAGGATCGATACCGGGCTTCTCCAGACTTTCCGATGAGTCTTTAAACCGAGCTGCCCTCTCCGTATGACCTTAGCTGTTGGTGGGACGTAAAACTCAAACACTCGCTCACTAATATCTTAAGCTATGGAAAGAATTATCTAGGGACCAAATAAGCAGTTCGAATTAGAAATTCTGCTAGACTACTCATTAAAATCGCATCCATCACGAAAAAACACATATATAATTTTGACCCCTTTCAACCCCACTTTCATATAGTAAAACTGGGGTTTATGGGGGGTAAACCTTATTTTTCTTATTTCTGCTCTAAAATATAGATTGTGGGTACTCGTTAGAACCGCCTCGATGAGGCGGTTCTAACGAGTACCCACAATCTATACTTTGAGCAGATATAAGAAAAATATCACATTTTTTTCATCTTAAAATTTTTATTTTTTCGAAGATAAAGATTACAATGTATTTGTATAGGCGTGTTTTCGTCATGATTAAGGCGATTCTAATGAGTATACACAGCATGCTTATTCAAGATAGATAAAATGGAAAGAATTGTCTAAGGACTCATGAAACCGTTCGAATTACCAATGCTTAACGAATCATTCGTGTTTGAGTCATCGAAGTTTCACCGTACACAAATGTATAATTCCATAGCAAACGATAAGGTTAGTATCTTGTGATAACTGAAGGATAGTTTTCCTTATTTCTCCATATAAAGCTATGTTGTGGGTATTCATTAGAACCGCCTCGCCGTGGCGGTTCTAATGACTACCCACAGCATAGGTTTTTATGGAGAATTGACAAAAACTATCCAACATATATCATAAAATACTTCCCTTATCTGTTGTAATGTAATTCTCATTGCACCAGTAAAAGCAACACATAAGGTGAGTATTTTTGTGATAACTGGAGGATAGTTTTACTTATTTCTCAATATAAACCTATGTTGTTGGTATTCATTAGAACCGCCTCGGCGAGGCGGCTCTAATGAGTACCCACAACATAGGTTTTTGAGTATTTACAAAAACTATCCTTCAATTATCATAAAATACTTACCTCATCTGTGTCTGAGTAATTCTCATAGCACCAGTAAAAGCAACATATAAGGTGAGCATTTTTGTGATAATTGAAGGATAACTTTACTTTTTTCTCCATACAAACCTATGTTGTGGGTACTCATTAGAACCCCTTCCCCGAGGCGGTTCTAATGAATACCCACAACATAGGTATTTATGGACAATTTACAAAAACTATCCTTCATTTGTCATAAAATACTTCCCTTAGCTGTTGCTACGTAATTCTCATAGCACCAGTAAAAGCAAGCGATAAGGTGAGTATTTTTGTGATAATTGGAGGATAGTTTTACTTATTTCTTCATACGGTACTCATTAAAACCAAATCGCCGAGGCGGTTCCAATGAATACCCACAACATAGGTTTTTATAGAGTATTGACAAAAACTATCCTTCAATTATCACAAAATACTTCCCTTAGCTGTTGCTATGTAATTCTCATAGCACCAGTAAAAGCAAGAGAAGGTGAGTATTTTTGCGATAATTTAAGGATAGTTTGCCTTATTTCTCCATATAAACCTATGTTGTGTGTACTCATTAGAACCACCTCGCCGAGGAGGTTCTAGTGAATGCTCACAGCATAGGTTTTGTTATGGAGAATCGACAAGTTATCATAAAATATGCTATGTAAGTCTCATAGCACGAGCAACAGATAAGGTGGGTATTTTTTGTGATAATTTGAGGATAGTTTTACTTATTTCTCCATATAAACCTATGTTGTGGGTACTCATTAGAACCGCCTCGCCGAGGCGGTTCTAATGAATACCCAATACATAGGTATTTATGGACAATTGACAAAAACTATCCTTCATTTATCATAAAATACTTCCCTTAGCTGTTGCTACGTAATTCTCATAGCACCAGTAAAAGCAAGCGATAAGGTGAGTATTTTTGTGATAATTGGAGGATAGTTTTACTTATTTCTTCATACGGTACTCATTAGAACCGAATCGCCGAGGCGGTTCTAATTAATACCCACAACATAGGTTTTTATAGAGTATTGACAAAAACTATCCTTCAATTATCATAAAATACTTACCTCATCTGTTGCTATGTAATTCTCATAGCACCAGTAAAAGCAACACATAAGGTGAGTATTTTTGTGATAACTGGAGGATAGTTTTATTTATTTCTCAATATAAACCTATGTTGTTGGTATTCATTAGAACCGCCTCGGCGAATCAAAAATGAGTTCGAGGCGGCTCTAATGAGTACCCACAACATAGGTTTTTATGGAGAATTGACAAAAACTATCCTTCAGTTGTCATAAAATACTTACCTCATCTGTTGCTATGTAATTCTCATAGCACCAGTAAAAGCAAGAGATAAGGTGAGTATTTTTGTGATTATTAAATGATAGTTTGCCTTATTTCTCCATATAAACCTATGGAGTGTGTACTCATTAGTACCACCTCGGCGAGGCGGCTCTAATGAGTACCCACAACATAGGTTTTTATAGAGTATTGACAAAAACTATCCTTCAATTTTCATAAAATACTTCCCTTATCTGTTGCTATGTAATTCTCATAGCACTAATAAAAGCAACACATAAGGTGAGTATTTTTGTGATAATTTAAGGATAGTTTTACGTATTTCTCCATATACACCTATCATGTGGGTACTCATTGGAACCGCCTCGCCGATGCGGTTCTAATGAATACCAACAACATAGGTTTTTATGGAGAATTGACAAAAACTATCCTTCAAATATCATAAAATACTTTCCTTATCTGTTGCTACGTAACTCCCATGGCACCAGTTAAAGCAACGGATAAGGTGAGTATTTTTGTGATAATTAGAGGATAGTTTTACTTATTTCTCAATATAAACCGGTGTTGTGGGTACTCATTAGAACCGCCTCGCCGAGGCGGCTCTAATGAGTACCCACAACATAGGTTTTTATAGAGTATTGACAAAAACTATCATTCAATTATCATAAAATACTTACCTTATCTGCTGCTACGTAATTCTCATAGCACCAGTAAAAGCAACAGAGAAGGTGAGTATTTTTGTGATAATTGGAGGATAGTTTGCCTTATTTCTTCATATAAGCCTATGTTGTGTGTACTCATTAGAACTACCTCGCCGAGGCGTTTCTATTGAATACCCACAATATAGGTTTTTATGGAGAATGGACAAAAACTATCCTTCAGTTATCATAAAATACTTACCTTATCTGTTTCTGAGTAATTTTCATAGCACCAGTAAAAGCAATAGATAAGGTGAGTATTTTTGTGATAATTGAAGGTTAGCTTTACTTATTTCTCCATATAAACCTATGTTGTGGGTACTCATTAGAACCGCCTCCCCAAGGCGGTTCTAATGAATACCCACAACAAAGGCTTTTAAGAGAATCGGCAAAAACTATCCTTCATTTATCATAAAATATATCCCTTAGCTGTTGCTATGTAATTCTCATAACACCAATCATCACGAAAACACACCTATAGAACTTTGACCCCTTGCTACCCCACTTTTATATAGTAAAACTGGAGTTTTTGGGTGAAGGGGCCTAAACCTTATTTTTCTTATTCTGCTCTAAAAGATAGATTTTGGGCCATGAGGCGGTTCTAACGTGTACCCACAAAATATATATTTTGAGTAGAAATAAGAAAAATATCACAATTTTTCGTCTAAAATTACAGTCGAACTTCGATTGCTCGAACTCGGTAGGCTCGAACACCACGTTTGGGTCGAACTGAATTTTAAGTCCCGGCAAAATCCCTAAAATTCATTTAAACTAAACATGCCACCCTTGGCTCGAACCACGATGGCTCGAACCCTCAAACTATAAGCCTGGTCCCTAGAGTGTATTTTCTATGCATTCTAATCATAGTACACAAAGATGGTTCTTGCCGAGTTGGACTCCAATGGCTCGAACTACCGATGGCTCGAACTTTTTTCGGCGGTCCCGGCGAGTTTGAGCCATCGAAGTTCGACTGTATCTTTATTTCTTTTCAGGTATTTGTATAGGCGTGTTTCCGTAATGATAAGAACAGCTACAATAGTCTGAAATCCGCGTGAAATGTTTCAACAACTGTCCGTTTTGCTACATAAGCACCAACGGCACCCACCCATCGGGGCTTAAAAAAAAAGATGGGCTGCATGATGCTTCCACGCACCCGCACACGAGTACTGGTAAATCGCTCAGAGGATCTAAGCCTGCCCAGGCAAAGCGGTGCGAGTCGGAACGTCCATGTTTATAAACTCTATTGGTTTCCTTGGGCGGCAATTTAATCTCAATGTCGGGTAAAAGTCCTACAAAATTGGAAGCAACGTCTCCAAAATGATCTTTACAGTGTTGACGGGGACGGTAAACCTCAAATCAAACAAACAAACAATACATAAAGCACCATTTTTGCCTCATGCCTAGAGTCTTCTCTCCTTGCGCGATTTACAAATCTTCTGCTTCAGGCCAGAGTAAAATTATTTTACAAAATGGAAATAAGAAAGAGAGATGAAAATACGTAGCGAACCTATTTGCGCTTGAACACTTTCTTCTTAATTGCTGACTTCCAGTTCCTCCCTATGGAGATACAGTCGTCCAGTGTATCTACAGGATGACGCACGATGCCTTTGGCAAATGCATAAGGGGTCAGGGCGAGACCCACAAATTTGTCCTCCACCTGCTCTGAATGGGGCGTTCCGGTCTTGCAGAAATTAGCGAAATCTTCACAATTGTTTGAAAGTAGACCGTATTTTCCCCACCCACCAGGGTTATCGGCAAAATACTCGGCATTCCTCGCAGCTTGGTCTTTGGGAAGACATGGTTCCTTGTGATAGTTGACTTTGTAAAGATCTTTACGGCCATGGTCAACGAAGGTATCTAAACCCTTTCTTCGTGGGCGGGCATCTCGCTTTCTTTCTGTGTGACTCGAAAGATCCGCCACGTTTTTCTCTCCAAGGTATATGCCATGATGCTTATAGAGTCCTATACTTCCGTCGGTTGCTATATGGTCACCACGTTCAAGTCTCCTGTAAGGAAAAGAATCAAAGTCCTAACAGCAGTGGTGGATCGATTGTCTGATTGTAGACCAGAAACTTGGTTTTTGTTTGATTGAGTTGAGGTTTTTACGTGCCCGTCAACACCGTTAAGGCCATTTTGGAGACGTTGCTTCCGATTTTGTCGGACCTTTACCCGACATTGAGATGACATGACATCTCAAGCCCTACCGCCCATGGACACGGTTAGGGTTTAAGGAGCGGTCCGACTCGCATCACGTTTCCTGGGCGACCTAGACCTAAGCTGCTTACCAGTACTCAAGTTCGGTCGGTTTCAGCTCTGCGCGGAAGCACCGTGCAACCCAAAATATTTCTCCAGGCCCCGATGGGCGGGGGCGCGACTGGATGCTCGCAGCCGCAACGACATAATTAGTTAACGTATTGTTAAATGTTTTATCATTTAATATGACACATATACTAATGTTTTTGCAGAAAAAATGTGAGCAGCAGAATACGAAAACACGCCTTTACAAATGTATTGTAAACTTTACCTCCGAAAAAAAAAATGAACATTTTAAGACGACAAACTGTGATATTTTTCTTATTTCTGTTCAAAATATAGATTGTGGGTACTCGTTAGAACCGCCTCATCGAGGCGGTTCTAACGAGTACCCACAATCTATATTTTAGAGCAGAAATAAGAAAATAAAGTTTACCGCAGTGCTCCAGCTAGACCGTTTTTCCGGGGCGCCGCGCCCTGCCCTCAAAATGCGGCGCCCTGCCCCTTTTCCTAACGCCCTGCCCTAAAATCAACCGTATCTTTTATTTCATTTTTCTCGTTTCGGAGCGTGGCTTTTTCACGTGTTATCAATCTACTTAAATTATTGGGGGAATCCCCACCGTGGCACACACCAGATTTATCGGATTTTTTACTGCATCACATGCAGCTAAGAGCTGTGTCTATCAAAAATGCTTCTTCCGGCATATACGACCAGCACATAATCAACTCGCATCGGCGCAGTCTAATCTGAGCCATTGCTGTTGGCGCCGATCTGCGGCAGACTGATCTGAGCATCGGCTGTTCGTACCAATCCAAAAAATGCGCTTCATACGACTCATACCGCATGTGCGCAGTCTAATCTTCGGTTGTTCGCACAGAAAATAAGGGAATGCACAGCGATCTGAGCGCCGGCTGTTCGCATCAATTTAAAATAGCGCATCCAGCATGACCAGCGTAGACACTGACGGCACCCGCACTAACTGATCTTGTTCTCGGCAGTTTGCGCCGCAAATGCATAAGCGCAGTCTGATCTGTGCGTCGAAGGGAATGCACACCGATCTAAGCGCCGGCTGTTCGCATCAATTTAAAATAGCGCATCCAGCATGACCAGCGTAGACACTGACTGCACCCGCACCATCTGATCTTATTCTCGGCAGTTTGTGCCGCAAATGCACAAGCGCTGTCTGATCTGTGCGTCGAAGGGAATGCACAGCGATCTGAGCGCCGGCTGTTCGCATCAATTTAAAATAGCGCATCCAGCATGAACAGCGTACACACTGACGGCACCCGTCTGATCTGAGCGTCGATTTGTTCGATTTTGTTGTATTTGCGCGTCAACGTTATATGTTAGTTTCATTAAGCCCATCGTGGAAGCAGCATGCAGCTCATCTATGTCTTCAAGCCCCGGTGGGCGGGGGCGGTATTCGAGCGTCGGCTGTTCGTACGGTTCGGGCCTCATCGGCGGTGGTGCAGGCTGATCCGAGCGTTGGCAATTAGAACCAATCTAAGATACACGACCAACACTCAGTCGCATCTGCGCAGCCTGATGATTCGCGCTTCATCTGCGGTTGTGCAGTCTGATCTGGGCGTCGACTAAAATGGCGCTTCCAGCATATACGGCCAGCACAGATTTCAACCGCACAGTCTGGTGTGAGTTTTTGCTGTTCCCAGACGCAAGATTCTAAATGCACTGCAGGGATTTGTTCTCAAATACCTAAAGAACATTTTCACTTGGCGGGGCTCGTTTTACCGTAGTGGGCATGCAGAAATTGTTGGCTCACACTTCTCAAGTGGGTCAGATCAGCATGAAATGCATAAGGCACGGCAGTTAACGGGACTGTGTAAATGTGCCGGTTTCTTTAATCTCTTTGTGTTCAGCTTGTATCACATGTGCCACTGTTACATAGAGAAATTATTCATTTGTTTGCTCGAAGTATATTTAAGCAAGGTCAAAAATTTCAACATTTATCTATCAGTATTAAGTCTGCTAACACGTATACTTTCTGTCTGAGACACAAATTTGCAACATGCCTACTCGAGATCGTGTGCAGCGTTCTCTTACTAAGATTTGTAATGCGAATAAGAGGAAACTCACCGATTTCTTTACGTAAGTTTCCTTTGCAGAATCATTTTTTATGACCGTTGCAAAATTATTTCGAGCTGGTCGTAAATCAGAATATGATGTTAAAGCAACATCGTATTAACGTTGATGCATCGCCATGCATCGAGTTTGAGACAACGTTGCCTTCACGTGTGCTCAATGGCCAGCGGACACACAGCATGTTTATAACGTCGTATCAACGTCATGACGTTGCATCCACGATGATACGACGTTGCTTAGGCGTCATGTGCTGACAACAAAAAATATTGAAAACAGAAAAAAAAAAAAGAAAAAAAAAAAGAGACTGTAGCAGGGGAATACCTGTAGTACTTGTTTTTTGCCAAATACAGTACTGCCACCTGCCTGATGAGACCCATGGAGGGGTCGAAACAGTCTCATTTTTGGCAATAATTTCCACTCAAAACACTCCAGAGGCCACCTTTAAGGACTAAATTTTCAAAATTTTCACTCGGAGTGCCCTTTCACGGCACGTACGCCCTGCCCTTCTCATAGTCTAGCTGGAGCACTGACCCCTCTAAACCCCAGTTTTACTATATAAAAGTGGGGGTTCAAGGGGGTCAAAATTATAAAGGCGTGTTTTCGTGATGACGTTTTCGTATTTGTTTTTCAGCGAAAATACCACTTTACTTGGTATTTTGATTACCAGAACAGTTAACATTTTTGCTCGTTAAACTAACAATGCTTTGAACAACTGAGTTTGTTGTTGTTGTTGTTGTTTTTCCAATATACATGTAAACTATTTCTTAAAACAAATTTTCAGTACTGAATATTTTACATAAAAGGGATATCCTTTGGAAGCAAAGAATACACCAAACAACTTAAAACTTTGGAGTGTACAAGGATTTCTGGGACAGACTAGCTAGTTTCGGCCAATTAGGCTTGATCAGTGACCCTCAAATATTTTCAAACTTCCGTAATGAAATCTATGATCCCAAAGGACAATAAAATATAAACTACAATATGGTTAAGTGCAGGGAGACGTTTTACGGCCGCCACACATTCCACATTCCCGTTACACCAGCTGTAGTGACGTTCCGGGTCTTAGTGTTCTTTATTTTTCCGTCCGCTACCGCAATTTAGTACATGTACGAATCAAAGAACTGACAGCGCTGGTGGGTCGATTGTCTCAGAAATGATCCCGGACGGTGGCTCAGAAGTAAAGATTTCCTTTTATTCTTTTTAGTACTGCAAGCACACAACGTAGAATCTGGTTATACACTGCATTTTGTGGCGCCTGACTTCTAAATTCCTCTACTGTAAACAGTGTAGATCCAGATCAGACGCCGCATTCCACTGCGTCTGATGTGGGTCTACACTGTTTGCCGAGCATGATCATATATAAAATTAACGCAGCTTTTCTATAAATAAGTTAACTGGATTTCCTGCATTCAGTAATAGTCACGTGATTGACACTTGTAACTTTGGGTCGATTGACAAAAGCCTTTAATTTGGTCATGGTTTACGTTAATCATGCGGGCAACAGCATTTAACTCAGTTTAGCTCCCGCAAATGACATTTCTTAATCTTAACCCTTGTCCTGCTGATCCCGGATATATCTTATCTTTCAAACAATGAGGATCCAGATCAGATGGCTTCTGAAGAAGCCATCTGATCAGGATCTTCATTGTTTGCCATCCAGTTTATGAATTTGTTGCAATAATTTGCATCAAGTAATATGATTGGTTGATAATCAGTAGTGGGTGTGGCATATATGCATATTCATCAGGACAAGGGTTAAGTAAATCAAAGCACTGACAGCGCTGGGTGGTTTGTTTGTTTGTTTGTGATTTAAATTATATTTATTGAGTTTCAATACACAATACATATATATCATACATACAAGGATATATAGGATTTGACAGTATTGTGTGTGATTTCGGGTTTAACGTCGCTTTCAACAATTTGTCAGTCATATCACGACGGTGTCTGGTTGCGACAGGGAACTCAATGCTCACTTTTATAGTGCTGACTCGCTGAAGTATCATGTCCCAAACACATTACATGATACCAGACCCAGTCACATTATCCTGACACTGGGTCGACCAGTCCTAGCTCTACTCCGTAAATCTGCGTGCCAAGCGAGGAGCAGCTAGTACAATTTTTAACGACTTTGGTATGTGGCGGCCCGGGATCGAACCCGTAACCTCCCGTTCCCCGGAGCGGACACTCTACCAACTGAACTATCGAGGCCGGCAGGATTTGACAGCAAGAGATACGCTTAATATGGAAGTCATCTCCATGGTCAGCACTGATTTGAGTTTTAACGTCCCAATCAACACTGTATAGATCATATTGGAGACGATGCTTCTAATTTTGTGGGACTTTTACCCAAAATTATGATGAAATGTCGTCTCAAGCCCTGTCGCCCAATGAGACCAATAGGGTTAAAAGCATGGACGGTCAGACTGGCACCGCTTTGCTGGTCAGGCTTAGATCTTCTAAACGGTTTACCAGTACTCGTGTGCGGTCGGTTTCAGCTCTGCGCTGAAGCACCAATCAGCCCATTTATTTTTCAAGCCCCGATGGGCGTGGGGCCGGACAGCACTGGGCGGTTTATTGTCACTGAGCGCATTACGATAAACACCCGTGCGAATTGGTGCATTTTTACACATCTCCAAAATGGCCATTTTTTAATGATAATCCGTGATATTTTTCTTATAAATACTGCAAATATAGGTTGTGGGTGCTCGTTAGAACCGCCTCATTGAGGCGGTTCTAACGAGTACTCACAACCTTTGTCTTGGAGCAAGAATAAGAAAAATAATATATACCCACATAAACCGCAGTTTTCTCCATATAAATTGGGGTATATGGGGGTGTTCATTTCACAACTTGTTCACGGGATGGTAAACTGAAACATTGTCCTGAACGAGAACTTAGACTCCTGTATTGAAAGCAAATAGTGTAGACCCTGACCAGTATACACTGCCAAATCTCAAACATGATTAAAGTCCATATGTTATAGATAACCGTCTAAGGCAAACTCTGACCACATAGTGGCAAGAACAGCGCGGATATTCTCCATAAATAACCTTTATATGTATTTGCATAGTAATGTAGACGCTAGCACTGAAACGCAGCTGCAGTTATAACTCTTGGATCGACCCCCCAGAATTAGGGGATAACTGAAATCAAAATTGTCATTTTGGGAGGTAAATCGGTGGTTTTATGGTCGGAAATTTCGTTTTACGGCGACACATAAGCGGAGCCGTATAACGAAATTTGCGACCGTAAAACCGACGATTTACCTCCCCAAATGACAATTTTCAATACAGCTAGTTATCCCCCTTCTTATGCATTCGGTTGTTTTGTTAAAATTACTAGTTTGCACTAAGCGGCAAGCGCTGTGAGCTGCGTAAAACCCAATGCCAGCCAATGGAAAGCGACGTAACATGATGACGACGGGTTTCCGACAGTCGATCGCAGAATCTACTGTTGCACATTTTCGACGTTATCCAATCAGACGTCGTGTTACATACAAGTGTATTATAATGACCTTTTTGTGTTTTGGTTTTACGGCCTTTTCAAGATTATTTCACTCATATCGAGTCGATCGTGAATCAGAGGTGGGCGAAAACCGGAGTTCCCGGAGAAAAACCACCTGACCTTCCGTTGCAGAACTTGGCGTCTCACATGTGACCCGAGCGAGGCTCGAACCACAGCGGTGAGAGACCTAATGATCAAGAGTCAGCGCTCTTAACCACTAGGCCACGGAGGCCCGTTATTATAATGACCTATACAGTGTTGACAGGGATGTTAAATCTCAAATCAAACAACAATCTTTCACAGTTCCGAGACCGTAAGCGAATTTTTGATGTCTTACCGCTATTTGCTGTAAATAATCGTTACCTGGATTCCCATAGTAACGTCGACTTCAGCACTGAAAGGGTACTTAAGGGGAATGGGTACACCTTCAGGGGAGGTAACTCCTGCAAAAGTATTTTTGTCTCCCATGTCAATAGGGGTCAACTCTTAAAGGAAAGAATTTGCTCCAGAGGAGCAAATTCTTTCCTTTAAGAGTTGACCCCTTTTTCAGTGGGCCAGGGCTTATAGGAAAGCGAACAGGAAGTCCCGAAAGTTATCTCCCTTAGAAAAATGGCGGAAAAATCTGCCAGGTGTTCCCATTCCCCTTAAAAGTAGATCATTGAAGGAAAAGATGGGCTGCATGATGCTTCCACGCAGAGCTGAAATTGACCCGCACACGAGTACTGGTAAACCGTTTAGAGGATCTAACCCTTCCCAGGCATGCGGTGCGAGTCGGACCATCCATGCTTAAAAACCTTATCAGTTTCATTCGGCGACAGGGCTTGAGATGTCATTTCATCTCAGTGTCGGAAAAGAGTCCCACAAAATTGGAAGCAACGTCTCCAAAATGACCTTTACAGTGTTAACGGGGACGTTAAAATCTCAAATCAAACAATCAAACAAAACAAAAATAGATCAGCCCATAGCAGTGATTTGTTTAAGAAATGTATTTTATTTTTTCTGTTTTTCATGAAAGTATGAACGCAGTGAGTCGCGTGCAAAGTAAAGCGGGGTTCATGTAAACTGTGCCCGTTGTCGCTCATACTTTCATTAAAAGCAGAAACAAATAAGTTTATTTTTTATATTCACATTAATTGCCCCTTATCATCGGACAAAAATGCTCATAGGAAAACTTTAAATGCTGAAAACAATTTACACGCTATTTTTCTACAAAGAGCGGAACAGCGTTGGCGTCAGTACCATTGTTTAGACTGACGTCATTTTACGTCACAGAAAATTATGTGACTCGACGCGTTCATCGAAGTATGAACTACATTGTTTTCTATAGGTTTGCACTCGACTTTACACTTGAAATGTAAATAAATCCCTGTAAACCCCAGTTTTTGTCTAAATAAAGTGGGTTTATAGGGGTATTGATTGCGCGGACTTGTTTACGTGATGTACTTTTGGTGTACACTTAAAAAAGTAAACGAGCGAACTTCAATGGCACGGATACCTGCTTGACCATGAAAATGTGTTTGAGGCAGGGGTAGTTTTATAGAGAGAGAGAGAGAGAGAGAGAGAGAGAGAGAGAGAGAGAGAGAGAGAGAGAGAGAGAGAGAGAGAGAGAGAGAGAGAGAGAGAGACAGACAGAGAGAAAGAGAAATAGAGACAGACAGACAGCGGGGACAGTCAGACAGACAATGAGAGAGAGAGAGAGAGAGAGAGAGAGAGAGAGACAGACAGAGAGAAAGAGAAATAGAGACAGACAGACAGAGGGGACAGTCAGACAGACAGACAAACAGAGAGAGAGAGGGAGAGAGAGAGAGACAGACAGAGAGAGAGAGAGAGAGAGAGAGAGAGAGAGAGAGAGAGAGAGAGAGAGAGAGAGAGAGAGAGAGAGAGAGATTCTGACGTACATGTACATGTTTTCGTCAGGGTCGCCTCATCAAAAACATATGCTTGCGTCATCTAAACATTGCGGTATGATAAACCCGCATGAGTTCGAACAACCCCCAATCCCCTGTCTCAAACAAATTCCACGGTTCATAAAATGCTCCATTATCACGTGTTGGCGATTAAAAAAAAACATTTATTTCAAGAATACACCCGGCTCTTCTTCTTACATAATACCACAATACAACCGTACATACCGTTCGGTGATTGGTTCTAAGCCCTGATATAGTTCCTTCTCTCCAAGAAACATCATCCCTTTAGCCATGTTATTACACAAGTTTCAAGGTCACGGAAATTATGTTTTCCAGCATCAAGCAGTCACAATAATTGGCAAGGTTCTAGAGAAAAAGAGCAGTATTATTTATGCGAGCTATTGAAGTTCTGACGAGCCTGCTGTTGCGCACGGGCACAGATCCTTCATCGCTCGCACACCTGTCCAACAAAGCGTCCGAACATGGGCCCTATTAGGGTTGGCGCATGCGCAAGCTAAGCACTGCATGACCTAATCGCTTAAACGCAGAGCGAGCGATGGGAGGTAACCAAATCATTGGGAACCGGGGAACCGTGTATTCTACGGATTGGAGTGGTGGAGTGGAGTGTTGGAGTGGAGTTTGGAGTAGCGTCTGGAGTCATAGTTTGGCGTTTCATTTGTTATGAAAGTCTAAACATTATGGAACATAATGAGGCAATATCGTAAAGTCAAGGTCAGATGCTGCAATCATGATATAAACTAAGGCTTGTTTTTACTTACCTGAGCCTTACAGTATATCAGTACGTGTACGGAAAACAGATCGCAAACCAAACTGACTTTCATCTCATAAAACGGTACCACTCCAATGAAAAGCTAAAAATAGAAACATCTTAAAAATGACAACTTTCCTATACCCTTTAGCCAATTTTGTTAAAATCTTACTGGGTTGTTGCTGAGGCGACCTGCTAACAAAAAAGCTTAAACTGTTCTACTCCAATGATCAAGGATGGCCACAGGAGCTAGATATAGGGAAAAACGACCTATTATGCGATGGCATTGACTAATTTATCCCTTGCATAAAGGTGAGTATCATGTCCAATTGCAAGAGCTATAACTTTAAAAATCATTGTTGCAAACAGTCTGGACCCAGCTCAGGCTGGCCCTCAGTGTGAACCCAGATCAGGTTGCACCTTTAGGAACAGTCTGATCAGGGTTCACACGGGTTTCCTGTGTCCAAAAATAAATTTGAAAGTCAAAAAGAATATGCAGCAGACAGCCTCCCCACTGCGTGAAATTAAATAAAGCCCCCACCCCACCCCTTCAAAGTGAAATTCTTTACACTGACCGTTCCAAGGCGGTTCTTACTGTCCTTATGGCTTTCCGCTATTGACGTTTCAATCTGGGTTGTTTCATGTTTGTGTTTATTTCCCTTTATAGTTTCTAAAGGGAGCTGTTTGCTATTTACACCGATTCCTGACCTTTGTCTTCACTGCTATGTTCACATCCACTGAGCGGTTTACCAGTATTCGTATCGGCTTCAGCCCTGCATGGAAGCATCATGCAGCCCAATCTATTTCTGCAAGCCCATATGGGCAAGGTACTTTAAACACAATACAATGAACTGAACTACTGCTCGGGGTATCATCTAGCAGTATTTGCAGAATGCGACCGGTCCGTTTGGGCTCCAGAGGAGCTGCAAGACAGGGATCTGGAGATAAAATGTTCATCCGGTATGAATGACCTGTATGTTGTGCGCTGTCCAGTTGTTGTTTTACTGCCCAGTCATCTGTTAAGGTAATGTCGGTCCAGTCATTTAATTTAACTGTTCCGGCTCCCGCCAATCGGGAATTAAAGAAATAGATGGGCTGCATGATGCGTCCACTTAGAGCTGAAACCGACCCGCACACGATTACTGGTGAACAGCTTAGAGGATCTAAGCCTGTCCAAGCAAAGCGGTGTGAGACGGACCGTTCATGCTTATAAACCCTATTTGTTTCATTGGGCGGCAGGGTTTGAGATGTCATTTCATCTCAATGTCGGGTAAAAGTACCAGAAAATTGGAAGCTACGTATACAAAATGACCTTTACAGTGTTGACGGGGACGTTAAACCTCAAATCAAACAAAACAAAATTCATCATATAACACGGTTACAAATTTGACATACAAGTAATATAGGATTAGAACGAAAGCGTAAATTACTTGAAGAGTTCTTCTCCTCGACCTTTACAGTGAGCACGGGGACGTTGAATCTCAAATAATAGAAAATAAAATCACTGTTCCTTGACAGGCTTAGGCCCTCTTAGTAGTTTACCAATATTGTAACTGGCAACGGATGGTTGGTAAACAGCTTGGTCCTTAAGCCGTCTCCCAAGAGATGGGGACTTAGGGACAGGAAAGAGATAGGGACTTAGGGACAGGAAAGCTATGATAGTGTAAAAGAAAACAAAATGAAAAGCCCTCACCCATCCTGCACCTCTGACAAGTAACCCTACACAGTTATCCAACCCACCTTTCCAGACCAGTAGAGAGAGTATTTCTTTGTGTGTGTGTGTGTTAAAATTGTAACAGCCACCCTTGATATTAAGTAAAAGATGAGACACCGTGTTAGGCCTGCTTTTTTCATTACCAATTAACAAACATTGATGTATCTTAGGTTGAGCCACTATAATTAAATGTACATTATACCAGAGTTTATTTGTTCAACACTACCCTATTAGTGGTATTTAATCGGACTGGTATCTCTCCATTTGATAAAACAGAAAGTATAAACTGAATTTATTTATTTATTTTCAAGTGAAGGCATACTTATAAGATGGATTAAATTAAAACAAACCCTTGAAGTGCTGCAGAAAATTTTGGAGCAGAAGACACTCTTCCCTGCACTATACAAAACGTTGACTCAACGTTGAACTAACGTTGAAACCACGTTTTCAACGTTGTTTCAACGTTAGTTCAACGTTGAGTGCCTGCTGTTTTTTTTTAGCATCAGCAAAACTAATGCATGGCATTTCATGTGAAACTTCTGCTAGGCAGTCTGTCAAATCATATAAAATATCAAGTTTTTTCATTTATATGGGAATATACTTTGACAATACTGATAACGTGATTAGTGACTAGTTACACCACAAAACACGCCTATATAATCTGGACCCCCTAAAACACCACTTTTATATAGTAAAACTGGCGTTCACAGGGGCAAACATTATTTTTTTCTTATTTCTGCTCAAAAACATAGACTGTTGGTACTCGTGAGAACTCCTTCGTCGAGGTGGTTCTAATGAGTACTCAAAAGCTATGCCAAGAGCAGATATATGAAACATATGGGAAGTTTTTTTATCAGAAAACTTTCATGTTTTGGTGAAAATTCTCAATATATTTGAATAGATGTATTTTCATAATGCATTCCTTTTTTCATGGAATGGTTTGGTGAGGTTAACTTGCGTCACTGGGGCGTTCAACTGATATTGGCTTACAGTTGAGCAAGACCTGCTGTCCCTGCAACAGGTACGAGAAGAGGGGTATGTTGTTATTTCTTCTATTTCTACTTTATTTTCCTCTTTCTCCCCTGTCAATTCCACCGTCGGACTCAGAGATTATAAAACTTTTTTCATGCTCAACTCAGCTGAGCATGAAATTTATGCTGCTCATAAATATTAAAATGCCAACAAATATTGACATTTTAAAATTTATGAGCAGGATAAATGACATTCTCTTTTTATCTGAGGCGGAAATTTTCCTGATTTGAGTTTGCATTTTAAGTTACGAGTATTACAAATTTCATGCTCAGTTGAGTTGAGCATGAAAAAAGTTTTATAACCTCGGGGCCAGATATGGATCCACATTGTTTGCCTGTGCCCCAGTATTATAAGCCCAGTTCATGTTATCTGCTATCTAGGGTTACAGTTAACCTGCTTTACACAGCAACCTGACGTCACAGCGACAGGAACAGCATGGCTATAAATAATCGCATTACCTGAATTTTGTAAGTTGCAGCAGAACGCTGTCGGCCTATTCGCAACTGTAATGTCAATGTTATTTTTAGCTAGAAGCCTCTACACCATTCTTAAGCCCCAATCCTCATCATGAATCCATCCCCTACATATGACCCACAGCCCACCCTTTTCAGCTCTGAGAGAAGCCTCCGTGGTGCAGTGGTTATGTCACTCCACTCCAACAACTCTCCAATCCATAGAATACGTGGTGCCTAATTAGTCTTATGCATTTCGCCAGTTTATCTGATTACGTCTGACAGCTCTTAATTGTTTTGTAACATTACACCAACACATTTTGATCCTGCCTCACCAACAGATTCAACAAGTATAGAAAGATATAAACATCTACAGCCCAGCAGGCACACAATGTTGACTCAACATTTATTCAAAGTTGAAGCAACATAATAAACATTGTTTCAGTTTGCAAAATATGTTCTTCTTACAATAAATTGGTTTAAAAGATTTAAATCATAAGCTTGAAACCATTTCAGTGAATTCATCTACTTCTTAGTCCAAAAAGCAAAATGTCAAGGTCCTATCTCACATGCCGCTGACAAAGCTACGGGCCTCCGTGGCCTGGTGGATAAGAGCACTGACTCACCGCCGTTGTTTGAGCCTCGCTCGGTCACATAGGCTGGGACGCTAATTTTTTTTTTTTTTTTTTTTTTTTGGTTTGGGTTTTACGGCCCTTTCAAGATTATTTCACTCATATCGAGCCGATCGTTAATCAGAGGTGGGCGAAAACCGGAGTACCCGGAGAAAAAACACCTGACCTTCCGTTGCAGAACTTGACGTCTCACATGTGACCCGGCGAGCGAGGCTCGAACCACAGCGGTGAGAGACCTAATGATCAAGAGTCAGCGCTCTTAACCAATAGGCCACGGAGGCCCGTTTGGGACGCTAATTAAGTTCTGCAATGGAAGGTCAAGTAGTTTTTCTCCGGGTTTTTGTTTAATTGAGGTTTTACGTCCCGTCGACATTATTTATGTCATTTTGGAGACGTTGCTTCCAATTTTGTGGGTCTTTTACCCGACATTGAGATAAAATGACATCTGAAGCCCTGCTCCACAAACAAACAAAAGGGGTTTATATGTAGGGACGGTCAGACTTGCACCACTTTGCCTATCGTCTCAGCGGTTTACCTGTACTCATGTGCGGTTGAATTCAGCTCTGTGTGGCAGCATCATGCAGCCCAATCTATTTCTCCAAGTCTGGATGGGCAAGGGCCTCTTTTCTCCTGGTACCCCGTTTTCCGGGTACTCCATTTTTCTCCTTTCAGGGCGTCTTGTTTGCTTTTCAATAACCTTGCCCAGGAAAAAAGTACGATGGAGCATTAGAGCCAGGTACACTTTTATTTCTTTTTGATAGGTATCTCGAAATTTCGACTTAGTATCTCGAATTTCGACTTAGTCACTCGAAATTTTGACCCTCTGTCTCTTACGAGATACACATGTTTGGGGCCTCTAGTCTTATAGTTCTTGAGCAATATTTGATAAAAATTAACATTGGCCAATAACGAGAGAAAGAAGACTGAAAGAAACATATGAAAAAATTCACCGAGAAAGGCCATTACGATACAAGTAAGCCGATAATGACCATAGTCTCTACACAATGTTATCACATCATTTGTTTATAAACATGGACGGTCCGACTCGCAAAGCTTTGCCTGGGCAGGCTTAGATCCTCTAAACGGTTTACCAGTACCGGTAATCGTGTGCGGCCGGATTCAGCTGATCAGCCCATTTATTTCTTCAAGTCCCGATGGGCGGGGGAAGACACAATGTTGGTCTAAAATATCAGATCCAGGTGTCACCTAAAGGTCTCTTTTCTTATATTACAGAAGTTATTTAGACAAACTGTAATATTCTGCTGTCATGACTCGCTGTTCCAAACATCCAGATCATCAAAAACCGAATTGTGGTGGGACCAATAATATGCTTTCTCCAAGGCAAACTATTTGTATAAAATACAAATACCATAAATGCACACAAGTCAGTGTGTCCTTTGACGATTTTGTTTGTTTGTTTGAATTGAGGTTTAACGTCCCCGTCGACATGGTTTGGGTCATTTTGGAGACGCTGCTTCCAGATTTGTGGAACTTTTACCCGACATTGAGATGAAATGACATCTCAAGGAAACCAAAAGGCTTAAATGCATTGGACGGTCTGACTCCTACCACTTTGCCGGGGCAGGCTTAGTTCTTCTTAGCGGTTTACCAGTACTCATGTGTGGTCAGTTTCAGCTCTGTGTGGAAGCAACGTGCAGCACAATCTATTTCTCCAAGCCCCGAAGGGCGGACGCAGACCTTCAAAGATTGGCTTCTTACTATTTAAGATGGCACGCAGTGATTTGATGAATCAATGTAAGCCCTCCGTGCTCCGTCTCATTTTCGCTGTGTGTATATGGTGTGTGGTGGTGGTGGTGGTGGTGTGTGTGTGTGTGGGGGGGGGGGGGGTAATTTGTATCGTGTGTCACGGGCATCGAACAGTTGCACAAGGCCTGCTGTGCTGGGTATGAGGGTGATGTTGTTTTTTCTTCTGTTTCTACACTTACATTCGTTTTGGCACTTCTCTTCATCGCCACTAACCATTCTATCTCTTTTCTACCTTTCTATGGGAGAAGGCACAAAATGACCCACAAGGGTTGGCGTGTCGTTAAACCCAAAACAATCAATCAATTCGCTGTGTGCATTGACACCATGGCAAACAATACAGACCAAGATAACACATAGACAATCAGGGTCAACACTGTTTGCATAAATGCAGGTAATTCCAGAACATGGTGCTCTTTTACTGATACAGAATTGTCAAAATACAGTATTGTTAGACTTTGTGCATTTTTTTTCAAATCTCCGACAGTTAGTTTTCTAAAGAATTATTATTATTTTTATTATTATTATTATTATTATTTATTTAGGTTGTGAAAGCTCCTTAAAATCACTTAATTAAGGTGGTTCTAACGAGTATCCAAGCCTATGTCTAAGAGCCGAAATAAGGAAAAAAATGTATATCTTTGTAAATCCCAGTTTTTTTTCCAATAATAATGAGGGGCTTTCATAGCTTGCAAAACCTTGTGTTGTCTAAAAGACATTAATCTTTACGGGTTGGTCAGAATCACTTCATTTAGGTGGTTCCAACGGGTACCCACAACCTTTGTCTAAGAGCGGAAATAAGGAAAAACCAGTGCTTCAGCTGAAGCGCACGACCCACCGGATGCTTTTAGCTTTATGAGTGTTACAATATGGTAGCATTACACTAAATACTGGGAGGTACCGGGTTTTATCACTTTGGGACAGAGCTTTTAGTTGCGTTCTAAATACCAGACTTGCTTCCATTGGATATATATCCCATGTTTTATTTCAATGTGAGAAAATGATAGGTATAAGGGACTAAAATGATGCATGTTATATAAATATATCTGCAAGCTCAAAGAAATTTTTGCTGATTTTATATGGTCTCCCCTCCTTTAAAAATGTTGGTTTTATTTACTCCGTTCTAGCAGGTAAACAAACATGGTTGACTGTAACTTGAAAATGAGCCGGACAACATGTGGATTTTTTCTCATTAACTTGTTGGGCTAGGATGGCTCTATACACAAGTAAGGTTTGAAAAGTTTTGTATGTGTAGTTTTTGTGGGAGCAGGTAAAAGGTTACTATTGTCGCCTATGGAAAACATTTAGTGGAAAGCTCCCTATAGCAAAAGTAGACCACTATCCTGTTTTCAGTCATTACATACTATTTCCACACATTTGTAGGTTCTGTCCAATTCTGTTTCATAAAATGTATCCTCATGGCATGTATTTTGACATAGATACTGTAAAAAAATTGATGGTAATGCTAATTTAGGTCTAACTGGATGTATTTGATGTATTTTTGCATCTGACCTATGTTCGGGGGGGGGGGGGGGGGGGGCATGTACTTTGAAGCCATGTAAATCAGTTTTTATTGATGTGTTTGGAAAGGAGACTTGCAGTAATTTTATTTGCACAAACACAAGAAAGAATCAACTCCATCTGGAATATAAGTGTAAGGTTTCATGGCACTAGGACTATGTCTCAAACCAAAGCAAAACTTCAAAATTGTCTCTCCGAACAGCCCGCTGCAATATCCGGATACGTTTTCTCATCTGTTATAAGATCTATTTCATTGTATTCATGTTAAATGATGTGGACAGATATATTCAACTATTCCTCATGGCATTAAGGCATTTATTAACATTTTCTTGGCATTTTTGTCCTCAAAATATCCTCAAAATGCCATTTTTGCTTTAAATAGGGGGTGTAGGTGTGAAAATAGCCATAAAAATGAGTATTGGTGCTATTTAGGCATAATTCTCTGCATTTTAGGATTGAATTGTTCCAAAGACATTTGAGAAGAACCACTGATGCAAGCCGGTGTCTGGGTTCCATTCCAGAAAGAGATAAACTTTTGCGCTTTTCAAAAACTATGGTTTGTTAGGCTTTCATTGTTGAATCTGAAAGCGATAACTTTATCGCAAATTTGAAAGATTCTGTGTGACTGAACTTTCATTATGCATGACTAAATTATTACATATGACCTAAATTTCTATTTGGCAATTCTTTTGATGCAACATAAAGAAAATAAGGGTTTGGTATAGGTAGCATTACACTAAATACTGGGAGGTACCGGGTTTTATCACTTTGGGACAGAGCTTTTAGTTGCGTTCTAAATACCAGACTTGCTTCCATTGGATATATATCCCATGTTTTATTTCAATGTGAGAAAATGATAGGTATAAGGGACTAAAATGATGCATTTTATATAAATATATCTGCAAGCTCAAAGAAATTTTGCTGATTTTATATGGTCTCCCCTCCTTTAAAAATGTTGGTTTTATTTACTCCGTTCTAGCAGGTAAACAAACATGGTTGACTGTAACTTGAAAATGAGCCGGACAACATGTGGATTTTTTCTCATTAACTTGTTGGGCTAGGATGGCTCTATAAACAAGTAAGGTTTGAAAAGTTTTGTATGTGTAGTTTTTGTGGGAGCAGGTAAAAGGTTACTATTGTCGCCTATGGAAAACATTTAGTGGAAAGCTCCCATATATGGGTATGGCGGCCATTTTGGTCATGTGACCTGGACCTAAAACGGTCTCCCCAATAAATGCGCCTTATCGTAAGGAGCAAAAATATATCTTATACTTTAGTACTGTATTCTGAATCGTTTGCAGGATAAAATGCATTCTCACTTTTCCAATACAAAAGCATATGTGTCAAAGTTTGATCTAGGCATAAAGAAGGTCAAGGTCAACCCAGAGTCACCAGTATAGCAATTTATGATGAGCCTACGTCCCAGATACTATTTATCAAGTTTCGTGGAAATCTGTCCCGTCGTTCTGGAGAAGACTATTTTGAAGGGTTTTTACCATATATGGCTTGGCGGCCATTTTGGTCATGTGACCTGGACCCCATGAGCAAATTTTGGTTTTCCCCATCCCATAGAGGCTCCATATGAAATTTGACTTCAATCGGCCCAACGGTTTCCGAGAATAAGCAGTTCGAAAATTTTCACATTTTTCGCCTCGGCGAGGCTATACTAAATGGAATGTAATATTTCGCAAGTTCATTGGTTAGATTTCATTGATATCTATCAGTATGCCAAAAATTGTTTAAATATTCCAAGCGGTTAAGTCACTATCACCAATTTTCACAAACGGGTTACGGACGGACAGACTGACAGACTGACAGAATGACACGGTGATTTTAGGGCACTCTTAGAAAATCAACCGACTTCAGTCGGTCGCTTTTTCTGCGGGTCGTGCAATAATGCACATCCTTGTAAATCCCAGCACTCTCTGTATAAAGCGGGATTTCATAGCTTGCAAAACTTACGTTGTCCACAAGGCATTTATCATTCATGGGTTGGTTGGAGTCACTTTGTTAAGGCGGTTCTAACGAGTACCCACAACCTATGTCTAATAACGGACATAAGGAACATATGTAAATCAAAGTTTTCTCTATATAAAGCGGGTTTTTCATAGCTTGTGAAAATTATTTTCTCCACAAGGCAATAATTATTTATGGGTTGGTTACAATAACTTCAAGATGGTTCTGACGAGAACCCACGACATATGTCTAAGAGCAGAAATAAAAAACAAGAGGGCCATGATGGCCCTAGATCGCTCACCTGATCCATATTGTACAAATGGAATTGAAGATAATATATGGTAGAGTAGAGGGTTTGAGCAATTTTGGTTGACACAAGGTTTTTATAATTTTAGCCATCTTGTTCATCCAAGCACAACGGGTTGAGCAATTTTGAAAGCTTTTTTCCATTATGAGTCTATGGGAGCAAAGGGGCCCAGGGGTGTGGCCCATTGAGAACCCAGGGGCATGATTGGCAGGAATTATGTAGGTAACCAGTTGCCGTTACTTCATGCTAAATATATAAGCTCTGGGCCCTGTGGGTTCAGAGAAGAAGGTGTTTGAAGCTTTTTCCATTATGAGTCTATGGGAGCGAAGGGGCACCTGGGCGTGGCCCATTTGGAACCTAGGGGAATGATTGGCAGGAATTATGTAGGTAACCACTTGCGGTTGCTAAATGCTAAATATCTAAGCTCTGGGCCCTGTGGTTTAAGAGAAGAAGATTTTTTAACTTTTTTTTTCCATTATGAGTTTATACCAGCTAAGGGGTCCTGGGTTGTGGCCAATTTGGACCCAAGGGGCATGATTGGCAGGAATTATATAGGTCTCGACATGCCTTTTCTACATGCTAAATATCTAAGCTCTGGGCCCTGTGGTTTCAGAGAAGAAGATTTTTGAAGATTTTTTCCATTATGAGTCTATGGGAGCAAAGGGGCCCTGGGGCATGGCCCATTTGGACCCCAGGGGCATGATCAGCAGGATTTATGTAGGTGACCACTTGCCCTTGCTACATGCTAAATATCTCAGCTCTTGGCCCTGACGTTTCAGAGAAGAAGATTTTTGAAGATTTTTTTTCCATTATGAGTCTATAGGAGCTAAGGGGCCCCAGGGCGTGGCCCATTTGGACCCCGGGGGCATGATTGGCAGGAATTTTATAGGTGACCACTTGCCATTGCCATGTGCTAAATATCTAAGGTCTGGGCCCTGTGGTTTCAGAGAAGAAGATTTTTGAAGCTTTTTCCCATTATGAGTCTATGGGAGCTAAGGGGCGTCCGGGCATGGCCCATTTGGAACCCAGGGGCATGATTGGCAGGAATTATGTAGGTGATCACTTGCCCTTCCTACATGCTAAATATCTAAGCTCTGGGCCCTATGGTTTCAGAGAAGAAGATTTTTGAAGCTTTTTTCCATTCTGAGTCTATAGGAGCTAATGGGCCCCGGGGCGTGGTCCGTTTGGACACCAGGTGCATGATTGGCAAGAATTATGTAGGTGACCACTTACTGTTACTACATGCTAAATATATAAGCTCTGGGCCCTGTGGTTTCAGAGAAGAAGATTTTTGAAGCTTTTTTTTCCATTATGAGTCTATGGGAGCGAAGGGGCCCCGGGGCGTGGCCCATTTGGAACCCACGGGCATGATTGGCAGGAATTATGTAGGTGACCACCTGCCATTGCTACATGCTAAATATATAAGCTCTGGGCCCTGTGGTTTCAGAGAAGAAGATTTTTGAAGCTTTTTTTCCATTATGAGTCTATGGAAGCAAAGGGGCCCCGGGGCGTGGCCCATTTGGAACCCAGGGGCATGATTGGCAGGAATTATGTAGGTGACCACCTGCCATTGCTACATGCTAAATATATAAGCTCTGGGCCCTGTGGTTTCAGAGAAGAAGATTTTTGAAGCTTTTTTTTCCATTATGAGTCTATGGGAGCAAAGGGGCCCCGGGGCGTGGATTTTTGAACCCAGGGGCATGATTTGCAGGAATTATGTAGGTGACCACTTGCCATTGCTACATGCTAAATATCTAAGCTCTGGGCCCTGTGGTTTCAGAGAAGAAGATTTTTGAAGCTTTTTTTTTTCATTATTAGTCTATGGGAGCGAAGGGGGCCCTAGGGCGTGGCCCATTTGGCACCGAGGGACATGATTGGCAGGAATTATGTAGTTGACCACTTGCCCTTGCTACATGCTTAATATCTAATCTCTGGGCCCTGTGGTTTCAGAGAAGAAGATTTTTAAATGTTTTCCCATTATAAGTCTATGGGAACTATATGTTGCCATGGCAACCAGAATTCCAATCTGATCAGCCCAAAAACCGTATGCAGCCTTTCCCCCTACCTGATGATGATTCACATGAAATTTGATCAAGATTGGCCATGGGGTATTGGAGATATACTTATTTGAAATTGTTTACGGACGCACGGACGCACGCACGCACGCACGCACGACGGACGACGGACAAAAAGTGATCCCAAAAGCTCACCTCGTCACTACGTGACAGGTGAGCTAAAAAATATACCCATGTAAATCCCAGTTTTCTCTGTACAAAGTGGGGTTTTCATAGCTTGCAAAAACTATGCTGTACATGTATGGGTTGGTTTACTTATTATTTATAGTTACATGTGAAATTATTTATGTATGTTGAGACAAAAAATCTTTTCAATTTTGTTTCTAAGAGGATAGATCTTGCAGCTCACAGTTTGATGCAGTGTGCTAGATTACTGCAGCAGTTAATCAGTTTTAAAAACATTCTTCTCATCAAGCTGTCAGGTCTTATTATGATAAACTGAAAACATGTGTCGCTAGCTAGTAGCTCGAACTCTGGCGAAATGCAGAGGACTATAATGACCTATGAGATCAAAGGCTTGAGAAGCCTCAAAGTCGGTGAATTACAAAAGCTGCATTTGAAACACTTTACATGTTTGATCCGGACTTACACTGTTTACCAGTACCCTACAGGCGTAAATTAACGTGCTTTGGATCGTGTACGATCGACACAAATTTACTAAATGGCAAAACGGAATTCATGCAGTTGTTCACGTGACCATCACTGATTTGGGAAAACCAATATTAATAGAACTTGAAACGTTGCGCTATTTTTATCGATGCAACATATATGGGTCAGAGCTATCTATAGAGTCTTGACAGGAATCGTGTGAACACCGAATACCCAGGGCAGACGTCGCGGAATGTGGCGTCTGCTCAGTAGGTTGCACAGGGACTACACTGTGGCATTTGAGGGTTAAACGAAATAGTATAAGAATGCCAGGTTGCTTAGGTAACACGCTGTCACGTGACGTCTTACGGAACATTTCATTCATAAAGTATGCCAAGTCGAGTAAACATAGACTTTTTGCACTTCTGTTGAGAACCCTGAACTGTTTAAGAGCAAAAATGAGTAGCTCAGACTTTATATGTGGTACCGTTATTAGATATACAGCGTAGACCTAGATCGGATAGACAGTAGATTGCTTCTTATCAGGGCGGGCACTGTTCGACATATGTATGTAGCAACAGTTTTGAACATGATTCAGGCCTGTACGCAAACTCTGAAAAGGGACAGTTGACGGTGCGAATTTCAGGTATTTTGCAGAAGATAAAAAACTGCATGAATCTGAGATAATTTCCAAAAGCGGGGAGGCGCTGCGTTTACACCTTCCCAACTGTGTGCGCACCTGCATTAACCGGTGAAATGATTTTTTTGTTGTTGTCTAAACATACATGTATCGCTGAGGGGGCTCTATTACAGATCACTGTTATTCAGGATCTGGGATGCAGTGGTGGGACTGAGCGAGGAGAAAAGAGAGAGGAGAAACTATGACAAACATTGTAGATGCTGATCGGTGGATCTACACTGTTTGCAGCTGCGACATGAAATATTCAGCACAGATTGTGTTGCATATGAGGTTAAGCATTAGCAGTGAAATACTCGAAATTCAGAAAGATGAATCGATATACAGAAGGGAAATAATTAAGCACATTAACAAATGACAAGTACATGTAAATAATTTGACGGAAAATGCTACCATATTTTTTTTTCAGACAAAAATTTGACAAAATACTTTTCTTATAATGAAGCGATTTAACGGGTGCCCACAGTCTACGTTATAAAACAGAGAATCTGTTGCTTGCTATTGCCGCGGGACTATCACTGACCATCTGATTGCCGTTGATCCTTAACTGGCATTCCTAAGACGTCAGAGCGCAGCAAAAGAAGAAAATTATGGACTGTGCTCGTTTGTTTGTTTGATTTGAGGTTTAACGTTCCCGTCAACACTGTATATGTCATTTGGCGACGATATTTCCAATTTTATGGGACTTTTACCCGATACTGAGATGAAATGACATCTCAAGCCCTGTCGCAAATTGAAACCAATAGGGTTTACGAGCATGGATGTTCCGACTCGCACCGCTTTTTCTGGGCAGGCTTAGATGCTCTAAGCGGTTTACTAGTACTCGTGTGTGGTCGGTTTCAGCTCTACGTGGAAGCATCATGCAGCCCATCTATTTATTCAAGCCCCGTTTGGCGGGGGTGGGTGGACTGTGCTTATGCACTTGAACATTGGCAAGCAGAATCTACATAATCAGACGCCACATAACGCGATGTCTGATCAGATCTACTGTGCTTGCTTAAAAGTGAACGAACATTCCGATTTTCAGTTTAAGACTATTTTCCCAACCTACACTCAGAGACGATCGACCAACCGGTACTCTCTTTGCTTTGATTTTGTAAGAAACGTTATATTATAGCGCTTACACATAACATACATAGCAGGCGCATTCTTGTAAGAGCTCTTAACCCGAGGGTTTTTTCTATTAATATTATTTTTCTCTCTTCATACATCGATTGAAGGTGCTCGTTTGAACTGTCTCAATAAAAATGTTCTAACGAGTACGCACAATCTTTGTAATAATAATGTATACCCTGTAGACACTATTTTTCTTTGTATTTAGCGGGGTGACAGGGGTGCTCTTTAAATTCATCATGTGAACAAGTCCGTTAAAGGAACACCCCCTAAACCGTATACTTTATATAGGGAAAACTGGGGTTTACTGGGGTATACATTATTTGTTTTTATTTCTGCTCCAAGACAAAGGTTGTGGTAAAAGGTAAAATCAGCGAATGCAGAGGATTATTTAATATGCCTCTAGTTTAAAGGACAGGGGCATTAAAAATAATATCTATCTTCTTACACGGACTGGGGATAATGCGAGCAGGCAGCCATCACTTCATTTACCTGTTACTTGATCTTCAATTATCGCCTATTATTGTTATCAGCAGACAAAACAAGAGGCTGGTGTAGCTGTAACCGAATATAAAGCTCCAGATAATAAGGATATTTAATGCATATATATCCGTAACATTTGACTATTACTTGCAGGTTCATACATATTATCCTGTATAGCTAATTAGGGTTGGGGTCGTTAACCTGGGTGGTTCTCCTGCACATGGGGGCTGCAGTTAATGGTGCACTTAGTGGCGACCATCTCTGTGGCGCATGTTCGGACGCCATAATTTTATTTGCTGGGACTCAAAATCAGAAATGTTACAATGGCATTCATAGACCAGGAATGTCATTTGACGTGTCACCCGACAGGGGTCTTCTTGCATCAAAGACAAAATGCAGTATCTACCACGAACACAAACGGACTGATGCAGTCTATTTATATGATAATCGTTAGAATTGCACCCCCTCTCCACCCCACGCCGATTCTAACCAATACCCACAACAAATATGTTTTTGGAAAATTAGATCTATAGTAGAGAGGGTGTGGCAGTATATTATATTATAAATAAAGAAAGATCAAATGCGAAATTATTTCTACTCATTGTCCTGTTGATTTGTTTTCTGCAGTCATTGACTCATTTTATAGATATGCCTACTGCAATCAAACAACTTGGACTCGACTAATTTTATATACATTATCCAGTATAAAAAGCATGTACGAATATCAAACCCGCAAAAATTATTCGAAATAGAAAAGAATGCTACTGTATTTTTTTTCTTACTTTTCCGTACCGAAACACAACAATCTTGACCTCCGACCGATTGTATTCATCCGCCAGAAAATTTTAATATCGTAAATATATCAAACTGTTTGTGTTAATGTATTGTAAATACATAAAATCATAGGTGTATCCCAAATCAAACAATTCTACGCCAAGGCTTTCAGATCTCAGATAAAACTGCAAAGACTACACAGTGGGCGGAGGGATATAAGTAGTAATAAGTCGTAGACAACCGCCGACCACTATAACTTCAAAAGCATTTGAATAGAAGGAAGCTGAAAAGTGTCATCGGACGATGACTAAGGTCTTGTGAATAAATTCACCGACCGAAAATGCGTTTAATATATGCCAAAACAGAGCTAGTGTTATTTATTCTCTCTCTCTCTCTCTCTCTCTCTCTCTCTCTCTCTCTCTCTCTCTCTCTCTCTCTCTCTCTCTCTCTCTCTCTCTCTCTCGTCTCTCGCTCTCTCTCTCTTTCACACAGAATTTCAGATGAGTCTTCAGTCTTTAAACCGAGGCTCCGGCTAGCCGGTTGATGCCGGACTGAGATCCCGAGGGACGGATTTTCTATCAATTCCTCACTCCCTTGTTTGATTCTTTTTCTTGCATACCTTTCATTTCATTTTCATTTCTGAGCATTTTTAAAAATGCTGTCACTTCGGTTGCCGCCGTCCGCCATATTGGGATGACTATGATAAGATTTTTAGTGACTTCACGTAAAATGCCTTGACGTCATATTAACGACGGCGCATATTAGGTCGTATTCAACAAGTGAATATCAAACAGGTGAGAATGTCCGACTTTTACCCTCTCTCTGGGTAGGGTAACGTTACCATCACACTGACAGTAGACATACCCCATTCCGAAAACCTCCATTTATAGAATAAAAAGTGATTTTTTTTTCAAGAGCAGGTGGAACATTACGATAACACACCCGTGCGACATAGTGCATTTTTCACACCTCCTAAATGTCTGCATTTCTGATGAAAATTCATAATATTTTTCTAATTTATACTGCAAACATAGGTTGTGGGTGCACGTTAGAACCGCCTCATTGAGGCGGTTCTAACGAGTACCCACAACCTATGTTTTGGAGCAGAAATAAGAAAAATATTGCATATCCCCTTAAACCCAAATTTTCTCTTTAAAAAGTGGGGTTTAGGGGTGTTCATTTCACGGACGTGATGAAAATGGGACGAATCTTGAAGTGATTCCAAATACTCCAAATAGTAATAAAAATAATTGTCGCCGGGTGAGCACCAGGGGTTTAAAGACTAACCCAACAACGATTAGGACTGAGGGTTTTAATGTTGGTTGATGAAAAAGGGTGTCCTACAAACAAACACGATTGACAATACACTATTTACATGTCATTACAATACAAAATAACTACATGTACTGCTATATATGTAGTAGTACAATAATTATTTATCCACCATTAACATGGATGAATGACAGCAGTAGACATTTACAGGACACAGTACTCAACATGACACTCGACAGGGATGAAATGCAGGGATGAGTGGGGATTTTGGGCCGTGAATACACCCGTAAAGGCACCCCGAGCCAGATGAAAGGTTGACAATGAAGATGGCGGCTTAGCGGGAACTCTGAAGCATGTGAAGAATCTCATGGCAATGGAATTCTGACACATGTTGAGGCAATAGAGCACTCGAGAATAAAGTTACAGAATAAGCTAGGGAAGAAGCCCTAATAAGCTTACGCTGTATTGTGTGAATGCAAATAGCATGGCGAAAGGTTCAATAGTAAAACATGAACAACAGCGGAAATATGCAAGTAAGAGCAAAATGGCAAATTACAGAATATGCACAATATTCAGAATAAAGAACAGGGAAAGAGCAATAAAATAAACTAGCTAAGGAACAAGAAATTCATACCTGGCTATGACATCTTTAAATGATACTACCAGATAGACAATGACTGTCTATCAGAGATAGTATTGGAGTGAGCCGGTTGAGCCAGTTGAGCAATTGAACTGCTCTCTTTGCTATCTGAAGTCCAACTGACTTGACGCGGTAAAATTTGTGGTGAGAAGTGTGCAGAAGGTCACATGCAGGGTTAGAGAATTAAAACAGCCAATCATACACAAGCATTCACCCTGGCAACGCTAAAAACATGATAATGATAGGTAAAAACAAATAGTGTGAACCCAGATCAGATTGCTAAGAGGAGCTGTAAAAAATCGTTGACTGCCGGTAGCTTTAAGTCATTTCTGCAAACAGTGTGGACCCAGATCAGACTGCTCATCTGATCTGGGTCCATACTGTTTGCATGTCATATGTCATTTCTGCAAATAGTGTGAACCCAGATCAGATTGCCCAGAGAAGCTGTCTGATCTGAGTCCACAATGTTTGCCTGTAAAAAAATTGTTGGCTGCCGGTAGCTTTAAGTCATTTCTGCAAACAGTGTGGACCCAGATCAGACTGCTCATTTGATCTTGGTTTAAGTAAGGAGGTTTTTTTTTTTTCTACACTTTAAAGTTAATTACAATCAATTTCTAAATTTAGTCACCCATCCAACACCTGTGGTGATGTTCCAAAGGATCGCCTCGGTAAGTGCAGAAATGTTGTTGAAAGGGAGAAATACGAACACTAGTTCGTGCCGAATTCGTGTTGCTAGAGAGAAATCAACAGACAATTTTACCAATAGAAAGGACAGTTTCAGTTCATTGTCAACAAAGCAATTATGTATTGTGAATCAATTACCTGTTATAAAATGTTCACTGCACATGTAAACATATTTTGATGAAGGAATCCAGTCTGAACCATCAGCGTTCTGGCGACTGCAGGCCCTCATCCACCGAGACCGTCTCTCTGGATGTTTTTCTCCATTTGGGAACTGATAGAACGATAGCTTTTTATCCAGTTGTAAATGATGATTTGTACAACCACCTGCACTACAGATTTTTGGCATGTTTTATCAAAATTGTAAGAAATATGCTAGTGACTTTGATTTTATTTACAATATTTGCTTATTCAAAATGGCGTTTGTTTTCACCTGCGTGCTCGTTGCTATCACGTGACAAACGAAAGTACCCGGATGACCGGCGAACCCTATTTACCGTTACTGGCATTTAAAGCATGCCAACGTGTTTCGGTTCTAAATTTATTGCAAAGTGAAGGTCATTACATCAAGCTAGTGACCTAGCTACCGTGAGTCGGAAACGCGAAACACAGAACCGAACCGAACCGAAAAAACTACATCTATGACATAATAATAATACTTAAGATAAAGATAACGATGATAAAAATGATAACAGTAACAGTAATAATAATGACGATGATGATGACGATGATGATGATGATGATGATGATGATGATGATGATTATGATGATGCCGATGATGCCGATGATGATGCTCATATATTTAGGAAGAGGACTCACCAGTGTTATATAACTTCTGTCCAATCCCATTGTAGAAGCTTCCATGGTACCGTGGTTACGCTACTCGCCTTGTAAAGCAGGGGTCGCAGGATCGATCCCGGGCTTCATCAGACTTTCGGATGAGTCTTTAAACCAAGTTCCCGTCTCCGTATGACCTAAGCTGTTGGTGGGACGTAAAACTCAAACATCAGCTCACTCAATACCATTGTTTTTCATGCAATATGTTCAATCTCAAAGAATATCGGCGGGCCTCCGTGCCCTTGTGGATAAGAGCGCTGGCCCTTAATTAATCATTTGGTCTCTCACCACTTACCGAGGCCG
The DNA here is from genome assembly GCA_963580285.1 of Lucinisca nassula. Lineage (NCBI taxonomy): Eukaryota > Metazoa > Mollusca > Bivalvia > Lucinida > Lucinidae > Lucinisca > Lucinisca nassula. The sequence continues at coordinate 14,541,961 of OY757026.1, forward strand.
GCTCTTCAGTCTATGGTTTTGATAAAAAAAACCTGGGCCCCGTCAATGCGAGCAGCGAAGGTTCAGGCGAGCCTGCTGATCGGCGCAGTCTCGCCAGAACCTTCGCTGCTCACTCATACAAGCAGTGAATCAAGAGGAACCTTCAGACAGAAAGCCATATCCCTGGCCCCTCTTAATGGCTGGGCATGCGCAGTTAAAATTTGTCAAGACGGAATGCTCGAAGACACACATTCGCTTGGCGGGGCTCGTATATAAAGTGGGGTTTGCATTCATCACAAATAATTGTTAACTTGATGCAAATATATGCGTAATTTTTGCGACATGTGTATCCAGCCTCTGATGCTGGTATATAGAGCGGGAATATTTGAATCAAAAAGGACAGTGGCTAGCTCTTGTGTTGTTTTTCACCTCCAGGGATAAAAGAAATGGTTATTCTTTTGGTTAGTATCTGTTTCATGAATACTTTTGCAAATGCAGGTTGGTAGAATTTACATATTAAATGTGTTAATGTAATGTATTCTCTCCACCGGGTCGTACATGTAATACAGTATTTGAAACAGTTTTATGCCTTTCCCTTTTACGTATAGCATTCTGTCTTCGGTAGGGCGAAGGTGGGAGCTGTGGGGTGGGGTGGTGGCGATGTGGAACAGCCCTATACGCCACACATTGTATAGAGAAAATTTGGTACATGGTGTACATAATTCGTTGTTATTTCTGCTCAGAATCTTGGATTGTGGTTCTGACGTGTGCCCACAAACTATGTTTGATGCAGAAATGAAAAAAAAAAAAAAAAAAAAAAAAAATACACTCGTTCCCACCCAGTGGGGCTTGGAGAAGTAGATTGGGCATGATGCTTCCGTGCAGAGCTGAAACCGATGGACATGAGTACTGGTAGGACTAAGCCTGTCCTCTCTCCCCACCCACACCCCACAGCTGCCACCTCCGCCCTATCGAAGATTGCCGATCCTTAGGAGTGGAGTGAGTGAGGTTTGAGTTTTACCTATCAGTCGGACCGGCCTTGCATATAAACCAAGTCGCGGTTTATTTGGGCGGTAGGGTTGAGATGTCGCGATAACATACCATCTCAATGCCAGGGAAAAGTCCCAAACCGTTGGAAACGAAATCAAGTCTCCAAAATGGCCTATGTAGTGTTGATCGTAACGTAAAACCTCGACACACAAAAAAAAAAATTAACGGAATCATGTCTTTCATTGATATAGAACAATGTACCACGTCAAATGTGGGTGTGCTATAAATACAGTAAAATGCCTCTATTAAGACCACCTTTGGGACTGTTCAAAAGTGGTCTTAAAGACCACTTTTGAACAGTCCCAAAGGTGGTCCCTGACTAGAGGACCTTGAAATTAGGAAAATATAAAGAAAGAGTATGTGCACCTTTCAAAATAAGCTTTTAAAAGCAGAATTAATCTTAATTGTAGGTGTTCTTATTTTTTTTTTCTTTTTTTTTTTTTTGGTTTGGGTTTTACGGCCCTTTCAAGATTATTTCACTCATGTCGAGCCGATTGTTAATCAGAGGTGGGCGAAAACCGGAGTACCCGGAGAAAAACCACCTGACCTTCCGTTGCAGAACTTGGCGTCTCACACGTGGCCCGAGCGAGGCTCGAACCTACGGCGGTGAGAGACCTAATGACTAAGAGTCAGCGCTCTTATCCACTAGGCCACGGAGGCCCGTCTAGGTGTTCTTAATGGCAGAATTTCACTGTATAAGAAAAAATAAATAAAATAAAAATTCATCAGAAGAAATGTCAGTTTCAGAGCCATGAAACAATTCAGTATGTCACACGAGTGTGTAATGTTTATGATGATGATGATGGTTATGATGATGCCGCTGTTGCTGCGGCTATGTTTGCTGCTGTTGTTGCTGCTCATGATGATGCTTTTACTAATATACTGCAGATTCTGACATGTAAAGCACTGTAATTGAAGGCTGAAATAGCAAAGATTTACATGTTGACCAACACTTTCCCTTACCTCCAATTTCTGACCCAAAATGCCCAAGTCCCACAACATTTAATTATTTCAGCATAAACAAACTCAAATTAAATTATGCGTTAAAAGAACAACCATAAAAGAGTTAGACCCTTAGTTTTTTCTCTTTATCCAACCCGATGCTGCTCGCAATAAGCAGAATACTAACACCCCCTTTTTACGACCTCTTCAACCCATTTTGTCATGAATGGAATCTTCCCGTCTTTTATGCCACACCCACCCTCCCCCCATCTGGGATTGAAGAAATAGATGGGCTGCATGATGCTTCTACGCAGAGCTGAAGCCGACCACGCACGAGTACTGGTAAACCGGTGAGAGGATCTAAGCCTGCCTCGGAAAAGCGGTGCGAGTCGGACTGTCCATGCTTATGAACACTATTGGTTTCATTGGGCGAGAGGGCTTGAGATGTCATTTATTTTCATCTCAATGCCGGGTAAAAGTCACATAAAACTGGAAGCAACATCTCCAAAATGACCTATACAGTGTTGACGGGGACGTAAAACCTCAAGACAAACAAACTTTCGCCTTTTTATAAATAGCAGGATTCTTTTCCGATGGTTGTCTTCCGAGTTTTGAAAATGGCTGAACATTTTCCAAATAGTGGAGGCCCTGATAAAACGCCGCATAACGCGGCGTCTGATCAGGGCCTTCACTGTTTGTCAGTATCCCGTTGTGATGTTGTTCGTAAAATATAGGTAAAGTATATTAGTGATAATTATACATATACCATATGGTTTAGTTTTTATAGCCAGCTCATTTCCTTCTTAATTTTATATCACTATATTTTGTTTGTTTGCTTTGAGGTTTAACGTCCCCGTCAACACTGTAAAGGTCATTTTGGAGACGGTGCTTCCAATTTTGTGGGACTTTTACCCAACACTGACATGACAGGACATCTCAAGCCCTGCCGCCCAATGAAACCAGTAGGATTTATAAGCATGGATGGTCCGACTCTCGCACCGCTTTGCCTGGGCATGCTTAGATTCTCTAAGCGGTTTACCAGTACTCGTGTGCGGGTCGGTTTCAGCTCTGCGTGGAAGCATCTTGCAGCCCATCTTTTTCTTCAAGCCCCGATTGGCGGGGGCCGTTTATCACTATAATTAAGGTTTTTGTTTGCAACATTAAACACTAAATTAACGGGAAGACTGGCTTCTTCTTAAGGGCTTTGGAGTTAACTCTTTGGAAGGCATTTTGTCTTCTTTACCTTTGGTTTAAACTTTGTTTCTTTGTATAACATAAACAACTTTAACACGTATACAGTACAATTCCTGTATTAAGACCACCTTTTGGACCGTTCAAAAGTTTTCTTTAAGACCACTTTTGAACATTCCCAAAAGTGGTTTCGTATGAGGAAACACTGGGCGTAGTACACACAAAGATAGAATAACTTAAACCTTCTCAATAAGCTCAGTTTAAAAGCAGATTTTGTCTTCATTTTAGGTGGTTTTTATAGCGGATTTCTACTGTATATTGATGACACTACACAGGCACATGTATCATATCATCACGTGAACAAGGCCTTGAAATACCCCACTTTATATAAAGAAAACTGAAGTTTAAGGGGTTATACATTATATTTCTTATTTCTGCTCAAAAGCACAGGCTATGGGTATCCGTTAGAACCGCCTCAACTAGGCGGGTCTAGGGAGCACTCACAATCTTTGTTTCAATATAAATAAAAAAATAATGTCACGGATTTTCATCAGCAAAATAGCCAGTTTGGAGATGTGAAAAAAATCCACTTTATCGTATGACGTCGTTGATAAGCAGTGGATAACGTCGTGCAATAAAAATCGTATGGGAGCTTTCCACTAAATGTTTTCCATAGGCGACAATAGTAACCTTTTACCTGCTCCCACAAAAACTACAAATACAAAACTTTTTAAACCTTACTTGTTTATAGGGCCATCCTAGCCCAACAAGTTAATGAGAAAAAATCCACATGTTGATCGGCTCATTTTCAAGTTACAGTCAACCATGTTTGTTTACCTGCTAGAACGGAGTAAATAAAACCAACATTTTTAAAGGAGGGGTGACCATATAAAATCAGCCAAAAATTCTTTGAGCTTGCAGATATATTTATAAAACATGCATCATTTTAGTCCCTTATACCTATAATTTTCTCATATTGAAATAAAACATGGGATATATATCCAATGGAAGCAAGTCTGGTATTTAGAACGCAACTAAAAGCTCTGTCCCAAAGTGATAGAACCCGGTACCTCCCAGTATTTAGTGTAATGCTACCGTATGACCACACGTGTAATAACACTTTGGCGGGATTATGTAACGTCATGACGACGTCCATGTCAACAATGTATTTTCTGTGGAAAAATGGTCCAATTCAAAGGCGATAAAATTCAATTTAAAGTGGTCATATGATAAACAGAATCTTACACTCGTAGTCATTTCATATAAAATTTATGAAACTCGCCAAAGGCTCGTTTCATAAATTTCATATGAAATGACCACGAGTGTAAGATCCTCTATATGTTGCACGCGTGTGTTATCGTAATGGTATAATACAAAAGAGATTCAGAAAAAAAGTCAAATGGCTTATTTAAATCTGAATTTATGGATTACAGTAACAATTTTACGGCTCTTTCAAGATTATTTCACTTATACCAAGTCGATCGTTAATCAGAAGTGGGCGAAAACCGGAGTACCGGAGAAAACAAAAATACATGACTTTCCATTGCATAATTTGACGTCTCACATGACCTGAGCCAGGCGTGAAGACACAGCGGGGAGTTTGTTTGTTTGTTTGTATTGGAGTTTAACGACCCGGTCAATACTATTCAAGTCATTTTTGAGCCGGTCAGTTTACCTATCCAGTGCACATTCTTTCCCCAGAAATTGACAACTGCCCTTCTTGAATCAGCGGAAGGGAGAGAATGACCGTAGAAAACATTTCATGACTGATCTCCACGAAAGAATGTTGTCTACCCCGGCAGGTATCCAATCCGCGTCTTCCTGATCACCAGTCGGACGCGCATCCGACTGAGCTACAGAGGCCGGCTCACAGCGGAAAAACCTAATGATTAAGTGTCAGCGCTCGCCATGCTTACTCATATATGTTCTCATTACAGTTCATCTCGTGAACAAGTCCGTGAAATGAAGACCCCCTATACCCCACTTTATATAGAGAAAACTGGGGTTTACGAGGGTATACATTATTTCTCTTATTTTTGCTCCAAGGCATAGGTTGTGGGTACTCGTTAGAACCGCCTCATTGAGGCGGTTCTAACGAGCACCCGAAACCTATGTTTGCAGTATTTATAAGCAAAATATCACGGATTTTCATCAGAAAATTAGCCATTTTGGAGATGTAAAAATGCACTATGTCGCACGGGTGTGTTATCTTAATGTGGACCAATTATTGTTGTGTGACTGGTGATCTGGAGGGCGTGGGTTCGACACCGGCCAGGGTCGGCAACATTCTTTGATGGAGAATGATCATGAAATCTACGGTCATTCTCTCCCTTCTGCTGATTCAAGAAGGGCAGTTGTCAGTTTCTGGCAAAGGAAAGTGCACTGTACTGGTTAACCACTTACGTACAAGCCTGCCCAGGAAAAGTGTGAATAGGTAAACTGACCGGCTCAGAAATGACCAAAATAGTGTTGCCTGGGCCGTTTAACTCCAACACACACACACACACACACACACACACACACACACACACACACACACACACACACACACACACACACACACACACACACACACACACACACACACACACACTCACACACACAATATTATAAATGTGATTCTATATCCTTAAAGGCATGAATTTGCTCCTCAAGAGAAAATTCTTTCCATTAAGGAATGCATACACTCTCAGGGGCGGCAACTCCCCCAAAAGTATTTTTTTCCTCCCATGTCAATAGGGGCCAACTCTTAAAGGAAAGAATTTGCTCTTAAGGAGCAATTTCTTTTCTTTAAGAGTTGACCCCAATTTCTGCGGGACTGAGCATATAGCAAAGTGAACAGGAAGTCCCGAAAGTTGTCTCCCTTTGAAAAATGGCGGAACTAAGCTTGGTGTTCTCATTCCCGTCTAGAGTAGACCACTTATCCGGGGAGATGACCATTACAGGAAGCCATCAGGAAATCTTTCCTGAAAGTTTTGAAGTCTCCAGGGTGTAGTAGGTAAGCTACTTACCTCAAACACCAGGGGTCGTAGGTTCGATTTCGGTCGTTTTCAGACTTTCGGATTGAGTCTTTCAACCCAGGCAGCGTCTCTGTATGAACTCAGCGGTCGGTGGGGCGTAAAAATCAATCACACATATACTCGTGTCCGTCCAGCTGATACTGGCTAATATCGTAGCTAATTACAAGTCCCCGCCCAGGACCGTATTTCTAGCTCACAGACAATGCCAACTGATCCATCAGTACTGTCAAATTGAATGCTTTGTTTATTTATCTGCTGCAACATTTTTTTTTTTTTTTTGGTTTGGGTTTTACGGCCCTTTCAAGATTATTTCACTCATATCGAGCCGATCGTTAATCAGAGGTGGGCGGAAACCGGAGTACCCGGAGAAAAAACACCTGACCTTCCGTTGCAGAACTTGGCGTCTCACACTACAACGGTTGCAACGACTTAAACGAGTACGCATAATATTATACAATATCTGCGTTGCAGCAGGTAATTACCTGAAATGCATTATGTAACCTGCGTGATATCAGATGGTAGAGCTCCATGATAACACGTGTCTCAATTTGGGCTAACATTACGAAAACACGCCTATACAAATGCATTGTAACCTTTATCGCAGAAAAAAATAATTAAAAATATAAGATGAACAATTGTGATATTTTTCTTATTTCTGCTCAAAATATAGATTGTAGGTACTCGTTAGAACCTCCTCATCAAGGCGGTTCTGAAGATTACCAACAATCTATATTTTAGAGCAGACATAAGAAAATAAGGTTTACCCCTGTAAACCCCAGTTTTTCTGCATAAAGTGGGGTTCTAGGGAGGAGGGGTAAAATTATGGAGGTGTGTGTTCGTGATGATCTCATCTGGTCAAAAATATCAATGTTTGACTTCCAAACCTTTGCAAAGACAAACGCACACAGTGTCCACATTGTATCACATGACAGTACGAGGACTGTTCAAATATGACTGCAAGTAGAACGTTTTCTCAAGCACTAATGCGAAATCACCTGGAAATAAATATCACAGCGTAGAAAAACATTTTACCTATATATTGATACCAAACTTGTTAAAATCCGTCCACTTTAGCCATTTATATCGTTCGATAAACACTGTCTACTCTTGTATACTAATACAAAACATAGTTGGAAGAAGGTCAGAGTACGCCGTTGAAATACGGTCCTATATTAAGAATCGTTGTATTCTTGGTATACGGTGCAAAGACATTTTTGATGAAATATGTTCGGTTTATGGGCATAATGAAATGTCTTTTCCGACAGTTTTTCGTTTGTGTAAGAAATTCAGCTGTGGGCTAGGCTCAACAGAAGATGCACCACATGATCGTCGGCCGAAAAGAGCAACATCTGCCAAGATGGTTGCTAGAGTGAAAGAAATAGTTGCTACTGATGCACGATACACCACAAGGCAAATAGCTAGTATGGTTGGCATCTCATTAGGAGCAGCTCATACAATTCTGAAACGGGATTTGAAAATGAGAAAGAATCAGAATTGTTACTGGTGACACGTCAAAGATCTACAGGTACTAGATGGATTCCCAATCTGTTGACAGATGAGCAGAAAAAGACACGCGTTCAGTGCGCCAAGAAGTTGCTTAAAAAGTTTCCAAATTACAATGCACGGTCTTTCGCTAATGTCGTCACAGGTGACGGAACATGGGTTCACTTTTTTGAGCCAAAACGAAAGATTCAGAACAAAATATGGACAACAAAGTATTGCAAAAGACAATGCATTGCAAAGCGGACCATGAGCATCAAGAAGGTAATGTATGCCATATTCTTTTCAAATCAGGGCCCTGCTATTCAGGTTGCTGTGCCTAAAGGCAAATCTGTAAATGCGAAGTTTTACAAGAATAAAGTTCTTCGAACATTGAAGAAATATTTCAAAGAACGAAGACCCGCAACTGGTTTGGCGAATGTCAGATTGCTACATGACAATGCGTCATCGCACAAGGCGTTCATTGTGCAAGACTATCTGAAGCAAGAAAAGGTTGTTGAACTCCCTCACCACCCGTATTCCCTTGACCTTGCCCCATGTGACTTTTTTGTTCCCGCGGCTGAAAAAAATACCTTTCTGGTCGAAAATTTGTATAGCGCAAACACCTCGGTTCTGCAATATTCCAATGCCTGCATAGTATACCTAGAAAAGACTACCAAAATGCATTCAATGATTGGATCAGAAGACTGAAAGTTTGTATATCTGTTAAAGGGGAATACTTTGAGGGGTCAAAATAAATTTTCCATCTAAATTTATTACGGAATCATTTTTATGTGCTTAGTTGCATTCACATTTGAACAGTCCTCGTAATTGAACCGTGATATAGAGTTAACCTCTTGTCACTATGACACTTAAGTCTCAAATGGCAATATTTTATACAATGCAATAAGCATTTAAGTTATCACGTTTAACACGTCAGGGAATGAATACCCCTGTTAACATATATAGAGAGAAAACTAGGGTCTACGGACTATACATTATTTTTCTTATTTCTGCTCGAAGACATAGGTTGTGGTTACGCGATAGAATCGCCTCAATGCGGCGGTTCTCGCGAGCACCTTGTTTTTGTTTGACTTGAGGTTTAACGTCCCCATCAACACTGTATATTTCATTTTGGAGACGTTGCGTCCAATTTTATGGGAATTTTAACCGACAGTAAAATGAAATGACATCTCAAGACCTGTCGCCCAAATGAAACCAATAGGGTTTATAAGCATGGACAGTCCGACCCAAACTGCTTTGCCTGGGCAAGCTTAGATCCCCTAAGTAGTTTACCAGTACTCGTGTGCGGTCAGATTAAGCTCTTCGTGGAAGCATCATGCAGCCCATCTATTTCTTCAAGCCCCGATGGGCGGGGCGGTTAACGAGCACCAACAATCTATGTTTGCAGTATAAATAAGAAAACTATGTTCAGCAGAAAAGAAGCGTTTTTGTAGATGTAAAATTGCACTATGTCGCACGGGTTTGTTATCGAGATCCTTTTTTGTTCAGAAAAAAAAAATGAAGTTTTTTTTTTTTTTTGTGCCATAAAAGAAACCCACAATGTCAGACGGTTGTATTTGTATAACGTAATGTTTGTACTTTGTATCAATCAAATATCCTGAAGTGCCATAGAAATCATTTTACCAATCTTGGTACAGATAAAAAACTAAGCATTTTAATATATTTTCTTTACATTTTTCAGGTGTCAGATCTAGGGAATTATTCGAGATATGTGTACACATTTTTCAACATCATTTGTTTCATTGAACATCATGAAAATAGCAATACAGTCGAACTTCGATAACTCGAACACCTTCGGGACCGTGAAAGTTTGTTCGAAACAGGGGCAGTTCGAGTTATTGAGGGTTGCTTATACTGCTAGCTGAGACATATTGGGGTTGACCTAAGGTTGTATTATCGCCTTTTTAAAAGTAAATGTATGCTGTGTGTACTCATTAGAATCGCCTCAATGAGGCGAGTCTAATGAGTACACACAACATACATTTTAAAATTAAAATGAAACAAACCTCTATAAATTGACCTAAGTAATAGATTTGTTTGTTTATTTGATTTAAGGTTTAACGTCCCCGTCAACACAGTGTAGGTCATTTTCGAGACGTTGCTTCCAATGTTGTGGGACTTTTACCCGACATTGAGATGAATGACATCTCAAGCCCTGTCGCCCAATGAAACCAATAGGGTTTATAAGCATGGACGGTCCTCCTCGCACCGCGGTTTCTGGACAGGCTTAGATCCTCTAAGTGGTTTACCAATAAAAATCAAAAATACTAGTGTGCGGACGGTTTCGGCTTTGCATGGAAGCATCATGCAGCCCATATATTTAACCAAGCCCCGATGGGCGGGGACGGCCTAAATACTAGAGCTTTATGAACAATTCTCGAGGGACCCAAGAATGAGTTCGAATTATCCATGGTAAACGAATTATCCGTTTTCGAGTTATCGAAGTTTTACTGGATTTCGAATCACTGAGTTATTTATCATTGAAGATAAGCCCTGTTTCAGTACATACAGACCGGCCCCGATAGCTCAGTTAGTAGAGTGTCCGCTCCGGGGATCGGGAGGTCACGGGTTCGACCCCGGGCCGCGACATACCAAAGTCGTTAAAAATGGTACTAGCTGCTCCTCGCTTGGCACTTAGATCTACGGGGTAGAGCTAGGACTGGTCGACCCAGTGTCAGGATAATGTGACTGGGTCTGGTATCATGTAATGTGTCTGGGACATGATACTTCAGTGAGGCAGCACTATAAAAGTGAGCATTGAGCTCCCTTTCGCAACCAGACACCGTCGTGATATGACTGAAAATTTGTACACACACACACACACACACACACACACACACACACACACACACACACACACACACACACACACACATCAGTACATACAGTCCAAGTCTGGAGCTTTAAATTGTTTGGAATATAACGGTCTAATAAGCGCTATTTAGGTCATAACCGTCATATTGACCGGGTTAGTTTCTGTTTGTTTATGTTGAGGTTTTGTGTCCCAGTCGACACTATTAAGGTCATTTTGGAGACGTTGCTTCCGATCTTGTGGAAATTTTACCCGGCACTGAGATGAAATTACATCTCGAGCCCTACCTCCAAAAGCGCTAGGGAGGGGTTCGACTCGTACACTTTTCCTGATTTAGAACTTCTAAGCGGTTTACCAGTACTCAAGTCAGGTCGGTATCCCGGCCAGTTTACTCCGTGACACTTTCCTGGAAAGGCTTAGCCTGGGCATAAGAACAACACTATATACACTATTTATTTTCAACAGAAAAATCAATTTAAGGTGTTTTTCTGTTTCAGTCCATCACGTGAACAAGTCCGTGAAATAGGACCCCCCCCCCCCCTCTACACCCCACTTTATAAAACGGAAAACTCGGGTTTTCGTGGGTAAACATTATTTTCCTTATTTCTGCTTCAAGACATAGGTTGTGGGTACTCGTTAGAACCGCCTCAATGAGGCGATTCTTATGAGTACACACAACATACATTTTAAAGGTAAAATGAAACAAACCTCTATAAATTGACCTAAATTTGTTTGTTTGTTTGATTTATGGTTTAACGTCCCCGTTAACACAGTGTAGGTCAATTTCGAGACGTTGCTTCCAATTTTGTGGGACTTTTACCCGACATTGAGATGAAATGACATCTCAAGCCCGGTCACCCAATGAAACCAATAGGGTTTTATAAGCATGGACGGTCCGCCTCGCACCGCGGTTCCTGGACAGGCTTAGATCCTCTTAGCGGTTTACCAGTACTCGTGTGCGGACGGTTTCAGCTCTGCGTGGAAGCATCATGCAGCCAATATATTTCTTCAAGCCCCGAAGGGCGGGGGCGGCCTAAATAAAAGAGGCAGTTCTAACGAGCACCCAAAACCTATGTTTGGAGTATAAATCAGAAAAAAATAACAAATTTTCATCAGAAAACATTATCCTTTTTGGTAGTTTGCAAAAACCACTATATCACACGGATGTGTTATCGTATTGATTTTCGGCCCCCGCCCATCGGGGCTTAAAGAAATAGATGGGCTGCATGATGCTTCCACGCACAGCTGAAACCGACCCGCACACGAGTAGTTGAAAGCCGCTTAGAGAATCAAAGCCTGCCAGGCAAAGCGGTGCTACTCAGATCGTCCAATGCATATAAACTTACTGGTTTCATTGGGCGACATGTGGGGCTTGAGAAGTCATTTCACCTCAATGTCGGGTAAAAGTCCCACAAAATTGGAAGCAACGTCTCGTAAATAACATAAACTGTGTTGACGGGGACGTTAAACCCCAATTCAAACAAAAGAACAAAGAACAACACTATATACACTAATTAAAAAAAAATCCATTTTAGAGCCAAAAAGATAGCATTTTATCATACCGGTGTTTTTCTGTTTCTGTCATTTTCGCACCAGACAAGGCGACGCTTTCATATCAGAAAGTGTTAATTTTCTCAACTTTTCTTAACAAACATATTTTCGACTATGGTTCTAAAATGTATCTTTCTTCGGTATATAATGATAGGGTTGTGGTTATTTATGATACAGACTGGTAATTCCATGCTTTGACAAATATTTACCAATGAGATAGAATGTTTTATCAAATCCCAGTTACCTGCTTATCAAGGTACACAATGAGCCGTGTCCAGCGAAAAGATTCTTTCGGGCTTGAGTGCATAGCGAAGACTCTGATCAGACTGCGTGACCACGCAGTCTGTTCAGAGTCTTCGCAGTGCGCTTAATCGATGTCATTCAACCAAAAGTTTTTTTTCAAGTATTCAGAAGGCGGAATTATTGTATCACTGAGCAAACATGTCTGAAGATTATTAGAATCTTACATGGGTGTGGAGGGTGGATGGAAAAATCCGTCACAAGGGTCACTGTCCGGCATCACAAGGCTTGCCGAGTGATGCCGGACAGTGATCCCGAGAGACGGATTTTTCTACCCCCCCGCCCCACACCCCCACACCCCCACCCACACACACATTCAGGATTCTTCTTCTTGCATACTTCTCATTTTTGGTGTGGATTTTCAATGCTGAAGTCACCTCAGTTACCAACGTCCGCCGTATTCTAATTACCCTACAGGAATGTTTAGTGACGTCACGTAACGTGCTGTGACGTCAACCTTAACGACGGCACATACGAGGTCGTAATCAACCAATGCATTTATGAAACACGCAATTATAATCGAATTTGGGTCGGAACAGCAGGGTCAGAACAGAAATTTCTATCCCAGGGTAAAATCAAGGATTATCTTGTCTGGTGTGCAAGAACGGGTTTTCTTTGACGTGGCTTAGATAATGGCTTTAAATATTAAATGCGCGTGCTGAATAGGAATTACTTTTTCAGCTGTTCATTTTTCTGTAAAGTAAACAAACAGAATAAGATGTTCTGATTGTGATGAAATTGTATAGACCGTAAAGTACCGTAAATATGTAAAGGTCTGGTACAGTAGCGTATAGACGAAATGTTAGAGCCTAAGGTTTTGATTTGTTTGATTTGATGTTTAGCGTCCCCGTCAACACTATATAGGTCATTTTGGAGACGTTGCTTCCAATTTTGTGGGACTTTACCCGACAATGAGCTGAAATGACATCTCAAGCCCAATGAAACCGATATGGTTTATAAGCATGGACGGTCAGACTCGCATCACTTTGCCTGGGTAGGCTTAGATCCTCTAAGCAGTTTACCAGTACTCGAGGGACACTTTACCAGTGGACGTAGACCTCTCTTTAGAAGGAAGAAAAGTAAATTGGAAAATCTCCCCCAGTACACTATACCACATTGTACGGTAGCGGAAGACTACGGTAACTGTTAAAGACATTCGAAATAAGAATAATCATAGTATATCAAATTTAAGCTTAAAAGTCGGCCCTATTCTTCGGTCTGAATGAACATTATCATCATTGTGATTTCAAGAATCAAGCTTTGGTCTGGTTAAATTATCTACGGAAGCATCGAAGCGCAATCAATATGGTAGTACGCCCTCATAATACTTTTTATTCCATTACGATAACTCACCCGTGCGACATAGTGCATATTTCTCATCTCCAAAACGGCTACTTTTCTGATGAAAATGCCTGATATTTTTTCTTATAAATACTGCAAACATAGGTCGTGTGTGCTCGTTAGAACCGCCGCATTGAGGCGGGTCTAACGAGTACCCACATCCTATGTCTTTGAGCAGAAATAAAGAAAAATAATGTATACCCCCGTAAAGCCCAGTTTTCCATATATAAAGTGGGGTTTATGTCGGTGTTCATTTCACGGACATGTTCACGTGATGCCCTGGTTTACAAGGCGAGTAGCCTAACCACTACACCACGGAGGCTTCTCATTTTGGTAGTTTGTTTGTTTGATTTGAGGTTTAACGTCCCCGTTAACACTGTAAAGGTCATTTTGGAGACGTTGCTTCCAAATTTGTGGGACTTTTACCCGACATTGAGATGAAATGACATCTCAAGCCCTGTCGCCCGAAGAAAACCAATAGGGTTTATTAGCATTGACGGTCCGCCTCGCACCGCGGTTCCTGGACAGGCTTATTTTTTTTTTTTTTTTTTTTTTTTTGTTTGGGTTTTACGGCCCTTTCAAGATTATTTCACTCATATCGAGCCGATCGTTAATCCAAGGTGGGCGAAAACCGGAGTACCCGGAGAAAAACCACCTGACCTTCCGTTGCAGAACTTGGCGTCTCACACGTGGCCCGAGCGAGGCTCGAACCCACGGCGGTGAGAGACCTAATGACTAAGAGTCAGCGCTCTTATCCACTAGGCCACGGAGGCCCGTTGGACAGGCTTAGATCCTCTACGCGGTTTACCAGTACTAGTGTGCGGGCCGGATTCAGCTCTGCGTGGAAGCATCATGCAGCCCATATATTTCTTCAAGCCCCGATGGGCGGGGGCCTACTCATTTTGGTAGAACAAGTACGTCCTCAAAATACTTTGTTTTCATTCACAGCTGTAAAGATGTCAACTTTTGATATTTTCTTATTTCTCCCTGAAGAATAGATCTTAGATACACTGTCAAACTGCCTAACTATGTTTCAAGGACTAATAAGAAATGGATAACCCTGTAAACCCCACTGTTCTTTTTTATATTGAGTATACAGCACTGTTCTCTATGAGAACATTGGTGTCAAAAACAAACTTAACGGAAACTTATCAGACTGGAAATAGATTTAACATTTCACCGTTTACTTAATGCATTTGTTTGTGTTTGATTTTATGTTTAACGCCCTCGTCAACACTGTAAAGGTCATTTTGGAGACGTTGCTTCCAATTTTGTGGGACTTTTACCCGACATTGAAATTAAATGACTTCTCAAGCCCTGCCGCCCAATGAAACCAAACCGGTTTATAAGCAAGGACGGTCCGACTCGCACCGCTTTGCCTGGGCAAGCTTAGATCATCTGAGCGGTTTACTAGTACTCGTGTGCGGGTCGGTTTCAGCTCTGCGTCGAAGCATCATGCAGCCCATCTATTCCTTCAAGCCCCAATGGGCGGGTTCCGGTTTACTTAATGTAACCATTCTTTATGCCAGACCATGAGTTGCTTGATCAAATGTAACACAGGCATCTAGTTGAATAGGTCTTAAGTAGGATTTCTCTTGTATTGCTAAGATTGCCGTGAGATCTACACTTCATTTGGGAGTTTATAAGAATCTTATATGGGTGTGAGGGGTTAATGGAAAAATCCGTCCCGAGGGTCACTTTCCGCATGAGGCTTGCCGAGTGATGCCGGGCAATGATCCCGAGGGACGGATTTTTCTATCCACCCCTCACATCCATATAGGATTCTTTTTCTTGCATACCCTACCTTTCTTAGCGCGGGTTTTTAATGCTGCAGTCACTTCGGTTACGACGTACGTCCTATTGCGATGACACTGCAGGAATGTTTAGTGACGTCACGTAACGTGCTGTAACGGCAGCCTAAACGACGGCGTATACGAGGTCGTAATCAACCAGTGCATTTATCAACATGTGATTATATTCGATTTTGGGTCGGAACACCAGGGTCAGAACATAAATTTCTATCCCAGGGTAATATCATGGATGTCCTGGTCTGGTGTGCAAGAAAAAAAGAGTCTACAACTTCGAAGAGGGCCGATTCTTAGTTCTGCTGAATACCAACACTCAAGAATAAATAAACAAATAAATCAATCAATATTTCGGCTTGATTTGGATTTTAACGGTTGTATGCTGTCCCCACCAGTGATTAAAGGAACCTCCTCAAAGAGGTGGGTCTAACGAGTTCCCCTAAATATCGGTTTTGGAGGAAGAATTACGTTTTACAATGTCACTCATTACACTGACATTATTATGATCGTTTTGTAAAACGTTATGCGATATACATTTTCTGTCGTTACCCAAAATGACAGTCGGTGCATTGTTAAGGATACAGGATCACGTTAACATTTCTGGCCATACACCCCTCTAAACCCCAATTTATATATAGAAAAACCGGGGTTTTAGATGGTATTCATTATTTGTCTTATTTTGCTCAAAAACATAGATTGTGAGTACTTGTTTGAAACGCCTCATTGAGGTGGTTCTAACCTAACGAGCACCAGCAATGTATATTGCACGACCCGCAGAAAAAGCCACCGACTGTTGATCTCTAAGAGTGCCCTAAAATCACCGTGTCATTCTGTCATTCTGTCAGTCTGTCATTCTGTCAGTATGTCTGTCCGTCCGTAACCCGTTTGTGAAAATTGGTGATAGTGACTTAACCGCTTGGAATATTTAAACAATTTTTGGCATACTGATAGATATCAATGAGATCTAACCAATGAACTTGCGAAATATTACATTCCATTTAGTATAGCCTCGCCGAGGCGAAAAATGTGAAGATTTTCGAATTGCTTCTCCTCGGAAACCGTTGGGCCGATTGAAGTCAAATTTCATATGGAGCCTCTATGGGATGGGGGAAACCAAACTTTGCTCATGGGGTCCAGGTCACATGACCAAAATGGCCGCAAAGCCATATATGGTCTGTCTGTCTGTCCGTCGGTAACCCGTTTGTGAAAATTAGTGATAGTGACTTAACCGCTTGGAATATTCAAACAATTTTTGCATACTGATAGATATAATGAGATCTAACCAATGAACTTGCGAAAATATTACATTCCATTTAGTATAGCCTCGCCGAGGCGAAAAATGTGAAAATTTTCGAACTGCTTCTCCTCGGAAACCGTTGGGCCGATGGAAGTCAAATTTCATATGGAGCCTCTATGGGATTGATGAAACCAAAATTTGCTCATGCGGTCCAGGTCACATGACCAAAATGGCCGCCAAGCCATATATGGTAAAAAACCTTCAAAAATAGTCTTCTCCAGAACCACTTGGCAGATTTCCACGAAACTTGATAAATAGCATCTGGGACGTAGGCCCATCATAAATTGTTAAAATGGTGTCCCTGGGTTGACCTTGACCTTCTTTGTGCCTAGGTCAAACTTTGACACATATGCTTTTGTTGGAATATTTAAACAATTTTTGGCATACTGATAGTTATCAATGAGATCTAACCAATGAACTTGCGAAATATTACATTCCGTTTAGTATAGTCTCGCCGAGGCGAAAAATATGAAAATTTTCGAACTGCTTCTTCTCGGAAACCGTTGGACTGGTTGAAGTCAAATTTCATAACGAGCCTCTATGGGATGGGGGAAACCAAAATTTGCTCATGGGGTCCAGGTCACATGACCAAAATGGCCGCCAAGCCATATATTGTAAAAACCCTTCAAAAATAGTCTTCTCCAGAACCACTGGGAAGATTTCCACAGGCCCATCATAAATTGCTTAAATGGTGACCCTGGGTTGACCTTGACCTTCTTTGTGCCTAGGTCAAACTTTGACACATATGCTTTTGTATTGGAAAAGTGAGAATGCATTTTATCCTGCAAACGATTCAGAATACAGTACTAAAGTAAAAGATATATTTTTGCTCCTTACGATAAGGCGCATTTATTGGGGGAACCGTTTTAGGTCCAGGTCACATGACCAAAATGGCCACCATACCCATATATGGTAACACTCATAAAGCTAAAAGCATCCGGCGGGTCGTGCACTTCAGCTGAAGCACTGGTTTGAACTAGAAATTTGGTGCGGGGGTGGGGTGGGGGGCATTGATATGTGAAATATGCTTATTCTGGAGATAGGAGAGATACATATAACACGTATGTGTTATCGTAATGGTTTGCCGGATAATCAATTTTGTATTATTTTAAATAATAAGACTTAGTATTTGTTTTATTTGTATTTTCACTATTTTTGTAAACTACGTGTATTTTTCACAATTCCGCGTTCATGTATGTGTACGGTTCCAATTTAATAGCATACCAGACAGAATTAATGAAAACGTAATGGATGGCAGGGCTGTGTCACCATATCTTTATAAACCGGTATTTAGAGCTTAGAAGGAACAAGGTAGACTCAAAAGTTCCCAATAATGGCGCTATCAATACGTGACATCCTCGGAATATTAGCAATATTAGTATTCCAATACTTTTACAACGGATCCTTTGGAAGTAAGAGTCCCTTCCTCGTTGAATCATTACCCTTACGAAAACATGCCTATACAAATACATTGTAAACTTTATCACCGAAAAAGTAAAAATTTTAGGATGGAAAATTGTGATATTTTTATTATTTCTTCTCAAAATATAGATTGTGGGTACTTGTTAGAACCGCCTCATCGAGGCGGTTCTAACGAGTACCCACAATCTATATTTTAGAGCAGAAATAAGAAAAATGATGAGGCGGTTCTAACGAGTATCCACAATCTATATTTTAGAGCAGAAATAAGGACAATATGTTTTAACCCCGCAAACCCCAGTTTTACTATATAAAAGTGGGATTCAAGGGGATCAAAATTATATAGGCGTGTTTCCAGGATGCTTTTTTAAACTCTTTTTTTTCTTCTCTTCTGAAAATGTTTATGTTGAGGTTTGACAAACAATTTATTAATGGACCGGTTTAGCCACAGTCTCACTTTTACGTACAAAGGGGTATATTTAATTTCAATGTTTCCAACCAATATGTTTGGCCTAAATTTGGCCCCAATTTATAGGTATTACGGTTTAAATCTGTTTGAAATACATGTACGTTATCCATACGTTTATATCGTAATATTTACATTTCCAGTGTAAAATATGTTCTAGAAAGGGTTATCCTTTGGAAGCAAAGAATACACCATAGAGCTGTAAAATATGGAGTGCACATGGTTTTTGGGCCAGACTAGCTAGTTTCGGCCAATTAGGCCTAATCAGTGGCCCTAAAATATTTTCAAAATTCCACAATGGAATCTATGATCCCAAAAGACGAGAAACTATAAAGTACACTATGATGTCTAATGCTGCCTATAGAAAACAATACAGTTTATACTTCCATGAACGCATCTAATCACATGATTCCTAGTGATTTTCAGTGACGTCAAGTGACGTCATTCTAAACTATTGTTTTCTAGATAGCCCTGTTTTAATTTAATATGGTTTCTTATCATAGACGGTCCGACTCGCACCGCTTTACCTGTGCAGGCTTAGATCCTCTAACCGCTTTACCTGTACTCTTGTGCGGTCGGATACAGCTCTGCGTGGAAGCATCATGCAGCCCATTTTTTTCTTCTAGCCCCGATGGGCGGATCCGATTTTTTCGACTCTGAATGAACTAAGACAAAAACCTTTATTTTCTGTATTTTAAGCAAGCAGTGTCTCAACTCGAGAAGAGTAGCGCTGCAAATAACCCGTACCTTGATTTTGTATATGTCCAGCGATAGACATAGTTACAAAATATTTGTATTTGTAACTTTTGGCCGCATGATGAGCCAATGCTCCTGTACACGAGCCAAGTTTTTGTCTACGACAAACCCAACGGCGAGGAATGTGGCCCGGTTAAATCGATTTAAGTCCCCCACCCCAGTGAAAAAAAAATCTGGCCGTTCGAAGGCGGTTCTTCTGTCGGAATTTATTATTGTTACATGTATAGTTCGTCTTGTCATATGTGTATTGCTGTATACCTGTATCTTATTATTTTGGATAGACGTTTGGCCATTTCGTGTTGAAGTAAATGTCATTGTGCTTTCTTTCCGCCTGTTGAGATGTTAATTTGTTTGTGTTAATTGTGAGGAAATTGTATCGATTCCATTACTTCTATTTTGTACATAGACGCCCCCATCCCGGGGACATAGTGGATACTTGTTAAAACGCCTCATTATAAGAAATGCACTGGTAACATTTTCGATTCCTCCAAAGTTGATTCAACCTACAATAATAATAATAATAATAATAATAATAATAATAATAATAATTATAATAATGCATGCAATCGCTTGTAATTTCGCATCATAATAACTCTTTTAAGCTGGTCCCAGTTAGTATATACAACATACACATTCATACAGGACAACTAGGATCATCATGCCTCACGTCAAGTCAAGGGATCTTACCTGTACTGGCAGTTTTTCCAGCTCCGAAAATCCCGAAAAAATTAAAACAACCTCAAAATGACCCAATTTGTTTATATTTGATTTTCTCAAATTTAACATTGGACGAAATCACAAATCATTTTTCTACTTTAATTTACAGTCACATTTTTCATTGCATAATGAATGTTTTATTTACTGTAGTTTAAAATCAGATACTGTCGCGT
The DNA here is from genome assembly GCA_963580285.1 of Lucinisca nassula. NCBI lineage: Eukaryota > Metazoa > Mollusca > Bivalvia > Lucinida > Lucinidae > Lucinisca > Lucinisca nassula. Next base: position 14,562,283 of record OY757026.1, read on the forward strand.
ATTTTTGCTAATTTACTATTGAAATACATTAGACATAGAAAAGTAGAAGTACAACAAAGATCAGGAATCGATACAATTTCAATTACTCCACTCATCAAGACACCAAAGGGAAAGAAACACAAACATGAAGCGACCAGACCATAATGGAAACCTAAACAAAGGAAGACCGACAGTTACTTTCACACAAAATGGCCAAATGGCCATCCAAAATAAAAAGACACAAGTGATACACACAGTAAGTAACAAACAACAACATAAATAAACCACCACAGAAGAACCGCCTTGGAACGGTCAGTGGAAAGAATTCCACTTGGGGGCTTAAATCGATTTTACATGGCCATAATCCTCGCCCTTACCTCTGTCGCGGTATACCCTAATTTTGTTTAGTCCGCATGAAGGCTTCCTAACTCACCAGTGTAACATCTCCGAGAACATACAAATAAAAAAAACTATAGAGATGAAACAAGGTTGAGGACTAGACAGCATACAAGAACAAAATTGCTGGAGCAAAAGAAAACCAACAGTTAGACTCCGAGGGGCCCGACCAAAGACGGAGCGTCAGGCGCCAACCAACATAAAGAATAGAGTCTTATTTTTTTCTAAAATTGACCAAAGACGGAGCATCAGGCGCCAACCAAAGACATATTCAAATTAACTGTAAGATATTAGATTTTTATAATCTAAAACCACATTGCCGCTATCTAGCGTAGTAATGCTAAAATTTATGTCAGAGAAAGTGTTCCCTATTAACTTCTATATATTGAGTCGCGTAACTTTAATCGGACACAGGTAATTTAGTAGATAACAATTGTCCCATATGGAATTCTCAAGACCTTGCACATATGCTCGAAAACACAAGCGGGGAAACAAAGCAATCACACAAAAACAAACAACAAAAATACTACTACTACTACTAATAATAATAATATTACTACTACTAATAATAAAGATTTTACTACTAATAATAATAACAATAATAAAACAAGTAATAATAATACTAAAAAAAAAACCATCACGGATGAGAAGGTCACCGATCCAAGTACTAACTTGAGATCTGTTGCATAGAAGTTTCGCTTACACGAGAGCTGGCCTACTAGCGAAATGTGTCATTTATAAACTAGTAAAAGACAACTGTCCTTCCTCCTTTTTATCTAAGAAAACAAAATTAAAACAAACATAACTTCCATTGTTAGTTTAACCGATTAACGGACTTAAGTTTCAAAAGGTAAATCTTTTTTTAAAAAAAAACATGACTATGCCACTTTATTTTCGACTAATAATAGATTTATATCTACAGCTAAATATATGTTTATGCTCATCATCCTAGTTTGAGTTTCTATACATTGCTTAGGGTTGCTCGTTTGATTTTAAGCAAAATACAACAATGATGATTGACATTGAAAAGGCCATTTAATATTTAAATGACAATTTAGATTATGCAAATGTTTCATAGTAGAAACAAATATTGATAATAGCATCATCAATTATGACACCGTAAAATTTTGACAATGTCACAAAAATTATCCAAAAGCATAAAATCAAAGATGGGGGAAATGAATTTTCCGCCATTTCAAAATAAACAAATGCAAGAAGAAGACAAAACTATACAGGTGCAGTAGGGGATGGAGGGTGGGTGTCAGATTCTAAATTTACGCTATCAGTATTTGGAAAGGCAAACTCCGATCAATGAAGTAAAAACTATAACTGCACCTGCAAGTTATACCTTCTTCATCCTAATTGTTTCCCTTAGACCATTGAAAAACAAGTTGGCTGCTTTCAAAAAGCATCCAATAGGTTTGGTCTTGTCAGTCTACATTCTGATTTGAGCAAGTTGATATCATTATCCCACTTAGTGCATTTTTTTAATGCAAAAATTAAACTTTAATTCAAAACGTGTATATAAAATTTCGAAGTCTGTGACCTTGGTATCAGGAAGGGTAGGTAGTGATGAGTATTCTGTGGTAAATTGTTTAACGCCATGATAAGTATAAACTAAATGTAACTTACATATGGTTTGCACATGTATATGTTTGTCAGGGGCCGAGTTTGTTAGGGGCCGAGATGTCCTGTCACCGAAATTTGCTATCCTTTTGTATATCTTTCTGGATCACAATTTAATTGTAAGAGAAACTGATTAGTAAAACGTCAAGTATTGAGTGGAAATAAAGAACACCACTCTCGGCTTATCAGATACAATAGCTCCCATCGAATGCGCCAAAAAGTCTTTTAACAACTCAGTCTGTAACTGGTGGCAGGTCACTTAGTAGTCATGCAGTTTTTGAAAAGAAACTATTGCTATCTGTGCTGGGCTCAAGAACAATAAACAGCGACCCATCAACGTTATGACTTTGTTTCGCTCCCTAAATATTTTATATATTTGGAAGAGTTAGAACCTTCGACATTGGCACTGACGTTAATTCTAGTAGCAAAGACATGAAAATGTTTTTACACACCCAGCGATCTTTTTTATGTTTGGTTTTACGATCCTTTCAAGATTATTTCACTCACATCAAGCCGATCGTTAATCGGAGGTGAGTGAAAACTAGAGTACCCGATGAAAAACCTCCTGACCTTCCGTTGCAGAACTTCTCATTATGTGACCTATGCGAAGCTCAAACATACACCGTTGAGAGACATAATGATTAAGAGTCAGCACTCTTATCCACTAGGCCACGGAGGCCCGTTACACCCAGCGATCTTTATAAATGAGGAAAAATAACGTTCTCTGTCTTTCCAACATTTACATATACGTATTATTAGATGTTCAGAATATATAAATCTGTTCCTATCTGTGTAAAGTAAACTTTACAAGTTATGTTTATTTGTATTTAACGGCCCAGTCAACACTGATTTGGGTCTTTTTTGAGCATGTCAGTGTACCTATCCACGCTTTTCCTGAGCAGGCTTTTCCGTAAGCGGTTTACCAGTTCAGTGCACATTTTGTCGCCCAAAACTGGCCCCTGCCCTTCCTGAATTAGCGGAAGGGAGAGAATGACCATAGAAAAGATTTCATAATCTCCACGAAAGAATGTTGCTGACCCCGGTAGGTATCGAACCCGAGTCTTCCTTATCGCCAGTCAGACTGCATCCGACTGAGCTACCACAGCCAGCCACACTTTGTGAGTAGTAGTAGTTATGTTCTGTTGCTTTTCGTTTCCATGGCCCCATGGACTTACGCCATAATGGCATTGCAAGACGTAAATTTGCGAAAATGACTGCTACTCCTGCAAAAGTAGTTTCTCTTTGGATATGTCTAAGGGGTATACTCTTAAAGGAAAGAATTTGCTCCTGGGGAGCAAATTCTCCCCTTTTAGAGTAGACCCATTGAGAAGCAAATTCTTCCCCTTTTAGAGTAGACCCCTTTTTCAGTTGGACAAAGCCTACAGAGTAGCAACCATAAGGTCCTTAAAATTGTATTTCCATAACGAAATCATGCCTATAGAATTGTGATCCCCTTTAATATGTTCTATAAAAGGGTTATCCTTTGGAAGCAAAGAATACACCACAGATCTGAAAAATATGGTGTGCACAGGTTTTCTGAGCCAGACTAGCTAGTTTCAGCCAATTAGGCCTCATCAGTGACCCTAAGATATTTTCCAAATTCCACAATGGAATCAATGATCCCAAAGGACAAGAAAATATAATCTACACTATGATGTAGGGCAGGGAGACGTTTTACAGCCGCCACACATTCCCACACACCAGTTGTAGTGAAGTTAAATACGGTAGGTGACCAATTAATTGGAACACCCTAGCAGTTCGAACACCAAAAATTATTTCGAATTTGTGGCTGAAAACTTTCTCATTTAATTCGAACTCCCAAATTTTTCAGAAATCAGAATTTTTAATACTTCGAACACACAAAAAAATGCCGAACAATGCATCCGGAACAAGCATTTCGGACCGTTCCCGGGTTTATCATTACAACATCGTACTGGTCGTATATGAGCTAGCGCACGAAAAAAAGAAAACTTAGCATGAAATGTCTGGGACTTCCAAAGACTCGGATTACCATGCACTCTGTAAGGCAAATGGTTTTCGCTTCTCTCACTTTGGATAGCCCTGTGGTAGTGGAAGGTTCATACCCTCACCGAATACTGATCAGACTGCGAGAAACGCAGGCTGCAAGTGCTTAGATCAACCTTGGTGAGCCACAGGAGTTTCGCTTATTTATGTTGTGAAAATCCCATCGTCTGCATCAGGCTCACGCGATCAGCGAAGACTAAATTAATCGGATTGCATGAATGAGTACGCTAAGATGTGTCTTCGCTGGTTTCTCAACGACCTGCAAACACTGAACATGCGCACCCACTACCGGTATGCAAGGCAAAGGGTTTCACTTAGCCTTTTGACTTCGTAAGATTTAAGGGTTCAGTAAAGACTGATCTCATTGCATCGATGTTCAGGCTGATCCTAGTCGGTGATGTAGCATTGTGGCCTACAAAGGCTTGGATCACCATGCATATGCAAGTGTTTTCGCTTTGCTCTCAGACTCTTTGGAGCGCAGCTTCAGCTTTCATTATTATTTGTGTGACAGTGTTACCCTTTTTCCATGTGCTGTGGCATTGATTCAATGCCTCTTTGATAGCAGAAGCGCCCCGTTAATATTAATTGAGAGTTTCCCGCCTTTTTCCACAGAACGTCTTTTAGCACGTGCGAGTGAAATTCATGGTTGTTGCATGCAAAAAGGTAGTTTAATTCAGGTTACCTGGTTGGGCTACCCTGGTTTTCTGAGCAGCAAGTGAAGATGCCCATTTATTTCACGGTGACAAGGTTTTATTGGAGTAATTTCGGGGAACATGATTAAGAAAATAAGTCATATTCGTTGGGGGGGGGGGGGGGGGGAGAGACTCAGGTCAGCCTGCACATTCATGCAGTCTGAACAGTATTCGTTGTTCGTATGTGCCTACCATGGCCTCTGTGCTAATCAAAGAACAACAGGTGAAAACTATGGCCACATTGGCTAGATGCGCAGGCTAATCTGGTCCTTTGTTTGAAACCTTTTTTTTTTCGCCGTGCGCCGGCTTAAAACGACGGCGTGTACATTTGACCGGCCCAATCTGCTTGCGACGTTACAAACACATCCTAAGCCACCAAGTGCAAAGGTCAGTCTGTTCAGATCTCCTATCCCGAGTAAAATACTTATTGCGCATGTGCGTACAGAAAAGACTGATAAGTCTGCACAGTTGTGCAATCGGGATTGTGTCTTCAATGTTCAAGAGGTTTGAAATGTTTCATCGCGCATAAAGTGAAGATAAAATTTGTGTATGATGTCCGCATTTTCTTTTTCTTGTTACTTGCCTATCTAAATAACATGATGGTTTTGCATCCGCACAGTCTAATCAGTCTTCACCGGACTACTTCAATTGGCATTGAATTGCTACATGCCCCCGGCTTACGCTGATTTGAGACTGCTAATTAGTAAACAGAGAACACACAAACAAGGCTGCGCAGTCTCGCTTGAGGCTTCACTATGCGCTTAAACAATAAGGTGGGGGTGGGGTGTGTGAAGTATCTATGCGCCTAGCTCCACTGGGTAGCTGCACGTGCGGGTTTCAACATCCCATCCCATATATACATGTAGCTGGACTTTGTCTGCTGCGGTGTAGCCGGAACAAAAAAAATATATTACAGACTATAAGGAAAATCTTTGAAAAATCCTCTTTTTCCTAGATATGGGCTACTCTTAAGAAAAGAATTTGCTCCAAACAAATCAATTTCTGTTATTCCTGAAATCACAAATTGACTCGCCCATTTTAAAGGGAATAGTGATAGTTCAATAGGTGTAAATGTCATTAATGACAATGTGTATCGCATTCAAAGACCCCCTGCACACACTGACTTATTTATAGATCAAACTTTTCTGCACTGCATAAGTGATATTTATAACTTCTAATCACGTGCGGATTGACAGGGCCACGGGAAAAAAAACGTAGTTGTATAAAATATTGAACACAGCCTGATCCAATGTATGGAATTCTTTCAGATCAAACAGTTCTAACACTGATAAATTTCCAATCTGATATTTTCTAATAATTCCAACACCCGGATCAGTATTTATTTTTTTTACTGTTCGAATTAATTGGTCATTTACAGATTGTTCTATAAAAGGGTTATCCTTTGGAAGCAAGGAATACACCACAGAACTGAAAAATATGGAGTGTACATGTTTTCTGGGCCAGACTAGCTAGTTTCGGCCAATTAGGCCTCATCAGTTACCCTCAGATATTGTCAAAATTCCACAATGGAATCAATGATCCAAATATAATCTACACTTTTATATAGTAAAGCTCGGGTTTACAGGGGTATACATTAATTTCCGTATTCATTCTCTGAGACACTGGATTGTGGGTACTCGATAGAATCGCCTCGTCGAGGCGTTTCTGTCGACTCCCCGCAATCTATGTTTTGAGCAAAAAAGGCAAATATTCCAATTTTTCTTTTTAAAATTTCTTTTTCTTTGGCCAAAATATGACAATGTATTTGAATAGGTGTGTTTCGAAATACGGTAAAAGTGGTAGACTAACTGCCACACCTGCCAGGTGTATCAATTTCCCTTTAGATATTTTTATTGTTGGAGTTGAAACGCTTGCTTTTCGGTCTGTTTCGCTATTCAGACAGGCTGTTTCCTATAATTGCAGTATAGTATTGCATCATCGTTTAAGCTGATTGGTTGATCGCGTCACGTGCCCCTCCATGGAACAGCTACAATCTGGTCATTATACCCGGTTTGCCCGCCTCATGGCGACCAAACCAATAATGTTTGCATAAAAACCTTTAACATGAGTTAAAGTTCCTTTATGCTCATCATCCTAGTTTGAGTTTCTATACATTGCTTAGGGTTGCTCGTTTGATTTTAAGCAAAATACAACAAAGATGATTGACATTGAAAAGGCCATTTAATATTTAAATGACAATTTAGATTATGCAAATGTTTCATAGTAGAAACAAATATTGATAATAGCATCATCAATTATGACACAGTAAAATTTTGACAATGTCACAAAAATTATCCAAAAGCATAAAATCAAAGATGGGGGAAATGAATTTTCCGCCACATATTGCTAACAGCAATATATGGCATATCTGCCACATATTGGTGACAGCAATACCCCTACTTTCTCTTGTGTTTGGTAATGATTGCGAATGCTTTATTAGAATTGCTTGTAATTACGTTTAACAAGTATATGCAGTCAATAGCCTTATGAAACCTCACTTTATATGATATCACGTGAACAAGTTTGTGAAATAACACCCCCTAAACCCAACTTTATAAAGGAAAAAAAAATCTGGAGTTTATTGGGGGGGGGGGGGGGGGGGTAAATATTATTTTTCTTTTTTTTTGCTCCAATACAGAGGTTGTGGGTACGCGGTAGAACATAGAATCGCCTCAATGTGGCGGTTCTAATGAGCACATACAACCTATGTTTTAAGTACGAATATATTCTCTTATTTTTCTTATTTCTGCTCCAAAACTGAGGTTGTGGGTACGCGTTAGAACATAGAATCGCCTTCAATGAGGCGGTTTCTAACGAGCACCCACAACATATGTTTGAAGAAAAATATCATAGATTTTCAGCAGAAAAGTAGGCCCCCGCCCATCGGGGCTTGAAGAAATACATGGGCTGCAGGATGGTTCCACGCAGAGCTGAAACCGACCACACACGATTACTGGTAAACTGCTTAGAGAATCTAAGCCAGCCCAGGCAAAGCGGTGCGAGTCGATCCGTCCATGGCTTTAAACCCTATTGGTTGCATGGGGCGACAGGGCTTGAAATGTCATTTTATCTCAATGTCGTGTAAAAGTCCCACAAAATTGGAAGAAGCCTCTCAAAAATGACATATACAGTGTTGATGGGGACGTTAAACCCCAAATCAAACAAACATTCTCTTCCTTTCGCTGATTTAAGAAGGGCAGTTGTCAGTTTCTGGCAGGAGAATGTGCACTGTACTGGATCACCACTTACGTAAAAGCCTGTGGATAGGTAAACTGACCGGCTCAAAAATGACCTTCAATATTGTTGACTGGGTCCAATACAAACAAACAAACAAAATTATCACATGGGTGTCGCGGTGGTGCCACGAAAAGTTTCAAACGTAGTTTACGAAAGTGCATCACGATCACACACCCGTGCGACAATGTGCACGTTTATATCTCTAAAATGGCTACTTTTCTGATGAAAAAATCCGTGATTTTTTTCTTGTATACTGAAAACATAGATTGTGGGTGCTTGTTAGAACTGCATCATTTGGGCGGTTCTAACGAGTACCCGCAACCTATATCTTGGAGCAGTAATGAAGAAAAATAATGTATACCAAGGTGTTACACCATCCCATCCTCGTCGCCAATGTTACATCGTTGGATTAATTAACAAGGTTCATGATTGAAAGTTTAATCTGCCATTACTGTAGGATTCAAACAATAGAATGACGTTAGCGACGTCGCCTAGAGACGACGTCTACTATTAATAGCGTCTCTAACAATATCACACAAGGTACACCCGATGTTTTTTTCTCAAAAAAGTTCCTATACATAAAATTGCTTCTCTTACCATAGCTACTACAAATTGAAAAACACACAAAATTTGTTTTGTTTTGGTTAGAGGATTCATTTTTCTATGTAAAAGCCCAAACTGTTTTTGTTTATGTAAACTCGCCAACTTGGGCTTTTGTTTTAAACACCCAAGTGGTCACTGTGACAATTTCACAGAATAAATCATTACAAAAGCCAAGATCTAAGACACTAAAATTACACTTAACACAAGATTTCTGACCTTTGATACATGTACCTTTTATAAGATACCCTGTGTGTCTATTCACAAAAAGGTGTGTAACTTAAATTCCATTTGCTAAAAGAAACAAACGATCACGTATAGGCCTCCGATTCTGTGAAGTTGTGTGCAAAATGCTGCTTTCAATTGAACTCCATAGAAAATCACAATTGGTAGTGCTACATGCTGCGTGAATTTGCTACATTATTTTCCATCATGGTTAACAGCAATGGTGGCAACAAAGCGCTTTTTAAAGAAATTGCAAAAATTGAATGACATGTATAAAAATAGCAACAGTTTGAAAATTGCTATATTTTTAATTGAAAGGGAGATAATCTGAGAATTTCACAAATTAAAGCCGTTAGTGTAGTGCAATATCATTAGATATTGTAAAAGTAAAGTGAGTTTCGATGATCAACGTTCATGATCTTTCATCTCAGACAAAAAATGATCATCTGCGCATGCGCAATCCCAAATTCCTGGCAAAACCTTTCAAGGCACATATTGCAAGACAACTCTTGCGCAGAATAGTATGGGCAAATGCAAATGTATGCATTTTGTAGATAAACGTCCGATTCACATTTTAACAGTCACGTTTAGCTGAATAGCTGCCGGTTAGCTCCTGGAATTACCCGGAAGTTGGTATAGTTACTTTTTGACCGAGTATATATGTGTGTGGCTTATGTGAGTGTTCATTTCACGTGATGAACGTTAATGCACTTTTTTTTTTAATATTTTGCTCCTAAAAGTCCGTTTTACATGGGATTTTTTCTTCTTTACGGGTTAAATAACGTAATGGATATGGCGTTATTTGTTTGATTTTAGGTTTAACGTCTCCGTCAACACTGTAAAGGTCATTTTGGAGACGTTACTTCCAGTTTTGTGAGACTTTTACCCGACTTTCAGATGAAATGACATCTCAAGCCCTGCCAACTGGACACAGTGCAGTCTAGACACAGTCCTCGCTATGTACTATATGGCTGCCTTGTGAACTCGATATTCGTCTTGTGGCCCGGAATAGGTAGCATTATATCAGACGGGCAACTTCGCTCTTTGCGCTTGCCACGGCTCATCTTTAATCCGCTTAACCGTGTTTATTACACCGTATACGTTCACATCATTTTTAGCGTGCCTGGCGGTTGAGTTGAGGTTTTACGTCTTACGTCAACACTGTTAATGTCATTTTCGAGACGTGTCTTCCGATTTTCTGGGACTTTTACCCGACATTGAGATGAAATGACAGCTCAAGCCCTACCGCCCATAGAAACCGCTAGGGTTTAAGGAGCGGTCCGACTCGCATCACTTTTCCTGGGCAGGCGCAGACCTAAGCTGTTCACCAGTAAACAATTTCGGTCGGTTTCAGCTCTGCGCGGAAGCAATGTGCAGCCCAATCTATTTCTCCATGCCTCGATGGGCGGGGGCGCCAACGGAGTAGACCCAGATCAGCTGGCGCAGTGCACTGTAAATGTACCGGTGCGCTATATATATAGTACTTGAACATGTAAAGGCATTGTTCTCGTTAAATGAACGCGCAATCTGACCAGGGTCTTCTTTAATATCCGAAGGCCTTGTTCTCGTCCATTGCCATAAATGGATTCGTAGTCTGATCATAGTCTTCGTCCTGCGTTATATATATAGTACTTGTGGAAACTAACTGGAACATACTAAGGCTATGTTCTCATCCATTGCCATAAATAGACGCACAATCTGGTAAGTCTTCGCGCTATGCTTTATGCATAGCCCTTGAATATTATTAATCGAGGCTGATGAGTATTCATTCGTCGCCAAAAGTGGCCACGCAGTCTGACCATAACCGTTGCTGTGTGGCACGTGTCTAGTAATTGGAGATTATAAATTGCAAGTACGAAGCCTTAAAGCCTGGTCGGAATTTCCAACACCTTACACACATGATCGAAAACACAAGCGGGGAAACAAAGCAATCAAACAAACAAAAAAAAAACAAACAAACAATAATAATAAGAATAATAATAATGATAATAATATTAACAATAATAATAATAAAAAAAAAATACCAAAAACATCACGGATGAGAAGGTCACCCATCCAAGTGTTATCATGAGATTTGTTGCTTAACCTCAAATTATAGAATTTTCGCTTACGTCCGGAGCGTGAAACGAGAGTTAGTTTACTAGCGAAATGTTTCATTTATAAACTAGTAAAAGACGGCTGGCTTCCCTCCTTTTAATCTAAGAAAAACACAATTAAAACGGAACTTCCATTGTGAGTTTAACTGATTAACGAACTTAAATTTCAAACCGTACATCTTTATAAAAAACATGAAAATGCCACTTTATTTTCGACAAAGAATAGATTTATATCTACAGGTAAATTTATGTCTACTTTCACTTTCGTGACTTGTACCACTTTGCCTGGTCAGGCGTAGACCTTGTAAGTTTTGTGTTTGTTCGGTTTTACGCCCATTTCAAGATTATTTCACTGATATCGAGACGATCGTCAATCAGAGGTGGGCGAAACCCGGAGTGCCCGGAGAAATAGCACATGACCTCCCTTTGCAGAACTTGGCGTCTTACATTTGACCCGAGCCATGCCCGAAACACAGCAGTGAGAGATCTTATGATAACATGTTTAGAGTCAGCGCTCTTACCCACTAGGCCACGGCGGTCCGTTCCAAGCGGTTTACTAATACTCAAGTGTGGTCGGTTTCAGCTCTGCGTGTTAGCATCATGCAGTCCAATCTCGTTCCATCACGTGAACTAGTTCGTGAAATAACCTCCACCCACATCCCCCACAGACACCCTAAACTTCACTTTATATGGAGAAAAAATGTCTGTTTTGAAGCCATGAACGAATTCAGTATGTCACACGAGTGTAATTTCGTATGCTCATTTTTGTAGTAACCCTTTATTCTGAAGTGAGGTATATAAAACGTTATCTGTAGCCATCATGGATCACTCTTTTACACCAGATAAGGAAATCCATAGTTATAGCTTGGGAAAGAATTCTTTTTAAACCCTGGTGTTCTTACTCAAAATTGTATATTCTCGTCTGTTTCATAAATGCTCTGGTTGAATACGACCTCCTTTGCGCAGTCGTTAAGGTTGACGTCACAGCATGTAACGTGACGTCAATACGTCATCAAAATATGGCGAACGTCGGCAGCCTAAGTAACTGCAGCATTAAAAATCTACGTTCAGAAATGGACAGGATGCAAGATTTATCCATCCACCCCACATACTCATGTATGATTCTTATACCGCCCCCGCCCATAGGGGCTTGAAGAAGTATATGGGCTGCACGATGCTTCCACGCAGAGCTGAATCCCGCCCGCACACTAGTACTGGTAAACCGCTTAGAGGATCTAAGCCTGTCCAGGAACCGTGGTGCGAGGCGGACCGTCCATGCTAATAAACCCTATTGGTTTCATTGGGCGACAGGGCTTGAGATGTCATTTCATCTCAATGTCGGGTAAAAGTCCCACAAAATTGGAAGCAACGTCTTCAAAATGACCTTTACAGTGTTGACGGGGACGTTAAACCTCAAATCAAACAAACAAACAAATGATTCTTATAATGTTTGTTTCATTTTTATGGGATTATACCTCAGCCTGTTCATATTTTCAATATCTAATAGTCAAACAAACAAACAAACAAAAAAAACAAACAAATAATAATAATAATAATAATAATAACAATAATAAACACCAACAATAATAATAGTAAACCATCACAGATGAGAAGGTACCCCCTCCAAGTTCTAACTTGAGATTTGTTGCTTAACCTCAAATTATAAACTTTTCGCTTACGTCCGGAGTGTGAAACGAGAGTTAGTTTACTAGTGAAATGTTTCATTTATAAACTAGTAAAAGACGGCTGGCTTCCCTCTTTTTTTATCTAAGAAAAACAAAATTAAAACTGAACTTCCATTGTGAGTTTAACCGATTAACGAGCTTAAATTTCAAAACGTACATCTTTATAAAAAAACATGAAAATGCCACTTTATTTTCGAATAATAATAGATTTATATCTACAGCTAAATATGTCTACTTTCACTTTCGTGACTTGTACTACTTTGCCTGGGAAGGCGTAGACATTGTAAGTTGTTTTTTTGTTTTGGTTTTACGGCCCTTTCAAGATTAGATCACTGATATCGAGACGATCGTCAATCAGGGGTGGGCGAAATTCTGTTCTAACCCTGGTGTTCTTACTCAAAATTGTATATTCTCGTCTGTTTCATAAATACACTGGTTTGATACGACCTCCTATGCGCAGTCGTTAAGGCTGACGTCACAGCATGTAATGTGACGTCAATACGTCATCACAATATGGCGGACGTCAGCAACCGAGGTAACTGCAGCATTAAAATCCACGATCAGAAATGGAAGATATGCAAGAAAAATATTTTTCCGTCCACCCCACATGCTCATGTAAGAGTCTTATAATGTTTGTTTCATTTTTATGGTATTATACCTCAACTTGTTCATATTTTCAATCTCTAATAGTAATATGCTTTGTTTTTACCATTTTTGTCAAGTCTTAATATATGCCACTATGGCACCTTAGAGTCAATATGTCAATATTATGAGTGTTTGTTTTGTTTGCGTTTATTGTTTTCGTTCCTATTAAGGTCAAGAATACGTAAATGGGCTCTCCCATAGAAAGTTACAAAATTTTGCATGCAAGTACATTCTGTACATGCAATAAAAATGATATGAGCCCCGCCAAGCGAATTTGTGTCTTCGAGCATTCCGTCATGACAAATTTTAACTGCGCATGCCCAGCCATTCAGAGGGGCTAGGGATATGGCTTTCTGTCTGAAGGTTCCTCTTGATTCACTGCCATGATGAGCGAGTAGCGAAGGTTCTGGCGAGACTGCGCGGATGCGCAGGCTCGCCTGAACCTTCGCTGCTCGCATAGGCGATAAGTACCAAAATCGCTTGACGGGGCCCATATGTTATTATGTCCGTTTAGGCGCCATGACCGCACAAGTCATTTGCCTAGAAAGCAATGGGAATCCGACGAAAATTGCCTTATTTTCAAACCTTTTGGACCACAGAAGTTTTCTAAAAACTGATATTTTGTGTCGTAGTTATTGTTGATTAGAATGAGATGAAATAAGTTCTTGACTACCAGGTTAGTTTATGAGCTATTGCAGCGTTAAGAAGTATAGGGAGTCGCAATATGGCAGACGCCGGCAACCGAAGTAACTGCAGCATTAAAAATCCACGCTCAGAAATGGAAGGTATGCAAGAAAGAGTTAATATGTCAATATTATGATTGTGTGTTTTGTTTGCGCACAAATCATTTGCATAGAAACCAATGGGAATCCGACGAAAAATGGCTAATTTTCAAATTTTCTGGCCAATAGAAAATAAACTGGACCACACACGTTTTCTAAAAACTGATATTTTGTGTCGTATTTATTGTTGATTAGAATGAGATGAAATAAGTCCTTGACTACCAGGTTAGTTTATAAGCTATAGCAGCGTAGAGAAGTATAGGGTGCGTATAATTTGGGTGCATTTTGGCGTAATTTGTAAAGGAGGTTTAAGAAGTGCGCCGTCAACTTTTCTTTAAGCTGTAGCCTAATATAAAGAGCAACTAGAATATAATTTCCAAATCGTCATGCAAATATGTCAACAGCCCCTTTAGACGCCAGTTGAGGCATTTTCCGCTTTAAAACTCGAAGAAAAAAAACTCTAATCTCATGTGAGAGAGGCTTGGTAAAATGTTTTCTACGTATGCCTACTATAATAGTTTTAGCAAAACATAATGAAAACAATCGCTAGATCACTTTATACCTAACGTCGCCTTGTAATATGTTGCGTTTCTTGGCTTATACATTTAATTCGGCGGATTTGATCAAATAATGTAAAACGACCCTCGTATTAGGAACACAATTATTTGGTAAAATTAGATGGCAATGGAGAATAAGGGACGTTTGTTTGGTATCCAATGACGTTGCCAGTTAGCGCGCGTAAAATTTTGCGGCCACGTCATTTATGTATTTTTGACCTTAACACAAGTTAGGTCATTTTGGATACGTTGCTTCCGATTTTGATGGACTTTTATTCGACGTTGAGATGAAATGACGTCTCAAAGCCTGCCGCCCAAAGAAATCGATAGCGTTTAAGGAACAGTCCGGCTCTCACTTCTTTTCCTGGGAATGCCGGCTTACCAGTATTCAAGAGCTCTGCTCGGAAGCACCATGCAGCCGAATCCATTTCCCCAAGCTCTGGGGAGGGGCGGGGCAATGTTAATTATACATTGGCATGAAATTTTATGTTGTCACAAGGTTAACGAGTCAACGCATTTAATACCCACTTTGTATAGAAAAAAAGTGGAATAAATAGAAGTATACATTTTTTCTTATTATTTATTTATTTATTTTTTGCTCAAAATATAGATTGTGGGTACTCGTAATAACCGCCTCAATTTAGGATCGCCTTACTGATGTGGTTCTAACGAGCATCCGAAATCTATGTTTTATGCGGAAATAAGAACATTAACAAAATATCTATACACAAATGTCTCTTCTTGAGAATCTCTATTGATGTAACTTTATACTTGTAGTAACCCAGTATCCTGAAGTGCCGTCGACATTATTTATCTTGGTTAAAAAACTATTTAGCATTTTACTATTTGTTTGTTTTATTTTTGCAGGTATCAGTGTTTTATACCACGGGAGCTAGTTGAGATATTTTGTTCAAATTTTCAACACCTCTTTCAGTATAACATCTCAAAAGTTGTCACACTTCCAATCGCTAAGTGATCTTTATAGTAGTTGGTATTTTGCGGAATAGCGATATGAAGTAGGTTTGAACAAATATCATACTCATAAATTTGATCGTCAAAAACAAGCACCGAATCAACACTGTCTAGGTCATATCGAACCCGTCAGTTCACCTTACCACATACTTCCTGGGCGGTCGTTTACATAATTGGTTACTCAGTACAGTACAAAGTCATTCGCCAGAAATGACAACTGTCCTTATTCATCGGGGAACAGAACAATGAAAGTTTATGGTATAGATAACGCTATATATTAGCATAAGAAAAAAAAAAATAGACCCAAATTATATCATATCTCATACAGGTGTTTTTTTTTTCTATTTCTTAAATATTGGCATCAGACAACAAGACGCTTATAAATATGAAAGTGTTAATTTTCTCAAACTTTCTTAACAAACATATTTTCGACTTTGGTTCATAATGTATCTTTCTCCAAATTATAATGATATGGTTGCGCCTTTTAATGCTCAAGACTGGTAATTTTATGCCTTGACAAATAGTTGGCAAGATGAGAATATTCATACAATCGCAGTAACCTGCTAATCAAGGTTCGCAATAAACCGTGTCCAGCGAAAGGTGCCTTGGTACGTGTGCGCACAGACTGCGCGTGTATTAGAATCTACGCTGTGCGCTATATAGATGCCACTAAACCAAAAGCTACTTCAAACAACATTCGGGGCGGTTCTAACGAGTACCCACAAACTATATTTCAGGGCAGAAATAGGAAAAATAAGGTATACCCTGTAATTCCCAGTTTTACTATATAAAAGTTGGGGTCAATGGCGTGTTTTCGTGATGGAATAGAAATAAGAAATTTTACAAAATAAGTAATGTCAGTTTTTTTAGTGATAAAAACAATGGAGAAAAATAAAAGTAAACATTTCTCTACATGCCAGATAATACTCCGACATTTTTACAGTGTATATATTCAACTATCATATTACGTCGCGTCTGAGAGTGTAATAACGTCATGTGATATTTTCGATAATCCACTAGTGGATTAAATATGCAAATTAGCTAGATACGTTCCGTAACGTTATATGTACAACATCATTAACGACGTCGCGATTACTTACGACAGTAAATTGACATTTTTGTAAACAATGGCGAATAAAATGCGTTTGAAGTGCCATTTGATAAATAGGATCTTGTATTCGTGCTCATGTATTATTGAATTTATTAATCTCGTTGAGGAAAAGGGATAAAATGCTCGGCAAAACCTCGCATTTAATATATTCAATAATACATGAACACTCATGAAAGATCCTCCATATAATTCATTCTTATCTCACCCTTCTCATCTCTCCCTCCTTAATTTGCAAGTGCAGAAGATAGGATTTAAGCCAATGATAATTGGAAGTTTTCATATACGAGACATGTAATGAATTCCATATTATAGTTCATTTCCACCAAATTGAAATTCATACGGTATATGTCATTTTTCTCAGCACGGTAACTCACCTCTGTGACAAGGTGCATTTTTTTATTTCTCCAAAATGGCTGTCATTCCGATGAAAACTTATGATATTTATTCTTGTTTATACCCCGAACATAGGTTTAGGTTGCTCGCGTTTAAACCGCTTTATTGGGGCGTTCTACCGAGAACCCACAATCTATAAAATGTAACATAAGCATTATCTGATACCGTGGCCTCAACCTAAATCACAATTACAAGGTCCGGCATACTAAACTTTAAAGACCGAAAGAAAAACTCGCCTAATATGTACGCTCAAATGCATGTTATACGTGGCATTTAGCTCAATGCATGTTTCCCTTTAGGGGACCATCGAATAATTATTATGGAACCAAAACGGCTCCTGTCTATTAAATAAAAAAACACAAACACTTTTATTATCGACTGATGTTGATGAAATGAGTATATCTTGTTGGGTCGGCCCCACCCATAGGGGCTTGAAGAAATATATGGGTTGCATGATGCTTCCACGCAGAGCTGAATCCGGCCCGCACACTAGTACTGGTAAACCGCTTAGAGGATCTGAGCCTGTCCAGGAACCGCAGTGCGAGGCGGACCGTCCATGCTAATAAACCCTATTGGTTTCATTTGGAGACAGGGCTTGGGATGTCATTTCATCTCAATGTCGGGTAAAAGTCCCACAAAATTGGAAGCAACGTCTCAAAAATGACCTTTACAGTATAGACGGGGACGTTAAACCTCAAATCAAACAAACAAAAATATCTTGTTGGGTTATTTGTACCAACAAAACGACAAAAATGGCCCATACATGTGTAATTGTCAGATTGTATAGAAACGACGATATGCATTCCAACAAAACTTTTGCCATCTCCGCGTGTGTTTTCACGCCTAATTTAGCTTTCAAACTCGTTCAACGTAGAAATTCATATCCTAATTTGACTCGGCTCTTAATTGTCGCTTTTCTTCCTTTTTCGACCGACAAAATCAGTACTTTCGCCCGTCCTCGCTTTTTTACTTTCTTTTCCGATTCTATGCTTGTTTACAATATCGATCGCACAACATTCATGACACATTCGCAGACTCTGGGTCATAAAGATCAGTTGAATAACGGGAAAGATCGAGAAAAATCGGAAAACGGGAATCTGAGTTAGTGATGGGACGTAAATAATTATGATAGTGTATAACAAATACCACAAAACGACATTTCATGACGGATTCTATTTGTTTTGCATGTTTTTATTGCAACAATTTAGTTATGCAAACCACGTTATGTAGCGAAAAAAAATGACACAAAAATAATAAAATTGCCGATTTTACCCATTTGAGCAATTTGACATAGTGCAAAGACAAACCCTACACATTTAGAATTTTTTTTTTCAAGACTATTTCACTTATAACGAGCCGATCGATGAAGAAAATCCCAACTGACCAAAATAATGTTGTTGTTTTTTCACCATTTTATTGTAAGAAACAATATTTCAGATATAATTAATGCATTTTAGACTACAATTCAGTATGTTCCAAGATTTCAGTTAACACTTTACCACTCAGATACGTGTTGTTACGTATCTGCACCCCCGCCCATTGGGGGTCAAAAATGCCTGAAAATTGATGCTGATAAAACATGCTGCAAACAGTGAAACAGGCCAGTGCCAAACACCTTAATTATTGCCTTGGTAGCTGTGTGAAAATTAAAATGTGGTCAAAAATTCATGTGAAAACACACTTTTTGCCAACTTTGAGATGTCCCCTCTTTACCAAGAAAACAATGATCAAGTCATGAAAGAATGCATTTGAAAGGTTACTGCCTAATGAACATTCATACCTAGTTTGGTGTAAAACAGACCATCCATTATGAAACACTGGCTAGTTGAAGTTGCTGCCAGGTGCAACACGGTAAAAATCAGCGAAATTTACAAAATCCCTGAGTGGTAAAGGGTTAATGAAGAAAATCCCAACTGACCAAAATAATGTTTTTTCATTATTTTATTGCAAGACAAAATATTTCAGATATAATTAATGCATTTTAGACTAAAATTCAGTATGTTCCCAGATTTCAGTTAATGAAGAAAATCCCAACTGCCCAAAATAATGTTTTTTTTTTCATCATTTCATTGCAAGAAACAATATTTCAGATATAATTAATGCATTTTAGACTGAAATTTAGTATGTTCCCAGATTTCAGTTAATGAAGAAAATCCCAACTGACCAAAATAATGTTTTTTCATCATTTTATTGCAAGAAACAATATTTCAAATATAATTAATGCATTTTAGACTAAAATTCATAATGTTCCCATATTTCAGTTAATGTAGAAAATCCCAACTGACCAAAATAATGTTTTTTTCATCATTTTATTGCAAGAAATAATATTTCAGATATAATAATGCATTATAGACTAAAATTCAGTATGTTCCCAGATTTCAGTTAATGAAGAAAATTCCAACTGACCAAAATAATGTTTATTCATCATTTTATTGCAAGAAACAATATTTCAGATATAATTAATTCATTTTAGACTGAAATTCAGTATGTTCCAAGATTTCAGGTTAATGAAGACAATCCCAACTCACCAAATTAATGTTTTTTCATCATTTTATTGCAGGAAACAATATTTCAGATATAATTAATGCGTTTTAGACTAAAATTCAGTATGTTCCCAGATTTCAGTTAACACTTTACCACTCAGATACGAGTTTTTATGTGTCTGCTTCCCTCCCCCATTTTAAGCCCCAGAAGCACCTAAAATCTGCATTTCTACCCAGGATAGTTATGTTTGCTTTATGATTTGTTGGACAAAAAAGTGACCTGTTTTTTCGCGCGCCTCCCCACTAAACTATTCCGGGGGGGGGATTGAAGGGGGGGGGGGGGCTCACATCCCGAAAAAATGTTGGGTGAATGGCCCAACCGGCCGCTAAAATTTATATCTGAGGATTTCTGGGGTCAAAAATGCCTGAAAATTGATGCTGATAAAACATGCTGCAAACAGTGAAAATGGCCAGTGCCAAACGCCTTAACTGTTGCCTTGACAGCTGTTTGAAGATTTAAATGTGGTCAAAAATTCATCTGAAAACACTCTTTTTGCCAACTTTGAGATGCCCCCTCTTTACCATGCAAACTATGATCAAGTCATGAAAGGTTGCATTTAAAAGGCTACTGCCCAATAAACATTCGTACCAAATTTGGTGTAAAACAGACCATCTGTTATGAAACACTAGCTAGTTGAATTTGCTGTCAGGTGCAACACTGTGAAAATCAGCGAAATTCACAATATCCCTGAGTGGTAAAGGGTTAATTAGAGATGGGCGAAAACCGGAGTACCCAGAGAAAAACCACCCAACCTTCCGTTGCAGAACTTGGCGTCTCACTTGAGGCGCGATCCAAATTTAGGACAACTGTTACATTTTAATAAAAGTATTTTAGTTTTGAACGGACAATCAAACTTTTTCGTTAATATTTTGAATACGCACTTTAATTATGAGATTCAATGAACTCAAAAAATTCTTAGGTCTCGTTCCTGTTTCTCAAACGTTATACGGTGAAAGGAAAAGATCATAGCGAACATAGATGTATCAGTGAGAATTGTGTTTTTTTATTGTCAAAATGCCTATCACGAAACATGCCTATGTACTTTTGACCCCCTTGAACCCCACTTTTATCTAGTAAAACTCGAGTTAACAGGGGTAAGCCTTAATTTTTCTCAATTCTGCTGTAAATATAGATTGTGGGTACTCGTTAGAACCGCCTCTAACGAGTACCCACAATCTACATTTTGATCAGAAATAAAAGAAATATCACAATTTATCACAGATTTTTTCGGCAGTGGAGTTTTCATTGGATTTGTAATAGGCGTGTTTTCGTAATGCTGCAGACGGTGAAAACAGTGTTGGTCTTGCAAACATTAGAGGTGCTTATACAGTCTTAATAAAACTCACTGCACGTCCGAGTGCTAAAACTTTAGATAGCTCTATAATCCCACATTTTAGTTGATTGTTTTGTATGCAGTAAAATTCCACTATCAAGATCGCCAAAAATTTAGACAAATTCTGCTTTAAAATGTTATTTAGAAAATTTCAACTATTCAATTTTCCCACTTATTTTCATTAAAAAAAAGAGAAAAAAGTACGTTTCTGGAAGCAATTAGATGTATAATAAACATATTATAACTATAGTAATTTTATCTACTTCTTTGAATCTTTGCAGCTCTTACGAATCGTGTTCGACACTCCTCGCCCAGTGTGATCTAAAATATTTACTCGACGTGACACAATGTGGCAGATAAAGTTTCTGTATAAATCTGTGTATTTATTATACCCCTTTAATAATAATGAATTATTCTAGAATTCTGATTGGTCGGAAGCATGCCACGCGCAAGTCCATAAATTATCACATTTCCCCCGCAATATTCCCCTCTGACGTCACTGCTCAAAAGTACAAGTGCATTCACCAAAAGAATCTATAGAAGTAATAAAACATATTCCACTGCAATATACCATTCTGACGTCACTACTCAAAAGTACCAGTGCACTGAAGTCAGAACTCAGTAAAATCATTTGTTGCCCTTTTGTAAGGGGAATATGACGCTTTGGTCACCCTTGACAGGTAATATTGCCCTTGGGCTTCGGGAACAAATCGTCATATTTCCCTCACAAGGGCAATAAATGAAGAATATTACCCAGGAAAAGCTACGAACACTAAACAGGTATCTCACAAGACTGTTGCCAACAAACAAATTCAATTATTATACAAGGACAAGAAAGCAATTGGAATAGTCAGCAGACAAACTAAATGGTGTCGGCTAGGGTTTCAAATTTAAAAACAGAAGCGACCAGGAACTGATACATTCAGATCACAAATTATAACCACAATACCTCCAAACATAGAGTGACAGTCAACGAGTAAAATGATTCAGCAGCTCCTTCTCAAACAGGTGGTGACTCAGAATATCCAAAAAACCTTACTAAAAGGAGTAATTTACATAGTGTGTGTGGGATGGGGGTGGGGGTAGGGAATCAGAATCACAATAACATGATAAACATTAAGCTGGAAGGACAAATGTAACTGAAAATGAAGAACCAAAAGGGGGAAGAATCAATTCGACCCCTCATTTTTCCGGTATCCCACCTTCAAAACCAGTTCAGATTCCAACAAATTCAAGACCTTATCGGATAAAGCACTCACAAAATATCTTAATAAAAATCTAAAATGAGTTCCTATAAGAGCAATGAAAACATTAAGTCCGATCCACCGCCATGCATCTTAAGAGAAATACAAAGTTGCCCTCTATAAAATGGTCGGCTACAATGTATACTAGATGTTGTGAAATATTATGTTATATCAATTTTTGTGCCTGGCAATTATTTTCCTGACTCCACACAAACAAGTCCATGTACTGGACAGCCCTCCAAATTCAACTTGATATAAATAGGAGTGGAGCTAACAGAGTATATATTCGTTTGTTTGTTTTTGAGGTTTAACGTCCCCGTCAAAACTGTCAAGGTCATTTTGGAGACGTTGCTTTCAATTTTGTGGAACTTTTACCCGGCATTGAGGTGAAATGACATCTCATGCCCTGCCTCCCAATGGAACTAAAGGGTTTATAAGAATGGACGATCCGACTCGCGCCGCTTTGCCTGGACAGTCTTAGATACTCTAAGCAGTGTACCTACCAGTACTCGTGTGGAGGCCGATTTCAGCTCTGCGTAGAAGCATAATGCATCCCATCTATTTCTTCAAGCCCCGATGGGCGCAGGCCGAACAGGGTATTTATAATGCTCCTTACTTTTTGCCAAAATCATGGATGGTTGGTACTCGTTAGAACCGCCTCATCGATACGGTTCCAATATAGACCAACTATCTATGTTGCACTTTAAATAAAAAAAACTATCAAACATAGTCAGCTGAAACATGCTTGTTCTAGAGATAAAAAGACGCCATTTTAGCGCTGTGAATGTTCAGGAAAAGGTTACCAAATTTTTGTTTTTAATTTCGTTATGATAGCACGCCCGTATGACATACTACATTTTTTCACATCACCAAAATGGCTACTTTTCTGAAGCAAATCCGTGATATTTTTATTTCTACTTCAAACATTGGTTGTTGGTGCTCGTTAGAACCGCCTCATTCTAACGGGTTCCCGCATCCTATGTCTTGAAGCAGAAATAAGAAGAATAATGTATAACACCGAAAGCCCCAGTTGTCTTTATTGTTACGAGACAGGCATAGCAGAAATAAAAAGCAAACAAACTTTTGGAATACATTTAACAAAATTTATTTACAAGTTATCTTTTTCCTGTAGAAGTAAGAAAACTAAATGTACTTAGCTCTCTTACGAAATATCCTAAATGAATCTATTTTCCTTGATCCCACAGAATTTACAGTCCAAAATGAAAAGTAATATCATTTAACAATCCAACACGGAATTCAGAAATAACTTTTCTTAAAAGCCCAATCTTCAAACTCCAAAGTCTGACTCAAAGGGAAAAATCAAGCTCTTTTATAGACACTAAGATTTCTCTAGAATGTTCCACAGGGCTGTGGAATAAGATGATGTTATTTTCTAAAAATAATGCAAACCTGAACTTTCTTGAAGATTCCAAAGTACTTTGCCTTGTAAACAACTTATTTAGCAAATAAAATTAATCTGTGACTCTTTTTTCGAGAATCTTCTTTAAGCAGATAAACAAGATATGTATAGCACCATTAGGTCATACAGTGGGGTAAAAGTGGGAATCAGAAAAATAAATTCTTATGCATAACACCCCGCCCCCTCTTCGAGGAAAAGGAAGTTTTATGCAATAAAGCTTTCCTTTGATTTTAGAATAATAAAACATTGAACAACGCCTGTTCAATTACATGTATCTACAATCCACTTCAGTATAAAAGGAAAAACACAATGCCTGACACTGCTCAAGCTCTTTAAAGGGCAGCAGGGATAATGTTATCTCTCCCCCTGATATGACTTATGTCTAAATTATACTCTTGTAGCATAAGACTCCACGTGAGCAACCGCTGATTTTTTTTCATTTTATGTATGAAAGTCAGTGGATTGTGATCACTGAAAACAATAATCTTTACAATTGTAGGAGTAAGATAAACTTCGAAATGTTGCAGAGCATGAACCAGAGGCAAACACTCCCTCTCTATGGTAGAGTAATTTCTCTGATGCTTATTAAACATTTGGGAAAAATAGCAAACCGGATGATCTACACCATTTGTGTCTTTCTGCAACAAAACACTACCTGCACCTACGTCACTAGCATCTGCAGCTAGCTTAAACTTCTTTTCAAAGTTTGGTGCTGAGAGAACTGGCTCACTCTTGAGTATGGCTTTAAGCTTATCAAAAGCATTTTGGCATATTGCATTCCAATGGAATTTTGTTCTTTTTCTGAGCAAATTTGTCAAAGGCTCAGCAATGACAGAGAAATTAGTACATAGCTTTCTGTAATAACAAGCCATACCAAGAAATCGCATCAGCTGTCTTTAGCACATGGTCACGAGAAAATTTGAGATAGCCTCAACTTTATCATCACTAGGTTTCATATGACCTTGACCTACAACATGACCTAGAAATGTCACTCGCATGGCAGAATTCACTTTAAGCACCCCCCAGATATTAGACTTCCTGCCTTGCCGTGACCCTGTGGGCTCAATTACCACTGGGTACATTGCCGCTGTGGTCTCTGTGCCCACTGGGAAGAGCTAAAGGAAGTACCACTGTTTGCCGTTGGCGGCGTCCTGTAAGCCGGAAGAAGGGATCCTGGAGGTTGAGGGTTACCTGAGGTGGTGGTGCTTCAGGTACCCAACACGCCTCATTTACCTGGCTTTTCGGTGTAGACAGGTGGCCGTCCGGCACGGTCAATCGTCTGGTCGCGCCGAGCCCTAGAGATACCGCTTTGCTTTCTCTTCAACTCTTTTTGTATCTTTCCTGATACCAACCATATGCCCATTTACCATACTCTTTTCTGTCTTTTTATCTCTAGAAGGCGGTGGCTAAACGAAACAATCATGTAGGCATTTTGTTTATCACTCATTCTCAAATGAATTGGGATTTTAGCCGTTTAAAAAGTCAAATTCTTAAGTTACTTAAATTCAGTCACCGATATGTTCAAAAAAAAGTATTAACATGTACCTATACTCAGTTGAAATTCCTTGATCAAGAAATGAAAAGTTATTTCACTCCAACAGCTAGAAATATGTCGGTATTTTGATAAATTTTGATTCTAAGAAATATACGCTACAATCTTCTTGTTCGTTACCCCCTTCTATAACGTCACAAAAAGAGACCGCAGCTGACAATGATAGAAAGTTACGACCGGGTTATTAAGCGGGGACAAAATTGAACATATTGTCATATATATGGTAAAGAAATGTATAGCCATTTTGAATAAAATCCATAGTGCAGTTTATATTTTACTTTTGGTCCTTTGAGATCAGCGTTAATATTCTGAGAAGTCAGGAAAAAAATTATTGGTTTAGACTCATATTGTAGACAGGTTTTTATTTATTTGGACCCCATTTTGATTTATATCAGTCTTTGAATCGACTGCCTATTCGAAATTCGCAAAATTGCAGTATGTTTCCTCTGGCTTTCTTTGCCGGATCATTACAGGGTCACTGATGAGGCTTTATTAGCCCAAACTACGTAGTATGGCCAATCTTCTTTCTTATGAATGTTTTCATTGCTCTTAAAGGAACTAAGTTTTGATTTTTATTTGCCTTCACTGCAGCTGGCGTTGTGTCGTGTGGCGGCCGTAAAACGTCTCCCCGTACATCAACCATAGTGCAGTTTATATTTTACTTTTGGTCCTTTGAGATCAGCGTTAATATTCTGAAAAGTCAGGAAAAAATTATTGGTTTAGACTCATATTCTAGACAGGTTTTTATTTATTTGGACTCCATTTTGATTTATATCAGTCTTAGGAGGCCTTCATGCGGACTGAACAAATTATTTATCTAAATCGCGACGGAAGTAAGGGCGAGGATTGTGGCCACGTAAAATCGATTTAAGCCCCCCAGTGGAAATCTTCCACTGATCGTTCCAAGGCGGCTCTTCTGTGGCGATTTATTTATGTTGTTGTTTGTTACTTACTGTGTGTATCACTTGTGTCTTTTAATTTTGGATGGCCATATGACCATTTTGTGGGAAAGTAACTGTCCTTATGGCCTTCCTTTGTTTAGGTTTCCATTATGGTCTGGTCGCTTAATGTTTGTATTTCTTTTCCTATGGTGTCTTTTATGGGTGGAGTAAGTTAATTGTATCAATTCCTGATCTTTGTTTTACTTCTACTTTAATCTTTTGAAGGTTTTAGCTCATACAAGTTGGGGAGCAGATCAGTACACTTTATTACATCTTTACCGGCCTCTGATAAGATCTAAATTAGATTATGGGTCTGTTGTTTATGGTTCTGCCAGAAAGTCTTATTTAAAATCTTTGGATACTATTCATCATGAAGGCCTTCGTTTGACTATGGGAGCCTTCCGTACTTCTCCCGCATTAAGCCTTTATGTAGAAGCAGGTGAACCATCTTTAACCTCAAGCAGAGAGAAACTTTCTCTTCAGTATGCTATCAGACTTGCTGCGAATCCATCTAACCCGGCATTCCAAATTTCATTTCCACCTGAAATTGTAGATAAGTATGAAACTAAACCCACAGCAATCAAACCTTTTGGATTAAGAATTTTACCACTGCTAGAAAATTCAGGTATCGACCTTAAAATATTCAAAAACATGAAACCGCAGAAGTTCCATCTTGGTGTATTAAACAACCTTCTATTCTGTTCGACTAACAAGATGGCAAAAATCCGAATCAAATCCGATACTTCTCAACTAAAACTTCCAGGTACTGCAGTCACGTTACAATGATTACCAGCAAGTCTTTACTGATGGTTCAAAAGAAGGAGATAAAGTTGGTTGTGCGTATTTTTATAAAGATACGCACAAAACCATGCGCCTTCCAGACGGTTCATCTATTTTTACAGCTGAAGCGAAGGCAATAGACCTAGCTTTAGATTTTGTCAGTTCCTCAACAATTCAAAAAGCAATTATATTTTCTGATTCAGTTTCCGTGCTTAAGGATTTAGACCATTCATCATGTAAAAATCCTCAAATACAAAAATTGATCGAAAAACATCATGAAATTTCTAAAACGCACCAAATCTTGTTTTGTTGGCTTCCGAGCCATATTGGCATTATGGGCAATGAATATGCTGACAAGAAGCAAAGGAATCGCTCAATCTTGATCCGTCTGTTTTTAAAATCATTTTAATAATTTCAAACCATTTATCAACAGATACATCTTGTCAGCATGACAAGGCGAATGGGACCGTGAAATAAATAACAAACTCAATGCCATTAAACCTGTCTTTGGAACAAAATGCTCTCCTTCACACTTTTCCAGGAAAGAGGATGTAGTATTAACACGACTGCGTATTGGCCATACTAAAGTTACTCATTCTTATAATTTGAATGGTGATGGTCAGCCTTCTTTTGTAGGATGTGATCAGCCATTCACTGTTAAACATATCTTAATTGAATGTGTAAACTTTTCACAGTCCCGTAACTTATACTTCAAAGCTGGCACTTTGCAACAATTGTTTCAAGATGTACCTGGTGATAATATTATTTTATTCTTAAAAGAAATTGGACTTGTTCAAAAGATTTAACTGTTTCAGATTTTTATAAAGATCATACTTACTTTTTTAATTTAAATATCCTCATAATTCTTCATGCCGTTTAACCATTAACCGCTTGACGCTTGTGACACACAAAGAGGGTTGACGCGTCGTTAAACACAAGATCATCATCATCATCATCATCATCACTTTTAGCAAGGTTAATTGTCAATTTGGCATTGCCCTGTCTATCAAAGAATGCTCTAATTTTCCCAAGATCTTGATTCCACTGGTCATTGTATATAATAGCGCCATCGATATAAGCACTGCAGCCTTCCAGCCCTGCAACTACCTTGTTTACTAAGCGCTGAAACGTTGCCGGAGAGTTTTTCTTTCCAAATGGCATGACTTTTTAATTAAATAATCCGTCTGGTGTAGTGAATGCCAAACCTCCTTTGCTCTATCTGTGAGTGTAATTTGCCAAAGTCTTTTCAGAAGCTCGAATTTCGTGATGTATTTGGCATTCCCGATGTTATCAAAGCAGTCAACCATTCTTGGAATTGGAAAGCTATCTGATTTACTTAAGAAATTAACTTTCCTATGATCTATACACAAACGGTATGTCCCGATAGCTTTTTGGTATAAGAATACATGGAGAACTCCATTCACTTTTGCTTGGTTCAATAAAGTCATTGTTCAATAAATACTGAACTTCTTCTTTAAGATAAATTTTGTTTCAAAGGACTCATCCTGTATGGATGTTGCTTTACAGGTTTAGAACCATTATGTCCACATCGTAAAATATTTTGTCTGTTCGTGTTGGAATATCAGGAAATAAGTGTTCATATTAAAAAACAGCTGTTTCAGTTTATTCTGCTGATATGGCTCTAGATGTGACAGTTTCTGGTCGAGATTCCTCAGAATGTCAGAATTCTGAAGTTTTGATGATGTGGGCTCAGATTTCCCTGAGTTAATATCCTCTCAGTCATTGTCACATGAATTAAGTGGAGAAGAGCTAACTAGATTCACTGATGTTAATGATGCATTGTCTCTATCGATGTATTCCTTAAGCATGTTAATATGACGCAGCTGCTTCAGCTTGCGCCTCCCAGGAGTATTTATTTTGTAATTTGCGTCACGGATCTTTTTGTCTACAGTGTATGCACCATTATTCCTGGCCTGTAAAGATTTTCCAGGAATAGGCAAAAGAGCTAGTACCTTATCACCTGGTTTAAATTTCCTTTTTTTGTCCCTATATTATATAGCTGTTTCATTTTCCTTTGGGCTGACTGAAGATTGGTACGAGCAGCCTCAGAAGCTTTTGAAAGTCTAGTTTTGAAATCCGACACATACTGAAGTAAATTCAAGGAAATTCCATTAGAGAGAAGTTTATCTTTCAAAAGTTTCATAGGACCATCAATAATATTACCAAATGCTAATTCAAATAGACTGAAGCCAAGAGAGTCTTGCACAGATTCTCTAACAGCAAATAAAAGCAGATGTATGCGTTCATCCCAATCCTTCTCTGTGTCAAAGCAACATGATCTTATCACGTTTTTCAATGTCTGATGGAATCTTTCAAGGGCGCCTTGAAAATTCAGAAAAAATATATAACCGCAATGACTTCAGCACCCAATTTCGTAAAATCATTCTTCGATATAAAAAGATTGGGTACAATATGGATATTATACGACAGACTGCATGCATGGTAGTTAACCCAATCACGGTTGGCAACTTTGCTTCCCTCTTTAATTGCACGCCGGTGGGTCAGGCCTCAGATTCTATGACGGCTCCAACGTAAAGGCTTATTGAGAATTAGAGAGATAATGTTGGTTGGTGCCTGATGCTCTGTCTCTGGTCGGGCTCATCGGAGTCTAACTGTTGATTTTCTTTTGCTCCAGCATTTCAGTGGTTTCTTGCTGTCGAGTCCTCACCGTTGTCTAACCACTGTGGTTCTTTGATTTTTGTGTTGACGGAGATGTTGCACTGATGAGTTAGGAGGCCTTCATGCGGACTGAACAAATTATTTGTCTAAATCGCAACGGAAGTAAGGGCGAGGATTGTGGCCACGTAAAATCGATTTAAGCCCCCCCCCCCCCAGTGGAAATCTTCCACTGACCGTTCCAAGGCGGCTCTTCTGTGGCGATTTATTTATGCTGTTGTTTGTTACTTACTGTGTGTATCACTTGTGTCTTTTAATTTTGGATGGCCATATGGCCATTTTGTGGGAAAGTAACTGTCCTTATGGCCTTTCTTTTTTTAGGTTTCCATTATGGTCTGGTCGCTTAATGTTTGTATTTCTTTCCCTTTGGTGTCTTTTATGGGTGGAGTAAGTTAATTGTATCAATTCCTGATCTTTGTTTTACTTCTACTTTGACTTTCGGGATGATAGGCCGATGACGTATACTATACAATGCCTAGTTAATGCATTACTTGTTGAAAAATTCCGGACATGAAATTTGAACCTTGGTCTGTCTGAATAGATTTGGGAAGACCAACAAAGGGGAAAAACTTCAATAAGGCCTTGGCGATTGTCTTCATTTTGATATTTCTTCGTGGAATTGCTTCAGGAAGCACACACAATAGTCAAAAACTATTCACAACCAGACCTAGTTTTCGGCAAGGGACCCACACAGTGTGTAATCATTCGACTGAAAGGTTCATCAAAAGCAGGTATAGGCTG
The DNA here is from genome assembly GCA_963580285.1 of Lucinisca nassula. Lineage (NCBI taxonomy): Eukaryota > Metazoa > Mollusca > Bivalvia > Lucinida > Lucinidae > Lucinisca > Lucinisca nassula. Next base: position 14,592,556 of record OY757026.1, read on the forward strand.
CAAATGAGCCTTAGGTATAGTCTGATTGGGTTTTCCGACCATTTGGCAGGACCTACAATGCTGAGAAACATCTGAATTTAACCCAGGCCAGTAAAATGATTAAGAATCTTGTGATAGGTTTTATTTACACCTTAATGTCCTGACATGGGAGTTTAATATGCTAAGTTTAATATATCGGGACGGTTAACTCGTGGCACCACTATCTGGTGGTTGACAGTCAACTCATCTTCTGCTGAGACGTCTGGTGGACGCCATTTTCTCATAAGAATGTCATTTTTGATATAATAACAGGCTGGGGCCTGAGATACTTCCTGCTCATCTAAAGCCCCACTCAAACAAAGGCAAAATTTCAGGATCCTTGTGCTGTTCTATAGCTAGTTGGGACCCGGACATTTTGTCATGGCCTAGATCGAAAGATGAGTTATTCTCATGAAAATCTGTCTGCTTATCTGGCAGGCTAGTCGGGCCCAGAAAACATGTACACTCCATATTTTCACTTCTATGGTGTAGTCCTTGCTTCCAAAGGATAACCCTTTTATAGAACATATTTAACTTCACTACAGCTGGTGTGTGGGAATATGTGGCGGCGGTAAAACGCCTCCCTGCCCTACATCATAGTGTAGATTATATTTTCGTGTCCTTTGGGATCATTGATTCCATTGTGGAATTTTGAAAATATCTGAGGGTCACTGATGAGGCCTAATTGGCCGAAACTAGCTAGTCTGGCCCGGAAAACATGTACACTCCATATTTTAACTTCTGTGGTGTATTCCTTGCTTCCAAAGGATAACCCTTTTATAGAACATATTTAAGACAGAGGCCTTGTTATCTCGTCATTAAAAGACTGAACCAAAAAGGTATCAGTAAAATCAAAATCCTGTTTCCCATCAGTTTGCTTGGCCTTACGTGCCCTTGTGGCGGCACAGGAGGGATAAAGATCAGGAATTTCCTGCTCAATGGGATCAGGCGGTTTGTCTTCTGTGCAATGATTAGAAGTCAAAAGTGGGTTTACCACAGTATTATCTCCAGCTAGGTCATTGCCTATCAACAAATGAACACCTTTAAAAGGTAAAGAAGGTATAATACCAAGAGCCACTGAACTGGATACCAAGATCGATGACAAATAAACATTATGAAGCGGCACATTAACAAATCCACAATCCACACCCGGAATAAAGACACTTTGGCCCAAAGAAGTATTCTCAGAAAAAGGCAGAGTATCTGCAAGAATAAGAGATAGAGACGCTCCGGGATCTCGTACGATTTTGAAAGGGGTAGGATGGGCATAACTGTCACCATTTATTGACAAAAAACCATCTGATAAGAATGGTTCATAAAACTCCATAACTAAATCAGTCTCCGATAATTTGGATTCAGAAAGAGCTTCCGCCCTTACACAAAGTAGAAGTAAAACAAAGATCAGGAATCGATACAGTTAACTTACTCCACCCATCAAATACACCAAAGGGAAAGAACGACTGTGGTTTTTGCCTTATAAAACCTTATAAAACTCAATAAAACCGAGTTTCAGGTTTTCATTCTAATATGTATTCTTTGCTTCCAAAGGTTACCTTTTTCATTTATTTTACGACACTGCAGCTGGTGTTAAGGGCTGTTTGGAGGTCGTAATACGTCCCCCCGTACTTCATAGTACAGGTTATATATTTATTTTCTTTGGATGATTCGAGTCCATTGCGAGTAATTTGAAAATCGAGTACCGCTGAAATCGATGCTGGGGCGTATTCAGCCTTGCATACAACAGTGCTGTTTATGAAGAAACTCAATAAAACCCAGTTTCCGGTTTTCATTCTAATATGTATTCTTTGCTTCCAAAGGTAACCTTTTTCATTTATTATAGGAGTCAAGCCTGTAGGCTTAAGTTCCTCTTGTCTTTCTCTTTCTTTTCTTCGCTTTAATTTCAAATATTCAGAGATCAAATGACCTATGGTTTTGCTGTAGTTACAAACTACTTGAGATTGAGATTAGGGATTCTGGTCTTTGTTTTCACCAGAAGGTTTGGAAGAATTCTGGCTTCTATTTTCACCATAAGGTTTGGAAGGATTCTGGCTTTTATTTGCACCAGAAATTTGGGCATAGCACTGGATGTATGGTTATAACTGCCAGATGGATTACTAGGATGGAATCTTGAACCTGTCTGTGGATTATAAGGTCTTCTAGGATCTAGGATAAGGCCTATTCACAATGAGACTTAAGTATGAACCATCTTCTTTCTTATGAATGTTTTCATTGCTCTTAAAGGAACTCATTTTTGATTTTTATTTGCCTTCACTGCAGCTGGTGTTGTGCCGTGTGGCGGCCGTAAAACGTCTCCCCGTACATCAACCATAGTGCAGTTTATATTTTACTTTTGGTCCTTTGAGATCAGCGTGAATATTCTGAGAAATCGGAAATAAATTATTGGTTTAGACTCATATTCTAGACAGGTTTTTAATTATTTGTACCCCATTTTGATTTATATCAGTCTTTGAATCGACTGCCTATTCTAAATTCGCAAAATTGCAGTATGTTTCCTCTGGCTTTCTTTGCCGGATCATTACAGGGTCACTGATGAGGCTTTATTAGCCGAAACTACGTAGTATGACCCATCTTCTTTCTTATGAATGTTTTCATTGCTCTTAAAGGAACTCATTTTTGATTTTTATTTATGAGTCAAAGCATAGTCATCTGCCAAACGAGAAGCTTCCTCCAAAGTTTCAACCTGTCTCACATCGAGAAAAGACTTAATGTCTGAATTTATGCACCGTTTGAACTCTTCAACAAGGACAAGTTGTATAAGCTTGTCATGATAAGAGCCTACTTTTTTTTAGAAGAACACCACCTATCAAATAACTGTTCTTTGGTTCGAGCAAATTCTACATGGGTCTGGGAAATTTCTTTTTTTTACAATTCCTAAATTTCTGCCTGTAAGCCTCAGGGACCAACTCATATGCCTTAAGAATAAGCTCCTTAACCAAATCGTGGTCTGAGCTTTGCTCGATATTCAGCTGAGAGTTAATGTCTCGAACCTTTCCGACAACAACGCTTTGCAAAAGGAAGGTCCAATGCTCTTTTGGCCATTTTAAATTTTCTGCAACTTTTTCAAAATGAAAAAAATACTTATCTACCTCGTTTACCTGAAATGACGGAACTTATCTGATCTGCTTTGTGGCATCAAAGTAACTACAAGAGTAAATCACAGGGGCAGGTTTCACCTAGACTAGCTACTAGTCGGATATCATATTTTAAAGTTAATAAGTAATATTCTTCTATATTTATTTTTTACTTCTTCTACCCTCTCTGATAGCAACGTAAAGGCTTATTGAAAATTCGAGAGATAATGTTGGTTGGTGCCTGATGCTCTGTCTCTGGTCGTGCTCATCGGAGTCTAACTGTTGGTTTTCTTTTGCTCCAGCATTTCAGTGGTTTCTTGCTGTCGAGTCCTCACCGTTGTCTCACCTCTGTGGTTCTTTGATTTTTGTGTTCACGGAGCTGTTGCACTGATGAGTTAGGAGGCCTTCATGCGGACTGAACACATTATTTGTCTAAATCGCGACGGAAGTAAGGGCGAGGATTGTGGCCACGTAAAATCGATTTAAGCCCCCCAGTGGAAATCTTCCACTGACCGTTCCAAGGCGGCTCTTCTGTGGCGATTTATTTATGTTGTTGTTTGTTACTTACTGTGTGTATCACTTGTGTCTTCTGGTTTTGGATGGCCATATGGCCATTTTGTGGGAAAGAAACTGTCCTTATGGCCTTCTTTTGTTAAGGTTTCCATTATGGTCTGGTCGCTTAATGTTTGTATTTCTTTCCCTTTGGTGTCTTTTATGGGTGGAGTAAGTTAATTGTATCAATTCCTGATCTTTGTTTTACTTCTACTTTGTTTTATCTTGGGAAGATATCCAACTACAACAATACGAAATGGACTCCCAAAAGTGAGTGTCATTTATTGCTTTCTTTATGACCCTTACCTGATTCCACAGGTTGTTAAAATTATGGTTTCTCAGTGTTTGTTTACATAACTGTATTCTGGAAGAAGTATTTACACAGCATTTTAGAAGTTATTTGTTTAGAGACATCAGTCTGTGTATATTGGACATGTAGCATTTTGATAGCAATATAGTTTTCAACTTGTGAAAAAAATTGTGTTTTCAGATTTATATTAATATTTAATATACTGAGATAATTGTATCACATTAATGAGTCTGTGTAATGTAAACCAATTGGGTAACATTTTTTCTGCTCCAAACAGTTCAAATAGGCGGTTCTATTTATTATTATCATTTGGTGAAGGGATGGGTGGGGGGGGGGGCGGGAGTTTTACGGCCCTTTCAAGATTATTTCACTCATATCCAGCTGATTGTTAATCAAATGAGGGGGGGGGGGTGCGAAAAAGCAGAGTACTCCTAGAAAAAAGAAAACATTTGACCTTCCATTGCAGAACTTGGCTCAAACCTACAGCGATAATATATAATGATTAAAAGTCAGCGCTCTTATCCACTTGGCCACGGAGGCCCGATCTAATTATTGTACAAAACTGTATTTGGAAAGATCAGTCGCAGCAGAAGTAGGCCTCTGATCAGGGCCTAAATTAAATGCAAAGGATTCAGGCATTTCCAAATAAATTTCGAATAAAACACAACCTGAGTTGATTAATAAAACAAAATAAATAAAAGTTACAAAAATAATTAATCAAAAAATGGGCCGCTTCTGTGAGTGAAAGAACTTGAATTATTGCGGACATCTAGAATAAATGACGATAATGAGGTGTTGTTTTAAACAGCTATCTTTATAGCCCCGAGCTGGACTTTGGTGTCATACAACTTTTGGTCAATAAACATCCTGCAATTGAAAGTCAACTTCAATCACTATACAGTACCTGTATTTTACCTTTTATCCCCAGGCCAATGTAAATGGATAATTGACTTGTCCGCCTTTCGGAAATAATCAAATATGTTATGTTCAAACTGAATAAAAAAATCTGGAATAAGGAAAAAATGAAGAAATAGAAAAGGGATATAAAAAAGAACGATAAGTGCGAAATAAATACGCAGTCTTGATTGGTTGCATTTGAAACGCGCTGCAGTCCGTGAATGTGGACTATCTGCGTTTTCGACACTCCGGTTTGATTGGTTTGTCTACAATCTCGACTTACACGCAATATCGCGTTATTTATAAAAGCAATTGATTGGTTAAAATGTCATTCGGCAGTGAAATATGTAAATAGCGAGTGCGAATCTCGCGCGATACAAATGCGAAACAAATTCGTGTGCGCTGAAAAGTTTCACACAAGCGGGACTGTACAGGTGAGCTAAACTGTGACACATAGATTCCTCCATCAAACTGTTGTTATGAAAGAATCAAAGAAAAGAAGAGTTCAGTAAATGAGGGTATTGACTCCCACTGTATCATGTTTTTTGGTTTGTTTGTTTGGTTTCAGGTTAACGTCCCCGTCAACACTGTAAAGGTCATTTTGGAGACGTTGTTTCCAATTTTGTGGGACTTTTACCCGACATTGAGATGAAATGACATCTCAAGCCCTGTCGCCCAATGAAACCAATAGGGTTTATAAGCATTGACGGTCCGCCTCGCACCGCGGTTCCTTGACAGGCTTAGATCCTCTAAGCGGTTTACCAGTACTAGTGTGCGGGCCGGATTCAGTTCTGCATGTTGACGCAAATAATATGCAGACATTTAGTTATTTATTTAGAACATTATAATATATTGAGAATTGGGCTCTCGTTACAAGTAATGCGCGTTGCACTTACAATATATAAAGAGCGTCGGGTTGCAGTACTGTTTGGCGCGCATGTTTCAGCTCGTAACAGACTTGTTTTACGTTTCCGTCAGACTCGGAGAACTGCAGATCGTGCCCGTCCAGGTCAAAGTCGCTTACCGACGATATATCAAAAGCGTTTAATTCGTTCACATCATTATAGAAATAGCTTCGAATATGCTACATTCGCTGCAAGAGCATGGGAAAAGGAGCAGTCCTTATACAGTTTGTCGGCGGTTTTGTCGGCGGTTGAAAGCTAGTGCCGACGTCTTTATCAATGTTGACGCGACGTCATGCAATTTGGGTGCTCAAGATGGACATAATTGTGAACACCTGCGCTTCATATTTATTCAATATCGTCTTCATAAGTATCCAAATTGCATGAAATATGTATATCTAAACTCTGATCAGAAAATCTGAATCATCGATGTTTTCGTTTCTTCCTTTTAATACTCATTTTAGCCCATATATCACTATGGGAAAGTTGTACACCTCAGCCTCCGCCGATTTCTCCAACAAGTCATATGCCTCTGCGACAGCCAGGAAAGGCTGTGATTATTTGGAGAAAATTGCAAGATCTAAAATTTCGTTCACAGACTAAGAAATTCTGACACGTTCGGCACCATATATAAACCATATATTGAAGTTGTTATTGCTCTTATAAATTACAAGGGCGTCTATATTTTATTTGCACGAACACTTCATGGAAAATCATTAGCTCTGACACCAAAGTAGAAGTAAAACAAAGATCAGGAATTGATACAATTAACTTACTCCACCCATCAAAGACACCAAAGGGAAAGAAATACAAACATTAAGCGACCAGACCATAATGGAAACCTAAACAAAGGAAGGCCATAAGGACAGTTACTTTCCCACAAAATGGCCATATGGCCATCCAAAATTAAAAGACACAAGTGATACACACAGTAAGTAACAAACAACAACATAAATAAATCGCTATAGAAGAGCCGCCTTTGAACGGTCAGTGGAAGATTTCCACTGGGGGGCTTAAATCGATTTTACGTGGCCACAATCCTCGCCCTTACTTCCGCAGCGATTTAGACAAATAATTTGTTCAGTCCGCATGAAGTCTGATATCGGTATAATTCATTATGACCACTGTTGACATCACAACGCGCTTGTGGCTCCCCATTCCTTGTGAGCTTCTATCTAGCCATTCAAATGTAAGGTATGTCGTAATCGCATATCTATTTATAAAGTGCATCACATGGAATTGAATATGTATTATTATACCTGACAATCATCATCAAATTGACTTGCTGGAGAAGTCGGCGGAGACTCAGGTCACAAACTTTTCCATGGTGATGTACGGGCTAAAATGAGTATTAAAATGATGAAACGAAAAAATAGATGATTCAGATTTTCGGAACAGAGCTTATGATAGTTTGTTTGTTTGTTTTGAGGTTTTACGTCCCCCTCAACACTGTAAAGGTCATTTTGGGGACCTTGCTTCCAATTTTGTGGGACTTTTACCCGACATTGAGACGAAATGACATCTCAAGCCCTGTCGCCCAATGAAACCAATAGGGTTCATTAGCATGGACGATATGTTATATTTAGAAATTAAGTAGAATTCAAAACCCGAATTACATCGGAATGGGTATTTTGGAAGGTGACCAAACCAAATCATTTTTTTTATTTCAAACAGAAAAAGGTATGCAACAAGCAGTGTACTGTACACTATGTGTCAATCGACATTTCAAGTATGTTTCAATAAATAAGCAACAAACAAGCTTTATTTAAAAAAGTGTTTAATGAAAAGCAATTACTATAGCTTGAATAACAATCATAAACTGATTGTGTTAGGTTGTCAAAGGATCGTAAATTCAAACATTCTATACGTTTTAAATATGTGTTAACTTTAGATATGTGAACGTTAAGAATAGAAATAAACCGTGTCTGTAGTTAACTTTAAGGTTAATCGCATACAGAATGCATTTATCTCTACAATTTACATTTTGGATTAAAACATGACATGTCGGCTTTTTTAATAAATCAAGGATTTAATCCAAGCGTCACTCTTTATACTATGAAGGTGGACTGGTTTGGTGGTAGCTCTAACCTTAATTTGTCCTTACGTAGTGTTTTTTTCTGCTTATATTTATTTTGATAAGTTCATTTCGGTTGTACTAGTTTCTGTCTTTTTATTGTTTTGATTTTATTTTTTCACTTACTTCGAGAAGATCGTTAATCAGTGGTGGACGAAACAGGGAGTATCCGAAAAAAACAAAAAACAACAACACTTAACATTCCGTTGCAAAACTTGGCGTCTCATATCTGAGGCGCGAAGCACAGCGGTGAGAGACCGAGAGATTAAGAATCAGCGCTCTTACCCATTAGGCCACGTCGTTTCTACCTTTTACTCAAGACTTATGTTGTGTTTTCAACCCACATTTATGTATAGTTTCTTTTTTCTACTTATATCACTGTCTAGCCTCTTCACTGTTCCTTACAGCCTAGATTCAAAGGACATGTAAGACCCTGAAAGATCAGCAGAACACTTGCTTATGGCAGGAGCTGTACTACAAGTTGAACGACTTTTAAAGCTTGCAATTAAAAAAAAACACGGTCATTGATTTGCGTATCTCACAAGACATCAGCTTCTGGCTCCAATGTCGTTTGGATGAACTCCCAAGGCGATCGATCCGTTGTGTTTAATATGGGCAGTGGTTTTGTGTTGTAAAGATTTCGATATCAGTTTCAGAAATCTGTGAGATATGCGCCTACCAAAACACATCCTCATACATGTATCTCGATTCCGGAGGGACTCATATAAATAATGCGAAAACATTTTTTCATTACACTGAACTAAATATGTTCAAATATTCGTTCGTCACTTTATTGAACTATGTGACATTCATAAGACGATTTTATACATAAATACACAAGTCAAATAAAGACAAATAATTTGACAAGAACATGCGTTGATCCAAGTTCAACTCGTATAGAAGAAGCCAGGAAATCCTGTCATTTCGCAAAGTTGGTGAGCCAAGTTTATATCCTTACTTCTACATCAACTACTACAAATGTCAATAATTAGCTCATACTCATTAAAAGTATTGCGAAATCCTAAAACATTGCATTACAAACCTCATGACATCGTAAAATAATAACCGTTTTACGACATCTTAACTTTTTATAAAGGCAAGCGGACATTTCGGTAGCTAAGGTTATCAATTTTGGTTACAGCATATAAGATTAGGCTGGGATTCGTTCACTCTACGTATGCTGTTTAGCTCACCTGAGTCGCAGGCTTCAGATGAGCTATTGTATCGCTCACCGCCCGTCGTCGTCCATCCGTCCGTCCATAATTCCTTTAAATGACATCTCATAAACCACTGGACAGATTTTGACCAGACTTGGCAGAAATGATCTTTTGGTGGTCCTCTCTCGCCCATAGGGGCTTGAAGAAATATATGGGCTGCATGATGCTTCCACGCAGAGCTGAATCCGGCCCGCACACTAGTACTGGTAAACCGCTTAGAGGATCTAAGCCTGTCAAGGAATATTCTTGTCTGAAACCGGAAGTCCCAGGTCTTTGATATTTGGTATGAAGCTTTATATAGTATACCTCTACCAAAATTGTTCAAATTATAGCCCTGGGGCCAAAATGCCCCCCCCCCCCCCCGCGCAGGGGGGCCCACTGGTTTTAGATAGGCAGACTGCATGTATGGTCGTTAACCCAATCACAGTTGACAACTTTGCTCCCCTCTTTGATTGCACGCCGTTGGGTCAGGCCTCAGATTATATGACGGTCCAAACGTAAAAGCTTATTCAGAATAAGAGAGATCTAATTCAAGGTAATGTTGGTTAGTGCCTGATGCTCTGTCTCTAGTCGGGCCCATCGGAGTCTAACTTTTGGTTTTCTTTTGCTCCAGCATTTCGGTGGTTTCTTATTGTCGAGTCCTCAACGTTGTTTCATCTTTGTGTGTGTGTGTGTTTTTGTTATTTGTGTTCACGCAGATGTTGCACTGATGAATAAGGATGCCTTCATGCGGACTGAACAAATTATTTGTCTAAATCGCGACCGAAGTAAGGGCGAGGATTGTGGCCACGTTAAATCGATTTAACCCCCCCCCCCCCCCGTTACTGGAATTCGTTTTCGCTGACCGTTCCAAGGCGGTTCTTCTGCTTCGGTTTATTTTTGTTATGGTTTGTCTTTGTGGCTTTGTGTCGCTTATATAATTTTATTTCGGTAATAGCCATTTCGTGGGAAAGTGACTGTCCTTTTGGCTTTCCGCTATTGATGTTTCCATTCGGGTCTGTTGTTTCATGTTTGTGTTTCTTTCCCTTTGATGTGTCTGATGGGAGCTGTGGGTGATTGTATCGATCCCTGATCATTGCCTCAACTTCTTTTCTTATATAGGGGAAACCTTTAAAAACCTTCTTGTCTGAAACAAGAAGGCAAGGCCAGGTTTTTGATTTTTTGTTTGTAGCTTTAACTAGTGGACCTTTACTAAGATTGTTCAAATTATAGTCCCGGGGCCAAAACAGACCTGCGTCGGTGCTCACTGGTTTTACATAGGCCTATATAAAAATATAATCTTCTTGTCTTAAGCCAGAAGGCCCAGGTGTTTGAAATTTAGTATGGAGCTACATCAAATTGACCTCTACAAAGATTGTTCAAATTATAACCCTGGGGCGAAAAATAACTGCGGCCCGGGGCCCACATTTTACATATGCTTATATAAGGAAAATGTTCAAAAATCTTCTTGTTTGAAACAAGAAGGCCCAGGTCTTTAATATTTGGTTTTGATCTTCTCGTAGTGGACCTCTATCAAGATTGTTCAAATTATAGCCCTGATGCCGAGAATGGTGATGCCCCGGATCTTACATAGGTCTAAATAGGGAATACCTTCAAATAGTCTTGTCTGAAACCAAAAAGCCTAGATATTTGATATTTGGTATGAAGTTTCATCTAGTGGACTGCTTCCAATATTTATCATATTATAGCCTAGATGCCAAAAATGGCCCCGCCACGGGGGTTCCACATGTTTATCATAGGTGTATGTATGTATATGGAAAACCTATAAGACTCTTTTTATCTGAACTCAGAAGGCCCAGGCCTTTGATATTTGATATACAGCTTCATTAAGTGGATCTCTACCGAGATTGTTTAAATTATAGACCCGGGGCATAAAATTGCCACGCCCCAGGACCCACATGAATATCTCTAAGATTAGGTGAGCGTTATAGGACCATCATGGACCTCTTGTTCCTTATATCAGTAAGCCTTATTCTTTTTTTTTCTTGGTGATTTGAGTTTTCATATTTTGTTGCTTTCTTGTGTAGGCCGCCCTTTCGCTTTTGTTGTGTTGTTTTATATAGGATGGTCCTCTTGAAGATAGTTTTCAATATTTGCCACGTTTCCCTGACATTTGTAATTCGCAAGTTTTAGACGGTTTAGCTTTTTTGTAAAGAAAATGATATAGTATTTTACATTTATACTAGAAATATGGCTGCAGTTGAATTTTTATAACTTATTCAAGTGTACTTTTATTTATCTTTTCAGTGTGTTTTCGTGGCAGCCCTTGTGGTGAGTACAAGATAAAACATTAAAAATAGCATAAATTAAGTTTACAGTTGTTGAACTGAGCGACTAAAAAACTATAATATTCATCAGCAATAAATATATTCACTAAAAATGACCTTAGTGAATCTATGGCGTCTGCACTTATGCAAACTGTTTTTAATGCAACATTTCATGAACCTCTTTATCCAAAGAGAAATTGAAAAAACGCGTAAAATATAAATTCATTACATGTTAATACATATAGAAGGAGCAACATGTCAGTGACGAGGGCATCATAAAATGGTTCCTTTACTTTGATAATAAACGCTGTCGTTCATCCGATAAAATCAAAGCTCATAGTACCAAAGAATATCGGATTGCTCATATGATAGACTATGTTGTCTTACTCGTGCGTGCTCCGTCGACGTCAGCAATTGAGGAGGCTGCAATCGAATGCCAAAGCACTGAAGGAAGAAAATTGAACATATATTATAGCTTCCATGGATAAACATCGTTAGCAGTACTGAAGTTTCGAAAACATTTCCCCCTACTAATCGTAGATAGCCCCCCGCCTATAGGGGCTTGAAAAAAATATATGGGCTGCCTGATTCTTCCACGCAGAGCTGAATCCGGCCCGCACACTAGTACTGGTAAACCGCTTACAGGATCTAAGCCTGTCCAGGAACCGCGGTGCGAGGCGGCCCGTCCATGCTAATAAAACCTATTGGTTTCATTGGGCGACATTGGCTATATCATGGGATGTATGCATGAGTGGTTTGTTGGGAAATTATTCGCCATACAGTTGGCCGCTATAAGTCTGGTTTTCATGTAGTTTGCCTAAAAGGTCGCCAAGCGCCAAATGGTGCCATATATATTTTTTCATGTCGATCGCATTGTTGTGGATGTTCGTACTGACGTGAGTTGAGGGAAGTTTCATCATTTTTTTTTTCTCCAAAGTGGGTGCAATTGTAACGGAGATCATTTTTCTGCTGAATTGTGCTGCATGGCTATAATTATAGCTATTATCTTTACTTCTCACAATTTTAGCGTGCTAGCACGGGTATGCATGATTTTCCTGTAGTGTTTATAGATAGTGTTTATAGATATAAATACCCTGAAAAATATCGTAATATTAGCAGCAGGTCAGAGGTAAACGAATACCCACAACATTGTGCCGAGCCAAACGCCGAAGCTTTGACGGTATGTTAAATCTATATTTAGTATTAATTTTTATTTGAACAAGCTTGTCGGTTTTGGAGGGTTTTCTTCCTAGTATACCCAACTTTCTGAAGCCTATTCTGAATTCACATTAGACGCTTCTGTGCTGTTGTGATTATGCTACTCGCTTTATAAACTAGGGATCACAGGATCGATCCAGGGCTTCTCCAGAATTCGAATGAGTCTTTAAATCGAGGTGACCCTAGATGTTGTTGAGACGTAAATCTCGGACAGTCGCTCATTGTGCATTTATTTAGGCTTTTATAGAACCTATTTATTTAATATATTTATAAACGTCGTGTCACTTGTTTGATCCATAGCTTTCGACTACCGGTTGTACCTTATCTAAACTTGCATTGATTGCCACACTTGGAAGTTATCCTACATTGGTGAAGTGCGAATCCTTTGTATTCAATTAAATGGATACTGACAAATTCATAGTTTATTCTGAGCAGGAAGGCACGGCAAACCCCACGTTTTCTTGGTAATGAAAATTTTAAGTAAAGCCCCCTTAATTGTGTTAACCGGCATCCTACTTAGTCAAACTTGAATTACTAATTGATCTTACCCACACATGATTCTGACATGGTGACGTTAACAATAATTTACTGACTGTATTGTAAACATATATGATTTGGCTTGAAGTTAGGTATGACGTAATAGTAGCATTGATGGTAACTTGTTTTGATCTGAGGTTTGTGATATGATGGACCTGAGATTGTAACCTTTTATTGTAAACGTCGTCACTTATGACCTCACATTAGACTACCAGTACATAACGTCATACTTTACTGGGAGTAATTGACATTTAAAATCTTGTGTGCATTAATAACTAACGTTTTAGTTAGATTAACGCAAATTACACATATCTTAACGTTTAATTAAGACCATTCAATCTTCACTGATCATAACTGCGTGTATCACGTGATGTTTATGAAAGTTCGATGAAATCTAAGGGACACATTTGTGGCATATAAATTAATTTCTGCTAGGACTTTAGTGAAACTTTTAAATGTGATATTAGTTGGAATCTTATATAAAAGGATGGTGTAACAAGACTGGTAAAAAGACTTTGATATATTGCATTTTATGAGTTTTCTAAAATTTCAATAACAATTTCTATAACAATAACAATAGAGAACAAAAGAATACACGTCATCTTGTATACGTCCAACTAACAAGTGCCCTGAGGTCTTTCTTTACTCGTCTTTGCAGTGAGTAAAATTAAGTACGCCTCATGGCCTGAATTTCGTCACGCATGATAAGAGACGTTGACTGCAATAGGCGATAATGCTTAAATGTAACTGTGAATTATGTAGAAGTCATTAATATGGACGAGATTCACTCAGCTAACCGAACCGAACCGAAAGAAATAAAGATAGGACTTGATAACTACGAAAGTCATTAATATGAAACGAGATCCACTCAGCCAACCGAACCGAACCAAACTGAATAAAATAAAGATAGGACTTGATAACTACGAGTACATACGAGTACATATAAATTGTCAAAACTGTATTCACTATGACTAAGGGGAATAGAAAACAACGGTCGCCTAAGCAGAAAGCCCAAAACAATCAAAACAGCAGTGTAAATAGTTCAGGTATGAACTTTACCAACACTTCACCATCACCTTTGCCTTCGGTATCTCAGACAAATGGAAGTTTTGATATGGCCCCGCCGCCACAATCCCAATCAACGAATGTTCAAGGAAATAGGGCAGGCTCTAGCGGTATTTTAAGACAGTCGATGGACATTTTGTATGGTCAGGTCTGCCCCCAGCAACCGAATACAGCAGTGGGCACAAATATGACAAATATGACAGACAATAATAATATCCCAAATAACAGAAACACACCAGACTATGGTTTGTCGGTACCGACCCGAACCGAACAAAATATGCAAACTCCCCAAACTCAATATTCACAGCAAAATTACCAATATAATTATAATCATAGACATACTGATAGATTGAATGAAACTCAGCAACCTCTAAATAAAAATATCGAGTGTGACACTGCGCCTGCGTGGGCTGCCAATATGATACAGAATCTGGGCCAGCAACTACAAATTATTCAAGATCAACTTGAGGGGCAAAATCAACGATGGAAAGCTGTCGAGTCTAAAATTGAACATCAAAACAAACGAATGACAAATATGGAAGCCCAAATGAGCCAGATAAATTCGTTTAGACAAACACTGAATCAAACAACAAATAAAGTTGACACGCTGAACTGTGACGTGAGATCCTTACAAACAAAAATTAATGATTATGAAAGAAGCATTCAAAGTTACAGTGACATATGTGATGGAATAACATCTACAAATAATGAAACCGAATCACAATTAAACTTCCTAATGGATCGAGTAAACACACTTGAAGAAAATCAAAGTCACTTAGAAACTAAACAATCCCAAACTGAGGAAAAATTAATTGATATCCAATGGAGAACCATGCGTGAAAATTTAGTGTTCAGCGGAATTCCCGAATCTGATGTAAGACGTGGCGAACAAGAGGACTGTGAGGAATTAATCAAAGAGTTTCTGAGATAAGAAATGAAAATTACAATGGATATAAAGTTCGACAGGGTTCATCGCCTGGGAAGATACAAACAAAATCAACGGTATCCAAGACCTATAATTGCCAAGTTTACAAATTACAAAGACAAAGAACATGTCAGGAGATCCGCCCCAAGAAACCTGATAGGAACACAATATAGAGTAAATGAACACTTCCCACCCGAAATTGAAAATAGAAGAAAATTATTATACTCAGAAGCAAAACAAGCCAGACAAAACAAAAACAATGAAGTGAAATTGGTCCGAGATAAACTATATATAAATGGGCGGCAATTTATTCCCAACACAACTGACAGTCAGTTACATAATCCACGAAATAATAGTAATAGTCAGCCAAAATACGGGCCCCCACGAAGATTTGATCAACGTTATGAAGAACGACAACAACAAATAAATGTGCAAAACAACGGAACACAGAGATGGCAACAACAGAAAGTTCAAATCCAGCCACATTTAAACTGGAACCAACAGAAAAATAGGTCAGATTTTCGCACAAATACATCGGAAAATAAAACATCTTGGCTTGGGTCTAGGAGATTTGTGACCCAGCGAGATTCGTGGGAAATCCCGACATTCAACCGATTTGAAATAAATCCACAAGAATGTATCACACCGCAGCGGGCTGGTAAAAAGAAAGCCACATCACCATTAGATCAAGAAATAACAATGAAAAAGCAAAGAGAATGCGACACAGAGACAAATGACTCAAACAATGTGATTGACATTAGCGACAATATTAGCACTGATGAGAACGAACACCGTCTAATATCACAAAACGTAACTGAGACAATATCGTCTTTATCATCTCCACATAAACATCAAAGACAAATACAGATGCCCACACCAGTAGATAGCAATGCGCTATATTACGGACCATCAGTTATTTCAAACGAACATAACGGACCAGTAACAACTGAAAATGAGAGCCAGGATATTGCAATTAACTCTGAAATGGTAAATGATTCTAATTCCAGTCAAGCTGTGACCGATAAGACTGAAGACGTAGAAACAGCCTAGGATGGCGCGGGAGACAACTCTCACTCAATAAACGATGCCCATCCTAATTCTGCAACATGTGCTGAAAAAGTACAAATTAAGTTTTTATCTTTAAATGTGTGTGGATTGGTTTCTAAATTGAAGTTTCCTGAATTTATCAATTTAATTAATCAATTTGACATAATTGGGATTCAGGAATCAAAAACAGACAACACTGATGTAATTAATATCCCTGGATATTCTGTTTATCCACATAACAGAGCTCATATTTCGAGGTTCAGGTCAGGCGGAATAATCGTAATTGTAAAAAATGAAATCGCCCCTTTTATTAAGGTCGACCAAGTAAGAAATTCCAAACTCATCTTGTTATTTTCCGTTTCCCGACACCTTTGTCGATTAGAAGACGACATACAATGTGGTATTGTATATGTACTCGCTTATGGGTCCAAATATGTAGCTGATGACCCTTACCTCGAATTACAGAGCGAGTTACTTCGGAACTGTGCTGAATCCAAACACATTTTGCTTTTTGGAGATTTTAATGCGCGAACAGGAACATTACCCGACTGCATATCGTTTGATGAAAGGATCTGTGAGGTCAACAATCTGAATGATTTATTAGACGAAAGCACAGAGCTTTTTGACAAACTGAATTCGTATAATGTTCCTGTCGAAAGAAGCAATGCTGATCGTACTGTAAATACTTATGGACGACAGTTACTAGAATTGTGTAAAAATAACAATTTACTGATATTAAATGGAAGACTAGGCCAAGAAAACACTGAACCGAAAGTTACTTGTAAAGACAGAAGCACCGTTGATTACTTTTTAACAACGGTTGACAATTTTATATTCATTAATGATTTTATCACCCATGAGTTCTGTGACTTATACTCAGATGTGCACTGTGCATTATCTTTGACATTAAGCATTGACGCTTCGATTGATATAATTAAGAAGCACAATTATACTAAGAACACGTCAGATCCTAAAGTAAAAGCCTGGGATTCCACAAAAGCTGATAAATTTATTGAACACTTTGATATTATAAAAGCAGCTGAAATTGAAATCCAAATAGACAAGATGCTCGATAACGGTAATATCTCGAAAAGGGATGTAAACGAGGTTATTGAAAATGTAGGCAATCTATTCAAATCATGCTCAAAAGACACATTTGGTGAGGTAAAAAATAAGAAGTACTCTAATACTTACGATAAAGTAAAGCCATGGTTTAATTTCGAATGCTCCCGCACACGAAATTTATACCATAAATGTAGAAAAATGTACAACAGATATAAAACAAACTATTATAAAAATATTTTTAAATTTGTTAGCAAAAAGTATAAAACAACATTATCTAAAACACATAAAAAATATAAAGAAAACAAGATAAAAGATATAAGAAATTTAAAAATTAATGATCCAAGAAAATATTGGAAAATAATAAATTCACAAAACAAAACTGATAGTAAAAAAATAGCTTCATTGGATGACCTATATAACTTCTTTAAAACACCCAATTCAGAAGAATCTGATTCACATGATACACATTTTAACGACCCAGATTTATTAAATGATGCAAGTAACGAAGAAATCAACCAAACTATAAGCGAAAATGAAATTCTACAAGCTGTTAAGTCTTTGAAAAATAACAAATCGCCTGGCGTAGATGATATTGTAAATGAACAAATAAAAAGTACAGTTTCTTACATGTTGCCAATATATGTTAAACTTTTCAATATGATATTTGATACTGGAATAATACCTGAAAATTGGACTATTGGAAATATCAAACCGATATATAAAAACAAAGGTGATCCCAAACAACCAGAAAATTATCGACCCATAACTTTGGTTAGTTGTTTTGGGAAACTATTTACCTCCGTCATTAATAATAGACTTACAAAGTATGCCGAAAGCCATGATTTAATAACATCATCTCAAGCAGGGTTTAGAAAGCACTATTCAACGATAGATAATTTATTTATCATTAAAAGCTTAATGGATATTGTAAGGTCTAGTAAGAAAAAATTATACTGCTGTTTCGTTGATTTTAAACAAGCTTTTGATACTGTTTGGCGGGAAGGGCTTTGGAATAAATTACTACGAAGTAAAATCAATGGAAAATGTTTTAATATTATATACAAATTATACGAAGACATAAAGTCAAAAATTACAACCTCAGAAGGAGTATCTAATTATTTCAGCTGTAATGTAGGTGTTAGACAAGGTGAAAATCTGTCACCTTTTTTATTCTGTATCTTCTTAAATGATTTAGAGACCTACTTACGTCAAAACAGTGTAGCTGGAATAACATGTAATGTAAATAACGATGAAATCATGATTTTCCTAAAAATATTTCTACTCTTATATGCAGATGATACGGTTATTTTTAGTGATAACGAATTAGATATGCAACATGCACTAAATGTATTTGAAAATTATTGTACCGAATGGAAACTCACTGTTAATGCTGAAAAAACTAAAATAATGATATTTGGTCAGGGAAGGAAAAGTAGTGACTTGCAATTTACATTGAAATACAAAGAAATAGAAATTGTTAAAGAGTATAAATATCTTGGTATTTTATTGGGGCAAAGTGGTTCTTTCTTAACTGCAAAGAAACATATTGCAGAACAAGCAAGTAAAGCTATGTTTTCTCTGTTACGAAAAATAAAATGTTTAAATTTACCTTTTGATATACAAATAGATCTTTTTAATAAAATTGTAAAACCTGTATTACTCTATGGTTGTGAAATATGGGGATACGGTAATCTTGATATACTAGAACGAGTACAATTACGATTCTACAAATATATTTTTAATTTAAAAAAATCAACACCATCTGCTATGATATATGGCGAACTTGGAGTCATGCCATTAACTGTGGATATTCAAACAAGAATGATAACTTTTTGGGCTAAACTTATACAGACCGAACAAGATGAAATTTACAAGTTATCGCATTTTATTTATGAAATAATATATGCACTACATAACGATAAGGTACTTAAATCTCAATGGATAGATAGCTTAAAAACACTTATCTGCTCACTTGGATTTGGAGGCATCTGGTATTCACAGAGTTTTATAAATTTCAAATGGTTCACAAAAGCATGTGGTCAAAAAATAAAAGATGTGTTTATCCAAGATTGGTTTGCATTAATTGAAATTTCATCATCTAGTAACGTATACAGACTTTTTAAAACAAAATTTGAGCAAGGCCTGTACTTATCTCTATAACCGTCCTATTACTGTCAACGCTTTTTAGCATTTCGAACAAGAAACCATCGTTTACCAGTAGAAGTAGGAAGATGGAAAAGCATACCCTTACAAGAAAGATTATGTACATATTGTACCGATGATATAGGGGATGAGTTTCATTTTGTTCTAGTATGTAAATATTTTCAAGAATACAGGTCAAAATATATACACTCATACTATTATAGACATCCAAATATTCTCAAATTTGAGCAACTAATGAGTACAACAAAGCCTAAGAAACTTAAAAAAATATGTATGTTTATAGATATTATTATGAAAACAGTAACTAAAAGTTAAGAAGCGTAAGAAGCTCCTAATTTGATGTATTGTTGTTTTTATGGTTATACAGCTAATTATCTTAGCTGGATTGTAGATATTCTTTCTAGTCAATGTGTTGGTTTTTGTCGGATTGCGACAGACCCATCCAAGGTAATCCATTCTTGAAATGAATTAAAGCGGAAACTAAACATTAATAATGTTGCACTGAGTTGAACCGGGAATGCCCAGATCAGCTTGCAAAAAACACTGGCTGATCTGTGCATTTGCGGTTTGACGGTGCATATGACAATGTCTCATGGTTATAATGAAAACGGCTGGGACCGAGGTCGGACAGATTATTCGAACTTGGTTCTCACTGTTCGCCTAAGGACATAAAAAGTATTGATAAATATGATATAGATATTAATAATATATGAATGCGTTTTGGTATAG
Source organism: Lucinisca nassula (assembly GCA_963580285.1). Classification (NCBI taxonomy): domain Eukaryota; kingdom Metazoa; phylum Mollusca; class Bivalvia; order Lucinida; family Lucinidae; genus Lucinisca; species Lucinisca nassula. The sequence continues at coordinate 14,612,634 of OY757026.1, forward strand.
ATGAATATATAACTAACTGTTTATTTAACACGCTATGTGACATAGTTATAAAGGAAATATTGTTTTTTTTTTATAGCCTTAACTACTTCCTTTCATTTCGTTTCGGTAAGGTGGTAGAAACGGCTAATATATTGGAAATGTTGTTCTTATAGCCTTAACTACTGCCTTCAATTTCGTTTCGGTAAGGTAGTATAAACGGCTAAAGAAACAGCTTATACTATCATGTTTAATAAAAAAAACAGAAAAACTCAGACATATACATGAACATGCAATCATGGTTACATGTAAGTACGCGTATGTATATGTATGTGTGTATGTGTGTGTATGTATGTGTATGCGTGTATGTGTATATATGCATGTGCATGTGTGTGTATGCATATATGTATGTATATGTGTATGTATATATATGTATATGTGTATATATGTGTATATGTGTATGTATATGTATGTGTATATATGTATATGTGTGTACATGTATATATGTATATATAATGTATATGTGTGGGTGTATGTGTATATATGTGTATATATGTATGCATATGTGTAATGTGTATGTATATGTATGTGTATGTGTGTGCATGTGTATATGTACGCGTATATGTGTATATTCGTGTGGATATGTGTATGTGTGTGTTTACGCAGGCAAGTTAAATGCATATCTGTATAAAGTGTTTAACATTGTTTGGCTGCTAGGTTCTAATATTCTTCAAAGTGGCGATAAATTACCAATAGCTATACCTGACATTTATATTTGATCACAAACCGCTGTACGATACATTAGGATGTGTATATCAATTTACTTATATGGGTAGTCGATCTCCCAATGAATATCATATTCACAAATAAACTGATAAATAAGTTCTAATAGGGATGGAGAAAGCTTGAAAACCTCCATCCTGATCAGGAATTTTGGTCAACAATCTAAAATGGTTGATACAGTACTATCGTCAATTGAAATTGTTTACACTGTAGATGTTTAGTTAGAGCTAGGTTATGTACTGTCATACGACTCTCTTGCTGTGTACTTTGTATACCAGAGAATAATAAAACTTTGACTTGACTTGACTTGACTGATCAGTTTACAGATTTTTATAGTAACGTGAAATTTACCTTATCGATAATGGAACGTTTAATGCAAATGGTAAACGAGTTACTTATGAGGGGAAAGATATGCAAGATTTTTTTAAGCACCAGCAAGATAGTGAGAGGGCAGAAAGACAAGAACAGAGGGATGTAGAACGGTTAAAGTCAGAAAAAAAAAAGAAATGGAAAGGGCAGAAAAAGGAAAGGAAAGGGGTGGAAAGGAAAATGAAAGGAAAAGGATAGGGCACAATAATTACCTGTGTTGAAGTTTAATAAGGAGCTTGAAATGGCACGCATTGAGAGCCAAAGGGAGGCAAAAGGGATTAGTGAAGCCCATTTAGAACAAATAAAACATGGGTTTGCGATGCAGCACTGAGAATTAAGGAATCCGTTAGAAATGCAGAGAGCAAAGCTCGAGCTAGAATTTGAAAGGCAAAAGGCTGAAAAGGTGGCGCATGCCCGGGATACTTAGTTGCCTTATTTCTGAAGAGGGTAAATATAAGATGGATATTTACTTATCTAGGTTTGAGAAATATTCTGCGCTAACAAATGAGTGTTTAGACCGCATATTTAAGTGCATTACTTAAAGGGTGCGCACTTGATGTATGTGACAGGTCAAATGATGATGCGGCGGACTATGCTAAGTTAAATGATGCACTATAAAAAAATTTTGATATGACAGAGCGCGGATTTAGAAAGAAGTTTCGTCATAGTAGGCCCGAGAAATAAGAAACATTCATACAGTTCAGTAGTAGATTGAGACGTGATTTAGAAAAATGGCTTAACCCTCTAGTGCCCAAACCCATTTCTAGTGTGGAAAAAATTCTCAAACTGAAAAATGTGATTCCTGTCGAGTAATTAATCACAAAATCAAAGCTGTTTCAGGTATTTATGTCCCGGATGTGATTTTATGGCATGTATCATATACGATACATCGGGCATTAAGTTTTCATGTATCATATATGAGAAGACATATGTAGTGGATATCATGAAATCAGTGGATATCATGAAATCAGTGCTGCATGATTCCCGATTACCCCCTCCAACGGAGATACTTGATAAATATATTAGCTCCAAAGAAATTATGTCTGCTTGTATGAATTTACGTAATGGTAAATCAAGTGGTTCAGATAGCATTTTAAATGAAATGCTTAAATATGGCTCTTTTTATATATTACCATGCTTAGAAAAATTGTTCAATTTTGTTTTAGATACTGGCGAATATCCGTCATCATGGTCTGATGGGATCATCACTCCATTATTCAAATCAGGAAATCCTGATGATCCTAATAATTATCGTGGCATTACCATTACTAGCTGCTTGGCTAAGCTTTTTAACAGTATCTTTAATAGAAGGTTAGTTAAATTTCTAGATGACCACAAAAGCTTACATTTTGAACAAATTGGATTCAGACATGGCTGTAGAACTTCAGACCACATCTTTAAACTAAAAACAATAATCTGTAAACAATTTTCTACATCTAAAAAGCTGTATACATGTTTTATAGACCTTAAAAAAGCATTCGACTCAGTCTTGCACGAAGCTTTGTTTATTAAACTTATTAAATATGGAATTGGAGGGAAATTTCTGTCAGTTTTGAAAGCCATGTATTCCATGAACAGCAGGCGTGTAAGAGACAATGCAGAGCATGGGCTCACTGAAGCATTTTTGTCTCGTGTTGGAGTGTACCAAGGTGATAATCTTAGTCCGAACTTGTTCAACATATTCTTGAATGACATTGTCGACCAATTCGACTGTTCATGTGACCCTGTACTACTTGGTGACTCCTATCTTAACTGTTTATTATATGCAGATGACCTCATTTTGATGTCAGATTCACCAGCAGGCTTACAAAACTGTCTTAACAAGACATTTAACTTTTGTTGTGAGTGGGGTCTGGATATTAATTTTGACAAGTCAAAAATAATGATATTTAACAGAGCTGGTAGATTGTTAAGCGATAAGTTTAGTGTTGACAATGTCGTTTTGGAATCTGTTAGACAGTACAAATATTTAGGTGTTCTGTTCAGCCTTAATGGCGGTTTTACAAATGCTTTGAATGATCTGTATCACAGGGGTCAAAAAGCATTCTTTAATGTTTGTTCAAATTTTTCATCCTTACCTGTTAATATTGACCAGTTAATACATATATTTGACCATACTGTCAAACCTGTACTTCTATACTCCTCAGAAATTTTGGGGATGTTTACTCATAATCGTAGAATTATACGATGTGAGTCCAATATAACTTCAAATGTATACTCCAGATCACCTTTAGAGAAAGTGAATTTAAACCTATGTAAATACTCTCTTGGTGTATCTAAGAAGGCACCTCATTTAGCTTTATATGGTGAGTTAGGCCGTTACCCTCTTTATATTGATACAGTTTGTAGTATGGTCAAGTACTGGCTCAGGTTGCATGAGGATAAATGTGGTGATCACCTATTGAAAGATGCTTTAAGAGATAATTTATCTCTATTCAAGACTGGCCATGAGTGCTGGGTTAAATGCTTGCACACTATATTAAGGGATATTGACATGATTCATGCTTCAATAATCCAATGAGCTGTAAACCTAAAGACATCGCACTAATAAAGAACCGTCTTCAGCGGCAATTTAGGGATAGATGGTTCACCGAGCTAAATCAGAGTGACAAGTTACGTACTTACAAGGAGTTTAAATGCCAATTTCAATATGAACCTTATCTTAAGCATGTAAGTAACTCTAAATTAAGAAAGTCATTGACCCGCTTACGCATTAGCTGTCATAGACTTTTTATTGAAATTGGGCGTTACAGTATTCCTAAAGTTCCCGCTGAAGCCAGGCTTTGCAAGTTCTGTAACCTTGATCAGGTGGAGGATGAAATGCACTTCCTTTCAACGTGTCCACTTTATAAGCAGAACAGAGACATTTTATACAGTGTTGCAGCTAAGGAGTCAAGACACTTTTCTGATCTGAGTGATAGAAATAAATTTATTTGGTTGATGTGCAATGAAACCAAAGATTTATGTCTGCAGTTGGCCTCCTATGTTTCTAGTTCTTTTGTCCTGAGATCGGAAAACAGTTTATGATTTCTGGCTGAAGTAAGTACCGTAGAGATCCTTAAGTTTGGGAACCAGAGAAAGATGCTGTAATGCTGATAAAATTTGAGTGGTCTGATTTCACGTTGCTGAAATGTGCTCAAACTATGCAGCAATCAGTGTAGATCTTGATACTGACTTTCGAATACTTGGGGTATTTGCGGCACTACATTACAATCCTGTATGGGTCAGATAGTTGTAATAAATACTAAGATTTATGTCTGCAATTTTCTACCCATCTTTCAGGGCCTTCAGTGGTCATGAAAAAAGTTTACCATGTTTACTGTGCCCTTAAAGTTAAAAAAAAAATGAACATTTGAAAGTCCTGCATGATCAGGCCATGGTTAAAAATTCATTACTGTGGAATTCTGTATCCAAAGTATGTAGATTGAGCGGCAGGCAGTGAACTCCTTGTTTGGACTGCTCCTTCTCTGTGTCTACGCTGCTTGCTAAGATCTGGCTGACACGTTTTTTTCGACATAAATTGTAGAAAAGTTTGCAGTGTTTTTAAAATCTTAAAAATTTGGACATATAAATGTTCTGCATGTCTTCTAAAAATGATTTGTCAGTTTGTTTGTTTTGAGGTTTAACGTCCCTGACAACGCTGTATATGTCATTTTGGAAATGTTGCTCCCAATTTTGTGTGACTTTTGCCCGGCCTTGTGGTGGAATGACTTCTAGGGGACCCCTGTCGCCCAGTGGATCCAGTGGGGTTTGTAGGCATGGATGGGCCGCCAAGCACCACTTTTGGATCCTCTGAGTGGTTTACTAGTGCTCGAGTGCGGTCTGCTTCGGCCCTGCGGGGAAGCATCCTGCGGCCCGTCTGTTTCTCCAGGCCCCGGAGGGCGGGGACGTCTAAAAATGATAAAAAAGAAAAGAAAAAAAATCCATGATAAGAGTAATAAGTGAAATTATGTGTCCAAAGTATGTAGATTGACCGGCAACAGTGGGGACCCTGATAGGACTGCCTCTACTGAGGCAGTCAGATCTGGAGCTGCACTGGTTGCCTAAACATCACGTGAGCAAGTCCGTGGAATGAGCACCCCTGGACTCCACTTTATATAGACAAAGGTGGGGGTGTACATTAATTTTCTTATTTCTACGCCGGGAAATGGGTTGTGGGTGCTGGTTGGAGCCGCTCAAAGAGGCGGTTCTAATGGGCACCCACAGCGTGTGTTTGGGGTGGGAATAACAAAAATATGACAGTTTTTCATCAGAAAAATAGCCATTTTGGAGATGTGAAAATTTAAAAATGGACTATGTTGCGCGGATGTGTTATCGTTTCTGACATATCTCGAAATCTCCAGAGGTTGGAAGGGAAAAAAAAAAACAAAAAAAAAACTTTTTTTTTTTCTTTAACAGTGTTCTTAAAGTCCGGAAAAAGAGAAAAAAAAGAGAGGAAAAAATAGACATCTGAAAGTTACGGAACCCGGGGCGGGGGGGGTGTTGTTGGTATGTTGTGCGAACGAGATGTTGGGTTGTTCGGGCGGGATGGTGTCTTGTGCGTGGGGGATGGTGTGTTGTGCGGTGCGGACAGGATATTGTCTTGTGCGGGCGACATAATTTATGTTGTGCGGGCAACATGTCAACATGTTGTCTTGTGCGCGCGGGATGGTGTATTGTTTGCGCAGCTTGGTGTCTTGTGCACGCGAGATGTTGTCTTGTTTGTCTTGTTTGCGCAACGTGTTTCTTGGATGTTGTCTTGTGCGGACAGGGTGTTGTCTTGTTCGCGCAATGTGTTGTCTTGTGCGCACGAGATGTTGTCTTGTGCGGGAAGGGTGATGTCTTGTGCGGGCAGGATGTTGGGTTGTGCGAGCGAGGTCTGCGCGGGATCTGTGTTGTGTGGACGAGGTGTTGTCTTATGCGCGCAGGATGGTGTGTTGTGCGGGCAGGATGTTGTTTTATCCTCGCAGGGTAGTGTGTCTTGTGCGGGTAAGGTGGTGTCTTGGCTGCGCGGAGATGGTATGTTGTCCGCGCGGGACGGTGTGTTGTCCGAACAAGATGATGTCTTGTCCGCTCAGGATATTGTCTTGTTCGCACAGCATAATAAAGGGGAAAATTCATGTTCCTTCCTGGGTTCCGTAGAAAGTTCTGCAATTCTTCTAAAAATGATCAGGCCATGGTTAAAAATCCATGTTGGGGGTTATGTGTCCAAAGTATGTAGCTTGACTGGCAACAGTGGGGACCAGGATAGGACTGCTCCTGCTGAGCAGTCAGGTCTGTGTCTGCACTGGTTGCCTAGATCTTTCTGACATGTTTCTGGGTCTCCAGAGCTTGGAGAAAAAATCACAGTGTTCTTAGGGTTTAGGGAGGAAGAGGAAAAAGAAATAAAAATCAAAATTAACAGCAAACAGGGGGAACCCTGGCATGACTGCTTTTCTGAAGCAGTCGAGTCTGGGTCTACACTGTTTGCCTTGATTTTCTCTGACGTGTTTCTGGCCCTCCAGAGATTGGAGAAAAGTTAAGTCCTAAAAATTTGGATATCTGAAAGTTCTGTAATTCTTCTAAAAATGATCAAGCCATGGTTAGAAATCTATGATCAGACTGACTTTACAGTGGTGTACGTGTCAAAAGTGTGCAGATGAACTAACAGCGGTGAGGACCATGATGGTACTGCTCCTACTGAAGCAGTGGAATTTGGATCTTTACCGTTTGCCTGGTTCTGTCTAACCAAAAACTTTGGTTTATTACGGTGCTGTATGATATTCATTGGTGTTACATGCATTTATGTATGGCTACATGGCAAACAATGATATATGTTTGCAAATTCTGGATCTCTTGTGCACAAGCACTGAGGACCCTGAAAGGACTGCTCCTACTGAATGGTCAACTATGTATCCAGATCTCTCTGAACCTTAAACCTTGGGTCATGAAGTTGCATTCATGTATGACTGCACTGAAAGAAATGATCAGTGTTTGCGAATTCTGGATCTTTTATGCACAGGCAGTGAGGTTCCTGATAGGACTGCTTCTGCTGGGGGGGGGGGTCAGATCTGGGTCTGCACTGTTTGCCTTGATCTATCTGACCACAAACTTGGTTTTGTGGGATATTAATGGGTGCAACATGCATTTATATATGGCTGCGTTGAAGCAGTTGTCTATGTTTGCAGACTCTGGATCTTTTATGCACAAGTAGTGACGACCCTGATGAGTCAGATCTGGATCTGCACTGTTTGCCTAGTTCCTTCAAGCCATAAACTTCAGGTTATTACAGTTTTGTATAATGTTATTAAGTGCAACATGCATTCATGCATGGCTGCGTTGAAAACAATGATCTATGCTTGCAGATTCTGATTCTTTTATGTAGAGGTGGTGACGACCCTGATGGGACTGCTCCTGCTGAAGCTGTCAGATCTGGATCTCCACTTTTTTCCTAGATCTGTCTGACCACAAACTTAGTGTTGTGGGATATTATCGGGTGCAACATGCATTCATATATGACTGCGTTGAGAACAGTGATCATTGCTTGCAGATTCTGATTCTTTTATGTACAAGTAGTGGCGACCCTGATAGGACTGCTCCTACTGAAGCAGTCAGATCTGGATCTGCACTGTTTGCCTAGATGTTTGTCCATTAACTTAGGGCCATTGACCCGTTTCTCTTGATTTATAGCAGAGTTCATTAAAAAAAAAAAAAAAAAAAAAAATGGGGGTGTCGGGTTGTGTTTTTTTTTTTTTTTTCATCAAGTGGCTGGGCTTTTGGCGAGCAGTGGAGGCCCTGATCAGGCGCCGGGTTCTGCGGCGTCTGATCTTGTCCTGCACTGTTTGCCGGGGTGCCTCCTTTGGTACTGGATGGGTTAGTGATATCACTGGGGTGCAACGTGCAGTCATGTATGGCTGCGTTGAGAACAATGATCTATATTTGCAGATTCTGGATCTTTCAATGTGCCCTCACCCTGTAGATATTGATTGTCAGCAAGCTGTATTTCGAATCACTCACATTTTTGTGCAACTCTAATTCAGCCACAACTTACAATTGCAACCTGAGCCAGGCGGCTTGCCGTACAAGTGTCCTAAATGTTTGGACAGAAGAGTAACCAGGGCAGACCCAGATTGATCAGCTTCTTTCCGACCAGGGTCTTCACTTTTTGCTGTTCTAACTAGTTTAAACATGTCCATATTTGTAAACTAAGACTGTGATTGCAGTATATGTACATGTACGTCCAGACTTTTGGGTATTTTTGCGGTAACTGTATACATGTCCCACTGCCACTTTATAGCACGGTTATAGAGATCAAAAAGAGGGAGGAGAGGGGAGGAAAAAAAAATTTTCTCTCCATCTGTAATGAGCCGTGTTATGGGGAGGTCGTGATACATGTTATTGCATGTTTTTCCTTGTTTCATTGTTTCTTTGCATTAATCTAGTTTCATTCTTTCACGTTAGTATGTCCATCAGGGCTTTCCTGTTTTCTTAATAAACTTTGAAACTTTGAAACTTTTATATGATACATTTACTGTATGCTGTTTTCCTTAACTAAATTAAGGTATATGATAAATACCGTTAGTACAATTTAATTCAAACATTAATCTAAACAATTTTAACACAGTAATATGTGACAGGGGAACATCAAAAATATTAAAATGCTGAAAACTGAGCATGGAATTCCATAAATTGTGCCGGTCAAAATTATTTCCTACTAAAGTCCATAGGCATCCAGCAGAGACTCAAATCAGCCAAGACATTCTCAACCTTGTGTGCAATTGTACCAAGTACCATCAATAAATCTCAAAGAGTATTTGAGTTATGACCATAGCAAGATTATATTGTCAGGGAAGATAACCCAAAAAACAGGGCAACAAGAGTTGTGGTACGTGTGCATGATACGCCTGCTTAACTTCATGTGTACAATTGTACTGAATACCATCAATATGCCTCGAAGGGTATTTGGTGATATGGTGATCACAAGGTAGTCATACTATTATATTGTATTGGGAGATAACTCAAATACCATGGCATCGAGAGTTCTGGTTCTTGCGCATGACACACCTCAACCATGTGTACAATAAATATTGGAGATATGGCAATCACAATGTCGTCATACTATGATAATGGAAGGTGAAATAACTCAAATACCATGGCACGCAGAGTTGTGGTCCTTGCGCATCCCACACCTTCTCAAACTTGTGCACAAGTGTGCCAAGTACCATCATATCTCAAAGGGTATTGAGGTAAAGGCCACCACAAGGTTTTGTCTTCGGACGGACGGACATACGGATAGATGGGTGCCAGGCTGATTGCTATATCCCCCAAACCCAATTGGTCGGGGGATAAAAATGAAGTATAGGCCGTTAAAACCCAGTTTTACTACACGAAAGTGGGTTTAAGGGGGTCAAGATTATTAAGGTGTGTTTTCATGATGAATGGCGAATGTATCATATATGATACACAAAACAAACGGCAGCATGTGCATGTTTATTCGCAAGTATCGAAATATAATGTATGAGGTGCCTTAATTTCATACCAATAATATTAGTTAAAACAAGACACAGTTACCATTTAAATTTTAATTCTCATGTATCATACATGATACATATGTGATACAGAACATTTAATGCCCGATGTATCATATATGATACATGGAAACTTACAAGCACAGAGTACACTAGCCAAGATATTTGCAGAGTTTATTGACATCTCTTTATGTTTTTCAAGCTTTAATTCATATTCCCAGATGTAATTTGCATAATATATACACAAACTTATGCAGATTCCACCCGAACGTTATGACCTCTATAACTGGAACCTAGTGACACATGGAAGCCGCCATATTGGAAAGAAAATTAATGTCACATAATGTAAAGCTAAGCTAAGAATATGAACCTTTTATTAATATTTCCAAACTAATTTAACAAAAACAAAGGAAACTAAGTCAAAACGCATACATAATGTCAAGTAATAGCTTTTGAAAAAACATGTATCATATATGATACACCGGGCATTAGAGGCCTTGTGTCGTAGGAAGAAGCCGGGTTTCAGATGATCCGTTAAAAGGGAAAGAGTCAGAGGTTCGCTTATTTGATGAATCCACACAAAAGTATCCTTTAGCAATGATTGACATTGATTGTCCTTTTTCACTGGGAATACTGAAACATTGTGTATGGATGATACGTTGTACGATTTGGTTATCAGTAATATTGATGGATCAAAACTTCATGATACGAGGGGTGGTCAATTAATTAACTAGGTCCCAGACTTGGCAGGAAGAGAAGCCTTACAGAAAACTTAAGGTTCCCGATCAGACCATTAACGATGACAAGGCGGCTTTTTAGCAAGCTCAGGTTGGTGATCCAACTTTGGAAAAAATCAGGAAAAGAGTTGCGTCTGGAAACAAGACTGGGAGTCGTGGTTTAAACCGAGGTTAAAATAAGCTTACTGAGAAAAACAGTTTGACATATAGGGAGTCTCTTTTCAACGTGTAGTCATTCAAAGTTGTGTGGGAATGTGTGGCGGCGGTAAAACGTCTTCCTGCCCTACATCATAGTGTGGATTATATTTTCTTGTCCTTTGGGATCATTGATTCCATTGTGGAATTTTGAAAATATCTGAGGGCCACTAATGTTTTTAAACTGGCTCATAAAACGCTTACGGCTGGACATATGAGCTTTATGAAGACGTTTGGTAGAGTTGGAACTGAGTTTTACTGACCGATGTCGCTGGATTCTGTCAATCTTGTGATATTTGTCAGAGAACCATTCAAAAAGGGCGGGTCACTAAAGTACCTCTAGGTATATGTACTAGAAAGGGTTATCATTTGGGAGCAAGGAATACACCACAGAACCGGAAAATATGGAGTGTGCATGTTTTCTGGGCCAGATTAGCTAGTTTCGGCCATTTAGGCCTCATTAGTGACCCTCAAATATTTTCAAAATTCCACAATGGAATCAATGATTCTAAAGGACGAAAATGTAAACTACACTATGATGTAGGGCAGGGAGACTTTTACGGCCGCCACACATTCCCAGACAACAGCTATAGTGGCGATAAATATGTTCTAGAAAGGGTTATCCGTTGGAAGCAAGGAAATCACCACAGAACTGCAAAAATATGGAGTTTACATGTTTTCTGGTATTTTCTGTAATTGATAAATACGCCATTTAAGAGGATGGCAGTAGATATAGTTGGTCCAATTGATAGGAAATCTTGGTACATTTTAACAATGATATACTATGCGACTAGGTATACAGAAGCAATAGATTTGTCGGGTATTGAGACTGAACGTGTCGCGGAAGCGCTTATTGAAATGTTTAGCAGGGTTGACATCCCTGACGAAATGTTGAATGGTTGTGGATCACATTTCGCTGCTGAGGTAATGAAAGAAGTCAGCAGACTGCTTTCTCTTCAACAGTAAACTTGTAGTCCAAGGTTCCCGATTGTAGCGGCTTGATTGAGCGGTTCCATGCTACGTTAAAGCAGATGTTACCTCGCATATGTGCTGAATGTCAAAATGATTGGGAAAAATATCTGCCAGCTTTGGTATTTGAGGTTAGGGAAGTCCCACAAGAGAATTAGGATTCCCCCTTTTGAGTTGTTAAACGGACGTAACACCAGAGGCCCAATGGCAATATTAAGAGACTTATGGGCTGATGAGGTACGCGATGGGCAAGTTCTTTCAACTCAGGGTTAACGTTATTGAACTCAGGGGTCGGTTTGAGCAGACATGCAAATTAGCGAATGATAATTTAAAGAAAGTTCAGACTAAGCAGAAAGCTTATAACGATATAGGCGCGGGGTCGCGTAAAATTGATGTCGGGGATAAAGTATTCTTGTTACTACCGACAGACATTAATAAGATATTGCTTCAATGGAAACGTCCCTAAGAAGCAGTTGAGGTAGTTAACAGAATGGATTATAAGATTGAGTTCAATAGTAGTGTTACATGTAACACATATCACTCTAAAATTTGAAACAATATGTGGTGTGTCAAAATGTGACGTCACATTGATTGCTTTCTGTAGAGTCCGTCTGAAAATGATTACGTTGACGTATGTTCATTGGAAAATTGCGTTTTTTCATAAGGCAAAGCAACCAAATACGTTTAACGACATCAATATTTCAGAAACATAAACGCAGGTACAGCGTAAAGAGATAGACACGTTAATTAAAGAATACCCGGGCGTACAGGGGAGTGTACCAGAACGAACTGACCAAACACAACATGACGTACAGTTGCTCACGTCGGAACCAATGAGGTCAAAAGGATACGCCATACCATTTAATGTTCGGGATGTAATGGAAAAAGAAAGTCAAAATAGAAGTAGAGGCAATGGTAAGGAATCGATACAATTAAGCCAACGCTCCCATCAGAGACACAAAGGCAAAGAAACACAAACATGAAGCAACAGACCCCAACGGAAACACTAAAAGCGGAAAGCCAAGATGACAGTCACTTTCCCACAAAATGGTCAAAAGGCTATCCAAAATAAAAAAATATAAGCGACACCTAAAAACAAACCATAACAAAAATTAACCGCGACAGAAGAACCGCCTTGGAACGGTCAGCGGAAACGAATTCCACTGGGGGAGGGGGGGGGCTTAAATCGATTTTACGTGGCCACAATCCTCGCCCCTTACCTCCGTCGCGATTGAGACAAATAATTTATTCAGTCCGCATGAAGGCCTCCTGACTCATCAGTGTAACATCTCCATGAACACAAAAATCAAACAACCACAGAGATGAAACAACGGTGAGGACTCAACAGCAAGAAACAAGAGAAATGCTGGAGCAAACGAAAACCAGCAGTTGGACTCCAATGGGCCCTACCGGAGACAGAGCATCAGGTACCAACCAACCATAAGCTTTTACGTTGGAACCGTCATAGAATCTGAGGCTCAAGACATGTAAGATTTAGGAGTTATCATCCCCTGTAGTACTTGTCCCTGAAAAGACTATTCGATGCGGTTCTGCATTGACTTCCGTAAACTTAATAATTTGACGGAGTTCGACGGACATGCAGAACCCATGTCAAATATGGACGAGGTTATAAATAAAATGTCCGTGCACAAATATTTCAGTAAATTAGATTAATCTAAGGGTAATTGGCAGTTGAAAATGGCGTCTAAGTCGAAACCCCTTACAGCAGTTGAAACCCCTAAATGTTTGTTTCAATTCAAAACTATGCCCTTCTGTTTGATAAACTCTGAAACGACATTTTTTCAGGTTGATGAGAATGATTCTGTCCAATCTTTCTAATGTTGATAGCTTTGTCGATGATACGTGGATCCATACCGAAATTTTAAGAATCCACTTAACGTCATTTCGTGAAGTTCTGGATATACTTAGGACAGCCAAGTTGACTGCAAAACCTACAAAGTGTATGATTGGGTATAGCAGTATCGAGTGTCTTGGTCACAGTGAAGTTGCAGTCACTTAGATCGCATGAAGACAAGATACAAGATATAAAGGAGGCCTCTCGACCTTCCACTAAAAGACAATTGAAGTCATTTCTTGTGTTAGCTGGTTTCTACCGCCGTTTCATTACAAATTTCTCCTCAATAGTTTCCCCTTTGACAGATTTAACTAAGAAAAATAGACCGAGTAAGATCACAGATTGGCAGGATCATCCTGAAAAGTCTTACCAGACCCTGAAGAATTGACTCACGTCTTGTCCTATTCTTCGCCTTCCTATCTTTCATCATGGGTATCCGTTAATACTCCGAAATAAGCGTCTGATGTTGGTATAGGAAAATAGAAGTAGAGGCAATGAGCAGGAATCGATACAATGAACTTATAGCTCCCATCAGAGACACCAAATGGAAAGAAACACAAACATGCATCAACAGACCTAATGGAAACACCAACAGCGGAAAGCCAAAAGGACAGTTACTTTCCCACAAAATGGCCAATAGGCTATCCAAAATAAAATAACACAAGCGACACGAACACCTGAAGACAAACCATAACAAAAAAAAAATAGCGACAGAAAAACCGCATTGGGACGGTCAGCGGAAACGAATTCCACCGGGGGTCTAATATGTTCTATAAAAGGGTTATCCTTTGGAAGCAAGGAAAACATCACAGAACTGAAAAGTATGGAGTGTACATGTTTAAAATCGCTTTTACGTGGCCACAATCCTCGCCCTTATTTCCATAGCGATTTTGACAAATAATTTGTTCAGCCCGCATGAAGGCCTCCTTACTCATTAGTGCAACATCACCGTGAACACAAATAATCAAACAACCACAGAGATAAGACAACGGTTAGGACTCGACCAGGAGCCGTTTTTATGCCAGCAAGGAACTTCTGTCTCGTGAAAGAAACTATTCTGTAAAAGAAAAAGAATGCTTGGCTATTATTTTGGGTATTGAGAAATTTCGCCCGTATCCTTACGGATTAAAGTTCTTGCTTGAGACGGATCACAAACTTTTGTCTTATATGCATACAGCAAAAGTTCTCAATCCTCAAATTATGCGTTGGGCAATGAAACTACAACCATACAGATTACAGATTGTTGCAATTCGGGGCCAAGAAAATTTGGAGACAGACTACCTTAGCAGCTAATGTTCGCACGATTGGTGTGTACATAGCTGTGTTTATTCAAATATGCTTCATCTTATTCCGTCTCTTTTTTGGCTTTTGGTTTTACGGCCCTTTCAAGATTATTTCACTCATATCGATCTGATCGTTAATCAGAGGTAGGCGAAAACCGAAGTACCCGGAGAGGAACCACCTGACCTTCTGTGGCAGAAGTTGGCGTCTCACATGTGACCCGAGCGAGGTTCGAACCACAGCGGTGAGAGCCCTAATGAATAAGAGACAACGCTCTTAACCACTAGGCCACGGATGCCCGTTTATTCCGTCTCTGAGCATAAAGTAAAAACATTTCTGATTGTTTTCCTCTAAAACGGGAATATGTTCTATAAAAGGGTTATCCTTTGGAAGCAAGGAATACACCAAAGAAGTGAAAAATATGGAGTGTACATTTTTTCTGGGCCAGACTAGCTAGTTTCGGCCAATTAGGCCTCATTAGTGACCCTCAGATATTTTCAAAATTCCCCAATGGAATCAATGATCCCAAAGGACAAGAAAATATAATCCACACTATGATGTAGGGCAGGGAGACGTTTTACCGCCGCCACACATTCCCACACAAACCTTTGTCACGAGATGGAGAAGAAAGCCTTTCTGGTGCTTATGCACGTCTAAATTATTTTAAGTAGGTATAGGCAAAGCAGCGCGACTAAAATATTTTAGGTTAAATATGGTTGGCACAATATACAGACCCACGCACAATCGTGCATATATCATAGTAGTTTGTGGGGACATTTTTCGTCATACAGTTGGCCGCTACAAATCTGATTTTCAAGTAGTTTCATACAGTTGGCCGCTATAAATCTGATTTTCAAGTAGTTTGCCTAATAAGTCGCCAAGCGCCAAATAGTGCCATATATATTCCTCATGCCGGTCACATTTTTGTGGATGTTCGTACTGACAAGAGTTAAACCATTTATCATCGTTTTTCTCCAAAAGGGGTGCAATTGTGACGGAGATCAATTTTCTGCGACATTTGCTGCATGGCTATGGTTGTGGCTAGTATCTATAAATATCACACTTTTAGCGAGCTAGCACGGGTATACATGATTTTCTTGTTGTCTTTTTAGCTATAAATACCCTGAAAAATTATCGTAATATTAGCAGCAGGTCAGAGGAAAACGAATACATCACGAAAACACGCTTATATAATTTAGACCCCTTTGAACCCCAATTTTACATAGTAAAACTGGGGTTTCCGGGGGTATACCTTATTTTTCTTATTTCTGCTCTAAAATATAGATTGTTGGTACTCGTTAGAACCGCCTCGATGCGGCGGTTCTAGCAAGTGCCTACAATCTATATTTTGACCAGAAATAAGAAAAATATCACAATTATTCATCATAAAATTTTCATTTTTTCGGCGATAAAGGTTGCAATGTATTTGTATAGGCGTGTTTTCGTAATGAGCCACAACATTCTGCCTAGCCAAACGCCGAAACTTTGACGGTATGTTTAATCTACGTTTAATATTATTTTGGTATGAACATGATTGTAGGTTTTGGATGGGTTTTCGTCCTAGTATACCCTAACTTTCTGAAGCCTATTCTGGATTCACTTTAGAAGCCTATGTTGTGATGTGATTATGCTACTCTCGCAGGATCGATCCCGGGCTTCTCTAGAATTCGAATGTGTCTTTAAATCGAGGTCCTGTCTTCGTATGACCCAGATGTTGGTGAGACGTAAAACTCGGAAACTTGCTCATTTTGGTTCAATTAAGTAGTATACAGAGTGGGGAATTTCCCCCGAAAGTGTACCTCTTCAATACATTTGGAGAGCGAATTTTTCCTCCACAATTTTACCCCGCATGCACATAGATAGGGCACCTATAGTACGCACGCATAGATAGGGACAGGGTAGGGACACCCAGCCATACACACAGATAGGGACAGGGTACGGACACCCAGCATGCACACACAGGTAGGGACATGGTAGGGACACCCTACTAGAGAAGTGGAGACGCAAAGCATTGCAATGCCTGGGAAAACACAACTGTCCGAGGAAGCTATTCGACATATCGCTTCGGGCGAGATTGGTATACGGGCAGCGAAGTCGAGATATTGGATAGGAGAACGACGGGTTCTCCGTATTCGGAAAGGCTTGGAGAACGAGGAAGCCAGGGACGACGCAGAGCAAGCGCGAGCCGAAGCCAAGGACGGCGCAGAGCAAGCACAAGCCGAATCCAACACACCAAGGACGAGACAGAGCAAACGCAATGGCGGCGAGAGGAGCTGGAGAAGGAGAACGCCAAGATGCGCCACATCGCACTGGGGAATGTGGGACTGCAGGAAGCTTGCATAGAAAGACTGCGGAGGAGGGAAGTGGAGGTCGGGAACGCAAAACTGTGAGAATACCTTGCGGAAGCCCGACAAGAAAGAGGGAGGCGGGAGGAGCAGCTGGAGGTCGAGAACGCACAACTGCGAGAAGACCTTGCGCGCGCGGCCCTCCTGCAGGGAAGGACAAAGCACAGGAAGAAGGGGAAGAGGGAATAGTGCCGGAAAAGTCGCAGCAGGCGCACGCCGAGGTCGACGAAGGAGAGCCTATTTTTCCCTCGCAGCGGTTGTCTATTGGACAGATCGGTAGTGTAGACAAGCACGCACAACCCAGGTAGATCGAAATTTCGAATTAGACAATTGGTAGTGCAAAACATCGAGAACACCGTCGATAGTGTAGAATACCGCATACTACCATAGAAAAAATGGAAGTTGTAGAACGAACCTTTCGAGAGATGGGTCTCTTTTCCGAGAAATCTGTGGCAACCCATCTTCTCCTGGAAAACGCATTCGAGAGCAACCTTGTTCCCGACATCTCGGAAGTGGACTACTTGGAGGGGCACTCGGAAAAGACGCGGCTGCACCCCCTCGAAGCCCTCCCAACCTTCGTGGACGATGTGTATGTGTACGGATACCTACGTAGGGAGGGTTGCGTGTCCAGGGCCGGCAGAGCCTCGTGCACGACCGGGGAAGGTGGGTTCCCATTTTATATCCAACGCAATAGGTATATTTCCAAATCGGGACGCGAACAAATCGGAAACATTCCGAGAATTTTGCCAAGCAGTTGTTTCCTCGTTTGCATAGCTGCTTTCTTGTTTTGTTTCCAGACTGCTTGTTTTGTTTTCTCGTTTGCTCTGCAACTGCTTGGCAAAAGGGTGGATGGATCCGGCCCGTTTTGGTGCAGGACTGTCGGTTTCTTGCAGGCGGCCAGGATCGTCGCGGAGCCAGCGTCTTTGGTGTAGCAGCGAAGCGGAGATAATAGGATAGAATCCTCGCCGTCCTCCCGCGCACCTTGCATGGTTTCCAGTATATCCGCCCGAAATATCGGGCAATCCCGGATTCCAAAGTCTGCCGCGGCCCATTCCACAGCCCTCTCCCAGCTGCCATCGTTGTTCACGGTTTGTGGCGTGGGGCGTATCCGCATGCCGGCCACCCTTCCAGTCCCGTTGTGCGCATACCAGGCCACGAAGATTGTCCCTTGGGGTCTGTAGGCTAGGACAAGGCACCTATCCAGGCTGCCGGCCAGGTTTTGTCCACTACCTAGAAGGCGGCTGTACGACAAACAGATCTTCTTCCTCCGGAGACACGATGCCAAGCGCCTCCTCGACCACCTCTTTTGCCGTGTCCGTGGAAAGATCCCTGCCCATGCATGCATAGAGGGAGACCTCGATCCTTGTGCATCTTCTTTCTTGCACATCCGGTTGCGAGAAAGTCCACCACAGGTGCTCGTTCGGACAGTCCACATAGTCGGCGAGATGCCCCCCCCCATGTGCTCCCGAACCTCCCCGGCCTCGAAGTTGGAACCGACCTTGTTGTAGAGCTTGGTTCGAACCGTGTACCCACTCGCACCCGTTCCTATCCAGGTGCAGACATGGTTCCCCACGGACTTGGTGTTGTCCGTCGGGGCATCCCTATTCGCGAGCGCGCCGTATGGATCTTCTTGTATCCTGTACCCGAGCTTTTCCAGGTAGGCCACGAGAGCTTGCCGGTCCAACGTCCCGGAGAAATCCTGGCTGTAGTCGATCGAATAGAGGCCGTAGCCTTTCCCCAGAAGCAGTTTCTGGAGTTTTGGAAGCCTTGCCTGTAGGCTGGCTATCTCCACCTCGGAAACATCAAGCTTCGCCACAAAGATCGCGAATAGGTCCTCCCCGTACAGCTCCTTCCACCTTTTCTCCACGAGCCAGTCGGTATCCGCCTCTATTCTTTCCACCGTGGCCAAAATCGTGCTGTTGCGTGCTGCGGACCGAGTTGCGATCGTGTGCACAATATTCGTCTGCATGTGCTTCTCGCCGTCCAGAGCTTCCCGAGTGCTCCAAGAAATAGAGGCCACGACCACCTGCGCCGACCCACCTTCCCCGGTTGAGCACGAGGCTCTGCCGGCCCTGGACACGCAATCCTCCCTACGTAGGTATCCGTACACATACACATCGTCCACGAAGGTTGGGAGGACTTCGAGGGGGTGCAGCCGCGTCCTCTCCGAGTGCCCCTCCAAGTAGTCCACCTCCGAGATATCGGGAACAAGGTTGCTCTCGAATGCGTTTTCCAGGAGAAGACGGGTTGCAACAGATTTCTCGGAAAAGAGCCCCATCTCTCGAAAGGTTCGTTCTACAACTTCCATTTTTTCTATTGTAGTATGCAATATGTCTACACTATCGACGGTGTTCTCGATGTTTTGCACTACCAATTGTCTAATTCGAAATTTCGATCTACCTGGGTTGTGCGTGCTTGTCTACACTACCGATCTGTCCGATAGACAACCGCTGCGGGGGAAAATAGGCTCTCCTTCGTCGACCTTGGCGTGCGCCTGCTGCGACTTTTCCGGCACTATGCCCTCTTCCCCTTCTTCCGGTGCTTTGTCCTTCCCCGCAGGAGGGCCGCGCACGCAAGGTCTTCTCGCAGTTTTGCGTTCTCGCCCTTCAGCTGCTCCTCCCGCCTCCCTCTTTCTTGTCGGGCTTCCGCAAGGTCTTCTCGCAGTTTTGCGTTCCCGACCTCCACTTCCCTCCTCCGCAGTCTTTCTATGCAAGCTTCCTGCAGTCCCACATTCCCCAGTGCGAAGTTGCGCAGCTTGCCGTTCTCTTTCTCCAGCTCTTCTCGCCGCCATAGTGCTTGCTCTGCCTCGTCCTTGGTGTGCTGGATTCGGCTTGTGCTTGCTCTGCGCCGTCCTTGGCTTCGGCTCGTGCTTGCTCTGCGCCGTCCTTGGCTTCGGCTCGTGCTTGCTCTGCGTCGTCCTTGGCTTCGGCTCGCGCTTGCTCTGCGTCGTCCTTGGCTTCTTCGTTCTCCAAGCCTTTCCGAATACGGAGAACCCGTCGTTCTCCTATCCCATATCTCTACTTCGCTGCCCGTATACCAATCTCGCCGAAGCGATATGCCGAATAGCTTCCGCGGACATTTGTGTTTTCCCAGGCATTGCAATGCTTTGCGTCTCCACTTCTCTAGTAGGATGTCCCTACCCTGTCCCTATCTGTGTGTGCATGTTGGGTGTCCATACCCTGTCCCTATCTGTGTGTATGGCTGGGTGTCCCTACCCTGTCCCTATCTGTGCGTGCGTACTATAGGTGTCTCTATCTGTGTGCATGCTGGGTATCCCTACCTGAGTCTGGTGTGCACATGCTGGGTGTCCCTACCTGTGTGCGCATGCTGAAAAAAGTAGCACAAAATCCTGGTAGAGTGGGGGACAAATGCGCCCTCCTAAAAATTTTTTTTTGTCCTCGGCTTCCCCACTCGGTGGGGCCGACCTGGGGGCGGGTGGCCCCACAGTGTGGGGGTGGGGGTTGTTCCAGAACCCTCTTTGTGTATACTACTAGTCTTTCAACCGAGGCAGCGTCTCGGTATGACCTCAGCGGTTAGTGAGGCGTAAAAATCAATCACTCGTGTCCGTCCAGTTGATACTGACTAATAAAGCTAATTACAAGTCCCCGTCCAGGACCGTATTTCTAGCTCACAAACAATGCCAACTGATCCATCAGTACTGTCAAATTGAATGCTTTGTTTATTTCTCTGCTGCAACGCATATATTGTGCGTACTCGTTACAACGGTTGTAACGACTTAAACGAGTACGCACGATATTATACAATATAAGCGTTGCAGCAGGTAATTACCTGAAATGAATTATGTAATCTTTGTGATAGCAGATGGTAGAACTCCATGATAACACGTGTCTCCATTTGGTCTAACATTACGAAAACACGCCTATACAAATACATTGTAACCTTCATTGCAGAAAAAAGCAAAACTATAAGATGAACAATTGTGATATTTTTCTTATTTCTGCTCAAAATATAGATTGTAGGTACTCGTTAGAACCTCCTCATCAAGGCGGTTCTGAAGATTACCAACAATCTATATTTTAGAGCAGACATAAGAAAATAAGGTTTACCCCTGTAAACCCCAGTTTTTCTGCATAAAGTGGGGTTCTAGGGAGGAGGGGTAAAATTTTGAAGGTGTGTTTTCGTGATGATCTCATCTGGTCAAAAATATCGGTTTCAAATGTTTGACTTCCAAACCTTTGCAAAGACAAACGCACACAGTGTCCACATTGTATCACATGACAGTACAAGGACTGTTCAAATATGAATGCAAGTAGAACGTTTTCTCATGCACTAATGCGAAAATCACCTGGAAATAAATATCACAGCGTAGAAAAACATTTTACCGATATATTGATACCAAACTTGTTAAAATCCGTCCACTTTAGCCATTTATATCGTTCGATAAACACTGTCTACTCTTGTATACTAATACAAAACATGGTTGGTAGAAGGTCAGAGTACGCCGTTGAAATACGGTCCTATATTAAGAATCGTTGTATTCTTGGTATACGGTGCAAAGACATTTTTGATGAAATATGTTCGGTTTATAGGATGGGCATAATGAAATGTCTTTTCCGACAGTTTTTCGTTGGTGTAAGAAATTCAGCTGTGGGCTAGGCTAAACAGAAGATGCACCACATGATCGTCGGCCGAAAAGAGCAACATCTGCCAAGATGGTTGCTAGAGTGAAAGAAATAGTTGCTACCGATGCATGATACACCACAAGGCAAATAGCTAGTATGGTTGGCATCTCATTAGGAGCAGCTCATACAATTCTGAAACGGGATTTGAAAATGAGAAAGATCTACAGGTACTAGATGGATTCCCCATCTGTTGACAGATGAGCAGAAAAAGACACGCGTTCAGTGCGCCAAGAAGTTGCTTAAACAGTTTCCAAATTACAATGCACGGTCTTTCGCTAATGTCGTCACAGGTGACGAAACATGGGTTCATTTTTTTAGCCAAAACGAAAGATTCAGAACAAAATATGGGCAACGAAGTATTGCAAAAGACCATGCATTGCAAAGCGGACGATGAGCGTCAAGAAGGTAATGTATCCCATATTCTTTTCAAATCAGGGCCCTGCTATTCACGTTGCTGTGCCTAAAGGCAAATCTGTAAATGCGAAGTTTTACAAGAATAAAGTTCTTCGAAAATTGAAGAAATATTTCAAAGAACGAAGACCCGCAACTGGTTTGGCCAATGTCAGATTGCTACATGACAATGCGTCATCGCACAAGGCGTTCATTGTGCAAGACTGTCTGAAGCAAGAAAAGGTTGTTGAACTCCCTCACCCCCCGTATTCCCCTGACCTTGCCCGATGTGACTTTTTTTTTGGTTCCCGCGGCTGAAAAAATACCTTTCTGGTCAAAAATTTGTACAGCGCAAACACCTCGGTTCTGCGATATTCCAGTGCCTTCATAGTATACCTCGAAAAGACTACCAAAATGCATTCAATGATAGAATCAGAAGACTGAAAGTTTGTATATCTGTCAAAGGGTTTGTTTGATTTGAGGTTTAACGTCTCCGTCAACACTGTAAAGGTCATTTTGGAGACGTTGCTTCCAATTTTGTGGGACTTTTACCCGAAATTGAGATGAAATGACAGCTCAAGCCCTGTCGCCCAATGAAACCAATAGGGTTTATTAGCATGGACGGTCCGCCTCGCACCACGGTTCCTGGACAGGCTTAGATCCTCTAAGCGGTTTACCAGTACTAGTGTGCGGCCCGGATTCAGCTCTGCATGGAAGCATCATGCAGCCCATATATTTCTTCAAGCCCCTATGGGCGGGGGCTAAGGGGAATACTTTGAGGGGACAAAATAAATTTTTCATCGAAATCTATCACGGAATCATTTTTATGTGCTTAGTTGCATTCATATTTGAACAGTCCTCGTAATTGAACCGTGATATAGAGTTAACCTCTTGTCACTATGGCACTTAAGTCTCAAATGGCAATATTTTATACAATGCAATAAGCATTTAAGTTATCACGTTTAACACGTCAGGGAATGAATACCCCTGTTAACATATATAGAGAGAAAACTAGGGTCTACGGACTATACATTGTTTTTCTTATTTCTGCTCGAAGACATAGGTTGTGGGTACGCGTTAGAATCGCCTCACTGCGGCGGCTCTAGCGAGCACCTTGTTTTTGTTTGATTTGAGGTTTAACGTCCCCGTCAACACTGTATAGGTCATTTTGGAGACGTTGTTTCCAATTTTATGGGAATTTTACCCGAGCGTGAAAGGAAATGACATCTCAATACCTGTCACCGAAATGAAACCAATAAGGTTTAAAAGTATGGACGGTCCGAATCAAACTGCTTGGCCTGGGCAAGCTTAGATCCCCTAAGTAGTTTACCAGTACTCGTGTGCGGTCAGATTCAGCTCTTCGTGGTAGCATCATGCAGCCCATCTATTTCTTCAAGCCCCGATGGGCGGGGGCGGTTAACGAGCACCTACAATCTATGTTTGCAGTATAAATAAGAAAACCGTGTTCAGCAGAAAAGAAGCGTTTTTGTAGATGTAAAAAATACACTATGTCGCACGGTTTTGTTATCGAGATCCTTTTTTGTTCAGAAAAAAAGTTTGTTTTTTTTTTGTGCCATAAAAGAACCCACAATATCACACGGTTGTATTTGTATAACGTAATGTTTGTACTTTGTAGCAATCAAATATCCTGAAGTGCCATAGAAATCATTATACAAGTACCAATCTTGGTACAGATAAAAAATAATATAAGCATTTTAATAAATTTTCTTTACATTTTTCAGGTGTCAGATCTAGGGAATTATTCGAGATATTTGTACTAATTTTTCAACATCATTTGTTTCATTGAACATCACAAAAATGACAATACAGTCGAACTTCGATAACTCGAACACCTTCGGGGCCATGAAAATTTGTTCGAAATAGGGGTAGTTAAGAGTTATTGAGGGTTACTGATACTGCTAGCTGATACATATTGTGGTGACCTAAGGATATATTCTCGCCTTTTTTTTAAAAATAACTGTATGTTGTGTGTACTCATTAGAATCGCCTCAATGAGGCGATTCTAATGAGTACACACAGCATACATTTTAAAGTTAAAATGAAACAAGCCTCTTTAAATTGACCTAAATAATAGATTTGTTTGTTTGTTTGATTTAAGGTTCAACGTCCCCGTCAACACAGTATAGGTCATTTTCGAAACGTTGCTTCCAATTTTGTGAGACTTTTACCCGACATTGAGATGAAATGACATCTCAAGCCCTGCCGCCCAATGAAACCAATATGGTTTATAAGCATGGACGGTCCGCCTCGCACCGCGGTTCCTGGACAGGCTTAGATCCTCTAAGCGGTTTACCAGTTCTAGTGTGCGGACGGTTTCAGCTCTGCGTGGAAGCATCATGCAGCCCATAGATTTCTTCAAGCCCCGATGGGCGGGGCGGCCTAAATAATAGAGCTTTAAGAACAATTCTCTAGGGACTCAAGAATGAGTTCGAATTATCCATGGTAAACGAATTAAAACACAAAATTCTGAGCAATTGAACATAATTATTGACGAAACTGAAATAAAGAATGTCAGAAAGCAGAAATTGTTAGGTATTATTGTTGATGAAAATTTGCTCTGGTCAGATCATATAAATTACCTGTGCTCTACCATCTCTTCCAAAATCTCCCTTCTAAAGCAATTAGCAGTATATATTCCGCCAGAAGCCCAAAAGCTATTCTACCAGGGGTATATTCTTCCCCTATTAGACTATGGCTCAATCACTTGGGGTACCACATCAAAAATTAACATAGACAGACTTTCAAAACTTCAGAAAAGAGCCGCACGCATAATTCTAGGAGCTAATTACGACACGCCATCTTCTATGATGTTCTCGGAACTTGGTTGGGAAACTATTACTAACCGTCATAAGTACAATAAAGCCGTAATAACGCATAAAGCACTTAACAATCTAACGCCTTCTTATATTTCGGACCTTTTAACTCCGGTGTCGCAGACACAAAATCGCCCGCTAAGATCATCATCTAGCGGCTCTTTAGCAGTTCCCAGATCGAAAACAACAATCTTTGATGGTTCATTTACATGTTCGGCGCCAAAATTATGGAACCAACTGCCAGAACCAATTAGACATGCTTCGTCTCTTAATACTTTCAAAAAGAAAGTCAAAGATTTTATCAAGAATGTGTGAATTGAATCCTAAATATTGTAGCGAAATATTTTATAATCGACTTTATTTATTTTATGTCTTTAATCTATTTTCTTAACGAACTGTGCTATTAAGAGATATCGAAAACTCGTTTTGTACGCCTAGTCTTATCGCTATGGAAAATTAGTTGTCTGATAAAAAATTTACACTATCATTTTTGTATAAAAAAGATAAAATGTCAGCGATTCAATTTGTGGCTGGATCGTTTCTGGGTACATGCGGTCGTATGCCCTGGGACGTTCTCGTTACCGATGAGCGTTGTCGGTATTGGGGGCTTTTAGTCTTTTTCCATGGCCATTTGACTGTGATTACTAGTTTTAATTAGCATCGTCACATATTTTAGGCCCATTGATTGCATGTTTTAGATTTTATATGTATCATTCTTTTGTATATATGTTTATATGTTTTAGAGGATCACGTGGTAGACTAGCTATTGCAGCTAAATGTGATGTCCTCTTTAAATAAAGTATAAATAAATAAATAAATTATCCGTATTCGAGTTATCGAATCACTGTTTTTCGAATCACTGAGTTATTTATCAACGAAGATAAGCCCTGTTTCAGTACATACAGTCAGAGTCTGGAGCTTTGAATTGTTTGGAATATAACGGTCTAATAAACGCTATTTAGGTCATAACCGCCATATCAATGTGAAAAATGCACTATGTTTCACGGCTGTGTTATCGTAATGTTTCGAAAAAACGCCTATTCAAATATTTTGGTAAAAATTTTCCACCAAAAATGATTTTTTTTTCAGATAAAAAACATGATATTTTTCATATTTCTGCTCAAAACATAGATTGTGGGTACTTGTTAGAACCGCCTTAGTGAGGCGATTCTAATGAGTACCCACAATCTATATTTTAGAGCAGAAATAAGAAAGATAATGTGTACCACTGTAAACCCTAGTTTTAATATATAAAAGTGGGGTTGAATGGGGTCAAAATTATATAGGCATGTTCTCATGACGATAACACTATACACACTATTCATTTTCAACAACAAAAAAAAAAAAGCATATCCATTTTCGAGCAAAAAATATAGCATTTTATCGTACAAGTGTTTTTTTTTTCTGTTTTTGTAATTTTCGCACCAGACAAGGCGACGCTTTCATATCAGAAAGTGTTAATTTTCTCAACTTTTTTAACAAACATATTTTCGACTATGGTTCTAAAATGTATCTTTCTTCGGTATATAATAATAGGGTTGTGGTTATATATGATACAGAGGGGTAATTTCATGCTTTGACAAATATTTGCCAAACGTCGAGTATTAAAGAGAAAGAATGTTTTATCAAATCGAAGTTACCTGCTCATCAAGGTACACAATGAACCGTGTCCAGCGAAAAGATTCTTTCGGGCTTGAGTGCATAGCGAAGACTCTGATCAGACCGCATGTCCACGCAGTCTGATCAGTATCTTCGCAGTGCGCTTAATCGATGTCATTCAACCAAAAGTTTTTTATGTATTCAGAAGTCGGAATTATTGTATCATTGAGCAAATATGTCTGAAGATTATAGGACTCTTATATGGGTGTGGAGGGTGGATGGAAAAATCCGTCACAAGGGTCACTGTCCGGCATCACGAGGCTTGCCGAATGATGCCGATCAGTGATCCAGAGAGACGGATTTTTTCTATCCCCCCCCCCCCCACCCATTTAGGATTCTTTTTCATGCATACTTCTCATTTTTAGTGTGGATGATTAATGCTGCAGTCACTTCAGTTACCTACGTCCGCCATTTTGTGATGACACTGCAGGAATATTAGAAACGTCACGTAACGTGCTGTGACGTCAGCCTTAACGACGACGCATATGAGGTCGTAATCAACCAGTGCATTAATCAAACACGCGATTATATTCGATTTTGGGTCGGCACACCAGGATCAGAACATAGATTTCTATACCAGGGTAAAATCACGGATTATCTTGTCTGGTGTGCAAGAACGGGTTTTCCTTGACGTGGCTTAAATAATGGCTTTAAATATTAAATGCGCGTGCTGAATAGGAATTACTTTTTCAGCTGTTCATTTTTCTGTAAAGTAAACAAACAGAATAAAATGTTTTGATTGTGATGAAATTGTATAGAGCATAACAAAAGTTTGACAAAGTACCGTACATACGTTAAGGTCTTGTACATTAGCGAAATGTCAGAGCCTAAGGTTTTGTTTTGTTTAATTTGATGTTTAGCGTCCCCGTCAACACTATATAGGCCATTTTGGAGACATTGCCTCCGATTTTGGGGGACTTTTACCCGACATTGAGATGAAATGACATCTCAAGCCCTGTCGCCCAATGAAACCAATAGGGTTTATAAGCATGGACGGTCAGACTCGCATCACTTTGCCTGGGTAAGCTTACATCCTCTAAGCAGTTTACCAGTACTCGTGTGCGATCGGATTCAGGTCTGCGTGGAAGTATCATGCAGCCCGTTTATTTCTTCAAGCTCCGATGGGCGAGGGCCGACAGCTCCTAAGGTATGCTCAGCTGTGTTCAGCATGAAAATGAAATTTAAAAGCTATATATAAAAAAAATAAAATAAAACAAAAAAAAAAAAAAAAACGAAAATTGGGGCCATGTCGCATCTGTAGTATGCAGAAAATCGAGTTTCATGCTCATCGTGTGAACAAGTCCGTGAAATCAACACCCCCGTACATCAAACTTTATATAGAGAAAACTGAGGTGTACGGGGGTGTACGGGGGTATACATTATTTTTCTTATTTCTGCTCCAAAACATAGGTTGTGGGTACTCGTTAGAACCGCCTCAATGAGGCGGTTCTCACGAGCACCCATAACATATTTTTGCACTATCAATAAGAAAAATATAATATATTTTCGTCAGAAAAGTAGCTATTTTGGAGATACGGAAAAATGCACTATATCGCACGGGTGTATTTTCTTAATGGCATTGAAAACATTTTAAACATCGGCGCCAAAAGGGTAGAGAAGGTAATGATTAGGTAGCGATACAAGTATCATGCAATACATGAAAAAGGGAAAGAAATCAGGGGCATATAATTTCACTCACGTGAGTGAAATTATATGCTCCTGAAGAAATATAATCCTAAAACAAATTCATCAAAATAAAAAGAGACACAATCGGAAAGCCAAATTGACACATTACGATAACACACCCGTGCGTCATAGTGCATTTTTCACACCTCCAAAATGGCTGCTTTTCTGAGGAAAATCCGTGATGTTTTTCTTATTTATACAGAAACATAGGTTGTGGGTGCTCGTTAGAACTGCCTCATTGAGGCGGTTCTAACGAGTACCCACCACCTATGTCTTGAAGAAGAAATAAGAAAAAAATAATTTATACACCCTTAAACCCAAGTTTTCTCTATATAAACTGGGATGTAGGTGTGTGTGGGGGGGGAGGGGGGGGGGGTGGTGTTCATTTCACGGACTTGTTCATGTGATGTGTTACTTTCCCACATAGTGACCAAAACGGCTATCCGAAATAAAATGATTTTAGCAATTATGCGAACGCTATCAATAATGATAATAATAATGTTAATAATAATAAAAATAAAAATAATAATAATAAGCCACAACAGACGATCCGTCTTTAGTTTTTACTGGATGGAAGGGAGGGGGGGGGGGGGTGCGATTAAATCGATTTTACATGGCCGCTATATACGGCCCCCGCTCATAGGGGCTTGAAGAAATATATGGGCTGCATGATGCTTCCCTGCAGAGCTGAATCCGGCCCGCACACTAGTACTGGTAAACCGCTTAGAGGATCTAAGCCTGTCCAGGAACCGCGGTGCGAGGCGGACCGTCCATGCTAATAAACCCTATTGGTTTCATTGGGCGACAGGGGTTGAGATGTCATTTCATCTCAATGTCGGGTAAAAGTCCCACAAAATTGGAAGCAACGTCTCCAAAATGACCTTTACAGTGTTGACGGGGACGTTAAACCTCAAATCAAACAAAAACAAACATGGCCGCTATCCTTGCCCTTGTTTCTGTTTCACCATGCTCCATTCTGTTTTCGGTCCTGTTTAAATGAATAAGTATACATACATGTTTATGTTCTAGATTTTTCACAATGTATATTTTATTCTTTTAATTACTCAAATGCCCATCTTAACCTTTGACATATTGAATATTTCAATTTGCGACACTCCGTTCCGATTTTCAGTCATTTAGGTTGCTTAATTCTAGTTTTACCATTGATTTAAGAAGCAGAAGAAAAGCACTTTATATCCAGATATATAGCGTTTTAGTTTATACTAATTCATTTTAGTTCGATTGTATAATTTTTTTTAGGTTTTGGTTTTACGGCCTAATCGTTAATAAGAGGCCCAATCGTTAATCCGGAGTACCCGGAGAAAAACCACCTGACCCTCCGTTGCAGAACTTGGCGTCTCACATATGACCCGAGCGAGGTTCGATCCAAAGCGGCGAGAGACCTAATGATCAAGAGTCAGCGCTCTTAACCTCTAGGCCACAGAGGCCCGTCATCGAATGCGACGGAAGCTTCGAGCTTATCAATCGCTCCCGAGCACTATTCCGGGGATGTTTACGTGTCTTGCCCAGGGAGACACCTCGATACCGGGTGCCGGATTCGAACGCACAGCCTCTCGATCATGAGTCGAACGCGTTAACAACTGCTCTATCGATGCTGACGTTTTCGAAAAAGGATATATTCGGGTTTAGCATGTCGAGAGTTATAAAGGTAATGTTAGCAATATAAAGACTATGATACAAGGTACACTTTACCAGTGAACGTAGACCTCTCTTTAGAAGGAAGAAAAGTAAATTGGAAAATCTCCCCAATACACTATACCACATTGTTCGGTAGCGGAAGACTACGGTAACTGTTAAAGGCATTCGAAATAAGAATAATCATAGTGTATCAAATTTGAGCTTAAAAGTCGGCCCTATTCTTCGGTCTGAATGAACATTATCATCATTGTGATTTCAAGAATCAAGCTTTGGTCTGGTTATCGTATCTACAGAAGCATCGAAACGCAATTATTATGATAGTACGCCCTCATAATACTTTGGTTTTCCATTACGATATAACACCCGTGCGACATAGTGCATATTTCTCATCTCCAAAACGGCTACTTTTCTGATGAAAATGCCTGATATTTTTTCTTATAAATACTGCAGACATAGGTCGTGTGTGCTCGTTAGAACCGCCTCATTGAGGCGGCTCTAACGAGTACCAACATCCTATGTCTTTGAGCAGAAATAAAGAAAAATAATGTATACCCCCGTAAAGCCCAGTTTTCCATATATAAAGTGGGGTTTATGTCGGTGTTCATTTCACGGACATGTTCACGTGATGCCCTGGTTTACATGGCGAGTAGCATAACCACTACACCACGGAGGCTTCTCATTTTGGTAGTTTGTTTGTTTGATTTGAGGTTTAACGTCCCAGTTAACACTGTAAAGGTCATTTTGGAGACGTTGCTTCCAATTTTGTGGGACTTTTACCCGACATTGAGATGAAATGACATCTCAAGCCCTGTCGCCCAATGTAACCAATAGGGTTTATTAGCATTGACGGTCCGCCTCGCACCGCGGTTCCTGGACAGGCTTAGATCCTCTACGCGGTTTACCAGTACTAGTGTGCGGGCCGGATTCAGCTCTGCGTGGAAGCATCATGCAGCCCATATATTTCTTCAAGCCCCGATGGGCGGGGGCCTACTCATTTTGGTAGTACGAGTACGTCCTCATAATACTTTGTTTTCATTCACATCTGTAAAGATGTCAACTTTTGATATTTTCTTATTTCTCCCTGAAGAATAGATCTTAGATACACTGTCAAACTGCCTAACTATGTTTCAAGGACTAATAAGAAATGGATAACCCTGTAAACCCCACTGTTCTTTTTTATATTGAGTATACAGCACTGTTCTCTATGAGAACATTGGTGTCAAAAACAAACTTAACGGAAACTTATCAGACTGGAAATAGATTTAACATTTCACCGTTTACTTAATGCATTTGTTTGTGTTTGATTTTATGTTTAACGTCCTCGTCAACACTGTAAAGGTCATTTTGGAGACGTTGCTTCCAATTTTGTGGGACTTTTACCCGACATTGAGATTAAATGACTTCTCAAGCCCTGCCGCCCAATGAAACCAAACCGGTTTATAAGCAAGGACGGTCCGACTCGCACCGCTTTGCCTGGGCAAGCTTAGATCCTCTGAGCGGTTTACTAGTACTCGTGTGCGGGTCGGTTTCAGCTCTGCGTGGAAGCATCATGCAGCCCATCTATTCCTTCAAGCCCCAATGGGCGGGTTCCGGTTTACTTAATGTAACCATTCTTTATGCCAGACCATGAGTTGCTTGATCAAATGTAACACAGGCATCTAGTTGAATAGGTCTTAAGTAGGATTTCTCTTGTATTGTTAAGATTGCCGTGAGATCTACACTTTATTTGGGAGTTTATAAGAATCTTATATGGGTGTGAGGGGTGAATGGAAAAATCCGTCCCGAGGGTCACTTTCCGCATGAGGCTTGCCGAGTGATGCCGGGCAATGATCCCGAGAGACGGATTTTTCTATCCACCCCTCACATCCATATAGGATTCTTTTTCTTGCATACCCTCCGTTTCTTAGCGCGGGTTTTTAATGCTGCAGTCACTTCGGTTACGACGTACGCCCTATTGCGATGACACTGCAGGAATGTTTAGTGACGTCACGTAACGGGCTGTAACGTCAGCCTAAACGACGGCGTATACGAGGTCGTAATCAACCAGTGCATTTATCAACATGTGATTATATTCGATTTTGGGTCGGAACACCAGGGTCAGAACATAAATTTCTATCCCAGGGTAAAATCATGGATGTCCTTGTCTGGTGTGCAAGAAAAAAAAAGAGTCTACAACTTCGAAGAGGGCCGAATTTTCTTAGTTCTGCTGAATACCAACACTCAAGAATAAATAAACAAATAAATCAATCAATATTTCGGCTTGATTTGGATTTTAACGGTTGTATGCTGTCCCCACCAGTGATTAAAGGAACCTCCTCAAAGAGGTGGGTCTAACGAGTTCCCCTAAATATCGGTTTTGGAGGAAGAATTACGTTTTACAATGTCACTCATTACACTGACATTATTATGATCGTTTTGTAAAACGTTATGTGATATACATTTTCTGTCGTTACCCAAAATGACAGTCGGTGCATTGTTAAGGTTACAGGATCACATTAACATTTCTGGCCATACACCCCTCTAAACCCCAATTTATATATAGAAAAACCGGGGTTTTAGATGGTATTCATTATTTGTCTTATTTTGCTCAAAAACATAGATTGTGAGTACTTGTTTGAAACGCCTCATTGAGGTGGTTCTAACCTAACGAGCACCAGCAATGTATATTTGAACTAGAAATTGGGTGGGGGGGGTGTGGGGGGGGGACATTGACATGTGAAAAATGCTTTTTGGAAGAGATACATATATCACGTGAGTGTTATCGTAATGGTTTGCCGGATAATCAATTTTGTAATATTTTAATTAATAAGACTTAGTATTTGTTTTATTTGTATTTTCACTATTTTTGTAGACTACGTGTATTTTCATAATTCCGCGTTCATGTACATGTATGTTCAATGCTCCAATTTAATTTGATATCAAAATAATTAATGAAAACGCAATGGATGGCAGGGTTGTGCCACTATAGCTTTATAAAGCGGTATATAGAGCTTAAGAATGAACCGGGTAGACTGAAAAGTTTCCAACAATGGCGCTATCAATACGTGACATCTTCGGAATATTTGGACTATTAGTATTCCAATACTTTTACAACGGATCGTTTGGAGATATTAGTACGTTCCACGTCGAAGCATTTATTTGAACTCGTTTATTTTTGTATTATTATTTTTCTGTTCTTCATCACGTGAACAAGTCCGTGAAATGAACACTCCCCTAGATCCCACTTTATATCGAAAAAAAAAAAAAAAAAAAACTGGAGTTTACGTGGGTGTACAATATTTTTCTTATTTCTCCACCAAAACATAGGTTGTTTGTACTCGTTAGAACCGCGGTTCTAACGAGCACCCACAACCTATCTTTGCTGTATAAATAAGAAAAATATCACCGACTTTCATCAGAAAAGTAGCCATTTTGACATAAGGATAAATGCACTAGTCACACGGGTTTGTTATCGTAATGTTAAATGGGGTTAGCCAACTTCCTGTGCAGGGAAACAATTTCAAAATACACCTGTTAAGCCATAGGCTCACTGTTACGTATTGAGGGGTATATTTTATTACAATGTTTCCCACCCATATGTTTGACCTAAATTTGGTCCATTTTATAGGTATTAAGGTTTAACTTCATTTCAAATACGTTTTCAATTCGTTTACTTTGTAATACCTAGCATGGTGCCACGCGTTTACTATACTAGGGATGGTCACCTTCTACGTTTTGATACGTTTTACGAGGTACCTGTTACGGTGTTTTATGTTTCCGACCAGGTACATGTAGTGTCCGCGATGAACCAGGTTGGTTTAAACAATATTTATTTCAATAAAGTAAAAACATGCTTAAATAACATAAATACAAATTTCATGACAGGATTTGAAAACAAGTCATAGGCTTATGCGAATCATCTCCTGTAATTGACTATGAGCTAGTGTGAATGGCATATTACATGTAAACATGCATTAATGGAAAATAAATGGTGAAACATGGTCGAAGGGAAACCGTTTGAGTGTGGAAACAACTGCAATATAGAAACAATATTATTTATAATAATAATACCAAACATTGTAATAAAAACAATAATAACTGAAGAATATTGTTTTAAATGCAATGGCTGTACTTGTAGTAGCAACAATGATAGTCATAGTAATCATTTACAAAGTATGTACCAATAGTTAAATAAGATAGTAGTAGTAGTAGTAGTAGTAGTAGTAGTAGTAGTAGTAGTAGTAGTAGTAGTAGTTAATAAATACTAACACGTGCAAGTGTAGTAGTAGTAGTAGTAGTAGTAGTATTAGAGAGAGAGAGAGAGAGAGAGAGAGAGAGAGAGAGAGAGAGAGAGAGAGAGAGAGAGAAAGTGTTCACGTCACGTCGTACCAAGTGGTGCAGCAGTAACAGCAGGAGTCAACCAGGTGTCGTGGTAAGACGATACAATGATTGTATGATATTTAGAACAGTAAATTGATAATGAACTGAATGCGATTTTGTTAAAAATGAAAACCGTTTAGTTTTCTTTATTTACTTGTGCACTTCAGAGAAAATAAAGGAGTTGTCAACTGTAGAAAGACGAGCGTCATCGCCACTTACATGTAATAGCAGTTGTGTTGTGACTGGAAAGTGAAGTAGCTGATTTTGAATGGCAGTTAACATTTCTTGGCAAATCACATTGTATCTAGAGCAGTGGAAGGTTGCTTCTTTCTGTAGAAGTCAAGTGAGGACTGCAGCATTATTTTATTTGAAACTATCAAAACAGCGAGAGTACTGGTTGGTCTATTGTCTCTGGTTTTGTTTGTTTTATTTGAGGTTTTACGTCCTCGTCAACACTATATAGGTCATTTTTGTGTCTATACAACATACACATTGCATACGGGACAATTGGGATCCTCATGCCTCATGTCAAATCAAGGGACCTTACCTGTACTGGCAGTTTTCCAGCTCCGAAAATCCCGAAAAACTTTAAACAACCTCATAATGACCCCATTTGTTTTTATTTGATTTTCTCAAATTTAACATTGGAGGAAAGTAAAATCATTTTCCTACTTCAATTTTCAGTCACATTTTTTCATTGCATAATGAATGATGTAATTACTGTAGTTTAAAATCAGTTACTGTCGCGTACTTTTGCTAATTTACAATTGAAATACATCAGACATAGGGTCCTATTATACTGAAATTGACCAATCTTACTTTCTATATCTTTTGTCGCGTAACTTTAATCGGACACAGGTAATTTAGTGGATAACAATTGTCCCACATGGAATTCCCAAGACCTTGCACACATGCTCGAAAACACAAGCGGGGAAACAAAGCAATCAAACAAACAAACAAACAAACAAATAATAATTATAATAATAATAATAAAACCTCTACTACTACTACTACTACTACTACTACTACTACTGCTACTACTGTTTCACAGACAACTGCCCACCTTCCTTTTTTCTATGAAAAACAAAATTAAAACTGAACTTCCATTGTGAGTTTAGCCGATTAACGAACTTCAATCTTTTTAAAAAGGCATGACAATGCCACTCTATTTTCGACTAATAAAGCTATATATATGTCTATTTTCACTTTCGTTTGGTAAAGATTGCGAATGTTTTATTATAATTGCTTGTAACTACGTTCAACAAGTCTATGCAGTCAATAGCCTTATGAAACCTCACTTTATATGATATCACGTGAAGTTTGTGAAATGAACACCCCCTAAACCCCACTTTATAAAGAAAAAACAAAACAAACTGGGGTTTATGGGGCGGGGGCGGGGTAAATATTATTTTCTTATTTCTGCTCCAATACAGAGGTTGTGGGTACGCGGAAGAACATAGAATCGCCTCAATGTGGCGGTTCTAATGAGCACATATAACCTATGTTTTAAGTAAGAATATATTCTCTTATTTTTCTTATTTCTGCTCAAATACAGAGGTTGTGGGTACGCGTTAGAACATAGACTCGCCTTCAATGAGGCGATTCTAACGAGCACCCACAACATATGTTTGAAGAACGAATAAGAAAAATATCATGGATTTCTATCAGAAAAGTAGGCCCCGCCTATCGGGGCTTGAGAAATAGATGGGCTGCAGGATTGTTCCACGCAGAGCTGAAACCGACCACACACGATTACTGGTAAACCGCTTAGAGGATCTAAGCCAGCCCAGGCAAAGCGGTGCGAGTCGGTCCTTCATGCTTATGAACCCTGGTTTCATTGGGCGACAGGGGAGATTTCATTTTATCTCAATGTCGTGTAAAAGTCCCACAAAATTGGAAGCAGCGTCTCAAAAATAACATATACATTGTTGATGGGGACGTTAAACCTCAAATCAAACAAACATCATCTCCCTTTCGCTGATTTAAGAAGGGCAGTTGTCAGTTTCTGGCAGAAAAAATGTGCACTGTACTGGTTAACCGCTTACGTATAAGCCTGCCCAGGAAAAGTGTGGATAGGTTCACTGACCGGCTCGCTCAAAAATGACCTACAATATTGTTGACTGGGTCGTTAAATTCCAATACAATTCCAATACAAACAAACAAAATTATCACATCGGGTTGCGTTGGTGCAAATAAAAGCTTCACACGTAGTTTACGAACGTGCATCACGATCACACACCCGTGCGACATTGTGCACCTTTATATCTGTAAAATGGCTACTTTTCAGATGAAACAAATCCGTGAAATTTTTCTTGTTTACATCATCATGTATACTGAAAACATAGATTGTGGGTGCTCGTTAGAACCGCCTCATTTTGGCTGTTCCAACGAATATCCACAACCTATATCTTGGAGCAGAAATTATGAAGAAAAATAATATATACCACGGTACACCCGATGTTTTTTTTTTCTATTTCATATGTGTGTGTGTGTGGCTTATGTGAGTGTTCATTTCACGTGATGAACGTTAATGCACCATTTATTTTGAATATTTTGCTCGTAAAAGTCTAATTTACATCGGATTGTTTTCTTCTGAATCACGGGTTAAATTACGTAATGAATATGGCGTTATTTGTTTGATTTGAGGCTTAACGTCCCCATCATAACTGTAAAGGTCATTTTGGAGACGTTGTTTCCAATTTTGTGGCACTTTTACCCGACTTTGAGTTGAAATGACATTTCAAGCCCTGCTGCCCTGAAACCAGTAGGGTTTATAAGCATGGACGGTCCGACGCGCACCGCTTTGCCTGGACAGGCTTAGATCCTCTAAGCCGTTTAGCAGTACACGTATGCGGGTCGGTTCCAGCTCTGCGTGGAAGCATCACTCAGGTCCATCTATGTCTTCAAGCGGGGGCCGCAAAATATCGCGTTATATCATTGAACTTTATGTAAAAGTACATTCGAACCACGCTAACAGAAAAAAATGTGACCATGTACATCTGGCGAAGTCTTAATAAGAAGTAAAATAGAAGTAGTGGCAGTGATCGGGAATCGATACAAGAAACCCACAGTTCCCATCCGAGACACCAAAGGGAAAGAAATACAAACATGAAGCAACAGACTCCAACGGAAACACCAACAGCGGAAAGCCAAAAGGAAAATTACTTTCCAACAAAATCGCCAAAAGGCTATCCGAAGTAAAATAATACATACGACACAGACACCCAAAGACAAACCATAACAAAAAAAAACCGCGACAGAAGGACCGCCTTGGAACGGTCAGCGGAAACAAATTCCACTGGGTGGTTTAAATCGATTTTACTTGGCCACAAGTCTCGCACTTACTTCCGTCGCGATTAAGGCAAATAATTTGTTTAGACCGCATGAAGGCCCCCTTACTCATCATTGAAACATCTCCGTGAACACAAAAATCAAACAACCAAAGAGATTAAACAACAGTAGGGACTCGACAGCAAGAAACAACAGAAATGCTGGAGCAAAAGAAAACAGTTAGACTCCAATGGGACCGACCGGAGACAGAGCATCAGGTACCAACCAACATAAACCTTTACGTTGGAACCGCCATAGAATCTGAGGTCTGACCCACCAGCGTAAAATTGAAGAGGGAAGCGAAGTAGTCAATCGTGATAGGGTTAACTACCATGCATGCAGTCTGTCGTATAACATTTAAATTGTACCCAATCTTTTTATATCGAAGAATTATTTTACGAAATTGGGTGCTAAAGCCTGCACAGGTGTGCAGTCTAGTCACAGTCTTCTATATGTACCATATGGCTGCCTATATGGCTGCCTTGTGGGACGGGCAAGTTCGGCTGACTTGCATCTTTACTCTTTTCGCTTGCCACAGCTCATCTTTAATTCGTTAACATATACCGTGTTTATTACACCGTCTACGTTTACATCAATAACGCGTGCCTGGCGGTCGAGTTTTGAACATATGCAAACGGAGTACATTTTTCTTTGAGTTGAGGTTTTACGTCCCACGTGAACACTGTTAAGGTCATTTTGGAGACGTGGATTCCGATTATTTGGACTTTTATCCGACATTGAGATGAAATGACAACTCAAGCCCTACCGCCCATAGAAACCGCTAGGGTTTAAGGAGCAGTTTGACTCGCATCACTTATCGCTGTTCACCACTACACAAGTTTGGTCGGTTTCAGCTCTGCGCGGAAGCACCGTGCAGCCCAATCTATTTATCCATGCCGCGGGGGCGCCAATGGAGTAGACCCAGATCAGTTGGCACAGTGCACTGTTAATATACCGGTGCGCTATATATATAGTACTTGACCATGAAAAGGCATTGTTCTCGTTCATTGTCATAAATGAACGCACAATCTGACCAGGGTCTTCTTTAATATGCGAAGGCCATGTTCTCGTCCATTGCCATAAATGGATTCGCAGTCTGTTCAGAGTATTCGTCCTGCGCTATATGCATAGTACTTTTGGAAGTTAACTGGATCATATTAAGGCCATGTTGTCATCCACTGCCAAAATCGGATGCACACTCTGGCTAGTCTTCGCGCTATGCTTCATGTATAGCCCTTGAAGATAATTAATCGAGACTGTTGAGGATTCATTCGTCGCAAAAATGGCCGCGCAGTCTGACCATAGCCGTCGCTGAATTGCAAGTGTCTAGTAATTGGAGATTATAAATAACAAGTGCGAAGCCAGGTCGGAATTCTCAACACCTTGCACACATGCTCGAAAACACAAGCGGGGAAACAAAGCAATCAAACAAACAAAAAAAAACAAACAAAGAATAATAATAATAATAATAATAATAATAATAATAATAATAATAATAATAATAATAATAATAAACCATCACGGATTTGAAGGTCACCCATCCAAGTACTACTAACTTGAGATTTGTTGCTTAACCTCAAATTATAGAATTTTCGCTTACGTCCGGAGTGTGAAACGGGAGTTAGTTTACTAGCGAAATGTTTCATTTATAAACTAGTAAAAGACAGCTGGCTACCCTACTTTTTATCAAAGACAAACACAATTAAAACTGAACTTCTATTGTGAGTTTAACCGATTAACGAGCTTAAATTTCAAAACGTACATCTTTATAAAAAATAATTGAAAATGCCACTTTATTTTCGACTAATAATAGATTTATATCTACAGCTAAATATATATCTACTTTCACTTTCGTGACTTGTACCACTTTGCCTGGGCAGGCGTTGACCTTGTCAGTTGTTTTTTTGTTGTAACGGCCCTTTCAAGATTATTTCACTGATATCGAGGCGATCGTCAATCAGAAGTGGGCGAAACCAGGAGTACCCGCAGAAATAACACATTACCTCCCTTTGCAGAACTTGGCGTCTCACATTTGACCCGAGCCATGCCCGAAACACAGCAGTGAGATATCTAATGATTACATGTTTAGAGTCAACGCTCTTACCCACTAGGCCAAGGCGGTCCGTTCAAAGCTGTTTACATATACTCAAGTGTGGTCAGTTTCAGCTCTGCGTGTTAGCATCATGCACTCCAATCTCGTTCCATCACGTGAACTAGTTCGTGAAATAACCTCCACCCGCATCCCCCCACAGACACCCTAAACTTCACTTAATATGGAGAAAAAATGTCTGTTTTGAAGCCATGAAAGAATTCATATGTCACACGAGTGTAATTTCGTATGCTCATTTTTTGTAGTAACCTTTTTTGTAGTGATGTATATAAAATGTTATCTGTAGCCATCATGGATCACTTTTTCTTTTACACCAGATACGGAAATCCATAGTTATAGCTTGGGATAGAATTGCTGATCCAACCCTGGTGTTCTTACTCAACATTGTATATTCTCGTCTGTTTCATAAATGCACTGGTTGAATACGACCTTAAGGTTGACGTCACAGCATGTAATGTGACGTCAATACGTCATCACAATATGGCGGACATCGGCAACCGAAGTAACTACAGCATTAAAAACCGACGTTCAGAAATGATCAGGATGCAAGAAAAAGATGTGTCCATCCACCCAACATGCTCATGTAAGATTCTTATGTTTGTTTCATTTTTATGGTATTATACCTCAGCCTGTTAATATTTTCAATCTCTAATAGTCAAACAAACAAACAAACAAACAAACAAATAATAATAATAATAAAAATAAAAATGATAATAATAATAACAATAATAAACAATAATAATAATAATAATAATAATAATAAAACATCACAGATGAGAATGTCACCCATCAAAGTACTAACTTGAGATTTGTTGCTTAACCTCAAATTATAGAATTTTCGCTTACGTCCGGAGGGTGAAACGAGAGTTAGTTTACTAGCGAAATGTTTCATTTATAAACTAGTAAAAGACAGCTGGCTTCCCTCCTTTTTTATCTAAGAAAAACACAATTAAAACGGAACTTCCATTGTGAGTTTAACCGATTTACGAAGTTAAATTTCAAAACGTACATCTTTATAAAAACATGAAAATGCCACTTTATTTTCGACTAATAATAGATTTATATCTACAGCTAAATATATGTCTATTTTCACTATTGTGACTTGTACCACTTTGCCTGGTTAGGAGGTGACCTTGTAATTTTTTTTTGGAGGGGGTGGGGGTACGGCCCTTTCAAGAATATTTCACTGATATCGAGGCGATCGGCAATCAGAGGTGGGCGAAACTAGGCGTACCCGGAGGATTAACACATGACCTCCCTTTGCAGAACTTGACGTCTCACATGTAACCGAAACACAGCAGTGAGAGATCTAATGATTACATGTTTAGAGTCAGCGCTCTTACCCACTAGGCCACGGCTGTCCGTTCTAAGCGGTTTCTTTCCACTAACCGTTCCAAGGTGGTTCTTCTGTGACGGTTTATTTAGGTTGTTGTTTGTTACTCACTGTGTGTATCACTTGTGTAATTTTATTTTGATGGCCATTTGGCCATTTAGGTGGAAAGTAACTGTCCTGATGGCCTTCCTTTGTTTAGTTTCCATTATGGTCTGGTCGCTTCATGTTTGTGTTTCTTTCCCTTTGGTGTCTTTGATGGGTGGAGTAAGTTAATTGTATCGATTCCTGATCTTTGTTTTACTTCTACTTTACTAATACTCAAGTGAGCTCAGATTCAGCCTTGCATGTTACCATCATGCAGTCCAATCTCGTTTCATCAGTGAACAAGTTCCTGATATAACCCCCATCTCCCACAGACACCCTAAACTTCATTTTATATGGAGAAAAAATGTCTGTTTTGGAGCCATGAAAGAATTCAGTATGTCACCCGAGTGTAGTTTAGTATGTTATTTTTGTAGTAACCCTATATTCTGAAGTGAGGTATAGAAAACATTATCTGTTGCCATCATGGATTTCTTTTTCTTGTACACCAGATAAGGAAATCCATTGTTATAGCTTGGGATAGAAATTCTATTCTAACACTGATGTTCTTACTCAAATTTGTATATTCTCGTCTGTTTCATAAATGCACTTGTTGAATACGACCTCCTATGCGCAGTCGTTAAGGTTGTCGTCACAGCATGTAATGTGGCGTCACTAAGTCATAACAATATGGCAGACGTCAGCGGCCGAGGTAACTGCAGCATTAAAAATCCACGCTCAGAAATGGAAGGTATGCAAGAAAAATATTTTTCCGTCCACACCGCATACTCATGTAAGATTCTTATAATGTTTGTTTCATTTTTATGGTATTATACCTCAACTTGTTCATATTTTCAATCTGTAATAGTAATATGCTTAGTTTTTACCATTTTTTGTCAAGTCTTAATATTATTCCACTATGACACCTTAGAGTCAATACTATGATTATTTGTCTTGTTTGCATTGAGTGTTTTCGTTCCTATTAAGGTCAAGAATACGCAAGCCGGCCTCAGTGGCTCAGTCGGATGCGCGTCTGACTGGTAATCAGGAGGTCGCGGGTTCGACTCCCGCCGGGGTCGGCAACATTCTTTCGTGGGTATTGATCATGAAATCCTTTCTACGGTCATTCTCTCCCTTCCGCTGATTCAAGAAGGGCAGTTGTCAGTTTCTGGCGAAATAATGTGCACTGAACTGGTTAACCGCTTACGTATAAGCCTGCCCAGGAGAGGGTTGATAGGTAAACTGACCGGCTCAAAAATGACCTAAATAGTAATGACTGGGCCGTTAAACTCCAATACAAACAAACAAGAATACGCAAATGGGCTCTACCATATAAAGTTTTAAAATTTTGCATGCGAGTACATTATGTACATACAATACAAATGATATGTTACCATGTTCGTTTAGGCGCCATAACCGCATAGAAAGCAAAGGGAATCCGACGAAAATTGCCTAATTTTCAAACCTTTTGACCAATAGAAAATTATAGTCGGGAATTTGCAATTCGTAGCACCCGTATTTAAGGAGTTTAATGCACCTTATTTTCTCACACTTAACTATGAAATGAATTTATTGAGAGGTCTCTCAGCATCTTGAAAATGGAGTTAGAAAATCCAAAAAGTGGGGAAAAGGACATAAAAAGGGGAGATAAATGAACCTACCCTCTTTTCTCATTTGAACATCCAAACAATTCCAAACGACATTTCCTCTGAAATTGCAATGCCAGTTGGAACCAAATTGCACGTGAAACCACCATGGGGTGGAAGAACAAACATATATTCTGAATGTCTGCGTCACATGGCCAAAATATCCACCATGCCCATATATGGTAAAAACCTTTGAAATCGCCCGTTCTCAGGAACCAAGAGACCGATTGCCTTGAAACTTGATATACAATATTGGGGACCCGGTCCCTTTCACATTTGTTCAAATGATGACATTTGGTTCACCTTGATCTTTCTTACGTCAAGGTCACATACGGTCACTTAGGGTTTTGTATGGCAAAGACAGGATTTTCTGGTTCTGTTGCAGCTAATGACATCAGAGTT
Source organism: Lucinisca nassula (assembly GCA_963580285.1). Classification (NCBI taxonomy): domain Eukaryota; kingdom Metazoa; phylum Mollusca; class Bivalvia; order Lucinida; family Lucinidae; genus Lucinisca; species Lucinisca nassula. The sequence continues at coordinate 14,655,762 of OY757026.1, forward strand.
GATATTTGCAACCAGCTAAATGATCCTGGGACCATCAGATTACATATTTCTATTTTTTTCCAAAACTACTGTGCTAACTGATACCAAATTACATATACTGCATCAGTGTGGTCGAGAAATCAAACTTTGTTTGACGAATGTGTGTGACTGTCACACCAATATATGTCCAAAAGTGATTTTGAATTCTGCATCTCAGGAAATACAAGACCTTGTTATGCAACATTTTGGACTTTAGCCCTGCTGAGGTTGTTCAAAGCTGACCATAATGTATGCGACGGCAACAAAAAACAATGGTTGATTTAAAAATAATTTGGCAGCAACGGTCATGCGATTGACCTCTACTACTTATGGTCGATTAAAATAAATGGCCATTAAGGATGGAATAATTTATGCCCGCTTGAGCTCTGGTGAGCGTAGTTGCCCATGGGCTCTTGTTTATAACTTTGTGTTCAGGTTAGTTATTAAAAGTCTCGAAAGCTTGATGGCAAGCGTAAACCATATTTAATAGGCGTTGTCATGGTACAGCAGCCACAGTTTTCTGCATTACTGATTGCGCTTGTTTGGTTATCTTTTACTGCTTAGCTGCATTTTCCAGCCTTCATAAACCATTTATTCGATAACCAGTGGTAGTTTGGTATGACGTTACCATGACAGCAATACCTCTGAAAGACAACAATGTTCAGTGAATTTAACAACGCAACCCTATTTCAGTCCGAATTTCTTCCAGTATTTCATAATTGAAGGAAAGACGTAGTTTAATCAGTTTACGCATCTGAACAATCAAGCCTTCTTTGGACTGAAGGTCTGCGAAATTTGTCTGCAAACAAAAAAGAAACATAATATAATTTTTGCATGGTAGAACGACGACTTTACATAAATGTTTTATAGGTTTGTTTTGGTTTTTACCAACAAAATGCTCTACTAAATTTAAATATCAGCATCTAATTCTCCAACTGCGACTTCAGCTTATTTGCTGATTGAATGACTCTGGTTTTGGTTGATCTTTTGGCAAATACGCGCAAATTGTGGTGACCAAGTTACATGAAGATGCAGAAAAGGTCAGTCGAGAGTCTGTGTTGAACCCGATGTTCCCACCCTTCTTGACAAAAGTGTAGAAGAAGAAGCTTGATTTACCTAGGAATCGTTACATTTATTATGCCAAACATCGTCCCTGTTCAAAATATCTGACCTATAAGGTGTCAACCTTAAGTAAGGTAACCTTTCATTCAGTTCCTTTCATAAGTACGAATGCATTTCCGTCAGAACGCCTGAAGGTAGGTGCCTGATGTTCTGTCTCTGGTAGGGCTATCCGGGGGCCTAACTATGGGTTTCCTTTTCTGCAGCATTCTAGCTTTTCCATGCTGTTGAGTCCGCGTCGTTGTCTCATTTCCTTATTCGTTTGATTTTATGTTCGCGGAGATGTTGCATTGATGAGCTAGAAATCCATCATGTAGACTGAACAACTAATGGGTTTTAACCAAGACAACCAATGATGAGGATTGAGGCCACCTTAAATCAATTAAAGTGTCCACTCCAAACCTCAACATACATAAAGCTTCTTACTGACCCCATTCCAAGATGTTTTGAATGGGAGGTGCGAGGTATTTTGTATAGGTTCCTAATCATTGCCTACACTTTGTCAAATCATAATAACTCCTGATGGCTTGACATAGAAGGCCCTTTTGGCAAATCTGTATGGGACAATTTGGGTGGTTGGGTAAAGCAGAGGTGACGTTTACCTTGCGTCAATAGGGCGTCCAACTGATATTGGCTTACAGCTGGACAAGACCTGCTGTTCTTGTAGCAGGTAATGATAGAGGGGGAATACTGTTATTTCTTCTGTTTCTGCACTCATATTTATTTTCCTCTTTCTCTTTTGTCCCTCACTTTCATCTGCTGTACTATCTCTTCTATCGCTTTTCTCCGGGAGAGGACACAAAATGACCAACAAGGGTGGACGTGCCTTTTAACCCAAAACAATCAATATATGGGACAAATATCAGTAAAAGGAACTAGTGAAAAAGTAGACGCAGAACAGGTTAATCAGTGCATCATGTGAACAAGTCCGTGAAATGAAGACTCCTAAACCCAACTTCTTATAGAGAAAACTGGGGTTTACCGGGTAAACATTATTTTTCTTATTTCTGCTCCAAGACATAGATTGTGGGTACTCGTTAGAACAGCCTGATGCGATAATAACGAGCACCCTCAACCTATGGTTTGAACATTTATAACAAACATATCAATGATTTTCATCAGAAAAGTAGCCATTTTGGAGATGTGAAAAATGCACTATGTCGGACGGGTGAGTTATGGTAATGTGTGACAAGAGACACATGATAATTAAGAGCTAATGTTGAATAGAGGGACAAGGTTATCGAAAACAGGTTGTCCAATGAAAAGGTAGAAAGTAAGTGGAGGTGACATCTTAAGATTCACGTTTACAGGTTACTCTGGGAAAAGGGAAGATGGAAGAATGTTTAAAGGGGTGGCTTTACATTACATTAAAGCTCGGTTACTATTTATTTTTAATCGTGCGACTTACCAGAAAATAAGGCACCCAATAAGATTTCAATAGAGACCTTGTAGTGGCCAGTAAAATTTACGTGTTTAAAATATAATACTGTCGATGTTAGTTAGGGGGCCTTCAGCACAAACTGAAAACTTTGAATAATGAATATTGAAATATACAATGTGTTTATTAAATGTCGATATATTCAAGTCACCAGTTTAGAGAATCACTTGATACTTTATCGCTGACAAATATGCTTGGTGATGTATATTCACCTCACTAAATAAAAACCAGAAGGATATGGCCACCAGTAATTTTTCAAAAATATGTTTGTTGGCCCCTGTTATGATACATCTGTGACCAGCCAGTAAAATAATTTATTTTATGTATGTTTCAATATAAATTTTTATCACGATCTGTGCCACAGCAAGAAAAACCAACAAAATGGTCCATTGTTCATGCCCAGATTGACACAGAGTCATCAAGGTTCACATGCATGTGCAAAATAACCGCCCTGCATACTGACGAAAAAGAAATTGTTTCAAAAAATTCTAAAAGTCCTTTAGTGCAAAAATAGTGTAAAATTTACCAAATTTTTGGGAGTAGAATTTCAATGGTCAAAATTTATGGTAACACCGGATGTAGTACGTCATATCATGAATTTTGGTATCTTCGAGTATTGACAAATATTTTGGCTGATGCAATAAATCAACATTCAGTTGTAAGCGCAAGCTACACATAACTAAACTTAATCCAACTATACCATCCGCATGGGGGTGGGTGTAAAGTCATATAATTTCCAACCCCTTTTCCCCACCAGATTTGCTAAATAGTCATATGTCTCGTAGGTCAAGCTTCTATCTCAATGAAAGAGCACAAACAAAGCGTGAGAATTTTAGATGCATTAAATTTTTCGAAATCTGGTCTCAAACCCCGGACTTGAAGAAATATATAGGCTGCATGATGCTTCCACGCCGAGCTGAATCCGGCCCGCACACTAGTACTGGTAAACCGCTTAGAGGATCTAAGCCTGTCCAGGAACCGCAGTGCGAGGCGGACCGTCCATGCTAATAAACCCTATTGGTTTCATTGGACAACAGGGCTTGATGTGTCATTTCATCTCAATGTCGGGTAAAAGTCCCACAAAATTGGAAGCAACGTCTCCAAAATGACCTTTACAGTGTTGACAGGGATGTTAAACCTCAAATCAAACAAACAAACAAACCCCGGACTATTAACTGGACCACAGAATTTTTCTAAAAACTGATATTTTGTGTCGTTTTTATTGTTGATGAGATTGACATGAAATAAGTCCTTGACTACCAGGTTACTTTATGAGTAATAGCAGCGTAAATAAGTATTGGGTGTGTATAATCTGGGCGCATTTTGGCGTAATTTGTAAACGAGGTTTAAGAAGTGCGCCGTCAACTTTCCTTTAAGCTGTAGCCTAATATAAAGAGCAACCAGAATATAATTTCCAAATCATCATGCATTATGTCAACAGCCCCTTTAGATGCCAGTTGAGTCATTTTTTTTCGCTTGAAAATTCGAAGAAAAAAAAAACCTCTAATCTCACGTGAGAGAGGCTTGGTAAAATGTCATCTACGTATGCCTACAATAATAGTTTTAGCAAAAAATAATGAAAACAATCGCTAGATCACTTTATATCTAACGTCGCCTTGTAATAGGTTGCGTTTCTTGGCTTATACATTTAATGCGGCGGATTTGATCAAGTAATGTAAAACGACCCTAGTATTAGGAACACAATTATTTGGTATAGCGAAGATGGCAATGGAGAATAAGGAGCTTTTCAATGAGGACGTTTGTTTGGCATCCAATGACGTTGCCAGTCAACGCGCGTAAAATTTGGCGGCGACGTCATTTACGTATTTTTGACCTTAACACAAGTTAGGTCATTTTGGATACGTTACTTCCGATTGTGATGGACTTTTAATCGTCGGTGAGATGAAATGACGTCTCAAGGCCTTCCGTCCAAAGAAATCGAATGTGTTTAAGGAACAGTCCGACTCGCACTACTTTTCCTGGGAATGCCTGTTTACCAGTATTCAAGAGCTCTGCGCGGAAGCACCATACAGCCGAATCCATTTCCCCAAGCTCCGGGAGAGGGTCGGGGCAATGTTAATTATACATTGCCATGAAAATTTTATGTTGTCACAAGGTTAACGAGTCAACGAATTTAATACCCCTTTGTAAAGAGAAAAGGGTGGAATAAATAGAAGTATACATTCTTTCTTATTATTTTTTTTTTTGCTCAAAATATAGATTGTGGGTACTCGTAATAACCGCCTCAGTTTAGGATCACCTCACTGATGCGGTTCTAACGAGCATCCGAAATCTATGTTTTATGCGGAAATAAGAAAATTAACAAAATATCTATACAAAAATGTCTCTTCTTGAGAATCTCTTTTTATGTAACATTATACTTTTAGTAAACCAGTATCCTGAAGTGCCGTCGACATTATTTATCTTGGTAAAACTATTTAGCATTTTACTATATGTTTGTTTTATTTTTGCAGGTAACAGTGTTTTATACCTCGGGAGCTAGTTGAGATATTTTGTTCAAATTTCCAGCATCTCTTTCAGTATGATATCTCAAAAGTTGTCACACTTCCAATCGCTAAGTAATCTTTATAGTTGTTGGTATTTTGCGGAAAAGCGATATGTAGCAGCTTCTAACAAACACCAATAATCCAAAATTTGATTGACAAAAAAGGACCGAATCAACACTGTCTAGGTCATATCGAACCCGTCAGTTCACCTTACCACATACTTCCTGGGCGGTCGTTTACATAATTGGTTACTCAGTACAGTACAAAGTCATTCGCCAGAAAATGACAACTGTCCTTATTCATCGGGGAACAGAACAATGACAGTTTATGGCATAGATAACGCTATATATTAGCTGAAGAAAAAAAAATAGACCCAAAATATATCATATCTCATACAGGTGTTTTTTCTTTTTCTTACATGTTGGCATCAGACAACAAGACGCTTATAAATATGAAAGTGTTAATTTTCTCAAACTTTCTTAACAAACATATTTTCGACTTTGGTTCATAATGTATCTTTTTCCAAATTATAATGATATGGTTGCGCCTTTTAATGCTCAAGACTGGTAATTTTATGCCTTGACAAATGAAGGTGTTAGTGCAAGAAGGTACCTAAGTCCATTTTTGGACAAATCTGAGATATTGTTATTTTCAGATATATCATACCAAGACCTATAATATCATATATAGTTTGATATGCTTTATTTCTTTATTGGCATTAAAATGACAGTTAAATTGAATCTTTGCAAGGATCCTAAGTCCATGGTTGTATCTTTGGTGCAAGAAGGGGCCTAAGTCCATTTTTACCACAAACAACTTCGAGTTATCGGTGTATGTGTTGTTCATTTGTTTCAGCTCTTTGTTTTAAGAAACTTATTAAGAGTCTACAAAAGATAAAATATACATATTCAATAAAATGTAATAGGTTTCTGCTCTAAATAGAGAAAACTCTGTCCTTTAAACAATGGACTTAGGCCCCTTCTTGCATAAACAACCATGGACTTAGGCCCCGTCTTGCATAAACACATTATTGAAATTAATGAATATCTGCAATATACTTCGGACTATTTATGCGATCTTTACACCATTTCATATCATAGAATATATCAACAGAACTATTTATTTAAAATAAGAAACACAAAATATGAAATTTTCGCAAAATACTTTCTTTTTCGCGTTTTTCTCAAAATAATGAAAATGTGACTTAGGTACCTTCTTGCACTAACCCCTTCAAATAGTTGGCAAGATGAGAATATTCATACAATCGCAGTAACCTGCTAATCAAGGTTCGCAATAAACCGTGTCCAGCGAAAGGTGCCTTGGTACGTGTTTGCACAGCAAAGACTCTCAACAGACTGCGCGTGTATTAGAATGTACGTTGTGCGCTATATAGATGCCACTAAACCAAAAGCTACTTCAAACAACATTTGAGGCGGTTCTAACGAGTACCCACAAACTATATTTCAGGGCAGTAATAGGAAAAATAAGGTATACCCTGTAATTCCCAGTTTTACTATTTAAAAGTTGGGGTCAATGGCGTGTTTTCGTGATGGAATAGAAATAAGAAATTTTACAAAATAAGTAATGTCAGTTTTTTAGAGATAAAAACAATGAAGAAAAATAAAAGTAAACATTTCTCTACATGCCAGATAATACTCCGACATTTGTACAGTGTATATATTCAATTATCATATTACGTCGCGTCATGAGTGTAATAACGTCATGTGATATTTTCGATAATCCACTAGCGGATTAAATATGCAAATTAGCTAGATACGTTCCGTAACGTTATATGTACGACATCATTAACGACGTCGCGATTACTTACGGCAGTAAATTGACATTTTTGTAAACAATGGCGAAACAATGCGTTTTAAGTGCCATATGATAAATAGGATCTTGTATTCGTGCTCATGTATTATTGAATTTATTAAACTCGTTGAGGAAAAGGGATAAAATGCTCGGCAAAACCTCGCATTTAATAAATTTAATAATACATGAACACTCATGAAAGATCCTCCATATAATTCATTCTTATCTCACCCTGCTCATCTCTCCCTCCTTAATTTGCAAGTGCAGAAGATAGCATTAGGAAAACATGGCCGTGTGAAATAATGGCGTCCAACATGGTGTCAGAAGTCAAATATATTAGATAAAAATGATAACATCTTTCTAATTTCTGCTTTCGGCATAGATTGTGGGTGCTCGTTAGAACCGCCTCAATGAGGCGGTTCTAACGAGTACCCACAATCTATGGTTTGGAGCAAAAATAAGGCAGATAATGTTTACCCCCTTACACCCCACTTTTCCCTATATAAAATGGGGTTTAGGGGGGTCTTCGTTTCACGGACTTGTTATCGTGATGGGATTTAAGCCAATGATAATTAGAAGTTTTCATATACGAGACATGTAATGAATTCCATATTATAGTTCATTTCCACCAAATTGAAATTCATACGGTATATGTCATTTTTCTCAGCACGGTAACTCACCTCTGTGACAAGGTGCATTTTTTATTTCTCCAAAATGGCTGTCATTCCGATGAAAACATATGATATTTTTCTTGCCAAGTTCTGCAACGGAAGGTCAGGTGGTTTTTCTCCGGGTACTCCGGTTTTCGCCCACCTCTGATTAACGATCGGCTCGATATGAGTGAAATAATCTTGAAAGGGCCGTAAAACCCAAAAAAAAAAAAAAAAAAAAAAAAAATGATATTTTTCTTGTTTTTACCCCGAACATAGGTTTAGGTTGCTCGCGTTAAAACCGCTTTATTGAGGCGTTCTACCGAGAACCCACAATCTATAAAATGTAACATAAGCATTATCTGATACCGTGGCCTCAACCTAAATCACAATTACAAGGTCCGGCAAAACTTACCTTTAAAGACCGAAAGAAAAACTCGCCTTATATGTACGCGCAAATGCATGTTATACGTGGCATTTAGCTCAATGCATGTTTCCCTTTAGGGGACCATCGAATAAATATTATGGAACCAAAACGGCTCCTGTCTATTAAATAAAAACACAAAAACTTTTATTATCGACTGATGTTGATGAAATGAGTATATATTGTTGGGTCGGCCCCACCCATAGGGGCTTGAAGAAATATATGGGTTGCATGATGCTTCCATGCAGAGCTGAATCCGGTCCGCACACTAGTACCGGTAAACCGCTTAGAGGATCTGAGCCTGTCCTGGAACCGCAGTGCGAGGCGGACCGTCCATGCTAATAAACCCTATTGGTTTCATTTGGTGACAGGGCTTAAAATGTCATTTCATCTCAATGTCGGGTAAAAGTCCCACAAAATTGGAAGCAACGTCTCAAAAATGACCTTTACAGTGTTGACGGAAACGTTAAACCTCAAATCAAACAAACAAAAATATCTTGTTGGGTTATTTGTACCAAAAAACCGACAAAAATGGCCCATAAATGTGTAATTGTCAGATTGTATAGAAACGATGATATGCATTCTAACCAAACTTTTGCCATCTCCGCGTGTGTTTTCACGCCTAATTTACCTTTCAAACTCGTTCAACGTAGAAATTCATATCCTATTTTGACTCGGCTCTTAATTGTCGCTTTTCTTCCTTTTTCGACCGACAAAATCAGTACTTTCGCCCGTCCTCGCTTTTTTACTTTCTTTTCCGATTCTATGCTCGTTTACAATATCGATCGCACAACATTCATGACACATTCGCAGACTCTGGGTCAGAAAGGTCAGATGAATAACGGGAAAGATCGATAACAGTCGGAAAACGGGAATCTGAGTTAGTGATGGGTCGTAAATAATTATGATAGTGTAAAACAAATACCACAAAACGACATTTCATGACGGATTATATTTGTTTTGCATGTTTTTATTGCAACAAAATAGTTATGCAAACCACGTTATGTAGCGAAAAAAAAAAATGACACAAAAATAATAAAATTGCCGATTTTACCCATTTAAGCAATTTGACATATTGCAAAGACAAACCCTACAATTTTAGGATTTTTTTTTCAAGACTATTTCACTTATATCGAGCCGATCGTTAATGAAGAAAATCCCAACTGACCAAAATAATGTTTTTTCATCATTTTATTGCAAGACAAAATATTTCAGATATAATTAATGCATTTTAGACTAAAATTCAGTATGTTCCCAGATTTCAGTTAATGAAGAAAATCCCAACTGCCCAAAATAATGTTTTTTTCATCATTTCATTGCAAGAAACAATATTTCAGATATAATTAATGCATTTTAGACTGAAATTCAGTATGTTCCCAGATTTCAGTTAATGAAGAAAATCCCAACTGTCCAAAATAATGTTTTTTCATCATTTTATTGCAAGAAACAATATTTCAAATATAATTAATGCATTTTAGACTAAAATTCATAATGTTCCCATATTTCAGTTAATGTAGAAAATCCCAACTGACCAAAATAATGTTTTTTCATCATTTTATTGCAAGAAACAATATTTCAGATATAATCAATTCATTTTAGACTGAAATTCAGTATGTTCCGAGATTTCAGGTTAATGAAGACGATCCCAACTCACCAAATTAATGTTTTTTCATCATTTTATTGCAGGAAACAATATTTCAGATACAATTAATGCGTTTTAGACTAAAATTCAGTATGTTCCCAGATTCCAGTTAACACTTTACCACTCAGATACGTGTTTTTACGTGTCTGCTTTCCTCCCCCATTTTAAGCCCCAGAAGCACCTAAAATCTGCATTTCTACCCAGGATAGTTATGTTTGCTTTAGGATTTGTTGGACAAAAAAGTGACCTGTTTTTCGCGCGCCTCCCCACTAAACCATTCTGGGGGGGGGGATTGAAGGAGGGAGGGGGGGCTCACATCCCGAAAAAATGTTGGGTGTATGGCCCAACCGGCCGCTAAAATTTATATCTGAGGGTTTCTGGGGTCAAAAATGCCTGAAAATTGATGCTGATAAAACATGCTGCAAACAGTGAAAATGGCCAGTGCCAAACACCTTAATTGTTGCCTTGACAGCTGTGTGAAGATTAAAATGTGGCCAAAAATTCATCTGAAAACACACTTTTTGCCAACTTTGAGATGCCCCCTCTATACCATGAAAACTATGATCAAGTCATGAAAGGTTGCATTTAAAAGGCTACTGCCCAATAAACATTCGTACAGAATTTGGTGTAAAACAGACCATCTGTTATGAAACACTAGCTAGTTGAATTTGCTGCCAGGTGCAACACTGTGAAAATCAGCGAAATTCACAATATCCCTGAGTGGTAAAAGGTTAATTAGAGATGAGCGAAAACCGGAGTACCCAGAGAAAAACCACCCGACCTTCCGTTGCAGAACTTGGCGTCTCACTTGAGGCTCGATCCAAATTTAGGACAACTGTTACATTTTAATAAAAGTATTTTAGTTTTGAACGGACAATCAAACCTTTTTCGTTAATATTTTGAATACGCACTTTAATTATGAGATTCAATGAACTCAAAAAATTCTTAGGTCTCGTTCCTGTTTCTCAAACGTTATACGGTGAAAGGAAAAGATCATAGCGAACATAGATGTATCAGTGAGAATTGTGTTTTTTTATTGTCAAAATGCCTATCACGAAACACGCCTATGTACTTTTGACCCCCTTGAACCCCACTTTTATCTAGTAAAACTCGAGTTAACAGGGGTAAGCCTTACTTTTTCTCAATTCTGCTGTAAATATAGATTGTGGGTACTCGTTAGAACCGCCTCTAACGAGTACCCACAATCTACATTTTGATCAGAAATAAAAGAAATATCACAATTTATCACAGATTTTTTCTTTTTTCGGCAGTGGAGTTTTCATTGGATTTGTAATAGGCGTGTTTTCGTAATGCTGCAGACGGTGAAAACAGTGTTGGTCTTGCAAACATTAGAGGTGCTTATACAGTCTTAATAAAACTCACTGCACGTCCGAGTGCTAAAACGTTAGATAGCTCTATAATGCCACATTTTAGTTGATTGTTTTGTATGCAGTAAAATTCCACTATCAAGATCGCCAAAAATTTAGACAAATTTTGCTTTAAAATGTTATTTAGAAAATTTCAACTATTCAATTTTCCCACTTATTTTCATTAAAAAAAAAAACGAGAAAAAAGTACGTTTCTGGAAGCAATTAGATGTATAATAAACATATTATAACTATAGTAATTTTATCTACTTCTTTGAATCTTTGCAGCTCTTACGAATCGTGTTCGACACTCCTCGCCCAGTGTGATCTAAAATATTTACTCGACGTGACACAATGTGGCAGATAAAGTTTCTGTATAAATCTGTGTATTTATTATACCCCTTTAATAATAATGAATTATTCTAGAATTCTGATTGGTCGGGAGCATGCCACGCGCAAGTCCATAAATTATCACATTTCCCCAGCAATATTCCCCTCTGACGTCATTGCTCAAAAGTACAAGTGCATTCACCAAAAGAATCTATAGAAGTAATAAAACATATTCCACTGCAATATACCATTCTGACGTCACTACTCAAAAGTACCAGTGCACTGAAGTCAGAACTCAGTAAAATCATTTGTTACCCTTTTGTAAGGGGAATATGACGATTTGGTCACCCTTGACAGGTAATAATGCCCTGGGGCTTCGGGAACAAATCGTCACAATTCCCTCACAAGGGCAATAAATGAAGAATATTACCCAGGAACAGCTACGAACACTAAGAAAGGTATCTCACAGGACTGGTACCAACAAACACATTCAATTATTATACAAGGACAAGAAAGCAAAGCAACGTTCGCGTTGGAATAGACAGCAGACAAACTAAATGGTGCCGGCTAGGGTTTCAAATTTAAAAACAAAAGCGACCAGGAACTGATACATTCAGATCACAAATTATAACCACAATACCTCCAAACATAGAGTGACAGTCAACGAGTAAAATGATTCAGCAGCTCTTTCTCAAACAGATGGTGACTCAGAATATCCAAAAACCTTACTAAAAGGAGCAATTTACATAGTGTGTGTGGGATGGGGGTGGGGTAGGGAATCAGAATCACAACAACATGATAATCATTAAGCTGGAAGGACAAATGTAACTAAAACTGAAGAACCAAAAGGGGGAAGAATCAATTCGACCCCTCATTTTCCCGGTATTCCACCTTCAAAACCAGGTCAGATTCCAACAAATTCAAGACCTTATCAATCGGACTTAATCCGTCAAAAATCGGATAAAGCACTCACACAATATCTTAAGTCCGATCCACCGCCATGCATCTTAAGAGAAATACAAAGTTGCCCGCTATAAAAGGATCGGCTACAATGTATCCTAGTTGTTGTGAAATATTATGTTATATCAATTTTTGTGCCTGGCAATTATTTTCCTGACTCCTAACAAACAAGTCCGTGTACTGGACAGCCCTCCAAATTCAACTTCATATAAATAGGAGTGGAGCTAACTGGGTATATATTCGTTTGTTTGTTTCGAGGTTTAACGTCCCCGTCAAAACTGTCAAGGCCATTTTGGAGACGTTGTTTTCAATTTTGTGGGACTTTTACCCGGCATTGAGGTGAAATGACATCTCATGCACTGCCGCCGAATGGAACTAAAGGGTTTATAAAAATGGACGATCCGACTCGCTCCGCTTTGCCTGGACAGTCTTAGATACTCTAAGCAGTGTACCTACCAGTACTCGTGTGCTGGCCGATTTCAGCTCTGCGTAGAAGCATCATGTATCCCATCTATTTCTTCAAGCCCCGATGGGCGCAGGCCGAACAGGGTATTTATAATGCTCCTTACTTTTTGCCAAAATCATGGATGGTTGGTACTCGTTAGAACCGCCTCATCGATACGGTTCCAATATACACCAACTATCTATGTTGCACTTTAAATAAAAAAAAAAAACTATCAAACATAGTCAGCTGAAACATGCTTGTTCTAGAGATAAAAAGACGCCATTTTAGCGCTGTGAATGTTCAGGAAAAGGTTACCAAACTTTTGTTTTTAATTTCGTTATGATAGCACGCCCGTATGACATACTACATTTTTTCACATCACCAAATTGGCTACTTTTCTGATGCAAATCCGTGATATTTTTATTTCTACTTTAAACATTGGTTGTTGATGCTCGTTAGAACCGCCTCATTCTAACGGGTTCCCGCATCCTATGTCTTGAGGCAGAAATAAGAAGAATAATGTATAACACCGAAAGCCCCAGTTGTCTTTATTGTTACGAGCCAGGCATAGCAGAAATAAAAAGCAAACAAACTTTTGGAATACATTTAACAAGATTTATTTATAAGTTATCCTTTTCCTGTAGAAGTAAGAAAACTAAATGTACTTAGCTCTGTTACGAAATATCCTGAATGAATCTATTTTCCTTGATCCCACAGAATTTACAGTCAAAAATGAAAAGTAATATCATTTAACAATCTAACACGGAATTCAGAAATAACTTTTCTTAAAAGCCCAATCTTCAAACTCCAAAGTCTGACTCAAAGAGAAAAATCAAGCTCTTTTATAGACATTAAGATTTCTCTAGAATGTTCCACAGGGCTGTGGAATAAGATGATGTAATTTTCTAAAAATAATGCAAACCTGAACTTTCTGGAAGATTCCAAAGTACTTTGCCTTGTAAACAACTTATTTACCAAATAAAATTAATCTGTGACTCTTTTTTCGAGAATCTTCTTTAAACAGATAAACAAGATATGTATAGCACCATTAGGTCACACAGTGGGGTAAAAGGGGGAATCAGAAACATAAATTCTTATGCATAACACCTCGCCCCCTCTTCGAGGAAAAGGATGTTTTATGCAATAAAGCTTTCCTTTGATTTTAGAATAATAAAACATTGAATAATGCCTGTACAATTACATGTATCTACAATCCAATTCAGTATAAAAGGAAAAACACAATTCCTGACACTGCTCAAGCTCTTTAAAGGGCATCAGGGATAATGTTATCTCTCCCCCTGATATGACTTATGTCTAAATTATACTCTTGTAGCATACGACTCCACGTGAGCAACCGCTGATTTTTTTTTTCATTTTATGTATGAAAGTCAGTGGATTGTGATCATTGCAAACAACAAGCTTTGCAATTGTAGGAGTAAGATAAACTTCGAATTGTTGCAGAGCATGAACCAGAGGCAAACGCTCCCTCTCTATGGTAGAGTAACTTCTCTGATGCTTATTAAACATTTGGGAAAAGTAGCAAACCGGATTATCTACACCATTTTTGTTGTCTTTCTGCAACAAAACACTACCTGCACCTACGTCACTAGCATCTGCAGCTAGCTTAAACTTCTTTCAAAGTTTGGTGCTGAGAGAACTGGCTCACTCTTGAGTATGGCTTTAAGCTTATCAAAAGCATTTTGGCATATTGCATTCCAATGGAATTTTGTTCTTTTTCTGAGCAAATTTGTCAAAGGCTCAGCAATGACAGAGAAATTAGTACATAGCTTTCTGTAATAACAAGCCATACCAAGAAATCGCATCAGCTGTCTTTAGCATATGGTCACGAGAAAATTTGAGATAGCCTCAACTTTATCATCACTAGGTTTCACATGACCTTGACCTACAACATGATCTAGAAATGTCACTCGCATGGCAGAATTCGCTTTAAGCACCCCCAAGGTATTAGACTTCCTGCCTTGCCGTGGCCCTGTGGGCTCAATTACCAGTGGGTACATTGCCGCTGTGGTCTCTGTGCCCAATGGGAAGAGCTAAAGGAAGTACCACTGTTTGCCGTAGGCGGCGTCCTGTAAGCCGGAAGAAGAGATCCTGGAGTTTGAGGGTTACCTGAGGTGGCGGTGCTTCAGGTACCCAACACGCCTCATTTACCTGGCTTTTCGGTGTAGACAGGTGGCCGTCCGGCACGGTCAGTCGGCTGGTCGCGCCGAGCCCTAGAGATACCGCTTTGCTTTCTCTTCAACTCTTTTTGTATCTTTCCTGATACCAACCATATGCCCATTTACCATACTCTTTTCTGTCTTTTTATCTCTAGAAGGCGGTGGCTAAACGAAACAATCATGTAGGCATTTTGTTTATCACTCATTCTCAAATGAATTGGGATTTTAGCCGTTTAAAAAGTCAAATTCTAAAGTTACTTAAATTCAGTCACCGATATGTTAAAAAAAAGTATTAACATGTACCTATACTCAGTTGAAATTCCTTGATCAAGAAATGAAAAGTTATTTCACTTCAACAGCTAGAAATGTGTCGGTATTTTGATAAATTTTGAT
The DNA here is from genome assembly GCA_963580285.1 of Lucinisca nassula. Lineage (NCBI taxonomy): Eukaryota > Metazoa > Mollusca > Bivalvia > Lucinida > Lucinidae > Lucinisca > Lucinisca nassula. The sequence goes on from OY757026.1 coordinate 14,671,044, forward strand.
TCTAAGAAATGTACGCTACAATCTGCTTGTTCGTTACCCCCTTCTATAACGTCACAAAAATCAAGAGACCGCAGCTGACAATGACAGAAAGATACGACCGGGTTATTAAGCGGGGACAAAATTGAACATATGGTCATATATATGGTAAAGAAATGTATAGCCATTTTGAATAAAATTCAGGGTTGGTTAGAGACTACACAAAAAAGAAATAGTTTTCTGAAAACATACAACTTACGTTTTGTTTTAAGAGAAGCACATAATAGCTAGATCACTTACAACTATTGTATTTCAACAGGCATTGGGTGGTGAATAGGGAACATAAGTAATATTACTTTAGATAAACGATCAACATAAGCAATAAGTTTATTTGAATTATATGTAAAACGTCGTGGACATTACAGTGATTTTGTTTCTACAAGTCAAGTAGTTTACTAACGTGATTAACTGACAATATAGCGGTTAGTGTCATTTTCATTCATATTTTGGATCTAACTAATGTAACAGTGCATGTTCAGTCACATGCTTTTAAAACATGATGTCGCTATTACGCTAAAAGCCTCGGTAGGTACTTCTCTGCATAAAAATGCTCTCCTGGCAGATAAAATGATTTCTTAAGGCAGCCGAAACAGTAAAGGACATATCTATCACATATAAACTCACAGCAACCGCATGGTCTTATGTTCTCAACAATCAAGTATCTAAAATTAATGATGCAACCGCGAGAATACAGTATCGAACATTACAGTGCATTCCAGAGTAATATTTTTTCTATACAAAAGTCTTCAAAGTGTAACCAATTTTGTCTACCAGATGAAAGAAAGTAACACGTTTTGTGAAGTTTGTAAATAAGTTCTCAGAAATGTAAACACATGCGTGTCGATAATTGGCAGCTATGGTGGTCTCGGACATTACCATACATGGTAAAGGGACATGCTATGCCACTTTACCATTTCTTCCTGTAAAATTGAAAATGAATCTGATATTGTTTTTGTTGTATCTAGTTAACATAATCAAGAATAAACCAGCATACCCTAAAATATATATATTTATTTTAGGTGGGGATGTTCGATACAATTTGTAATGTTCGATAAAATAATTTTAGAAACACAAACTGAATTTACAATGTTTTAACATTCAAAACATGCAATTGGAAACATACCCTAAAATATATATATTTATTTTAGGTGGGGATGTTCGATACAATGTGTAATGTTCGATAAAATAATTTTAGAAACATAAACTGAATTTACAATGTTTTTAACATTCAAAACATGCATTTGGAAATACAAATTGGAGAGTTGAAGTGCCTTCTTAACATTGCACATTTTATTTTGAAAATATTCATTCTGGCAAATAAAATTTGGAAAAGATTATAAGCTATAGGACTCAAATCCAAAATCGAAAATAAGTAATAAATTTGGAATTAACATTGTTACCGTTTGCAGCTATTGTTAGAAATGTAACAAACATGGTTATCACTGAACGTGTTCATTTTCCACAACTAAGGTTGCACAATTCAAAATAGTTCATTTATTTGCAGTCATTATCCCTGGACGGTCAACATAGCAAAGTAGAAGTAAAACAAAGATCAGGAATAGATACAATTAACTTACTCCACCCATCAAAGACACAAAAGGGAAAGAAACACAAACATTAAGCGACCAGACCATAATGGAAACCTAAACAAAGGATGGCCATACGGACAGTTACTTTCCCACAAAATGGCCATATGGCCATCCAAAATAGAAAGACACAAGTGATACACACAGTAAGTAACAAACAACAACATAAATAAACCGCTACAGAAGAACCGCCTTGGAACGGTCAGTGTAAAGATTTCCACTGGGGGGGCTTAAATCGTGCCACAATCCTCGCCCTTACTTCCGTCGCGATTTAGACAAATAATTTGTACAGACCGCATGAAGGCCTCCTAACTCATCTGTGCAACATCTCCGTGAACACTAAAAATCAAAGAACCACAGAGGTGAGACAACGGTGAGGACTCGACAGCAAGAAACCACTGAAATGCTGGAGCAAAAGAAAACCAACAGTTAGACTCGGATGGGCCCGACCAGAGACAGAGCATCAGGCACCAACCAACATTACCAAGAATTAGATCTCTCTAATTCTCAATAAGCCTTTACGTTGGAGCTGTCATAGAATCTGAGGCCTGACCCACAAGCGTGCAATTAAAAAGGGAAGCAAAGTTGTCAACCGTGATTGGGTTAACTACCATGCATGCAGTCTGTCGTATAACATCTATGTTGTACCCAATCTTTTTATATCGAAGAATGATTTTACAAAATTGGGTGCTGAAGTCATTGCGGTTATATATTTTTTTCTGAATTTATATACTAAGTCACCATAAAATTCGAGTTCCGATAGACCTTGTTGCAGAAGAGATTTAAGTCCAATATTGAAATTTGAAATTAAATCAAAATGGCGTCTATACAATTTTGAAAAGGCTTTGCGTAGTTTATGGTACCGATAACCCTGATTAAGGAGTTTAGCCGTTAATAATTTATTACGAGTGTTGAAGTCAGTGGCATGACTACACACTCTAGCAAATCGAATTAATTGCGAAATATATACGCCATAGGATGGCGCACGAAGAACATCACCATCCAAAAAAGGAAAATTTACAATCTCAAAATCAAAGTCATCGCGTTTATCATAAATTTTGCGCGAAACAACCCTATATACAATAGATAGATGTAAATCCAAAAAGGGGCCTCGGTATCAGAAGAATTTGCTTTATTTAACTGAAGTTCTGGGGGGTAAATCTGACTGATCAAACCATCGAAATAGGTATTATCAATATTAAATAAATCATCTAAATATCTAGAAGTGGAGCTAAAAGCTTCAATAATTTCAGATTTGTTATCAATGGAAAGCGACAACATGAAGTCTCTTTCATAACAATACAATAACAGATCAGCTACAAGAGGTGCGCAATTCGTACCCATCGGAATACCCACAATTTGTCTAAATAACTTAGTACCGAATCTAATATAAATATTGTCAAGTAGAAAGGTGAGGGCATCACACACTTTCTGACATGACCAAAGTGTATAATTCTTATGCTCTTTAGAAATGAAAAATACATTTCTTACATAACATGCAAGATAGAGAGAATCTTCTCTGTGAAAAGTCCATTCAATTAAATCATTAAGCTTTTCAAACCTGTCATGTTCATGTTGGTATCAAACCTGTCATGTTCGATACCAGATGTGGCGGACATTTCATCGCATACATCCACTTCTTATTGCAATAGGATAATGATCTTGCAAGCTTGCAAATGTTGTTCATTAATAATGATTTTTGGTGACATATTTTTAATTGAACAATATTAATTGTGGCAAATAATATTGGAAAATGATAAAAAGTTTCTATGCAGGTATTTAAAAACAAAATATGACTTCTGTTTTACTTAACCATGGTATCGTCTGCCGACTCCCTCACCCATCAAACACCGGAAAAGGCAACCATGTCGTCTGCAGATACTTTCTACTATGTAATCTGGTAAAGGAAAACTGTGTCACGTGAGAGCAATGTGATCAAGCTGTTAGACTAACAATTTTCGGTATTGAACATTACCCGTCTCGAACATTACAAAACACTGGAAATGAGGGAATTTCAACATCAAAATATTATTTTCGGTCCAGATGATGTATTTTTGTTAGTCACACATTTCGGGAGTTTAATACAATCTAGCATTTTTGTCGATACATACGTAATAAGCCTGGTATAATGATCGCGAACATTACATGCATTTTCTGATATCTTTGGGAAATGTTGTTCTGTCATATAAATGTATGCATTGGTTAAAAATGACTGCTTGATTTCAGAAAATATACGGCGACTGCAATATCCCAATTCATTTGAGAATGAGTGTTTTACGAGAATATCTCACGTGTAGCTCTAACACCTGCGAGTTGGATAACCACTCCATTATGGTGTTCCCTTGTAGGGCTCCAAGGAGGGCGGAGAGCACTTGGGACGAAACTCTGATATATTCCTCATGGGGAATGGAAAAAAATAACCGCAACGAACCTAAACGTAAAAAAGACGAGGATTCGTCCGAAACAGATGATCCCATTCAGCAGTCTAGTCCACAGTCTAGTCAGCAGTCTGACGCACCAAAGATCTTAAATTTTCCACGCTACTTGGTTATAACATCAGTCGAAGAAACTCGCACTGTGTCAAGTTTATCGCGATTTGTCATTGAAAAGAGTATGGTGCCCATTGCCGGACACCCAAAAAGCTTAAGGCAGGTGATCTCCTCTTAGAAGTCGAGAGAGAACAGCAGGTTAAAAACTTGCTTGGTACCACAAAGCTCTTCGATCTCAAGGTCAAGGTATCTCTGCACAATACACTCAATTCGTGTAAAGGTGTCATCCGCAGCCCAGAGCTACGTCCTTGCAGCGATACCATCACGAAAACAAGCCTATATAATTTTGACCCCCTTGAACCCCACTTTTATATAGTAAAACTGGAGTTTCTGGGGGTATACATTATTTTTCTTATTTCTGCTCTAAAATATAGATTGTGGGTACTCGTTAGAACCGCCTCCATGATATAACGAGTGCCCGCAATCTATATTTTGAGCAGAAATAAGAAAAATATCAAAATTTTTCTTCTTAAAATTTTCATGTTTACGGCGATAAAAGTGGCAATGTATTTGTATAGGCGTGTTTGCGTAATGCAGAGATAATTGACAACTTGAGATCTGAGGGCGTCATTGGTGTACGTAACATCCAAGTTCGTAGAGGTGGGGTATTGAAGCCAACAGGTACCTACGTGTTGACTTTTAATACGCCAGTTCTGTCCAGGATAATCAAGGTAGCAAATCTTTCAACTCTGTCCACTCTGTGGTGAAGACTAACATGTCGATAATTATCTAAACTGTAAGAATGAGGCCAAATGCATCAATTGTGGTGGCAAACAGGCTGTTTTCTCTCGAGATTGTCCGGCATTGAAAAAGAAAAAGAAATACTCACCGTAAAATACCAAAGAGCGATAACCTTCCCAGAAGCGCGAAAAATTGTTGAAGATCGAAACACAACAACAACCAGTTACGCCAGCAACACAAAGGGTGCTGGAGTAAAAGTGTCCAGCTCCGCAACACAGACTGTTGATTCATACATAATTAATCTGATAAACCTGGTGCATGGAGTAAATCCACTCCAGCACCACAAAGTTCAACCAATTTATAAAATGACGCAATCCAGGTTGCTCCGGATCGGTTGACAGCGACCGTACAGAAGCCAGCGCCGCACGCAAAGAGAAACTGGACTCTATCCGAAGATCCGATAAAAAAAGAACCACTATCTCAAAAACAAACAGACAGACAACGTAAAGTGGAAAGAGACAATATAAAATTTCAGAACAGATTCGGATCTTTGAGTGACAGTGATATTGAGTTCTCTGAAACTCCATCGTCACTCCAATAACAGTTCGAGGTCAACAACACCACGAGGTGGTGGTAGCAGATGTATATCACCGATTGCAACTCCAAAATAGTTTCTAGTCTTAATCTCTTCATAAAGTGGATTTAAAACACAAAATAATAAAATGGAATTGTCGAGGTCTTAAATCAAATTATAATGAACACTTATTACTTATTTCGTTATTAAACCCATCGGAATTTTGTTTGCAAGAAACTTTTTTAAACCCTTATGACAACATTGATGTCAGGGGTTTCAATACATATAACTATATTTATTCTGATGGTAACAAACAACACCATTAATAAACCGCCACAGAAGAACCGCCTTGGAACGGTCAGTGGAATGATTTCCACTGGGGGGCTTAAATCGATTTTACGTGGCCACAATCCTCGCCCTTACTTCCGTCGCGATTGAGACAAATAATTCGTTCAGTCCGCATGAAGGCCTCCTAACTCATCAGTGCAACATCTCCGTGAACACAAAAATCAAAGAACCACAGAGGTGAGAAAACGGTGAGGACTCGACAGCAAGAAACCACTGAAATGCTGGAGCAAAAGAAAACCAACAGTTAGACTCCGATGGGCCCGACCAGAGACAGAGCATCAGGCACCAACCAACATTACCTTGAATTAGATCTCTCTAATTCTCAATAAGCCTTTACGTTGGAGCCGTTATTGAATCTGAGGCCCGAATATCTTGACTCATTGCTGAGTCAACTTCAATCGCCATATCTTTTAGTTGGCGCTTTCAATGCTCACAACATGCTGTGGGGCTGTAATGATATCAATAACACGGGAGCACTTGTTGGAGATTGTATTGCAAAGAACGATATTTGCTTGATGAATGATAAATCTTATACTTACTTTCAACCTGCGACAGGTCATTTGTCTTCTTTAGATCTCTCTTTGTGTCACCCATCTCTCTTCTTGGACTATGACTGTTCATGCTGATCAGTGCGGAGAGATCACTTCCCTGTTATAATTGAGAGCGTAAACGAACCAGATGAGGACTGTAACAAGAAATGGAAAACGAATAAAGCAGACTGCGAATTATTCCATAGTTTATATGAAGACGAATTATCAGTTGATCACTTTAATGAATCATCTGACATTGTTTCTGATTTCACAGATACACTTATTAATATATCAGAACAATGCATTCCAATGACCTCCACAAATACTAAGAAAAGCAAGCCTTGGTTCAATGATGACTGTAAAGAAGCTATTCAAAAGCGCAAACAGGCTCTAAATAAGTTCTGCAAAAGTCGCACTTCAGAAAAGCTAAACGACGTAAAGGTTTTAGAGCTAAAGCTCGGCGAACAATCCGAGCTTCAAAACGAAAGTCATGGAGAGAATATGTCTCTAAATTAAACTACAAGACCCCCATTAAATAGGTTTGGGATAAGGTTCGAAAAATTTCAGGAAAAACATAGTCCCCTAGTTTTACACATTTAAATACTGGTTTTGACAAAAAGCTTCAACTAAAAAAGATATTTCAGATACTCTTGGTAGCACATTCCTGAGAAATTCATCATTGCGAAATTATTCTGACACTTTTAGAAATTCGAAAAAAAGGTCCAAGAGAAAAGAAATCTAAACATTAAATCCATCAAACACGAAGAATACAATAAACCTTTTAACTTATCCGAACTCGAACTAGTCCAAACCATTGAAAAATCACACGATACGGCAAAAGGCCCCGATTGCATTCATTATCAGATGCCTTTCAACACTTTTAGATATCTTTAATACTATTTGGGAAACGGGGGTCTGTTCTGAGAGCTAGCGTTTAACTACAGTTGTACCAATTCCATAACCAGAGAAATACCATGCAGAAACTACGAATTATCGACCGATAGCTTTGACAAGCTGTTTGTTTAAAACATTGGAGAGAATGATAAACAAGATATTAGTCTGGTACTTAGAGTCCAACAAACTCATTTCAGAATATCAGTCAGGTTTTCATTCGGAACGTAGTACCAACGACAATTTAATAAGACTAGAAACATTTATACGAAATGCTTTTATTAACAAAGAACACGTAGTAGCTGTCTTTTTTGACTTGGAGAAAGCATATGATACCACATGGCTTAATGGAATATTGTAAGATCTCCATAACTTAGGCTTAAGAGGAAAGCTTCCCAGTTTTATTGAAAGCTTTTTAGGTGAGCGCATATTTCAGGTGGGTGTGGGATCTACCCTGTCAGATCTCTATGAACAAGAGCAGGGTGTCCCACAAGGTAGTATTCTCTCAAATACGCTATTTAACATCAAAATAAATAATATTTACAATGTTTGGACGACAAAACAGACTGTTCATTATATGTTGATGATTTTTGTATATGTTACCGTTCAAAAAATATGAAAACAATTGAACGAAAGTTACAATAAAATTTAAAAAGAAAAGAAGAATGGACTGATTTTTGGTTGGTTTATTTGAGGTTTACCGTCCCCGTCAACACTGTAAATGTCATTTTGGAGACATTGCTTCCAATTTTATGGGACTTTTACCCGACATTGAGATGAAATGACATCTCAAGCCCTGTCGCCCAATGAAACCAATTGGGTTTATTAGCATGGACGGCCCCATCGCACCGCGGTTCCTGGCCAGGCTTAGATCCTCTAATCGGTTTACCAGTACTAGTATGCGGGCCGGATTCAGCTCTGTGTGGAAGCATCATGCAGCCCATATATTTCTTCAAGCCCCTATGCGCGGGGGCCGTAGAAAAATGGACTGAAAAAAAATAGTTTCAAGTCCTTCAAGTCGAAAACGCAGTGTGTTCATTTTTGTAAGCTACGGAAGAAACACGAACATCCTTCCTTGTTTTTATACGGATCACAAATTCCTGTTGTAGAAGAAGCCAAATTTCTTGGGGTCATATTTGATCAAAAGTTATCTTTTATTCCCCATATTAAATATCTGAAAGCGAAATGCTTAAAAGCTTTGAATCTTTTAAACGTTTTAGCTCATACAAGTTGGGGAGCAGATCAGTACACTTTATTACATCTTTACCGGCCTCTGATAAGATCTAAATTAGATTATGGGTATGTTGTTTATGGTTCTGCCAGAAAGTCTTATTTAAAATCTTTGGATACTATTCAACATCAAGGCCTTCGTTTGGCTATGGGTGCCTTCCGTACTTCTCCCGCATTAAGCCTTTATGTAGAAGCAGGTGAACCATCTTTAACCTCGCGCAGAGAGAAACTTTCTCTGCAGTATGCGATCAAACTTGCTGCGAATCCATCTAACCCGGCATTCCAAATTTCATTTCCACTTGAATTTGTAGATAAGTATTAAACTAAACCCACAGCAATCAAACCTTTTGGATTACGAATTTTACCACTGCTAGAAAATTCAGGTATCGACCTTAAAATATTCAAAAACATGAAACCGCAGAAGTTCCATCTTGGTGCATTAAACAACCTTCTATTCTGTTCGACTAACAAGATGGCAAAATCCGAATCAAATCCGATACTTCTCAAACAAAACTTTCAGGTACTGCAGTCACGTTACAATGATTACCAGCAAGTCTTTACTGATGGTTCAAAAGAAGGAGATAAAGTTGGTTGTGCGTATGTTTCTAAAGATACGCACAAAACCATGCGCCTTCCAGACGGTTCATCTATTTTTACAGCTGAAGCGAAGGCAATAGACCTAGCTTTAGATTTTGTCAGTTCCTCAACAATTCAAAAACCAATTATATTTTCTGATTCACTTTCTTTGCTTAACGATTTAGACCATCCATCATCTAAAAATCCTCAAATACAAAAATTGATTAAAAATATCAATGCATTTCTAAAACGCACCAAATCTTGTTTTGTTGGCTTCCGAGCCATATTGGCATTGTGGGCAATGAATATGCTGACAAGAAAGCAAAGGAATCGCTCAATCTTGATCCGTCTGTTTTTAAAATTCATTTTAATAATTTCAAACCATTTATCAACAGATACATCTTGTCAGAATGACAAGGCGAATGGGACCGTGAAATAAATAACAAACGCAATGCCATTAAACCTGTCGTTGGAACAAAATGCTCTCCTCCACAGTTTTCCAGGAAAGAGGATGTAGTATTAGCACGACTGCGTATTGGCCATACTAGAGTCACTCATTCTTATATTTTGAATGGTGATGGTCAGCCTTCTTTTGTAGGATGTGATCAGCCATTCACTGTTAAACACATCTTAATTGAATGTGTAAACTTTTCACAGTCCTGTAACTTATACTTCAAAGCTGGCACTTTGCAACAATTGTTTCAAGATGTACCTGGTGATAATATTATTTTATTCTTAAAAGAAATTGGACTTGTTCATAAGATTTAACTGTTTCAGATTTTAATAAAGATCATACTTACTTTTTTACTTTAAATATCCTCATAATTCTTCATGCCGTTTAACCATTAACCACTTGACGCTTGTGACACACAAAGAGGGTTGACGCGTCGTTAAACACGATATCATCATCATCATCATCATCATCATCATCATCACTTTTAGCAAGGTTGATTGTCAATTTGGCATTACTCTGTCCATAAAAGAATGCTCTAATAGTCCCAAGATGTTGATTCCACTGGTCATTGTATATAATAGCGTCATCGATATAAGCACTTCAGCCTTCAGAGTTTTTCGTTCCAAATGGCATGACTTTTTAGTCTGGTGTAGTGAATGCCAAAACCTCCTGCCAAGTTCTGCAACGGAAGGTCAGGTGGTTTTTCTCCGGGTACTTCGGTTTTCGCCCACCTCTGATTAACGATCGGCTCGATATGAGTGAAATAATCTTGAAAGGGCCGTAAAACAAAAAAAAAAAAAAAAAAAACCTCCTTTGCTCTATCTGTGAGTGGAATTTGGCAAAATCTTTTCAGAAGCTCGAATTTCGTTATGTATTTGGCATTCCCGATGTTATCAAGGCAGTCATCCAATCTTGGAATTGGAAAGCTATCTGTTTTACTTAAGAAATTAACTTTCCTATGATCTATACACAAACGGTATGTCCCATCAGTTTTTTAGTATAAGAATACACGGAGAACTCCATTCACTTTTGCTTGGTTCATTAAAGTCATTGTTCAATAAATATTGAACTTCTTTTTTAAGATTCATCATGTATGGATGTTGGTTTACAGGTTTAGAACAATTATGCCCACATCGTAAAATATTTTGTCTGTTTGTGTTGGAATGTCAGGAAATAAGTGTTCATATTCAAATATCAGCTGTTTCAGTTCATTCTGCTGATATGGCTCTAGATGTGACAGTTTCTGGTCGTGATTCCTCAGAATGTCAGAATTCTGAAGTTTTGATGATGTGGGGTCAGATTTTCCTGAATTAATATCCTCACAGTCATTGTGACATGAATTAAGTGGAGCAGAGCTAACTAGATTCACTGATGTTAATGATGCATTGTCTCTATCGATGTATTCCTTAAGCATGTTAATATGACGCAGCTGCTTCAGCTTGCGCCTCCCAGGAGTGTTTATTATGTAATTTACGTCACGGATCTTTTTGTCTACAGTGTATAGACCATTATACCTGGCCTGTAAAGACTTTCCAGGAATAGGCAAAAGAGCTAGTACCTTATCACCTGGTTTAAATTTCCTTTTTGTCCCTATATTATATAGCTGTTTCATTTTCCTTTGGGCTGACTGAAGATTGGTACGAGCAGCCTCAGAAGCTTTTGAAATTCTAGTTTTGAAATCCGACACATACTGAAATAATTCAAGGCAATTTCATCATTAGAGAGAAGTTTACCTTTCAAAAGTTTCAAAGGACCATGAATAATATTACCAAATGCTAATTCAAACGGACTGAAGCCAAGAGAGTCTTGCACAGATTCTCTAACAGCAAATACAAGCAGATGGATGTCTTCATCCCAATCCTTCTCTGTGTCAAAGCAACATGATCTTATCACGTTTTTCAATATCTGATGGAATCTTTCAAGGGCGCCTTGACTTTTGGGATGATAGGCCGATGACGTATACTGTACAATGCCTAGTTCATGCATTACTTGTTGAAAAAATCCATACGTGAAATTTGAACCTTGGTCTGACTGAATAGATTTGGGAAGACCAACAAAGGTGAAAAACTTCACTAAGGCCTTGGCGAGTGTCTTAGTTTTGATATTTATTAGTGGAATTGCTTCAGGAAAACGTGTGGAAGCACACACCATAGTAAAAAAATATTCACAACCAGACTTAGTTTTCGGCAAGGGTCCCACACAGTCTGTAATCGTTCGACTGAAAGGTTCATCAAAAGCAGGTATAGGCTGCAAATGAGTCTCAGGTAACGTCTGATTGGGTTTTCCTACGATTTGGCATGTATGGCAGGACCTACAATGCTGAGAAACATCTGATTTTAACCCAGGCCAGTAAAAATGATTAAGAATCTTGTGATAGGTTTTATTTACACCTAAATGTCCTGCCATGGGAGTTTAATTTGCCAAGTTTAATATTTCGGGACGGTAAACTCGTGGCACCACTATCTGGTGGTTGACAGTCAACTTGTCTTCTGCTGAGACGTCTGGTGGACGCCATTTTATCATAAGAATGTCATTTTTGACATAATAACAGGCTAGGACCTGAGATACTTCCTGCTTATCTAAAGCCCCACTCAAACAAAGGCAAAATTTGAGGATCCTTGCGCTGTTCTATAGCTAGTTGAGACCCGGACATTTTGTCATGGCCTAGATCGAAAGATGAGTTATTCACTTATTCTCATGAAAATTTGTCTGCTTATCTTGCAGGCTCGAAGATAGAGACCTTGTTATCTCGTCATTAAAAGACTGAACCAAAAAGGTATCAGTGAAATCAAAGTCCTGTTTACCATCAGTTTGCTTGGCTTTACGTGCCATAGCCCTTGTGACGACACAAGAGGGATAAAGATCAGGAATTTCCTGCTCAATGGGATCAGGCGGTTTGTCTGTGCAAGGATTAGAAGTCAAAAATGGGTTTACCACAGTATTATCTCAAGCTAGGTCATTGCCTATCAGCAAATGAACACCTTTAAAAGGTAAAGAAGGCCTAATACCAACAGCCACTGAACCGGATACCAAGTCCGATGACAAATAAATGTTATGAAGCGGCACATTAACAAATCCACATTCCACACCCTGAATAAGGACACTTTGGCCCAAAGAAGTCTTCTCAGAAAAAGGCAGAGTATCTGCAAGAATAAGAGATTGAGACGCTCCGGTATCTCGTATGATTTTGATAGGGGTAGGATAGGCATAACTGTCACCATTTAGTGACACAAAACCATCTGATAAGAATGGTTCATAAAACTCCCTAACTAAATCAGTCTCAGATAATTTGGATTCAGAAAGAGCTTCCTCCCTTACACAAAGTAGAAGTAAAACAAAGATCAGGAATCGATACAATCAACTTACTCCACACATCAAAGACACCAAAGGGAAAGAAAGACTGTGGTTTTGGCCTTATAAAACCTTATAAAACTCAATAAAACCGAGTTTCCGGTTTTCATTCTAATATGTATTCTTTGCTTCCAAAGGTAACCTTTTTTATTTATTATAGGAGTCAAGCATGTAGGCTTAATATTCTAGACAGGTTTTTAACTATTTCGACCCAATTTTGATTTATATAAGTCTTTGTATCGACTGCCTATTCGAAATTCGCAAAATTGCAGTATTTTTCCTCTGGCTTTCTTTGCCGGATCATTACAGGGTCACTGATGAGGCTTTATTAGCCGAAACTACGTAGTATGACCCATCTTCGTTCTTATGAATGTTTTCATTGGTCTTAAAGGAACTCATTTTTGATTTTTATTTGCATTCACTGCAGCTGGTGTTGTGCCGTATGGCGGCCGTAAAACGTCTCCCCGTACATCAACCATAGTGCAGTTTATATTTTACTTTTGGTCCTTTGAGATCAGCGTGAATATTCTGAGAGATCAGAAATAAATTGCACGACCCGCAGAAAAAGCGACCGACTGAAGTCGGTTTATTTTCTAGAGTGCCCTAAAATCACCGTGTCATTCTGTCAGTCTGTCATTCTGTCATTCTGTCAGTCTGTCATTCTGTCAGTCTGTCTGTCCGTCCGTAACCCGTTTGTAAAAATTGGTGATAGTGACTTAACCGCTTGGAATATTTAAACAATTTTTGGCATACTGATAGATATCAATGAGATCTAACCAATGAACTTGCGAAATATTACAATCCATTTAGTTTAGCCTCGCCGAGGCGAAAAATGTGAAAATTTTCGAACTGCTTCTCCTCGGAAACCGTTGGGCCGATTGAAGTCAAATTTCATATGGAGCCTCTATGGGAAGGGGGAAACCAAAATTTGCTCATGGGGTCCAGGTCACATGAACAAAATGGTCGCCAAGCCATATATGGTATGTCTGTCTGTCTGCCCGTAACCCGTTTGTGAATATTGGTGATAGTGACTTAACCGCTTGGAATATTTAAACAATTTTTGGCATACTGATAGATATTAATGAGATCTAACCAAAGAACTTGCAAAAAATTACATTCCATTTAGTATTGCCTCGCCGAGGCGAAAAATGTGAAAATTTTCGAACTGCTTCTCCTCGGAAACCGTTGGGCCGATTGAAGTCAAATTTCATATGGAGCCTCTAAGGGATGGGGGAAACCAAAATTTGCTCATGGGGTCTAGGTCACATGACCAAAATGGCCGCCAAGCCATATGTGGTAAAAACCCTTCAAAAATAGTCTTCTCCAGAACCACTGGGCAGATTTCCACAAAACTTGAAAAATAGCATCTGGGACGTAGGTCCAAGATAAATTTCTAAAATGGTGACCCTGGGTTGACCTTGACCTTCTTTGTGCCTAGGTCAAACTTTGACACATATGCTTTTGTATTGGAAAAGTGAGAATGCATTTTATCCTGCAAACTTTTCAGAATACAGTACTAAAGTAATGAAATCTAACCAATGAACTTGCGAAATATAACATTCCATTTAGTATAGCCTCGCCGAGGCGAAAAATGTCATAATTTTCGAACGGCTTCTCCTCGGAAACTCTGGGCCGATTGAAGTCAAATTTCATATGGAACCTCTATGGGATGGGGGAAACCAAAATTTGCTCATGGGGTCCAGGTCACATGAACAAAGCCATATATGGTCAGTCTGTCTGTCCGTCCGTAACCCGTTTGTGAAAATTGGTGATAGTGACTTAACCGCTTGGAATATTTAAACAATTTTTGGCATACTGATAGATATCAATGAGATCTAACCAAAGAACTTGCGAAATATTACATTCCATTTAGTATAGCCGAGGCGAAAAATGTGAAAATTTTCGAACTGCTTCTCCTCGGAAACCGTTGGGCCGATTGAAGTCAAATTTCATATGTAGCTGGGATGGGGGTAACCAAAATTTTCTCATGGGTTCAGTTCACAAGACCAAAATGGCCGCCAAGCCATATACGGTAAAACCCTTTATAAATAGTCTTCTCCAGAACCACTGGGCAGATTTCCACGAAACTTGATAAATAGCATCTGGGACGTATGCCCATCATAAATTGCTAAAATGGTGACCCTGGGTTGACCTTGACCTTCTTTGTGCCTAGGTCAAACTTTGACACATATGCTTTTGTATCGGAAAAGTGAGAATGCATTTTATCCTGCAAACGATTCAGAATACAGTACTAAAGTATAAGATATCTTTTTGCTCCTTACGATAAGGCGCATTTATTGGGGGGACCGTTTTAGGTCCAGGTCACATGACCAAAATGGCCGCCATACCCATATATGGTAACACTCATAAAGCTTAAAGCATCCGGCGGGTCGTGCACTTCAGCTGAAGCACTGGTTATTGGTTTAGATTCATATTCTGGACAGGTTTTTAACTATTTCGACCCAATTGTGATTTATATAAATCTTTGTATCGACTGCCTATTCGAAATTCGCAAAATTGCAGTATGTTTCCTCTGGCTTTCTTTGCCGGATCATTACAGGGTCACTAATGAGGCTTTATTAGCCGAAACTACGTAGTATGACCCATCTTCGTTCTTATGAATGTTTTCATTGGCCTTAAAGGAACTCATTTTTGATTTTTATTTGCCTTCACTGCAGCTGGTGTTGTGTCGTGTGGCGGCCGTAAAACGTCCCCCGTACATCAACCATAGTGCAGTTTATATTTTACTTTTGGTCCTTTGAGATCAGCGTGAATATTCTGAGAGATCAGAAATAAATTATTGGTTTAGATTCATATTCTAGACAGGTTTTTAACTATTTCGACCCAATTTTGATTTATATAAGTCTTTCTATCGACTGCCTATTCGAAATTCACAAAATTGCAGTATGTTTCCTCTGGCTTTCTTTGCCGGATCATTACAGGGTCACTGATGAGGCTTTATTAGCCGAAACTACGTAGTATGACCCATCTTCGTTCTTATGAA
This sequence comes from Lucinisca nassula, assembly GCA_963580285.1. Lineage (NCBI taxonomy): Eukaryota > Metazoa > Mollusca > Bivalvia > Lucinida > Lucinidae > Lucinisca > Lucinisca nassula. The sequence goes on from OY757026.1 coordinate 14,686,854, forward strand.
TGTTTTCATTGGTCTTTAAGGAACTCATTTTTGATTTTTATTTAAGTTCCTCTTGTCTTTCTCTTTCTTTTCTTCGCTTTAATTTTCAACATTCAGAGATCAAAGTGACTATGGTTTTGCTGTAGTTACAAACTACTTGAGATTGAGATTAGGGATTCTGGTCTTTGTTTTCACCAGAAGGTTTGGAAGAATTCTGGCTTCTATTTTCACCATAAGGTTTGGAAAGTTTCTGGCTTTTATTTGCACCAGAAATTTGGGCATGTCACTGGATGTATGGTTATAACTGCCAGATGGATTACTAGGATGGAATCTTGAACCTGTCTGTGCATTATAAGGTTTTCTAGGATCTAGGATAAGGCCTATTCTCAATGAGACTTTATGAGTCAAAGCATAGTCATCTGCCAAACGAGAAGCTTTCTCCAAAGTTTCAACCTGTCTCACATCGAGAAAAGACTTAATGTCTGAATTTATGCACCGTTTGAACTCTTCAACAAGGACAAGTTGTCTAAGCTTGTCATGATAAGAGCCTACTTTTTAGAAGAACACCACCTATCAAATGACTGTTCTTTGGTTCGAGCAAATTCTACATGGGTCTGGGAAATTTCTTTTTTTACAATTCCTAAATTTCTGCCTATAAGCCTCAGGGACCAACTCATATGCCTTAAGAATAAGCTCCTTAACCAAATCATGGTCTGAGCTTTGCTCGATATTCAGCTGAGAGTAACTGTCTCGAACCTTTCCGACAATAACGCTTGTCGACAACAACGCAAAAGGAAGGTCCAATGCTCTTTTGGCCATTTTAAATTTTCTGCAACTTTTTCAAAATGCAAAAAATACTTATCTACCTCTTTTACCTGAAATGACGGAACTAATCTGATGTGCTTTGTGGCATCAAAGTAACTACAAGAGCCAAAAACAGGGGTAGGTTTCACCTAGTCTAGCTACTAGTTTGATATCATATTTTAAAGTTAATAAGTAATATTCTTCTATATTTATTTTTTACTTCTTCTTCCCTCTCTGATAGCAACTTGTTTTATCTTGGGAAGATATCCGACTAGTACAATACGAAAAGGATTCCCAAAAGTGAGTGTCATTTATTGCTTTCTTAATGACCCTTACCTGATTCCACAGGTTGTTTAAATTATGGTTTCTCAGTGTTTGTTTACATAACTGTATTCTGGAAGAAGTATTTACACATCAGCATTTTAGAAGTTAGTTGTGAAGAGACATCAGTCTGTGTATACTAGACATGTAGCATTTTGATAGCAATATAGTTTTCAACTTGTGAAAAAAAATGTGTTTTCAGATTTATATTAATATTTAATATACTGAGATAATTGTATCACATTAATGAGTCTGTGTAATGTAAACCAAGAGGTAACATTTTTTTCTGCTCCAAATAGTTCAAATGGGCGGTTCTATTTATTATTATCATTTGGTGAAGGGGGTGGGGGCGCGGGGGTTTTACGGCCCTTTCAAGATTATTTCACTCATATCCAGCCGATCGTTAATCAAATGAGGTGGGGTTGCGAAAAAGCAGAGTACTCCAAGAAAAAAGAAAACATTTGACCTTCCGTTGCTGAACTTGGCTTCTCACCGGAGCTAGGCTCAAACCTAGAGCGATAATATATAATGATTAAAAGTCATCGCTCTTATCCACTTGGCCACGGAGGCCCGATCAAATTATTGTACAAGACTGTATTTGGAACAAAACTAACATATTTTTTTTCTCATTTCTAGTCCAAACATAGATTGTAGATACTTGTTTGAGGTTTTTCTACCAACTATTATACATAACGACAACAGGCCTATATAATCTTTCTCCCTTAAACCCCACTTCTATATATATGTTAAAACTACATTTGGTATACATTTTTTTTGTTAAACACCATAGATTGCGGGTACCTGTTAGAACCGCTCTGGCAATGCGATTCTTTTAGTTACCCACATTATAATGTTAATGCCCCCGCCTATTGGAATAATAGCGGAAGGGCATTAAGTGTTATTCCTGCCTGTCCGTCCGTTAATGAAATTTTACAGGTGCATGCATAACAATTAGACGATGTGTCATGAACAAGGAAGACAACACTTGTTTTTGTTTGTTTTTTGAATTATAGACCTTTGACTTATTTCCTTACAGTAAACTGTGTCATTATTAAACTCCAAAACCGTATGAAATGTATTTATGAAACTTTACAGGTGCATGTATGGCTCTGAGATGATGTGTTATGAACAAGGTAGACAACTCTTGTGTTTATTAAAATGACATCTACCTTAATAATAACTTCATGCTATACCTGTAATAATTACATATCAACCTATTTCTGAATGGCATTTTGGCGGCGGCATCCGTGTCCTATGGACACTTTTTCTAGTGAGCAAGAATATGAAAAATATGGAAACAAAATATGGAATTCATAGTGGTAAAATTTGTTATTTATTTGAATAGGCGTGTGTTTAAAATGGACAAATCATTGTTTCGAACAGAAATAACATTATTTTCTTTTTTTTTCTGGTCCAAACATAGATTGTGCAAATGGCAAAAGCATGCAGATCCAGATCAGTCGCAGCAGAAGTAGGCCTCTGATCAGGGCATAAATTAAATGCAAAGGGTTCAGGCATTTCCAAATAAATTTCGAAGAAAACACAGCCTGAGTTGATAAATAAAACAAAATAAATAAAAGTTACAAAATAATTAATTAAAAATGGGCTGCTTCTGTGAGTGAAAGAACTTGAATAATTGCGGAAATCTATAATAAATGACGATAATGAGGTGTTGTTTTAAACAGCTATCTTTATAGCCCCGAGTTGGACTTTGGTGTCATACAACATTTGGTCAATAAACATCCTGCAATTGACAGTCAACTTCAATCACTATACAGTACCTGTATTTTACCCTTTATCCCCAGGCCAATGTTAATGGATAATTGACTTGTCCGCCTTTAGGAAATAATCAAATAAGTTATGTTCAAACTGAATAAAAAAATCTGGAATATGCAAAATTTGAAGAAATAGAAAAGGGAAATAAAAAAGAACGATAAGTGCGAAATAGTTACGCAGTCTTGATTGGTTGCTTTTGAAAGGCGAAGCAGTGAATATGGACTATCTGCGTTTTCGACACTCAGGTTTGATTGGTTGGTCTACAATCGCGACTAACACGCAATATCGCGTTATTATACAAGCAATTGATTGGTTAAAATGTCATTCGCAAGTGAAATATGTAAATCGCGAGTGCGAATCTCGCGCGATACAAATGCGAAGCAAATTCGTGTGCGCTGAAAGTTTCACACAAGCGGGACTGTACAGGTGAGCTAAACTGTGGCACATAGATGCCTCTATCAATTTGTTGTTATGAAAGACTAAAAAAAAAAAAAAAGAAGAGTTCAGTAAATGAGGGTATCATGTTGTTTGGTTTATTTGTTTGGTTTCAGGTTTAACGTTCCTGTCAACACTGTAAAGGTCATTTTGGAGACGTTGTTTCAAATTTTGTGGGACTTTTACCTGACATTGAGATGAAATTACATCTCAAGCCCTGTCGCCCTATGAAACCAATAGGGTTTATAAGCAGTGACGGTCCGCCTCGCACCGCGGTTCCATGACAGGCTTAGATGCTCTAAGCGGTTTACCAGTACTAGTGTGCGGGCCGGATTCAGTTCTGCATGTTGACGCAAATAATATGCAGACATATGGTTATTTATTTAGAAAATTATAATATATTGAGAATTGGGCTCTCGTTACAAGTAATGCGCGTTGAGCTTACACTATTTAAAGAGCGTCGGGTTGCAGTACTGTTTGGCGCGCATGTTTCAGCTCGTAACAGACTTGTGTTACGTTTCCGTCAGACTCGGAGAACTGCAGATCGTGCACGTCCAGGTCAAAGTCGCTTACCGACGATATATCAAAATCGTTTGATTCATTCACGTCATTATAGAAATAGCTTCGAATATGCTACGTTCGCTGCAAGAGCATGGGAAAAGGAGCAGTCCCTATACAGTTTGTCGGCGGTTGAAAGCTAATACCGACGTCTTTATCAATGTTGACGCGACGTCATACAATTTGGGTGCTCAAGATGGACATAATTGGACGATAGTATTTGTGTCGGATGAATCGAGGCTACGTCTGCGTCGTGGGGACAAGGGCCAAGTGAACCCTATTGTGATGAGATGCAATTAATTCGTGTATAAATGTTGGTATCCGGCAGACTTTAACAGACAGACTTCATGGAATTGATGCACATTGATCGATGTGTGGCGCTGTTCCCTGTCTACCGCATGCTTATCCTTTGCAGGCCTATGCCCTAGTACATGTGAGCATGTGTCCAGGCAACTGGTAGGCGCACGAGATATTGACGTTACCATACACATGGCTTGACATTTCTGCCACTGACCGTTCCAAGGCGGCTCTTCTGTGGCGATTTATTTATGTTGTTGTTTGTTACTTATTGTGTGTATCACTTGTGTCTTTTAATTTTGGATGGCCATATTGCCATTTTGTGGGAAAGTAACTGTCCTTATGGCCTTCCTTTGTTTAGGTTTCCATTATGGTCTGGTCGCTTAATGTTTGTATTTCTTTCCCTTTGGTGTCTTTTATGGGTGGAGTAAGTTAATTGTATAAATTCCTGATCTTTGTTTTACTTCTACTTTTTAATCACTTACATAGCAGGCATTTTACGATGACCTTTTCAACAGATCTTCGGATATGTTTTTCCTTTCTGTGAACATCGGCGCCTCAAATTTATTCAATATCGTCTTCATAAGTATTCAAATTGCATGAAATATGTATATCTAAACTCCGTTCAGAAAATCTGAATCATCGATGTTTTCGTTTCTTCCTCTTAATACTCATTTTAGCCCATATATCACTATGGGAAAGTTGTACACCTCAGCCTCCGCCGATTTCTCCAACAAGTCATATGCCTCTGCGACAGCCAGGAAAGGCTGTGATTATTTGGAGAAAATTGCAAAATCTAAAATTTCGTTCACAGACTAAGAAATTCTGACAGGTTCGGCACACCCTTTTAAACCATATATGGAAGTTGTTATTGCTTTTGTAAATTACAAGGGCGTCTATATTTTATTTGCACGATCACTTCATGGAAAATCATTAGCTGTGACACCAAATCTGATATCGGTATAATATATTTTAACCACTGTCGACAGCACAACGCGCTTGTTGCTCCCCGTTCCTTGTGAGCTTCTATCCAGCCATTCAAATGTAAGGTATGTCATAATCGCATATCTGTTTATAAAGTGCACCACATGGATTTGAATATGTATTATTTTACCTGACAATCATCATCAAATGGACTTGCAGGAGAAGTCGGCGGAGAGTCAGGTCTAAAACTTTTCCATAGTGAGGTATGGGCTAAAATGAGTATTAAAAGGATGAAACGAAAACATAGATGATTCAGATTTTCGGAACAGAGTTTATGATAGTTAACTCGCTTTCAGTAACACTGTATACTTTGGTGTCCAAAACCGAAATATTAGTCGAAGTCAATACACCAAAAGAGACCCCCCACAAAAAAGAAAAAAAAAAAAAAAAAAAAAAAAAAATCGAAGGGACTTAGCCAATTTAGAGTTCTTTGGGAGGATGGCGTCCTTATAGAATCCGATGGCCGGGCCTCTGCAATGTAAAGCAAGAGCGAAGCAAACATTATTCCATTGTGGAATTTTGAAAATAGTCATCACGAAAACACGCCTATACAATTTTACCCCCGCATACCCCACCTTTATAGTAAAACTGGGGTTTAAGGGGGTATAAATTATTTTTCGTATTTCTGCTCAAAAACATAGATTGTGGGTACTCGATAGAACCACTTCGTCGAGGCGGTTCTATCGAGTCCCTGCAATCAATGTTTTCAGCAGAAATAAAAAAAAAAATATTACAATTGTTCATCTTAAAATTTCTCTTGTTTGGCCAAAACAAATGACACTGTATTTGTATAGGCATGTTTTCGTAATGAAAGGCCGAAATGGCCCAATTGGCTAGTCTGGCCCTGAAAACATCTACATTACGTACTTTTCAGTTTTGTGGTGTAATTCTTGCTTTCTAAAGTTAGCCTTTTTATATTTGTAAAAGATCGGCATGCAAAATAGACGTGAAGGCAATAATCAAGACCGCTAACACATAGAATCTATGCTACTGCAAATTTTTTTAATTTTACTGAACCGAAATGAAAAATAATAAAAAAAAAATACCGAGTAGCATTTCAAGTTTATAAACCGTCATATTCAAGTGCAGACAGTCCATGTTGCAGAAATTCTTCCAAAAGTATGTTATATTTAGAAATTAAGTAGAATTCAAAACCCCAATTACATCGGAATGGGTATTTCGGAAGGTGACCAAACCAAATATTTTTTTTTTTTATTTCAAACAGAAAATGGTATGCAACAAGCAGTGTACTGTACATTATGTGTCAATCGACATTTCAAGTATGTTTCAATAAATAAGTTACAAACAAACTTAATTTAAAAATGTTTAATGAAAAGCAATGGGCGTGAATAACAATCATAAACTGATTGTGTTAGGTTGTCAAAGGATCGTAAATTCAAACAATCTGTACGTTTAAAATATGTGTTTACTTTAGACATGTGAACGTTAAGAGTAGAAATAAACCGTGTCTGTAGTTAACTTTAAGGTTAACCGCATACAGAATGCAGTTATCTCTACAATTTACATTTTGGATTAAAACATGACATGTCGGCTTTTTAATAAATCACGGATTTAATCCAAGCGTCACTCCTTATTACTATGAAGGTGGACTGGTTTGATGGTAGCTCTAACCTTAATTTGCCCTTACGTAATTGTTTTGTTTCTGCTAATATGTATTTTGATAAGCTCATTTCGGTTGTACTAGCTTCTATCTTTTTGACTGTTTTGATTTTATTATTTCACTTACTTCGAGAAGATCGTTAATCAGTAGTGGACGACACCGGGAGTACCCTGAAAAAACAAACAAACAAAACAACAACAACACTTAACCTTCCGTTGCAGAACTTGGCGTCTCATATCTGAGGCGCGAACGACAGCGGTGAGAGACCGAGAGATTAAGGATCAGCGGTCTTACCCATTAGTCCACGTCGTTTCTACCTTTTACTCAAGACTTTTGATGTGTCTTCAACCAACATTTATGTATAGTTTCTTTTTTCTACTTATATCTCTGTCTAGCCTCTTCACTGATCCTTACAGCCTAGATTCAAAGGACATATACGAACATGAAAGATCAGCAGAACACTTGCTTATGACAGGAGCTGCAACGCAAGTTGAACGACTTTTAAAGCTTGCAAGTAAAAAAAACCACGGTCATTGAATTGCGTATCTCACAAGACATCAGCTTCTAGCTCCAATGTCATTTGGATGAACTTCCAAGGCGATCGATCCGTTGTGTTTAATATGGGCAGTGGTTTTATGTTGTAAAAATTTCGATATCAGTTTCAGCAATCTTTTTTGAACTATGTGACCGCCAAAAGACGATTTTATACATAAATACACAAGTCAAATAAAGACAAAGAACATTCGTAGATCCAAGTTCAACTCGTGTAGAAGAAGCCAGGAAATCCTGTCATTTTGCGAAGTTGGTGAGCCATGTTTATATCCTTAACTGTACATCAAATACTACAAATGTCAATGATTCGCTCATCCGCATTAAAAGTATTGCGCAATCCTCAAACATTGCAATACAAACATCATGGCATCGTAAAATAATAACCGTTTTACGACATCTTAACTTGTTATAAAGGCAAGCGGACATTTCGGTACTTAAGGTTATTAATTTTGGCTACAGCTATATAAGATTAGGCTGGGATTTGTTCGCTCTACGTATACTTTTTAGCTCACCGAGTCGCAGGCTTCAGATGAGCTATTGTATTGCTCACCGTCCGTCGTCGTCCGTCCGTCCGTCCACAATTCCTTTAAATGACATCTCATAAACCACTGGACAGATTTTCACCAGACTTGGCAGAAATGTAATTTCAGAAGATTGTTCAAATTATAGCCCTGGGGTCACAACCCCTACCCCCCGCGCATGGGTCCACTGGTATATCGTAGGCTTATCAATTCATGATCATTACCGTCACCTCTATTTTGCATATCAGTAGGTTAATTGTATCGATGCCTGATCCTGCCTTCACTTCTTTTTGATAGGGAAAACCTTTAACCTTTGATATTTGGTATGAAGCTTCATGTAGTGGACCTCTACCAAGATTATTCAAATTATCGCCTTGGGACCGTAAACACCCCCGAGACAGGGCCCACTGGTTTTTGATAGGCTTAAATAGGTCAATCATTTAAAAATCTTCTTGTCTAGAACCAGAAGGCCAGGGTCTTTCATATGTAGTATGAAGCTTCATCTAGTAGATCTCTACCAAGATTGTTAAAAATATATCCCTTGGGTGAAATATGCCCCCGCTCCGGGCCCATGCGTTTTATATAGGCTTATATAGGGAAAACAACTTTAATATATTCTTGTCTGAAACCGGAAGTCCCAGGTCTTTGATATTTGGTATGAAGCTTCATCTAGTAGACCTCTACACATATTGTTCAAATTATATCCCAGGAGCCAAAAAGGCCCCCGCGCAGGGGCCCAGTGGTTTTAGACAGACTGCATGCATGGTGGTTAACCCAATCACGGTTGACAACTTTGCTCCCCTCTATTATTACACGCCGGTGGGTCAGGCCTCAGATTATATGACGGTTCCAAGGTAAAGGCTTATGAAGAATTAGAGAGATCTAATTCAAGGTAATGTTGGTTGGTGCCTGATGCTCTGTCTCTGGTCGGGCCCATCGGAGTCTAACTGTTGGTTTTCTTTTGCTCCAGCATTTCGGTGGTTTCTTGTTGTCGAGTCCTCAACGTTGTTTCATTTTTGTGTTTTTTTAGCTCACCTGAGCACGAAGTGCTCAAGGTGAGCTATTGTGATCGCTTTGTGTCCGCCGTCCGTCCGTCCGTCTACAATTTCTTTAAATGACATCTCCTCCTAGGCAAATGGCCGGATTTCAAAATCATTTCAAAGAAATGTTCCTCTGGTGACCCTTTACCAAAATTGCCATAATGGTTCTGCTCCGCTGAACAAAATGGCTGAAAGAGCTAAAAATAGAAAAAACCTTTAAATGACATCCACTAGGCCAATGTCCCGATTTCAAAATGATTTCACAGAAATGTTCCTTGGGTGACCCTCTACCAAAATTGCTAAAATGGTTCCGCTCTGCTGACCAAAATGGCCGCCAGAGCTAAAAATAGAGAAAAAACAAACAAACATTTTATTCACATCTCCTAGGTCAATGGCCCGATTTCAAAATAATTTCAAAGAGATGGTCCTTGTCTGACCATCTACCAAAAATTGCTAAAACGGTTTCGTTTTGCTGAACAAAATGGCCGCCAGAGATTAAAATAGAAAAACTTTTAAACGACATCTCCTCCTAGGCCTATGTCCCGATTTCAAAATAATTTCACAGAAATGTTCTTTGGGTGACACTCTACCAAAATTGCTAAAATGTTTTTGCTCTGCTGAACAAAATGGCCACCAGATATAAAAATAGAAGAACCTTTAAACGATATCTGCTCCTAAGCCAATGACCCAATTTTAGAATCATTTTACATAAATGTTCCTCGGGTGACCCTCTACCAAAATTGCTAAAACGGTTCTACTCCGCTGAACAATTGGCCACCAGAGCTAAAAATAGAAAAAAAAAACAACTTTAAACGACATCTCCTCCTAGGCCAATGGCCTGATTTCGAAATAATTTCACAGAGACAGACCTTGGCCGACCCTCTACCAAATTTGCTAAAACGGTTCTGCTTTGCTGAACAAAATGGCTGCCATACTTTTGCAGGTGACCCTCATCCAAACTTGCGAAAATGGTTTTATTCCAATGAACAAGATGACCACCAGAGTTAAAAACAGAAAAGACCTTTAGATGACCGCTTTTCCTAGGCCAGTGGCTAGATTTCGAAATAATTTTACTGACATGTTCCTTGGGTGACCTTTTACCAAAGCTGCTAAAATGGTTTCCCTTGTTGAACACAATGGCTGTTGGATATTATCCCCACGCTTTAAAAAAAGCGTTTGGAGATATTGTGAACGCCTCCGTCCGTCCGTCCGTCTGTCCGTCTGTCCGTCACGCTATCTCCTCCTTAACCACTGGTCGGAATGTAACCAAATTTGGTACACAGCTTCCTTGCATGATGAGGGCGTGCAATGTCACATTTATTTTTGGCCCCGACCCCAGGGGCCTTGGGGGGGTCAAAAGGTCAAATATCAATTAAATTCAATTTCAAAGTCAGTTTTATAGATTTTGAAACCAATCTTTGCATTAGTAATGAATAATGATATATGTAACACATATTGAACGGGATTTCGGCTGCGATCCCTGGGTCATGCCCTATGGGTCGGACTTCGGGGGAGGGGGGGGGGGGTCAGGGGGTCAAAATTCAAATTTTACCGAATATAGTCATGTGGAATATCAAATTGAAGGAGGTGATTAGCAGAATACAATACAAGTAACATTTTGGCCCTGGGGTCAGATTGGCGCCCTGGGGGAGGGGTCAAAGGGTCAAAATTTAAGTGTTTTGGAACATAGTCATGTGGCATATCAAATTGAAGGGCATGATTAGTAGAATAGAATACAGGTAATATTTTGACCCTGGGGTCAAATTAGGGCCCAGGGTGAGGGGTTTTTGGTACTTGGCCCATATGTAGAAAGCAGGGGGATTTGCAATGGCGCACCATCGAAAGTACCCTAGTATTATTTTAGGTCTAGCCTGCCCAGGCAAGGTGGTGCAATTTGGACCATCCATCGGTGGCAGGGCTTGAGACGTCTTCTCAGTGTTGGGAAAAATTCCAACAAAATTGGATACAACATCTTCAAAATGACCTAAATATTGTTGACTGGGACTTTAAATCTCCATTTAAACAAAACGGGCATAAGAGGACCAGTCTGATCTGGATCCACACTGTTTGCAATGACTTTAAAGTAACCAGCCAACACAAAGCAGAAGATAATTCTGAAGGGTTAAACAAAAACATCTTAATCTTAATCACTCTTTGAAATGGTACATTTATATAAAAACAACAAGGTTTTATACCTGTCAAAATATCAACAGGCAGTTGAAGATTGACTATTATAGATAGCTCTGTCACCGCTTGCATACTATGGTATGAATCAGTAGGACTCAAAACAAACTGTGAAATGACTAATATTGTTATGACAGAAGGTATACATATTAAATTGTGCAGTGACCCTGGCTCGCATTGTATAATAGAAGTCACTTAGAGGTTAGGACCCAGGTGTTTGACCTAGTTATAAACAGAGCTGCAAACATGGGCTAGATAACTACTAGGCTCTTGACAATAATATAGGTGGCTAAAGGATCTTCGCTGCAGTATACAGAATCAGCACCAACAACTGCTTATTTTGGATGGAGAGATGTAGATAAGATGGGTATAGTTCAATGATGATTTTCCTTATCAATAAAAATATGTTGTGGGAATTTATTAGAACCACCTTGCTCTTAATAAATATATACACACTATACATTTTTCATCGAAAAATAAGGGAGACTTTAGCTAATGTACCACTAAATATCCACCAGTTCTACAGCTCTATGAACTAAAGATTTGACTGATTGATTGTTTTGGGTTTAATGACACGTCAAACCTTGTAGATCATTTTGTGTCCTCTCAGAGAAACGGAGAAACGAGGTATGAGAGATAGTATAGGATATGAAATTGAGGGACAGAGGAGAAGAGGCAAATGAATGGGAGGAAGTGTATATAGAAACAGAAGAAATAACATTCCCCCCTCTACTCATACTTGCAGCAAGGACAGTAGGCCTTGTCCAACTGTGAGCCAATATCAGTTGGACACAACAGTAATGCAAGATACACTTATAGAGATTTAATTACAGCATTAATAAATGAATTCTGAGCCAAGGCAGAGAAAAGAATCAAGCTGGCATATAGTTTTAGCATGCCTAAATAGTGTTGACATGGATGTGAAGCTCAACACAAACAAACAAATTAACCCTTGCCCTGCTGAGCCTGGATATGCCTTATCTTTCAAACAATGTAGATTCTGATCAGATGGTTTCTTGGCTTTTAAAGAAGCCATCTGATCAAGATTTACACTTACATTCAGTTTGTGAATTTATAGGAATAAATTACATCATTTTAACCCAGTTTGTGCCGAAAACTTAGAATGGGATACTGGCAACCCGGGATTGGCAAACACTGAAGGCCCAGATCAGATGCTGCAGAACTTGACGTCTGATCTGGGCCTACATTGTTTGTAAAAGGTTCTGCCATTTTCCATATTAGGGTTGAGGTTGACAAAGCAGTGTAGACCTAGAACAGATGCCACACAATATGGTCTCTGTCTGATCAAAGTCTACTTTGTTACTTACAGTACATGTAATCTTGAGTCAGATGCTGCAGAATGTGGCGTCCAATCGGAATTTACACATTTTGCTTACAGTACAGAAATGTACAAGTAATAAACGAAATGTAAACAGTCTATACCGCAATTCAGGATCATTTTTCCTAGCCTACATTACGACAAAATTGACCCACCAGTGCTGCCAGTGCTGTGAAATATGCTATTGTTTCCCAAAATAAAACTGACTTCATAACGAACTTAAGTGTTTATGCTCGAAAATCTAATGTCATTATTTCCAAAAACAAAACTTAACCTCATTTATATTCAAATACAAAAACTCCAGTGCAAACTAACACAATTTCATGTTATCAGAAAATTAGAGTTAGAAACTTCTATGGTTAAATGGTTAAACAACTTGCCTAAAAACCAAGTTTCATGGGTTCATTCCCATGCTTCTCCACACTCGAGGCGTTTTTGATGCCGAGAATCCACATCCTTTGAACACAGTGAATGAATTTAAGAAAAAAAAATCTCCACCTAAGTTCTTAAATGGTTCTACTACATTGAACAAATAGCACATAGACAAAAATAAAAACATCATCAAAAGATAATACAACTTGACTCAGGTGAGCGAATTAGGTCCATTATGAACCTCTTATTTATTATTTGTGTTCACGGAGATGTTGCACTGATGAATTAGGAAGCCTTCATGCGGACTGAACAAATGCTTTGTCTAAATCGCGACCGAAGTAAGGGCCACGTTAACTAGTTTTAACCCCACCCCCTAAGTGAAATTCGTTTCCGCTGACCGTTCCAACTTCTTTTCTTACATAGGAAAAACCTTTAAAAATATTCTTGTCTGAAACCAGAAGGCAAGGCCAGGTCTTTGATATTTTGTTTGTAGCTTTAAGTAGTGGACCTTTACTAAGATTGTTCAAATTATAGCCCCGGGGCCAAAACAGCCCTGCGTCGGTGCTCACTGGTTTTACATAGGCCTATATAAAAAAATAGAATCTTCGTGTCTTAAACCAGAAGGCCCAGGTGTTTGAAATTTAGTATGAAGCTTCGTCAAATTGACCTCTACAAAGATTGTTCAAATTATAACCCTGGGGCGAAAAATAACTGCGCCCCAGGGCCCACTTTTTACATATGCTTATATAGGTAAAATATTCAAAAATCTTCTTGTTTGAAGCAAGAATGCCCCGGCCTTTGATATTTGGTATTGCTCTTCTCGTAGTGGACCTCTATCAAGATTGTTCAAATTATAGCCCTGATGCCAAGAATGGGGATGCCCCGGGCCTTACATAGGTCTAAATAGGGAATAGCGTTAAATATTCTTGTCTGAAACCAAGAAGCCTAGATATTTGATATTTGGTATGAAGCTTCATCTAGTAGACTTCTTATAATATTGTTCATATTATAGCCTAGGGGCCAAAAATGGCCCCGCCACGGGGGTCCACATATTTATCATAGGTTTATGTATGTATATGGAAAACCTATAAGACTCTTTTTATCTGAACTCAGAAGGCCCAGGCCTTTGGTATTTGATATACAGCTTCATTTAGTGGATCTCTACTGAGATTGTTCAAATTATAGACCTGGGGCATAAAATTGCCCCGCCCCAGGACCCACATTTATATATCTTAGCTCAGGTGAGCGTTAAAGGACCATCATGGACCTCTTGTTCCTTAAATATATAAGCCTTATTATTGTTTTCTGGGTGATTTGAGTTTTCATATTTTGTTGTTTTTCTTGAGTAGGCCATCCTTTCGCTTTTGTTGTGTTGCTGTATATAGGATCGTCCTCTTGAAGATAGTTTTCAATATTAGCCACGTTTCCCCGACATTTGTAATTGACAAGTCGTTTCTTTCAGACGGTTCAGCTTTTGTGTAAAGAAAATGATATAATATTTTACATTTATACTAGAACTATGGCTGCAGTTGAATTTTTATAACTTATTATAATGTACTTTTATTTATCTTTTCAGTGTGTTTTGATGGCAGCCGTTGTGGTGAGTACAAGATAAAACATTAAAAATAGCATAAATTAAGTTTACAGTTGTTGAACTGAGCGACTAAAATACTATAATATTCATCAACAATAAATATATTCCCTAAATGACCTCAGTGAGACTATGACGTCTGCCCTTATGCAAATTTTTTAATGCAACATTTGACGAACCTCTTTATCCAAAGAGAAATTGAAAAAAGCGTAAAAAAACTCATTTTATGTTAATACATATAGAAGAAGCAACATGTCAGTGACAAGGTCATCATAAAAAGGTTCTTTTTCTTCGATAATAAACGCTGCCGTTCATCCGATAAAGCCATGGTTACTTGAAAGTCAAAGCTCATAGTACCGATGAATATCGGATTGCTTATATGATAGACTATATTGTCCTACGTGTGCGTGCTCCGTCGACGTCAGCAGTTTAGAAGGTTGCAATCGAATGTCAAAGCATTAAAGGAAGAGAATTAAACAGATATTATAGCTTCCATGGATAAACATCGTTAGCAGTACTGAAGTTTCGAAAAAAAATTCACCCTACTAATCTAAGTACCTTTGCAGGATCGTTTGTCACATTATCAAAATAGAAGTAGAGGCAATAATCAGGAATCGATGCAATCAACCTATAGCTCCCTTCAGAGACATCCAAGGGAAAGAAACACAAACATGCATCAACAGACCTAATGGAAACACCAACAGCGGAAAGCCATAAGGACAGTTACTTTCCCACAAAATGGCCAATATGCTATCCAAAATAAAAAAAAAAAAACACAAGCGACACAAACACCTAATGACGAACCATAACAAAAATAAATCTCGACAGAGGAAGCGCCTTGGAACGGTCAGCGAAAACGAATTCCACCGTGGTGGGGGACTTAAATCGATTTTACGCGGCCACAATCCTCGCCCTTATTTCCATCGCGATTTAGACAAATAATTTGTTAAGCCCGCATGGCGGCCTCCTAACTCATCAGTGCAACATGTCCGTGAACACAAATAATCAAATAACCACAGAGATGAAACAACAGTGAGGACTCGACAGCAAGAAACCACTGATTAAGATTGGTTAAGAAAATACAGCGGACCCGCGTTATAACGACATTCGTTAGAAGGGCAAAACTCGTTATAACGACAATTTATGGAATGAATCCTTGGTTCAGGGTGTATCCTCTATCCCGAGCGACTTGGGCTTTCCTCGGGTTGGAAAGCCCAAATCGAATCCATAGTCATGAATAATTCTTGTAATTTAATACTCCAAGAAACAAATGTTATAGAAATTTGTTAGAATCGCATACTCGAGGCGATTCTAACAATTGTCTATAACATTTGTAATTTGGAGTCATTTTGTGGAAAAGACCTTTTATAATCTGACATAATCCTAACTGGGATTAAAAATAACGGCTAATGTATTTAACAGCACAATAATAGGGAGCAAATACTGTCGTTATAACGCGGGTCCTCAGTATTGCTTTATCAGAGAAGTGACGACAATGATCAGGAATCGATCCTTACACACCATATCCAAGACACCAAAGGGAAAGTAACACTGTCATGAAATAATCGTTATTCAAACATCTCAGACAGACAGGCGAAATAATAGCCAAATAGCTATCCAGAATAAAAAACAGATATTAAACATTTAAGCATCAAACTTGGTAAACCATGCGTTTTTGCGTTTTGAATATTTAGTTCACCAACGCCGATTGGTCCGGGGGATCTAATAGGATAGACAGGGGCTAATCGTTTGCGTCACCGTCTGCCTCATCATTATCAACGCAATCCCCTCTGAAACCACTGGGCAAATTTAGACTATATTACATGTAGAACATACTTAGGTGGTGGTTTCATTATGACCATATATAAATTCTAACGGTGCGATGAGGTCCTGATCGCTCCCCTGAGCCCTGTGTATATTTTTCCATTTTTCCTCATCTAAGTGACAGTTATTATGGCACAGAATATGGTGCAATAACCAAAATTGGCAGAGTGACTGTTATTGGCCATAATATTCTTCCTTTCGTGTTTTATATATCTGTGAAAAGTTCAAGATGTTCCATTTGGCAAAGTAGAAAAAGGGCAAAAAAAAAAAAAAATAATTAAAATAAAATAAAAAATACATTTTTTTTTAATTCATTCAGTGCTGATCAAGGATCAGAGAAGTGGTCCTTTGCTATAATATGCATCTTTTTCTGGTCCATATATCAGTGAAGGTCCATCCATATATTCCATTAGGTAAAGAAAATGTTAACGTATTTTGCTAATTAACAATCACAAACAGGCTTCTTAAACGGGGGTTATTTTTCTGTCAAGTTTCATCTAAATATTCAATAAATTGCTAATGGCCATAACTCTGACAAAATGATAAAACTTGAAGAAAATCCATGGAAAAATATTCAAGCTTGTTACGAGATGGAATAGAAAACCTAACTGTGCTTATGCATGTCTTAATTATTTTTAGTAGGTAAATGGCAAAGCAGCGACACTAAAGTATTTTAGGTGAAAATGGAGGCAAAATATGCAGCTCCACGCACCAATCGTGGATATATCATGCGATGTATGCATGAGTGGTTTGTTGGGAAATTATTCGCCATACATTTGGCCGCTATAAGTCTGGTTTTCATTTAGTTTGCCTAAAAGGTCGCCAAGCGCCAAATGGGGCCATATATATTTTTCATGTCGGTCGCATTGTTGTGGATGTTCGTACTGACGTGAGTTGAGGGAAGTTTCATAAATTTTTTTCTCCAAAGGGGGTGCAATTGTAACGGATATCATTTTTCTGCTGAAATGTGCTGCAAAGCTATGATTGTAGCTATTATCTTTACTTCTCACAATTTTAGCGTGCTAGCACGGGTATGCATGATTTTCCTGTAGTGTTTATAGATATAAATACCCTGAAAAATATCGTAATATTAGCAGCAGATCAGAGGTAAACGAATACCCACAACATTATGCCGAGCCAAACGCCGAAGCTTTGACGGTATGTTAAATTTATGTTTAGTATTATTTTTTTATATGAACAAGCTTGTCGGTTTTGGAGGGGTTTTCTTCCTAGTATACCCAACTTTCTGAAGCCTATTCTGGATTCACATTAGCAGCTTCTGTGCTGTTGTGATTATGCTACTCGCTTTATAAACTAGGGATCACAGGATCGATCCAGGGCTTCTCCAGAATTCGAAAGAGTCTTTAAATCGAGGTGACCCTAGATGTTGTTGAGACGTAACTCTCGGACACTCGCTCATTGTGCATTTATTTAGGCTTTTATAGAACCTATTTATTAAATATATTTATAAATGTCGTGTCATTGTTTGACCCATAGCTTTTGACTACCGGTTGTGCCTTATCTAAACTTGCATTGATTGTCACACTTTGAAGTTATCCTGCATTGGTGAAGTGCGAATCCTATGTATTCAATTAAATTGATACTGACAAATTCATAGTTTCTTCTGAGCAGGAAGGCACGGCAAACCCCACGTTTTCTTGGTAATGAAAATTTTAAGTAAAGCCCACTTAATTGGGTTAACCGGCATCCTACTTAGTTAAACTTGAGTTACTAATTGATCTTACCCACACATGATTCTGACATGGTGCCGTTAACAATTTACTGACTGTATTGTAAAGATATATGATGTGGCTTGAAGATAGGTATGGCGTAATAGAAACATTGATGGTAACTTGTTATGATCTGAGGTTTGTGATGTGATGGAACTGAGATTGTAACCTTTTACTGTAAACGTCGTCACTTATGACGTCATATTAGACTACAGTACGTAACGCCATACTTTACTGAGAGTAGATGACATTTGAAATCGCGTGTGCATTAATAACTTACGTTTTAGTTAGATTAACGCGTATAACACATATCTTAACGTTTAATTAAGCAAATTCAATCTTCACTGATTATAACTGATCAGTTTACAGATTTTTATAGTAACGTGAAATTTACCTTATCAATAATGGAACTTTTAATGCCAATGGGAAACGAGGTATTTATGAGGGGAAAGATACGCAAGATTTTGTTAAGCACCAGCAAGATAGTGAGAGGGCAGTAAGGCAAGAACAAAGGGATGTAGAACGGTTAAGGTCAGAAAAAAGAAAAGGAAAGGGTAGAAAAAGGAAAGGAAAGGGATGGAAAGGAAAATGAAAGGAAAGGGCACAAGAATTACCTATGTTGAAGTTTAATAAGGAGCTTGAAATGGCACGCATTGAAAGCGAAAGGGAGGCAAAAGGGATTAGTGAAGCCCATTTAGAACAAATAAAACATGGGTTTGCGATGCAGCACTGAGAATTAAGGAATCAGTTAGAAATGCAGAGAGCAAAGCTCGAGCTAGAATTTGAAAAGGCAAAAGGCTGAAAAGGTGGCGCATGCCCGGGATATTTAGTTGCCTTATTTTGAAGTGGGTAAATATAAGATGGATAGTTACTTATCTAGGTTTGAGAAATATGCTACGCTAACAAATGGGATAAGAGTGTTTAGGCCGCGTATTTAAGTGCATTACTAAAAGGGTGCGCACTTGATGTATGTGACAGGTCAAATGATGATGCGGCGGACTATGATAAGTTAAATGATGCACTATAAAAGAATTTTGATATGACAGAGCGCGGATTTAAGAAGAAGTTTCGTCATAGTAGGCCCGAGAAATAAGAAACGTTCATACAGTTCAGTAGTAGATTGAGACGTGATTTAGAGAAATGACTTAATATGGCAAAGATAGAAAAAATCTTTTCCGCCTGTCTGTGATTTCAATTCCTGGAGTCATGTAGTAGAGAACTGTATGTACTTCTGAAGCAAAACAGTTTGGTAATTTATATAAAATGGCTAGCGAGGCATACTTGTTTGCAGAAGCGCGCGGAGGCGTTTTTAGTTGCATTAATAAGGGGAAACGCGATAACAGAGGCGCAGCGCAGGGTAAACAGGACAAAGTTGACATAAACAAACCGAGTGGTAAACCGGATATAAAGTGTAGCATATGCGGTAAGGAGCATTTAACAATTAAGTATTTTAAGAACCCCGACAGAAAACAATTATATAGTGCAGAGGTAGGAGCAACTGGAGGTGGAGACAGCGGTGTTAAGGAAAGTTGTAACCGGCGCGTAAAGTCTCAAGGTACTCAGGTTAAGAATTAGGATGCACAGGGTATAGGCCGTGGTTATACACGTGGTCGTGGTAATTTTAGAGGGTCTTTTCGCGGACGCGGTAAGAATGGCACACCACGTTGCGCCGGACACCACGTTATTTTTTGTCAAACGGAAGTAACTCGGAAAGGTGATGAGATTGGAAGTAGGTTTGAAAATAAGGTGGTGGTCCTTTGATTTCGGATGCTGAGGAGTGTAATAAGGAAACTAGTGAAGGTGTTTGTTACTTCTTAAAGGCAAGGTTACCGGCGGCACAAGGGTCGGTTAATAATAAGAAGGTGGTTGTTTAAGAGATACTGGGTGTGCAGGTTGTGTCGTAGGGAGAAGCTGGGTTTCAGATGATCCGTTAAAAGGGAAAGTGTCAGATGTTCGCTTATTTGATGAATCCACACAAAAGTATCTTTTGGCAATGATTGACATTGATTGTCCTTTTTCACTAGGAATACTGAAGCGTTGTGCATGGATGATACGTTGTACGATTTGGTTATCAGTAATATTGATTGATCAAAACTTCATGATACGAGGGGTGATCAATTAATTCGAGAACTTTTGCTACAACTTAATAATGAAAAACGATATTCACGAATACTGTTTATTATTTCTCGACATAGGATCCCTTGACCTTGCACACTTTTGACATCTGTTCATCCACTTGCCGAACGCGTGACGTAATCCGTCACGTGACACCCCCTAAGCGCCACCGTTATAGCAGCCCCTAGTTCATCTCGCGTCTCATATTGTACTCCACGCAGCTGATCCTTCACACTTGGAAACAGGAAAAAGTCACAGATAGCCAAGTCTGGGCTATACGGTGGATGCGGTAGAGTTTGGATACCCAGTTCCTTGAGGGTGGACGTCACAAGTTGACTCACCTGCACTGGAGCGTTGTCTTGGTGCAAGTTCAGGACGTTTATCTCGAATAGCTCTCTGCAACTGGAATTTAATTAGATGTGCGTAGTATTCATTATTGACTAGTTTTAGCTGGCACCATGTAATTCCCCACAATTCCTTTTTTGTCAAAGAATATGATGGACAAAACTTTACCTACTGACTTGAAAAGTCGGGTTTTTACATGCGATGGTGACGATGCATGCTTCCACACGGAACTCTGTTGCTTGCTTTCCGGCTCAAAGAAGTGGAACCATGTTTCAGCACAGTCCCTCGCCTGTCTTCCATTACGTATTGTTCAATGGCAGCACAGTTTTCCTCTGTAGTATACTTCACAATGCGGCCAGATCGGGCGTCATTTTTGGTCGATGTTCTTTCGTCACTGAAGCGATGCCACCATTTATGCATACAAGATTTCGAAAATGCTGCTTCTCCGTATACTTGTTGGAGGTTCTCTGTGATTTCGCTCATAGTATTTCCTAATTTTACCTAGAATTTAATGATAGTCATCTGTGCTGCAACAACGTCGTCAGCCATTTCTGAACGGTGACGTAAAAACGTAAAGTATGGCGTCGAAAATATGACGTCATTGAAAAACAAGTGACGTCTCGAACGTAATACTTTAATGACGTTGTCCGTAACGTGCTATTTGATCGATCATATAAATTTTATTGCGATTGGTTGTATATTAAAAAAGTTATAGCAAAACTTCTCGAATTTATTGATCACCCCACGTAAGTCTCATTTCTCAGCAGCGGCTGTAACAAGGTCTCAGACTGGGCAGGAAGAGAAGCCTTACAGAAAACTTAAGGTTCCCGATCAGACCATTAACGATGACAAGGCGGCTTTTAAGCAAGCTCAGATTGATGATCCAACTTTGGAAAACATCAGGAAAAGAGTTGCGTCTTGAAACAAGACTATGATCGAGGTTTAAACCGAGGTTAAACTTGGCTTATTGAGAAAAACAGTTTGACATATAGGGAGTTCTCCAAGGGCAACACAGTCTCTTTTCAACTTGCAGTCCCTCAAAGTTTCCGAGGGAAGTTTTTAAACTGACTCATAAAACGCTTACGGCTGGACATATGAGGTTTAGAAAGACGTTTGATAGAGTTGGAACTGAGTTTTACTGGCCGATGTCGCTGGATTCTGTCAATCTTGTGATAATTTTCAGAGAACGATTCAAAAAGGTCGGGTCACTAAAGTACCTCTAGGTATATGTACTAGAACGGGTTATCCTTTGGAAGCAAGTAATACACCACAGAACTGGAAAATATATAGTGTACATGTTTTCTGGGCCAGACTAGCTAGTTTCGGCCATTTAGGCATCATCAGTGACCCTCAAATATTTTCAAAATTCCACAATGGAATCAATGAGTCTAAATGACAAGAAAATATAAACTACACTATGATGTAGGGCAGGGAGACTTTTTACGGCCGCCACACATTCCCAGACAACAGCTGTAGTGACGTTAAATATGTTCTAGAAAGGGTTATCCGTTGGAAGCAAGGAATGCACCACAGAACTGCAAAAATATGGAGTTTACATGTTTTCTGTCATTTTCTGCCATTGGTAGATACGCGCCATTTAAGAGGATGGCAGTAGATATAGTTGGTCCAACTGATAGGAAATCTCGGTACATTTTAACAATGATAGACTATGCGACTAGGTATACAGAAGCAATAGATTTGCCGGGCAGTGAGACGGAACGTGTCGCGGAAGCGCTTATTTAACTGTTTAGCAATTGCTTTTCACTGTTCCATCAATTGACATCCTTTAGATACCTGTTGAAGGTCATTATTAAACCGATGTTCGTTCCTCGTTGTATAACAACTGCTTGTTTGACATCACTGAACTTTAAGTAAAACATGTACACTCCATATTTTTCACTTCTGTGGTGTATTCCTTGAAACTAGCTAGTCTGGCCCAGAAAACATGTACACTCCATATTTTTCACTTCTGTGGTGTATTCCTTGCTTCCAAAGGATAGCCCTTTTATAGAATATAATTAGATGTTTTGTGGGCTTTTGTTGTACATTCCTTCTATTCGAAGGAATTATCTTCAGTAATTTTATATGCTGTTTTACATAATGACCGGTATGAAGATCGCTTTAGTTTTGACGGTATCATAACCTTCTAAACCCCACATGAGTATCACAAATACATTTAAAATATCAATATCACCCCTTAGGCTACACTCTGCTTCTTCTGTACGGATTCCCCATTCTATTAAGACCTTTAATACTATGTTGCTATCGGTATTGGTTAGACCCTTAATTTTGTCTTCTGTAACTTCAGTTAATCTCAATGGAGCAGGCAATACCAATGTTTTTGGGAGTAGTCTTCGTATAAGACTATCTCCTCTCAAATCGCACATCCTTCGAAAATATACTAATCCGTGGAAAAGAAGTGGAATGTACCCTAGTATTTCTAAGTGCAATGCCAAGAGGTGCAGATGTTGTTCGCATTTAAGCACTGCGTCTACCGTTACTTCATCTGTAAATGGTCGACGCTTCTCTGTAGTTAACATGTCTGATTTGACATGACAGTCTACAGATTTAATTTATCTAATTACATGACGTGCTGCAAACTGTAATATGCAGTACCTCGGTCAAACTAACCGCATGCTTAAAACTAGATTGAACGAGCATTATCGTAGAATGAGTAAGCCTAAGAAAACTGACACTTTCTTGTACCGTCACTTTCGACGTACAGGTGATTCTGTAAATAACATTGTTATTCAACCAGTGGACAAACTTTATTACGATGCAAATTCTACATCTGGATTCAAAATAATCAAAAGACATGAAGCTGAACTGAAATGGATTAAATTTTTACAGACCCCTTTTCCACTGGGATTTAATGACAACATTTATCATGAGGGTAATATTTCCAGAATGCCGGACTTTGCTATTTTCTCGCTCCTGGAATGTCGAAAACGCAGAACTAGATCTCACGGCACCAGGAAAAATGGTAACTTTAAACGTAAATCACGTGCGTTTAAACGAAACAATACTAGACTGAAGTGACTGTCAATTATATTATTAAATCATGGACGCCACTCTATGCTTTCATTTTTAAGTTCATTACCCGTTTCTGTTTTACGTCTTCTGGACACCGAGGCGAATAAATTCTACGATAGTTCTCATCAGTTATATGATGCGGCTCTCTTAACTAGAGGCTATACTCAGCATACTCTCCGTCCTTACATTGATTCTGAAATTAATCATAAACGCCATTTCTTCAAAATATCCTTCATTAATAAGGGTATGGATTTTATAGATTTGCCCAGTATCTTCCGTGAGAGGTCAGTGCTTTCTTCCATTCCTGCTTATTTTCAAAATACTGAAACACCTATAATTTGCTATAAATATAACATACCTGTTAGATCTATCATTTTTAATTTCAATTGACTTGTTTCAGATCTTGATATTGATACTAATACTCCTGATTCATGTGATTGTAAAAACTCAAAGTATTGCTATCCTGCTGCTGGTCATGTAATTACTGGCAATTTGAAAATTATTCCTGATTCTAGGATAAGGAATATAATTTCTAAAGGACCGAAATATCGGTTTCCTTCTAAAATTGATTTCCGTAAATGTAGAGATGAAATCGCTGCTTCCTTGAATGAATTCGGTAATCGATGGTGTAAGCGAGAGTATGTTGAGCATAAAGCCCTTAAGGACTGGAGACTTGGCATTTTAAAACTAGTGAGTAAACGCATTCCTTTCTATTCTCAAAATACTAACTTATTATCTCCTAAGCCCAAGACGTCTTTACGTCATCTTAAACTAGGTATTCAAGAATTTCATAAGAAGTTTGTTTTGGCCTTTAATTGAATGGGCTTTTCACAGAGAAGATTCTCTCTATCTTGCATGTAATGTCAGAAATGCATTTTTCACTTCTAAAGAGCATAAGAATTATACACTTTGGTCATGTCAGAAAGTGTGTGATGCCCTCACTTTTCTACTTGACAATATTTATATTAGATTCGGTACTAAGTTATTTAGACAAATTGTGGGTATTCCGATGGGTACGAATTGCGCACCTCTTGTGGCTGATCTGTTCTTGTATTGTTATGAAAGAGACTTCATGTTGTCGCTTTCCATTGATAACCAATCTGAAATTGTTGAACCTTTTAGCTCCACTTCTAGATATTTAGATGATTTATTAAATATTGATTATACCTATTTCGATGGATTGATCAGTCAGATTTACCCCCCAGAACTTCAGTTAAATAAAGCAAATTCTTCTGATACCGAGGCCCCGTTTTTGGATTTACATCTATCTATTGTAGATGGATTTGTTTCGTGCAAAATTTATGATAAACGCGATGACTTTGATTTTGAGATTGTAAATTTTCCTTTTTTAGATGGTGATGTTCCTCGCGCGCCATCCTATGGCGTTTATATTTCGCAATTAATTCGATTTGCTAGAGTGTGTAGTCATGTAACTGACTTCAACACTCGTAATAAATTATTAACGGCTAAACTCCTTAATCAGGGTTATCGGTACCATAAACTACGCAAAGCCTTTTCAAAATTTTATAGACGCCATTCTGATTTAATTTCAAAATTCAATATTGGTGTTGTGCCGTGTGGCGGCCGTAAAACGTCTCCCCGTACATCAACCATAGTGCAGTTTATATTTTACTTTTGGTCCTTTGAGATCGGCGTGAATATTGTGAGAAATCAGAAATAAATTATTGGTTTAGACTCATATTCTAGACAGGTTTTTAATTATTCGGACCCAATTTTGATTTATATCAGTCTTTGAATCGACTGCCTATTCGAAATTCGCAAAATTGCAGTATGTTTCCTCTGGCTTTCTTTGCCGGATCATTACAGGGTCACTAATGAGGCTTTATTAGCTGAAACTACGTAGTATGACCCATCTTCTTTCTTATGAATGTTTTCATTGCTCTTTAAGGATCTCATTTTAGATTTTTATTAAATCTCTTCTGCAACAAGGTCTATCGGAACCCGAATTTTATGGTGACTTAGTATAAAAATTCAGAAAAATATATAACCGCAACGACTTCAGCACCCAATTTCGTAAAATCATTCTTCGACTTAAAAAGATTGGGTACAACATGGATGTTATACGACAGACTGCATGCATGGTAGTTAACCCAATCACGGTAGTTAACCCAATGACCCATTTTCTTTCTTATGAATGTTTTCATTGCTCTTAAAGGAACTCATTTTTGATTTTTATTTGCTTCCCTCTTTAATTGCACGCCGGTGGGTCAGGCCTCAGATTCTATGACGGCTCCAACGTAAAGGCTTATTGAGAATTAGAGAGATCTTATTCAAGGTAATGTTGGTTGGTGCCTGATGCTCTGTCTCTGGTCGGGCCCATCGGAGTCTAACTGTTGGTTTTCTTTTGCTCCAGCATTTCAGTGGTTTCTTGCTGTCGAGTCCTCACCGTTGTCTCACCTCTGTGGTTCTTTGATTTTTGTGTTCACGGAGATGTTGCACTGATGAGTTAGGAGGCCTTCATGCGGACTGAACAAATATTTGTCTAAATCGCGACGGAAGTAAAGGCGAGGATTGTGGCCACGTAAAATCGATTTAAGCCCCCCAGTGGAAATCATTCCACTGACCGTTCCAAGGCGGTTCTTCTGTGGCGGTTTATTTATGGTGTTGTTTGTTACTTACTGTGTGTATCACTTGTGTCTTTTTATTTTCGATGGCCATATGGCCATTTTGTGGGAAAGTAACTATCCTTATGGCCTTCCTTTGTTTAGATTTCCATTATGGTCTGGTCGCTTAATGTTTGTGTTTCTTTCCCTTTGGTGTCTTTGATGGGTGGAGTAAGTTAATTGTATCGATTCCTGATCTTTGTTTTACTTCTACTTTGCATATCAGGGCTGTTTTGTTTGTGTCGTGTGGCGGCTGTAAAAGGTCTCCCCGTACATACATTTAATGTTCTTATTTTTCCAATCCTCAGGGATTGCTTATGCAATTGCTGTTCACTGTTTCATCCATTGACATCCTTTAGATACCTGTTGAAGGTCATTATTAAACCGATGCTCGTTCCTCGTTGTATAACAACTACTTGTTTGGCATCCCTGAACTTCAAGTAGACTTAGATGTTTTGTGGGCTTTTGTTGTACCTTCCTTCTATTCGAAGGAATTATCTTCAGTAATTTAATGCTGTTTTACATAATGACCGGTATGAAGATCGCTTTAGTTTTGACGGTATCATAACCTTCTAAACCCCACATGAGTATCACAAATGCATTTAAAATATCAATATCACCCCTTAGGCTACACTCTGCTTCTTCTGTACGGATTCCCCATTCTATTAAGAACTTTGATACTATGTTGCCTTCGGTATTGGTTAGACCCTTAAATTTGTCTTCTGTAACTTCAGTTAATCTCAATGGAGCAGGCAATACCAATGTTTTTGGGAGTAGTCTTCGAATAAGACTATCTCCTCTCAAATCGCCCATCCTTCGAAAATATACTAATCCGTGGAAAAGAAGTGGAATGTACCCTAGTATTTCTAAGTGCAATGCCAAGAGGTGCAGATGTTGTTCGCATTTAAGCACTGCGTCTACCGTTACTTCATCTGTAAATGGTAGACGCTTCTCTGTAGTTAACATGTCTGATTTGACATGACAGTCTACAGATTTAATTTATCTAATTACATGACGTGCTGCAAACTGTAATATGCAGTACGTCGGTCAAACTAACCGCATGCTTGAAACTAGATTGAACGAGCATTATCGTAGAATGAGTAAGCCTAAGAAAACTGACGCTTTCTTGTACCGTCACTTTCGACGTACAGGTCATTCAGTAAATAACATTGTTATTCAACCAGTGGAAAAACTTTATTGCGATGCAAATTCTACATCTAGATTCAAAATAATCAAAAGACATGAAGCTGAACTGAAATGGATTAAATTTTTACAGACCCCTTTTCCACTGGGATTTAATGACAACATTTATCATGAGGGTAATATTTCCAGAATGCCGGACTTTGATATTTTCTCGCTCTTGGAATGTCGAAAACGCAGAACTATATCTCACGGCACCAGGAAAAATGGTAACTTTAAACGTAAATCACGTGCGTTTAAACGAAACAATACTAGACTGTAGTGACTGTCAATTATATTATTAAATCATGGACGCCACTCTATGCTTTCATTTTTAAATTCATTACCCGTTTCTGTTTTACTTGTTCTGGACACTTAGGCGAATAAATTCTACGATAGTTCTCATCAGTTATATGATGCGGCTCTCTTAACTAGAGGCTATACTCAGCATACTCTCCGTCCTTACATTGATTCTGAAATTAATCATAAACGCCATTTCTTCAAAATATCCTTCATTAATAAGGGTATGGATTTTATAGATTTGCCCAGTATCTTCCGTGAGAGATCGGTGCTTTCTTCCATTCCTGCTTATTTTCAAAATACTGAAACACCTATAATTTGCTATAAATATAATATACCTGTTAGATCTATCATTTTTAATTTCAATTGACTTGTTTCAGATCTTGATATTGATACTAATACTCCTGATTCATGTGATTGTAAAAACTCAAAGTATTGCTATCCTGCTGCTGGTCATGTAATTTCTGGCAATTTGAAAATTATTCCTGATTCTAGGATAAGGAATATAATTTCTAAAGGACCGAAATATCGGTTTCCTTCTAAAATTGATTTCCGTAAATGTAGAGATGAAATCGCTGCTTCCTTGAATGAATTCGGTAATCGATGGTGTAAGCGAGAGTATGTTGAGCATAAAGCCCTTAAGGACTGGAAACTTGGCATTTTAAAACTAGTGAGTAAACGCATTTCTTTCTATTCTCAAAATACTAACTTATTATCTCCTAAGCCCAAGACGTCTTTACGTCATCTTAAACTAGGTATTCAAGAATTTCATAAGAAGTTTGTTTTGGCCCCTGCAGGCAAGGCCGCTAACAACGTCGTCGTTGTGTGACGGCTCCACTATGTTAACACGCTTAAGCAGGAGCATGGTGGTACTAAGGCCTATGAACTTCAGCCTTTAGCTGAAGAGAGAGCTATAGTAGATAAACATGTTTGTCTTTCAGCCACAAAGTTTGCTGTGTGTGTAAACGAAGGCCAAGAAAAGCTTCCTACGCTATACTGGTTACCAAAACGTCATAAAAGACCTTACAAAGCACGGTTTATTGCAAGTTCTAGCTCTTGCACCACACTGAACTTTCTAAATTATTAACTTCCTGTCTTACTGCTATTAAAACGCATGTAATTAAATATTGTGATAAAGTCTTGAAAGATCAGGAAGAAAACTGTTTTGGTCTATAAAAAATTGGAATATGGTTTTAAATAAATTGAAATCCAGACATTTTCGTGCTTCAAATCTGTCTACTTACGATTGTTCCACTCTTTACACTACACTACCTCATAATGTTATAAAAGAAAAGCTTAATGATTTAATTGAATGGGCTTTTCACAGAGAAGATTCTCTCTATCTTGCATGTAATGTCAGAAATGCATTTTTCACTGCTAAAGAGCATAAGAATTATACACTTTGGTCATGTCAGAAAGTGTGTGATGCCCTCACCTTTCTACTTGACAATATTTATATTAGATTCGGTACTAAGTTATTTAGACAAATTGTGGGTATTCCGATGGGTACGAATTGCGCACCTCTTGTGGCTGATCTGTTCTTGTATTGTTATGAAAGAGACTTCATGTTGTCGCTTTCCATTGATAACCAATCTGAAATTGTTGAACCTTTTAGCTCCACTTCTAGATATTTAGATGATTTATTAAATATTGATAATACCTATTTCGATGGTTTGATCAGTCAGATTTACCTCCCAGAACTTCAGTTAAATAAAGCAAATTCTTCTGATACCGAGGCCCCGTTTTTGGATTTACAGCTATCTATTGTAGATGGATTTGTTTCGTGCAAAATTTATGATAAACGCGATGACTTTGATTTTGAGATTGTAAATTTTCCTTTTTTGGATGGTGCTGTTCCTCGCACGCCATCCTATGGCGTTTATATTTCGCAATTAATTCGATTTGCTGGAGTGTGTAGTCATGTAACTGACTTCAACACTCGTAATAAATTATTAACGGCTAAACTCCTTAATCAGGGTTATCGGTACCATAAACTACGCAAAGCCTTTTCAAAATTTTATAGTCGCCATTCTGATTTAATTTCAAAATTCAATATTGGACTTAAATCTCTTCTGCAACAAGGTCTATCGGAACCGAAATTTTATGGTGACTTAGTATATAAATTCAGAAAATATATAACCGCAACGACTTCAGCACCCAATTTCGTAAAATCATTCTTCGATTTAAAAAGATTGGGTACAACATGGATGTTATACGACAGACTGCATGCATGGTAGTTAACCCAATCACGGTTGGCAACTTTGCTTCCCTCTTTAATTGCACGCCGGTGGGTCAGGCCTTAGATTCTATGACGGCTCCAACCTAAAGGCTTATTGAGAATTAGAGAGATCTAATTCAAGGTAATGTTGGTTGTTGCCTGATGCTCTGTCTCTGGTCGGGCCCATCGGAGTCTACCTTTTTTTTTTTGCTCGAGCATTTCAGTGGTTTCTTGCTGTCGAGTCCTCACCGTTGTCTCACCTCTGTGGTTCTTTGATTTTTGTGTTCACGGAGATGTTGCACTGATGAGTTAGGAGGCCTTTATGCGGACTGAACAAATTATTTGTCTAAATCGCGACGGAAGTAAGGCCGAGGATTGTGGCCACGTAAAATCGATTTAAGCCCCCCAGTGGAAATCATTCCACTGACCGTTCCAAGGCGGCTCTTCTGTGGCGGTTTATTTATGGTGTTGTTTGTTACTTACTGTGTGTATCACTTGTGTTTTTTTATTTTGAATGGCCATATGGCCATTTTGTGGGAAAGTAACTGTCCTTATTGCCTTCCTTTGTTTAGATTTCCATTATGGTCTGGTCGCTTAATGTTTGTGTTTCTTTCCCTTTGGTGCCTTTGATGGGTGGAATAAGTTAATTGTATCGATTCCTGGTCTTTGTTTTACTTCTACTTGACATCCCTGACGAAATGGTGAATGGTTGTGGATCTCATTTCGCTGCTGTGGTAATGAAAGAAGTCAGCAGACTGCTTTCTCTTCAACAGTAAACTTGTAGTCCAAGGCACCCGATTGTAGCGGCTTGATTGAGCGGTTCCATGCTACGTTAAAGCAGATGATACCTCGCATATGTGCTGAATGTCAAAATGATTAGGAAAAATATCTGCTAGCTTTGTTATTTGAGGTTAGGGAAGTCCCACAATATTAATTAGGATTCCCCCTTTTGAGTTGTTATACGGACGTAACGCCACATGTCCAATGGCAATATTAAGAGAATTATGGGCTGATGAGGTACGCAATGGGCAAGTTCTTTCAACGTATCAGTACGTTATTGAACTCAGGGGACGGTTTGAGCAGACATATGAATTAGCGAATGATAATTTAAAGAAAGTTCAGACTAAGCAGAAAGCTTATAACGATAAAGGCGCGGGGTCGCGTAAAATTGATGTCGGGGATAAAGTACTCTTGTTACTACCGACATACATTAATAAGTTATTGCTTCAATGGAGATGTCCCTATGAAGTAGTTGAGGTAGTTAACAGAATGGGTTATAAGATTGAGGTCAATGGTAGTGTTAACACATATCAGGCTAAAATCTGAAACAACATGTAGAGTGTCAAAATGTGACGTCACATTGATTGCTTTCTGTAGAGTCCGTCTGAAAATGATTAGGTTGACGAATGTTCATTGGAAAATTGCGTTTTTCATAAGGCAAATCAACCAAATACGTTTAACGACATCAATATTTCAGAAACATAAACGCAGGTACAGCGTAAAGAGATAGACACGTTAATAAAAGAATACCCGGGCGTACAGTCGAGTGTACCAGGACGAAGTGACCAAACACAACATGACATACAGTTGCTAACGTCTGAACCAATGAGGTCAAAAGGATACGCCATACCATTTAATGTTCGGGGTGTAATGGAAAAAGAAAGACAAAATAAGAGTAGAGGTAATGATCAAGAATCGATACAATTAACCCACAGCTCCCATCAGAGACACAGAGGCAAAGAAACACAAACATGAAGCAACAGACCCCAACGGAAACACCAAAAGCGGAAAGCCAAGAGGACAGTCACTTTCCCACAAAATGGCCAAAAGGCTATCCAAAATAAAATAGTATAAGCGACACAAACACTTAAATACAAACCATAACAAAAATAACCGCGACAGAAGAACCGCCTTGGAACGGTCAGCGGCGGGGGGGGGGGGGGTGGGGGGGGGCTTAAATCGATTAAATCGATTTTACGTGGCCACAATCCTTGCGCCTTACTTCCGTCGCGTTGAGACAAATAATTTATTCAGTCCGCATGAAGGTCTCCTAACTCATCAGTGTAACATCTCCGTGAACACAAAATCAAACAACCGCAGAGATGAAACAACGGTGAGGACTCGACAGAAAGAAACAACAGAAATGCTGGAGCAAACGAAAACCAACAGTTGGACTCCAATGGGCCCGACCGGAGACAGAGAATCAGGTACCAACCAACCATAAGCCTTTACGTTGGAACCGTCATAGAATCTGAGGCTCACGACATGTAAGATTTAGGAGTTATCATCCCCTGTAGTACTTGTCCCTGAAAAGACGATTCGATGCGGTTCTGCATTGACTTCCGTAAACTTAATAAAGTGACGGAGTTCGATGCAGAACCAATGCCAAATATGTATGAGGTTATAAATAGAATGTCGGGGCACAAATATTTCAGTAAATTAGATTCATCCAAGGGTAATTGGCAGGTGAAAATGGCGTCTAAGTCGAAACCCCTTACAGCAGTTGAACCCCCTAAAGGCTTGTTTCAATTCAAAACTATGCACTTCTGTTTGATAAACTCTGAAGCGACATTTTTTCAGGTTGATGAGAATGATTCTGTCCAATCTTTCTACTGTTGATAGCTTTGTCGATGATACGTGGATCCATACCGAAATTTTGAAAGTTCACTTAACGTCATTTCTTGAAGTTCTGGATATACTTAGGTCAGCCAAGTTGATTGCCAAACCTTCGAAGTCTATGATTGGGTATAGCAGTATCGAGTGTCTTGGTCACAGTGTAGTTGCACAGTCAGTTAGACCGCAAGAATACAAGATACAAGATATAAAGGATGCCTCTCCACCTTCCACTAAAAGACAAATGAAGTCATTTCTTGGGTAAGCTGGTTTCTACCGCCGTTTCATTCCAAATTTCTCATCAATAGCTTCCCCTTTGACAGATTTAACTAAGAAAAATATACCGAATAAGATCACAGATTGGCAGGATCATCCTGAAAAGTCTTTCCAGACCCTGAAGAATAGACTCACGTCTTGTCCTATTCGTCGCCTTCCTATCTTTCATCATGGGAATCCATTAATACTCCGGAATAAGCTTCTGATGTTGGTATTGGAAAATAGAAGTAGAGGCAACGATCAGGAATCGACTTATATCGACTATAAATCAACTTATAGCTCCCATCAGAGACACCAAATGGAAAGAAACACAAACCTGCATTAACAGACCTAATGGAAACACCAACAGCGGAAAGCCAAAAGGACAGTTACTTTCCCACAAAATGGCCAATAGGCTATCCAAAATAAAATAACACAAGCGACACAAACACCTAAAGACAAACCATAACAAAAATAAATCGCGACAGAAGAACCGCATTGGGGCGGTCAGCGGAAACGAATTCCACCGGGGGCTTAATATGTTCTATAAAAGGGTTATCCTTTGGAAGCAAGGAATACATCACAGAACTGAAAAGTATGGAGTGTACATGTTTAAAATCGCTTTTACATGGCCACAATCCTCGTCCTTATTTCCATCGGGATTTAGACAAATAATTTGTTCAGCCCGCATGAAGGCCTCCTTACTCATTAGTGCAACATCTCCGTGAACACAAATAATCAAACAACCACAGATATGAGACAACGGTGAGGACTCGACGAGGAGCCGTTTTTATGCCAGCAAGGAACTTCTGCGTCTTGATAGAAACTATTCTGTGATAGAAAAAGAATGCTTGGCTATTATTTTGGGTATTGAGAAATTTCGCCCGTATCCTTACGGAGTAGAGTTCTTGCTTGAGACGGATCACAAGCCTTTGTCTTATATGCAAACAGCAAAAGTTCTTAATCCTCAAATTATGCGTTGGGTAATGAAACTACAACCATACACATTTCAGATTGTTGCAATTCGGGGCCAAGAAAATTTGGAGACAGACTACCTTAGCAGCTAATGTTCGCACGATTGGTGTGCACATAGCTGTGTTTATTCAAATATGCTTCATCTTATTTCGTCTCTTTTCTTTGATTTTGGTTTTACGGCCCTTTCAAGATTAATTCACTCATATCGATCTGATCGTTAATCAGAGGTAAGCGAAAACCGAAGTACCCGGAGAGGAACCACCTGACCTTCTGTGGCAGAAGTTTGCGTCTCACATGTGACCCGAGCGAGATTCGAACCACAGCGGTGAGAGCCCTAATGCATAAGAGACAACTTTCTTAACCACTAAGCCACGGATGCCCGTTTATTCCGTCTCTTAGCATAAAGTAAAAACATTTCTGATTGTTTTTCCTCTAAAATGGGAAACCTTTGTCACGAGATGGAAAAGAAAGCCTATCTGGTGTTAATGCACGTCTTAATTATTTTTAGTAGGTATAGGCAAAGCAGCGCGATTAAAATATTTTAGGTGAAATATGGTTGGCACAATTTACAGCCCCACGCAAAATCGTGCATATATCATAGTAGTTTGTAGGGACATTTTTCGTCATACAGTTGGCCGCTATAAATCTGATTTTCATGTAGTTTGCCTAATAAGTCGCCAAGCGCCAAATAGTGCCATATATATTCCTCAAGCCGGTCACATTGTTGTGGATGTTCGTACTGACAAGAGTTAAACCATTGATAATCGTTTTTTCTCCAAAAGGGGTGCAATTGTGACGGAGATCAATTTTCTGCTGAAATTTGCTGCATGGCTATGGTTGTGGCTAGTATCTATAAATCTCAAACTTTTAGCGAGCTAGCACGGGTAAACATGATTTTCCTGTAGACTT
The DNA here is from genome assembly GCA_963580285.1 of Lucinisca nassula. NCBI lineage: Eukaryota > Metazoa > Mollusca > Bivalvia > Lucinida > Lucinidae > Lucinisca > Lucinisca nassula. The sequence goes on from OY757026.1 coordinate 14,721,348, forward strand.
TTTAGATATAAATACCCTGAAATGTTATCGTAATATTAGCAGCAGGTCAGCTGAAAACGAATACATCACGAAAACACGCCTATAAAATTTTGACCCCTTTGAACCCCACTTTTATATAGTAAAACTGGGGTTTCCGGGGTTATACCTTATTTTTCTTATTTCTGCTTTAAAATATAGATTGTGGGTACTCGTTAGAACCGCCTCGATGGGGCGGTTCTAACGAGTGCCCACAATCTATATTTTGACCAGAAATAAGAAAAATATCACAATTTTTCATCATAAAATTTTCATTTTTTTCGGCGATAAAGGTGGCAATGTATTTGTATAGGCGTGTTTTCGTAATGAGCCACAACATTCTGCCTAGCCAAACGCCGAAACTTTGACGGTATGTTAAATCTACGTTTAGTATTGTTTTGGTATGAACATGATTGTAGGTTTTGGAGGGATTTTTGTCCTAGTATACCCTAACTTTACGAAGCCCATTCTGGATATACTTTAGAAGCCTATGTTGTGATGTGATTATGCTACTCTCTTTTTAAACTAAGGCTCACAGGATCAATCCCGGGCTTCTCCAGAATTCGAATGTGTCTTTAAATCGAGGTCCTGTCTTCGTATGACCCAGATGTTGGTGAGACGTAAAGCTCGGAAACTTGCTCATTTTGGTTCATTTAAGTAGTATACAGAGTGGGGAATTTCCCCCGATAGTGTACCTTATCAATTCATTAGGAGAGCGAATTTTTCCTCCACAATTTTACCCCGCATGCACATAGATAGGGCACCTATAGTACGCACGCATAGATAGGGACAGGGTAGGGACACCCAGCCATACACACAGATAGGGACAGGGTACGGACACCCAGCATGCACACAGGTAGGTACAGGGTAGGGACACCCTACTAGAGAAGTGGAGACGCAAAGCATTGCAATGCCTGGGAAAACACAACTGTCCGAGGAAGCTATTCGACATATCGCTTCGGGCGAGATTGGTATACGGGCAGCGAAGTCGAGATATTGGATAGGAGAACGACGGGTTCTCCGTATTCGGAAAGGCTTGGAGAACGAGGAAGCCAGGGACGACGCAGAGCAAGCGCGAGCCGAAGCCAAGGACGGCGCATAGCAAGCACAAGCCGAATCCAAGTACACCAAGGACGAGGCAGAGCAAGCGCAATGGCGGCGAGAGGAGCTGGAGAAGGAGAACGTCAAGATGCGCAACATCGCACTGGGGAATGTGGGGCTGCAGGAAGCTTGCAAATAAAGACTGCGGCGGAGCGAAGTGGAGGCCGAGACCGCAAAACTGCGAGAAGACCTTGCGGAAGCACAGAAAAAAAGAGGAAGGCGGAAGGAGCAGCTGGAGGTCGAGAACGCAAAACTGCGAGAAGACCTAGCGCGCGCGGCCCTCCTGCGGGGAAGGACAAAATACCGGAAGAAGGGGAAGAGGGCATAGTGCCGGAAAAGTCGCAGCAGGCGCACGTCGAGGTCGGCGAAGGAGAGCGTATTTTCCCCCGCAGCGGTTGTCTATCGGACAGATCGGGAGTGTAGACAAGCACACACTACCCAGGTAGATCGAAATTTCAAATTAGACAATTGGTAGTGCAAATCATCGAGAACACCGTCGATAGTGTAGACATATCGCATACTACCATAGAAAAAATGGAAGTTGTAGAACGAACCTTTCGAGAGATGGGTCTCTTTTCCGAGAAATCTGTGGCAACCCATCTTCTCCTGGAAAACGCATTCGAGAGCAACCTTGCTCCCGACATCTCGGAGGTGGACTACTTGGAGGGGCACTCGGGGAGGACGCGGCTGCACCCCTCGAAGGCCGCCTAACCTTCGTGGACAATACGTATGTGTACGGATACCTACGTAGGGAGGATTGCGTGTCCAGGGCCGGCATAGCCTCGTGCACGACCTGGGAAGGTGGGTCGGCGCAGGTGGTCGTGGCCGCTTTTTCTTGGAGCATTCGGGAGGCTCTGGACGGCGAGAAGCACATGCAGACGAATATTGTGCAGACGATCGCAGCTCGGTCCGACGCACACAGCAGCACCATTTTGGCCACGGTGGAAAGAATAGAGGCGGATACCGACAGGCTCGTGGAAAAAAGATGGAAGGAGCTGCACGGGGAGGACCCATTCGCGATCTTCGTGGCGAAGGTGGATGTTTCCGAGGTGGAGATAGACAACCTACAGGCAAGGCTTCCAAAGCTCCAGAAACTGCTTCTGGGGAAAGTCTACGGCCTCTATTCGATCGACTACACCCAGGATTTCCCCCGGACGTTGGACCGGCAAGTTCTCGTGGCCCACCTGGAAAAGCTAGGGTACTAGATACAAGAAGATCCCAACGGCGCGCTCGCAAATAGGGATGCCCCGACGGTCCTGGACAACACCAAGTCCGCGGGGAACCATGTCTGCACCTGGATAGGAACGGGCGCGAGCGGGTACACGGTTCAAACCAAGCTCTACAACAAGGTCGTCTCCAACTTCGAGGCCGGGGAGGTTCGGGAGCACATGGGGGCAATCTCGCCGACTATGTGGACTGTCCGAACGAGCACCTGCGGAGGACTTTCTCGCACCCGGATGTGCAAGAAAGAGGATGCACAAGGATCGAGGTCTCCCTCTATGTGTGTAGGGGCAGGGATCTTTCCACGGACACGGCAAAAGAGGTGGTCGAGGAGGCGCTTGGCGTCGTGTCTCCGGAGGTAGAATATCTTTTTTTCGTACAACCGCCTTCTAGGTTGTGGACAAACCTGGTCGTCAGCCTGGACAGGTGCCTTGTCCTAGCCGACAGACCCCAAGAGAAATCTTCGTGGCCTGGTAAACGCACACCGGGACTGGTAGTGTGGCCGGCATGCGGATACGCCCAACGCCACAAACCGTGGACAACGATGGCAGCTGTGAGAGGGCTGTGGAATGGGCCGCGGCAGACTTTGGATTCCGGGATTGCCCGATATTTCGGGCGGATATACTGGAAACCAGGCAAGGTGCGCGGGAGGACGGCGAAGATTCTATCCTATTCTCTCCGCTTCGCTGCTACACCAAAGACGCTGGCTCCGCGACGATCCTTGCCGCCTGCAAGAAACCGACAGCCCTGCACCCGATCGGGCCGGATCCATCCACCCATCTTCCACCGACCGACAAGGTGTCCTGGGTGTGGAGGGAAAAGAAGACCCATCGGATCGGTGCGGAGACCTCGCAGTTCCAGATCGTGGAAATGCCGGAGATAGCCAGTGGTCGCCGACTCTCCACGCTCTCTACGCGAGAAAGAGAGAAGAGGCACTGGAATCTGTTCCAAGCCGCCGACATAGAGAAGTGGAAGAGGGAAACCCACAAACGGCTGGAAGAAGAAAAGGAAAGAAACAGGCGGTACAGGCGAGAGGAGCTAGAAAAGATTTCCGATATGCCGAATAGCTTCTTCGGACAGTTGTGTTTTCCCAGGCATTGCAATGCTTTGCGTCTCCACTTCTCTAGTAGGGTGTCCCTTCCCTGTCCCTACCTGTTTGTGCATGCTGGGTGTCCCTACCCTGTTCATATCTGTGTGTATGGCTGGGTGTCCCTACCCTGTCCCTATCTATGCGTGCGTATTATAGGTGCCCTATCTATGTGCATGCGGGGTATCCCTACCTGTGTATGATGTGCACATGCTGGATGTCCCTACCTGTGTGCGTATGCTGAAAAAGTAGCACAAAATCCTGGTAGAGTGGGGGAAAAATGCGCTCTCCTAATGTATTATGGAGGTACACATTCGGGGGAAACTCCCCACTCTGTATACTGCTATTTAGGCTTTTATAGAACCCGTTTATTAATATATATTTATAAACGTCAGTAGTATAGGGTTTGGGCGAGTTTAGCTCACCCCCCCCCCCTAAAAAAATTTTTTTAGCTTTTTCAGACCACCCACTAAAAAAACATTTTTTTGCTTCTTCAGACCACCCCCTATTTTTTTTTTTAGCTTCTTCCAGACCACCCTAAAAAAATAGCTTCTCCAGACCACCCTAAAAAATAGCTTCTCCAGACCACCCTAAAAAATTTTTTTTACCTCCTCCCCAAAAACACCCACTATAAGGGCCCCTCGAAAAATACTTAAAACTCAGTAACCTGCAATTCTTGTTCATAGAAACTACCTTTGATTTCTTCGCCTTTTAAATCATTTATTTTATAAGTAACAGGATTTGTATTTAAAACTTCTTCAATTACAAATATTTCTTTTATGTGTCTTCCGTGACATCCTGATCTTTGCGGTTAACCACAAGTACGCTAAATGGTGGTTGTCAAGCAAGTATTTACCGCAACTAAGGAGGTGTTTACATTTTATTTTTGTGTCGTTAAGCATGTATTTACTGCAACTAAGGAGGTGTTTAAATTTTATTTTTGTGTCGTTAAGCATGTATTTACTGCAACTAAGGAGGTGTTGATGGTTTGCGGTTTAAGCGTATTGACAAAATTGAAAATGAAAAATATTTATTGTGTTTGTTTGTTGAAGTCGTATTTAGTAAGGAATGTGTACATATTACAAACACTTAAGGAGTCTGATCTGGGTCTGCACGTAAAAAAAAATATGTGGTGTACATATTTGCCTTTTTATTCTTTCATTTGTCGGGTACTAAAGGTCTGAAAGGTCTGTAAGTCGTAATCAAAGTACAGAAAGGTCTGAAAGTCGTAATCAAAGTACAGAAAGGTCTAACAGTTAATCAAAGCATTGAAAGGACAGTGAATGCGTAGCTTTTAACAGGCAAAGAATTAGAATGGAAATAAAATGAAGAAATCTGCATATTTAGTTTTACGCTCCTATAAATAGGTGGTGGGTCATTAATTATTGTAACTTTATTAAATTAAATCAAGCATCTCCTATTTTTTTTTTTTTACCTCGGCTAAAGCCTGGGCCTTACCTTCCTCAATAAGTTTTTTTCTTTCCGTTTCACTTAATCCTGTTTGTTTTGAATGTATGCAATCTTTCAGTTTATTATATTTATCTAATTCATCTAAAATCAACTTAAAATTCATTTTCAGATATCTGCCCATCTGTCAAAGTAGAAGTAAAACAAAGATCAGGAATTGATACAATTAACTTACTCCATCCATAAAAGACACCAAAGGGAAAGAAATACAAACATTAAGCGACCAGACCATAATGGAAACCTAAACAAAGGAAGGCCATATGGACAGTTACTTTCCCACAAAATGGCCATATGGCCATCCAAAATTAAAAGACACAAGTGATACACACAGTAAGTAACAAACAACAACATAAATAAATCGCCACAGAAGAGCCGCCTTGGAACGGTCAGTGGAATGATTTCCACTGGGGGGCTTAAATCGATTTTACGTGGCCACAATCCTCGCCCTTACTTCCGTCGCGATTTAGACAAAAAATTTTGTTCAGTCCGCATGAAGGCCTCCTAACTCATCAGTGCAACATCTCCGTGAACACAGAAACCAAAGAACCACAGAGGTGAGACAACGGTGAGGACTCGACAGCAAGAAACCACTGAAATGCTGGAGCAAAAGAAAACCAACAGTTAGACTCCGATGAGCCCGACCAGATACAGAGCATCAGGCACCAACCAACATTATTTCTTTAATTTTCAATAAGTCTTTACGTTGGAGCCGTCATAGAATCTGAGGCCTGACCCACCGGCGTGCAATTAAAGAGGGAAGCAAAGTTGCCAACCGTGATTGGGTTAACTACCATGCATGCAGTCTGTCGTATAATATCCATGTTGTACCCAATCTTTTTATATCGAAGAATGATTTTACGAAATTGGGTGCTGAAGTCATTGCGGTTATATATTTTTCTGAATTTATATACTAAGTCACCATAAAATTCGGGTTCCGATAGACCTTGTTGCAGAAGAGATTTAAGTCCAATATTGAATTTTGAAATTAAATCAGAATGGCGTCTATAAAATTTTGAAAAGGCTTTGCGTAGTTTATGGTACCGATAACCCTGATTAAGGAGTTTAGCCGTTAATAATTTATTACGAGTGTTGAAGTCAGTTACATGACTACACACTCTAGCAAATCGAATTAATTGCGAAATATAAACGCCATAGGATGGCGCACGAGGAACATCACCAACCAAAAAAGGAAAAGCCTTAGAAATCAAATCTTTTATACTATTCAACTTACTATCAGCAATAGTTTTAATCTCATAATGTTTTTTTTTTGTTTTTGCATGTAATTTACGTCTCACTAACTTAACACAAACACCCAGAGACCCACACACAACAGCAGCAATTTCCAACGGTAACATAATTGGAACAGCTAAACCAACACCGGTCATAATAACACTTGAAGAAATTAACGCAGTATCAACACAACCAGTAATATTAATTCCACGTTTATACTTTTTGTATAATGCCTTTCTTACATCCCTCTCTTTTATTAATTGTTTTTCTATTTCTGATATCTTCTGTAATCTATAATTTTGTCCGTCTTCATTAGGTAAATCTGGATATAAATTCGGCGCTGTGAGTTGCTTCATTTTTATAGTTATTTTTTGAATTCAATTAATAACGAGACAACAGTATTAGTCGCAGTTTTATTATTGTGCCCACTCACAAAGGCAATAACACTTCCAGCTTTAACTAAACAAGGGGAGGTAAAATTATAATGTGTGCCTATTGTTCCACTATTTAAAACGAATCCGCTGCACCCTTCCAAATGTTCCCCATTCACCAACACGCCAACTATCACCCCATCAAGCGACGATACACTCGACAGGCTGATACTTTTAATATAACCATCCTTCATCATAACATAACCAGCAGTTCGCTCACCACCTCCATCCCCAAATGAAAATATTTCACCCACAGTTAGTGGGCCTTTTGATTCGGCAGTTATTGTAATGTATTCACTTGTACGAATGTTTTGTAAACTATTATCTAAATCACCAACACGTAAATCTAAATTATTACTATGATCTGTTATTTTTTTATGTAATTCTCCGACACGTGAAGTTAAATCAATATTATTATTTATTATTTTTCTATTTAAATTATCAACTTTATCTGTTATTTTTGTAAATAAATTATTATAATCTGTTATTTTTCTATGCAAATCATCAACACGTAAAGCCAGATTATTCCCATACTTTTTAGTGCCAAATATACTCATTTTTTTATATTTATTTTTTGAATTCAATTAATAACGAGACAACAGTATTAGACGCAGTTTTATTATTCAACCTACTCATAAAGGTAATAACACTTCCAGCTTCAACTAAACAAGGTGTGGCAAAATTAAAATGTGTACTATTTTCATTATCTAAAGAGATACCGTCACACCCTTCCAAACGTTCCCCATTCACCAATACGTCAACTGTCACCTCACCATGCAACATTGCACTCGGCAGGCTAATACTTTTAATATAACCATCCTTCATCATAACATAACCAGCAGTTCGCTCTCTACCTCCCTTTCCAAATGAAAATATTTTACCCCTAGTTAGTGGGCCATTTGATTCGGCGGTTATTGTAATGAATTCACTTGTATAAACATTTTGTAATCTATTATTTAAATTTCCTATTTTTTTATGTAATTCATCAATACCCAAATTCGCTGTTGTTGTATATTTTTTACACCAAATATACTCATTTTTTATATATAATTTTTGAATTCAATTAATAATGAGGCAACAGTATTAACCGCAGTAAAATTAGTCAGTACACTCGTAAAAGTAATAACACTTCCAGCTTCAACTAAAAATGGTTTATCAAAATTATCATGTTTTCTTGATGCTGTATGTAAAGTAATCCCACACCCCAAAATATTTCCATTCACCAACACATCAACCCGCACTACACCGCTTAATTTTTCACACGACAAGCCCATACTTGTAATATAACCGTCCCTCATCATAACGTAACCAGCAAATATCATTCCAAATGAAAACACCTTATCTCTAATTAAATTGCCTTTTGATTCAGCATATATTGTAATGTATTCATTTGTATGAACGTTTTGTAATATATTATCAAAATTTGATATTCTGCTATGTATATCATCAACACGTAAAGTCAAATTATTCTTTACACCAAATATACTCATTTTTATACAATAATTATATAATTTCTAACACACAATTAATTGGCAATCCATTGTTGTTTATTTTTTCTCCAAGAGAATCACAAACGCTTATACTTAATTCTGAAATATCACCATGTGTCAATTGTTTATATTCCGGATTGCTAAAACGTGTATGAACAATATCACCAAACGATTTATTCTCAACAGAAACAACACCAAGAATATTACTAGGAGCACCATCAAAGAAATTGCAAGCACTATTTATCTGCTCAAGATGAACATATAGTTGTTTATAAGGTGCACAATTTAACGGTATTTCTCCCTCATATGTTTGATTTGCATTAAATCGTCTTTTATTTCCGAGGCCTAACATCTCTTTTAATCCTTTGCTTATTTTTAAATCAACGGTCGATGTCAAAAACACTATGCCATTTGTTTCATTTACAGATAATACAATATTATTACTTTGAAATATATCTGCTATTTGTTGGAAACTGTAAAATCCTGAAGCTAAACGTATTGCTTTATCTGTTCCTTTTTGGATAGATTCATCAATTAAATTATACCAACCTATGGTATAAGTAAAACTTTTCAATCCAATTCTCTTATTACCGCATTTATTATCTATATATTGTTGCAAGTGTATTGTTTTATTAATATCGGAAATTGTATGATACATTTTTTACACATAAAAAATGATACCAAAAGAATTCAAGTACAATCCCAATGCATCATATAACCACAATACTAAATATATTAAAAAGTATATTGAACTTGTAAAACAAACAATTTATGTTAACAAAGATGATCATTTTCCAGTAACGTTTCTCAACTTATTTCAAAACTATCAAAATCCAACATTACACACCAATGAACCGTGGAATACATGGCTTCATTCATCATTTGACTGGTGGCAATGTCAATTAAATTTTGCCGTCTGGTGTGCCACTACAGGATGTGGTGTAAGTTATCAAGACCATTTGCAAAACACTTCAGGATTAACTAAAACAGTATATACATTTCATGTTTATTATTGTATTGCTCGTATTTTGAAAGAACTTAAAACACCTTTACCGACAGATGCATCATTCTGTTATTACAAAAACCCGTACGACAAAGCAATATACCAAAAGTTATGCAATGAATTCGATGTTTCGCCTAGCACGGATTGGAGGCAAAAACTGGAAAGTAGTTCTAAATGTAGTGGTCTCGGGAGTTACACACAATATTTTAAACAAGACGGAAAATACAGACAAGATCATCGAAGTGATGGGCCATTCTTTAGTGTAAATGATAAAATAGAACATACAGTAAATATAAGTGAGGCATGGACAATGTTTATATTAGACAAATCAGAAGGCTTCACAAAACCAGGTGTTGAACGAATTAACGAAAGCATTAGAACGCTTGTATGGGCACTATTAGGAGCACAATCTCAAACACGTGTAGAAATACTAAAAATAGGCACAGGATTTGATGCTCAAAAACAATTCTTAGCAAATGTTCAAGATGCAGTTAACAGTCCAATCGATTTGCCTACTCAAATATCAAAATATCAAAATGTATTGAAATACGCAAGAAGTAAAGATGATTACACATATGGACTTGGTCTCTATATGTCTCCCAGTGATATGATATTACAAATTGGCACTATCGCTGGATATAATAATAAACTTGTAATTGCAACATCGGAGTGCTCGCTTGGTTTCAATAATGATGTAAATGTTAAACCTGTTGCACCTACTACACAACCTGTAACTAACTATACAAGGCACACCAACAAAGAAATCTCTACCAGAACCTGTTGAAAAGAAACAAACTATTCAAACAAAGAAATCTCTACCAGAACCTGTTGAAAAGAAACAAGCAACACAACACGAAGACAACAAAACAGCATTAATAGTAGGAAGTATAGTAATAGGTATTATTGCACTCAGGATTTATTAATATACTCTCTTGCAGCTGCATACAATAATCCTACAATAAGGACAAGCAACGCCCAGAGATGTTCACCAAACCAGTTAACCACTTTTCCAGTGGTAGACAACAGCCAAGACACAATGGAACCAATAATACCCGGTAGTGCTGCTGCTTTTCCTGCAAGATTGGCTGATAGTTTACCAAGATTACTTAATTGTTTTTTTTATCCAATTTTCTATACCATCTTTTGACGGTGGTTTAGGGGTTATAGATCCACTACCAGTAGTAGGAATAAAAGTCTCAACAATAACACCAATAATCATTCCAAAAGCAGTTAAAACACTAACAATTGTAATTCCTTGTTCTCTAAATAATGTTTTAATTCTCTCATCTAATGTAGTGTCTTCTTTTAATATCTTGTTGATTGTTTCCTTTATTCTATTTACCTGACTACGTAATTTATCTCTATTAACATTAATTACTTCTAATCTTGCACTTCTCTCAGACTCCAAACCTCTAATTCGCTCATTTATCCTCTCTATTTGAAATTCATCTTTGTCTGCTTTCGCTTGTTCTAATTTATCTTTTTCTTTTGCTAAGTCTTTATTTGTTTCATTCAATTTAACCAATTCATTTGCAACCTCTTCTTTAACACTTGTCATTGCTTTTAAAATACCATCCATTTCTCTTTATGTCATATCTGTTTGTGTTCCTTGTTCATCAATAAATGACGTTTCTAATTCTTCTATTTCTTTAACATCAGTTTCGGCTGCATCAATCATTTCTATATTATCAACATCGGGTAAATCATTTCTTACACCCTGTAAGTTTTCAATATTCTGTGGTGTTAATAATGGTTTATTTATAGATTTATAAGGTATGTGTAATAAGTCTCTAATTGCTCTTGTCCCACCACGGCCAATATTACCCTTTAAAGTACTCAGGCTTATAAAATCACTATCACCTCTTTTGGCAGTAATTTGAAATTTTTGATCCCCAACCACTAAATATAGTGTTTTATAATCATCACCAAGTTCAAAGTTTGTATAATCAATATATTCTGAGTCTAATCCTGTCTTTTCCTTTATAAACTTGTAATATTCTTTAACTGCATTTTGTTTCTGTTCTACTTTTATCTTTGTTCTTGTATCAACATCACTGCCAGCAGTATTAATAGCATCAATTCGGTTTTGCATAGTTCTATTAAATTCATCATTACCATCTTTATCTGCATGCTGTTCATCATGGTCATCATCTTCAAATGTAGGATTCTCAAAATCAAATCCTTCAGCCATTTTTAATTATTAAATTTTTCCTTAAAAAAATGTCGACCTATGGAAATAAATTAAACCCTTACAGAAAAATAAGAGAACCACGCGGTTTCCGAGGTATCCGCCAAAGTGTAGTGATAACCAATAATCCATCTACTATTGACCAAAATCAACAGTTATTAGTGAGATTTCCTAATCTAAGTAGTAATGATGTTATTTTTCCCGGAACGGTCAGATTAGCATTTGAAATTGAACTAAACTCTAAAGATGCAAATGCAACTATATTCCCAAACATAGGAAGAGCAATAATTAAGAAAACAACAATAAGAATAAGTGGAAATGAAGTTATGTCCATTGATGATAGTGACATCTATCATTGTTATATTGATTTATGGAAGACTCCTACAGAACGCGTCAATATGGCATACCAAGGCATTGGCAAACCAAACATGTTGAAACTTCGAGTGGGGGCAAAAAATGCAACAGCGGATAAAGAAGATCAAGCCATCGCAAAAGCATATGGAAACAGGTTTTGCATCCCACTTGATTTTGACTTATTGGAAACCCATACGCCATTTTATCAAGCAGGCCTCGGGGATAGATTAGAATATGAACTTACATTCAATGATTACATGAAAGTTATAAATTCAGCAGATGCAACTTCAACTTATACAATCAAAAATATTTGTTTGGAATTTGATATGGTTTCTAATACTGAATTAGCAAGAGAAATAAGTCAGCAAGTCAGTAACAAAATGGTTATTTTATACGATAGAATACTTAGGCATAGAAAAATAACGAAGAATAAATCTGATACACTATGGAATATCAATCTAAATATTCCTGCAAGAAGCATGAAAGGAATTCTCATGTTATTCGAAGATCCTGAAAGGACCAGCACAGAAGAATATTATAATCCAGAAATTACAAAAGTGGAAATGACTATAGAAGGGATTCCGAATCAACTATATAGTCAAGGAATGAAATCGTACCAACAGTGGGACGAAATAAATAAATTCTTTGCCCTAAATTCAAAAAGAAACAAAGAAACAAATATGGTCATTAAAGATACAAATTTTACTGATACAACGCTAGAAAAATATCTAACGATTAATTACGCTTTATGGTTAGATTTACGTTCAACGGACGATAATAATCTTCACGGTTCTGGGAGAAGAATAGAAAATGCCTCAGAAGGTATAACAATACAAATAACGAAAGAAGCAGGAGGAAATGAACCAATAAATGTTTATCTGTTTGTAATACAGGATGCGCAAATCAATTTTGAAGATGGAAGATTTAAAGAAGCTCATTATTAATCTACAAAAATGGAATTACCTAAATATCCACATAGTGCAATTATTTGTGGCCAAACTGGCTGTGGAAAGACTGAATTTGTTTTAGATTTATTGGAATCAGAGTATATTCTGGTGTGTTTCAATATATAGTAATACTTTGTCCAACCATTCAATGGAACAAGGCATACAAAAACAGAAGTTGGATTGGCGATGTTAAAAAACCAAAAACAAAAAATATTATAATCGTAAATCCTATAACATCAGATGGAACAGAAAAGCTTCAAGAACTATTACGGTCTTTTTTTAAAAAATATGCCAATTCCCCTACAATATACATCATTGATGATTGTAGCGCAACAAAAGAATTAACAAAGAAAAAAGACATGTTGTCTGAACTCGCTTTTTCAGGCAGACATGCAAAACAAACGGTATGGGTTATATCGCAAAGATACAATTCAGTTTTGAAAGATTTAAGAGAACAAACAAAGTGGTTATGTATGTTCTACACAAAAGATAGAGATAGTTTTGAAAATTGTTTGAGAGAGAATGATGTTATTCCTACATTGGAAGAACGTCAAAGAATAAAGGAAGAATTAAAGAAAAAGAAACATCGTAAATTAATTTTGAAAACCGACCAACCTACTGATTATTGGGTGGTTGATTAAGTAATGCTTAAGTAATGCTTTAGTAATGCTTTAGTAATGCTTAAGTAATGCTTAAAAAATAAGCAATAAAAAAGCAATGCTATTGGAAATACTAACAATTACAACAAACACTGCAGTCTTATCAATAGTTGGATATATAATATTTAAATATTTTAAAATTAAAAATAAATTATATAAAATGAACGCCGAAGAATTGTTACAAAATGTTGATTTACCAGAACAAAGAGATGACCATGAAGACAAAAAACGTGAAAGACTATCAGCCATTGTTACTGGCGGAAAAAGCAAACAATATCTTGGTAAAGACTTACGATTGTCAGACATTGATACAATGACATCAGAAGAAATAAACAAACTATACTGCAGATATGAAGCAAAACTAGGAGCGAGTATGACTAAGACATTGGGTAATTCTTTTTTTAACTTATATGTTATGGGTGTGTCAAAATATTTTAATGTTGTTAATCCACCTAAATTAATACAAGACTTAGAGGAAGACCCTTTTATCAATCACGCTTTGACTAGCACATGTTGTGAATTATATTATAGATATGGAATGTATCTTGCTCCTTTTACTGCAATATTAACAACAGCGAGACATATTAATTTTACTGATAAAAAAGGTGAAAATATTGACTTAAAAAAGATGAGTGAAATAAATGAAAAAACGAAAAACCCAAAACGAGTAGCTGCTGGTAAAAAAGGTGCGGAAGCAAAAAAAATGAAAGCTGAAAAAGAAAAGAAACGGAAGCAATTAAAAAAGAGAACATACAATTAAAATCTATAACAAAAGATGATGATGAAGTTAGGGATGAAGTTAAAGAAGTTCAACGTGTAAATATATACAAAAATTACATACCATTATGTATATCAATTGTAGTTGTTGGATTGGGATTATATATTTATAATAAGAAACAAGTTACACCTGCACCTATTCCACCACCAAAGGAAAAGAAAGAAATAGATCCATTTGAGTTTAAGTAATCAAAAAACTCTTATAAAAAATGGCAACACAAATTGATGGAAAACAAATAGTAAACATGTTATATCATGCCGGAGTGGAAACACTATTAACGGTTGGATATGCAGAATTAGGAAGAAAACTATTGAGAAGACAACCACCAAAATTAGATTTTAATATGGCGGATATTGGTATGTTATCTATTGATATATTACTCGCAATGGCTACCAGAGATATGTTGGTTAAGCAAGGAATTATTCCAGCTGATATTATGAAGTAAAAAATGGCGAGTGCAGTGGTGATGATGCTTGGTGGAGCAGTAGTAAATGCCTTTGCTTTTTCGGGTAGTAATTATTTGTTTTCACACATTGGAAAAGATGCAGATAAAGAGAGAGAAAGACATGATAAGGCAATGGAACAATTAGAAGCAGCACAAGTAAAATGGAGTAGAGAAAGAACACAAATATTAGATTTTCTAAATAAACAATTACAAAAAGAACATCATGCAGAACAAACATACGAAGATGTTGACCAAGCAATGAAACTATATTACTATGCTACTGGAAAACAATTATCAACTTTACCTTCTGAACCAAAGTTGAGTGATTATTATACCCCATCAGAAGACCAGAAAAATAGAGAGATTGCATTTGTTGTTGGTGGTATGGCATTAACTGGATTTGTTGCATGGAAATTAAATTAAATAAAATACAAAGAATTAATACCATAAGGTTGTGTATTTATTCCATCATCACAAATATATCTTTTATCATCGAAAGGAGATAAAGAAATTTTATTTATTTCATTTAAAAACATTTCGTGTTTATCAGAATTTAATGTGTACATCTTATTCATTTTTGTTTCATTGTTGAATAAGCATTCTTTATAATCATTAAATCTTATATGTTTTTTAATTGTTGTTTTACTAATACCTTTTAATTTTTTTTCTTCACTAAGATCAACTAATGTATAAGAATATGCCTTGCTTCTCAGAAAAACTGCTTCATTCATAATTTTACCATTTAATTCATCTTTAAACTTCCCTATTGTTTTATTATTATCTATTGAATAAAGATCATGATCCTCCGGATAGTCTGATGTATTAAGTTCGTCTTTTATTTTTTTCATATCTTCATAAATATCTTTTGTGGTTATATTCATTATCAATGCGTCGGTGTCTGAAGCAACTATTTCATTTTTTGGCCATAATTCATTAACTATATTATAATATAATTGATACATTAATAATTTACTGTAATCTAATACAACTTGTCCTAAATAAACAGGTTTATCAAATTTAACAGAAGTAACATTATTTACAATTGCAACAAAGTTTTCATTAAAAATTATTGAATCTTTAAAATTAGGTTTGCTTATGTATTTCTTTACTTCTTCTTTAATCGTTGTTAATTTAATTTCGCTTCTTCCTCTTACGTTTTCTAATGTTTTTCCATAGAAACTATTATTCATTAGTTTCCAGAGGTCTTTTTCAAAATTAGATTTTGAGTTTTTTCTTTGTTCAGTATTAAAATTAATATACTTCTTTAACCAATCACTTTCTTCAAATGATATTGTTCTGTATACTTTTTTTATTTTCATTCCTAATTTAATGTATTCTTTTAGAATACTATGATGAACAACGTATTTATTTTTATCATATAATGTTAATAATAATTTTTCTTCTTTACCTAATGGTTTATCTCCTAATAAGTTTCTCTGGTAATCTGATAAATCTTTTTCATTTATTTTCATTTTCTCAGGAGCTAATGGATATTTCATTGTTTTAAATTTACAATCATTGGGATACACCAAATCACACTCTATTATACAACCCCTTCTCTCTGGAATATTTAAATTATATTCTTGGTCACTTTCCCATTTAAAATCGCTGGTTGGTAATTTCTTGGACATTGCCCAACCGTATAAATTATTGGCATCAAGATACAATAAATATTTTTCTGTTAAAAAAAAATCATTTAAATTTTTACCATTTTTTAAGTCTTCCAAACATTGTTTCATTTCATTTTTGTCTATTATTCTAATATCTCCATCAATATAGTTAGGTGTATATTTATTATAAGCCTTAACATGTCTAGGCCCTAAAACTCCTGAAAACCCTCCTCTGATACCATTTTCAATCATCAATAACATTTCATAATCAGTTAAAAGTTCTAATTCTATTTTTGTATATTTTAAACCACATTGCCAAGTTAATCCTGGTGCAGAATAACAATAACATGGATCTATTTCATGATGTTTTAAAATAAAGTTTCTATAGTTCTCAAAGACATCTGCTAGTATTAAAACATCTGTTTTTAAATAAAGATTGTGATAATCTAAAAACGATTCACACTCGTAAACTTTCCATACTTTTTGTGCATGTTCATATTCTTCATCTGTAATTGTTTTTTTGTGTTAGAGTAGAATAAAATTTATCCATAGGTGGTAATTGTTTTTCTTTTAATCTTTCTATTGAATCAATGTATTCATAAGGATAATATCCTTTTTGTTTTAGTAAAGAAATATTATTATTAAATTCTTGTTTTAAAATAGGAAAGTCATCTGTTGATTCTGCAATACTTGATAAACTTTTTAACATAAACATATATGAATCTAAAAATCTTAGTGTTTTATTATATGAACCAAAATCTATAGAAATATAGTTTTCTGAATTTTTAGATAAGAGTTTTACTTGGTTATAATCATCTTCAAATTTCATTAGCTCCTCTATTAAAAAGTGGAAATCATAGTTTGAGCCATTATGAAAGAAAACGGGTATTAGCTTTGTTGTTTTACCTTCTTTTGTATTACATGATTGACAAGCTGCTCCTCTATATTTACCAGAAAGATGATTATGTTCTCTTACTTTGTTTTCCTCTTCAAATTCCTTTCCACATATATAACATTCTGTTGACTCTTGAAATTCTTTTTCTTGTTGTTCAGTTAAAATTGGTTCTTTCTTTTCATTAAGACTAATATTATAATTTATTTTCTTAAAAAATTTTATTATTTTTTCTACATATTTCTTTGCTGCATCATCACCAACATAAGAAAAGTATTGTGGTTTATAAATTTCTGGATAGTCAGACTGAACATAAATACCATAACTATTAACTGTTTGTTTTCTTATTGGATTAACATATGATCTACCTGGGTCAGGTTGAGAAGTTGATAAAGGGATATTATTTGATTCAAAATCTGAATAGATAACAAATGGTAATCTATTTTTGAAATGATGATTTTTAAACTTAAGAATAGTATCTTTCTTTGGCATATTAACTTTACAATAGTCATGATCTAGACATATCTCTTTATGTTTTTCTAATGTTTCTAGTCTTCGAAAACCTTGTAAACAGTTTCTACATGTGTGTTGTTTATGTCTATTTTTATCACATAGACAACTATCTAGATCTTTGATTTAACAATAGTGTGTGTTTTCATTTTCTTCTATATATAAAAGATCAATTATATTTTCACTTTTCATATTTGAAATATAAACTGGATAAATAGATTGTTTGTTTTTTTGGTCTACTAATGCAAAAACATTTATAGTTAAATTATTTTGTTTTTCTACTTTTGGGATATCTTTTATTAATACAGGATATTCAATATTGGTCATATTAATTTCATTCTCATGGGGATGATATTTAGTTACTCTCTCTTTATTATTATCTGCAGGATATAATTTAGATAATATTGACCACAAGAAACACTTGTTATCTTTTGTGTTTTTAACATTGATAATATTATGTGATTTAAACTTTAAAAGTATATAAGATGAAGCTCTCTGATAATCATATTTATATGTTTTTACTTCTACACTTTTAATATATCTAAAAAACAAAACCAGAACCTCTTTCTTGATACTTATCAAGCCATGCTTCAAATTTATCTTTTAGTTTATTATAAAATTCATCTACATTATTATTTGATTTAATAACTTGAACAGGATGAGAGTAATGACTTTCTATTATATCAAATGCTAATGGGGTATTGAATTCAGAAGTAATTATTATCTTCACTTTAATGGGATATGATTGTATTTTAATTTTATCTTTTAATTTATTAATATAAGCCGTTATATCATCTTCGTCTATGTCATCAATAATAGTTTCATTAATAACATTTTTAAATAATTTGGATTTATTTCTTGCCATTTTATTAGAATACAAATTTAATTATGTCTAACGTAATATTTAAAATAATCAGGATTGCGAGAAATAAAATCTTGCAATGCCATTTTATATTTTTCTTTATTTTTTTGATAATGTAATTGTTTTTGTTCTCTATCACAATCTTTACATTTTCCTCTATGTCCATCTGGACACGTTTTCTCTTTTGTAAATGAATTAAACGGTTTAAATGTTGAACAATATTTACAAACTTTTCCTTCACTCATTTTATATAAAAATAATTTTAATTATATTAAAAATGGAGCATCCAAAAATTTATTGTTTACGTTGTAAAAAGCATACTGAAAATGATTCAGTGAAACAAGTAACAACAACTAATAATAGACAAATGTTAAAAGGTATATGTTCAGAGTGTGGATCTAACAAAAATAGATTTATATCCGATGGAGAAAAAATAACAAATAAATTAGCAGATGAATTACATCATAGAGTTATAAGACCTTTTGCTAAAAGGCGTGTTTATGTTCATTCAATAGATCAAACATGGGCTGTTGATTTGATAGATATGCAACAATATTCAAAACAAAATAAACACTATAAATATTTATTAGCAGTTATAGATGTTTTTAGTAAATATGGTTGGTTAATTCCATTAAAAAATAAAACAGGAGAAACAGTAAGTGAAGCATTTAAAACATTATTCAAAGAAAGGAAACCGATGTATATTTGGTCAGATAAAGGATCTGAATTTTATAATCGACAAGTGAAAGAATTGTTAAAAACAAATGAAATAGAATTGTACTCAACTGAAAATGAAGAAAAATCTAGTGTAGTAGAACGATGGATAGGCACTATGAAACAACATATGTATAAACACTTTACTGCAAATGAAACTACTAAATAGTATGATATATTAGATAAATTAGTTGAAAATTATAATAACACAGTACATTCTTCTATTAAAATGACACCTGTTGAAGCAAGTAAAGTAGAAAATGAATTAACTGTGTATAAAAATTTATATCCAGAAAAAGAAAAGAAAACTGAAAAACCTAAATTCAAAGTTGGGGATAGAGTAAGAATAGCAAAAAAGAAAGGTAAATTTGAAAAGGGTTATACTACTCGTTGGACTAGAGAAATATTTGTAATTGAAGAAATGTTAAATACAAATCCTGTTACTTATAAAATAAATGATTTAAAAGGTGAAGAAATCAAAGGTAGTTTCTATGAACAAGAATTACAGATTACTGAGTTTGAAGAATTTTTCGAGGGGTCCCCTATAATGGGTGTTTTTCGGGGGGGGGGAGGTAAAAAAAAATTTTTAGGGTGGTCTGGAGAAGTTATTTTTTAGGGTGGTCTGGAGAAGCTATTTTTTTAGGGTGGTCTGGAAGAAGCTAAAAAAAAAAATTAGGGGGTGGTCTGAAGAAGCAAAAAAAAAATTTTTAGTGGGTGGTCTGAAGAAGCGAAAAATTTTTTTTAAGGGGGGGTGAGCTAAACTCGCCCAAACCCTATACTACTAACGTCGGGTCACTTGTTCGATCCCTAGCTTTTGACTACCGATTATTAGGTGTTGAGGGGACGTAAAATTTAGACAGGAATAGCCATATCTCTATAACCAGAGCAAACCCTTAGACAAGAGCCTGTCGGGTTTTTCCTTCATGATGAAGCTTGATGAATTTGATATTGCAAGCATACTCATATTGTGTTGGAAGAAATTTGTTCAAGAAGTATTACGAGTTATTTTTTGTATTGATGCCGTTTCTGTTTAAGAAATCTATCTGTTCATGTATTTACATGTAAAGGAACGTGATTTGTGAGTACTGCATTACGTAGGATGATACGTTTGTGTATTTGGTCGTCACGCGTTATAACGGCCTGAGACGCATAGATGACAACAGCAACGTCATCGACGTCGCAAGACGGTTCTGACCTTGTGTCTTCCGAATATGGAAATAATTTTAGCTAAGTATTAGACAGCAAATAGGACATGTCCGTTCATAATTAAGTTACGGCATTTGTTCCCTGCCAAACTCTGATACACGTTGTGCAGAATATATAAAAAAATATATTCCTGTTTTTAGTTTCAATCTGTTGTTAATGTAATGAATTTGTGAATAGATATATTTGTGAGCCGTGTCGCGAAGAAGGATATGAAATTCATTTTGTTATTTGTTTCTTGTAATTGGCGAATGACCTGGAAGCGCAATGGCGCGGCCTGTTCAGTTTCCGCTTATGCCCCCGCACACAGGGGCTCACAGAAATGTATGGGCAGCCCGTTGCTTCTACGCAGCGTTAAATCGGACCCGCACCCGAGTACTGGTAAACTGCTTAGAGTATCTAAGCCTGCCCAGGTAAAGCGGTGCGTGTCGGACCCATCGTGCTTATAGACCCTATTGGTTTCATTTGGCGACAGGGCGTAGAAAGTCATTTCATCTCAACGTTGGGTAAAAGTCCCACAAATTTGGAAGCAATGCCTCCAAAATGACCTTCACAGTGTTGACGGGGGCATTAAACCTCAAATCAAACAAACACACAATTGCGTCTTACCTGTGCTGATGTATGGAGCACGAATTTATGAATATTATGCTCAGTTGTAGTGAGCATTAATTGATTTCTGTAAGGAAGCATAAATTGTTGTATTCTTGTTTCAAGCGCTGGATGCTGATGTTAAGTTGCACAGTCAAACTTAGCTCTACTGCGCGGTTATTTGTGGCACGCACTGAACAGCTTGTTTGTAGTGTCCCGCAGAGTCGTGCAAAACCAGATTGCGGACGGATCAGACCGGTTATTGAGCTCTCATATTTTACTGTACTGCTATATTATCTTCAGTATCCAGAGATTAAGTATCCAGAGATCAAATCCTACGATTTTTGATAGAAAGAAGAAAGTGTCAACATAGTTGACTGTGATAAATTCTTCTAATACAATACGGGTGCACCAGCGAGTCGACGTAGTCCACCCGAAGTGGACTTATATTTTTATAAGCCGGCAATAGTTTTTTCCTTGGTTTACTTTGTGTACTGCGTGTTATTTCTTCTATATAATTTTCACGTGTCCGTCCCGAGTACAAAACGCAATTTTGCCTTCTGGGCGTGCGCCGTGAAATGTTATAGAAATACAATAAATGTGTTGTTCAGTGTTCGTATTGTTGTATATATATAGTTGTTGTTAATAATTTATGTCTTGAATATAACATCTTTCTTGTGCCTTACCCCACTGTTCCCCGTTCACCTGTCAGAGCACCCTCGGTCGTCTTGTCAGCATGCGGGCTTCATGCGGACTGAACATATTATTTGGAGGCCTTCATGCGGACTGAACATATTATTTGTCTTAATCGCGACGGGAGTTCGGGCTAGGATTGTGGCCACGTAAACTCGATTTAAGCCCCCAAAGGCGGTTCTTCTGTTGCGTTTTATTTTTGTTAGGGGTTTGGGTGTTTGTGTCGCTTATAATTTTTATTTTGGATAGCCTTTTGGCCATTTTGTGGAAAAGTAACTTTCCTTTTGGGTTTTCGGTGTTGGTATTTCGGTTGTAGTCTGTTGCTTCATGTTTGTGTTTCTTTCCCTTTGTGTCTCTGATTGGAGCTGTGGGTACATTGTATCGATTCCTGATCATTGCCTCTTTTTTTCTATTTTGCTGGACGCCGTAAACCCACAGGTAACAAAGCTATGGGTAGGAAACTCACAAAAAGCACTGAAAAAGGCTGTTACCGATAAATTAACATATTTTGCCCATTAACAATCCAATACTACTCATTCTGCGTACAAAGATGTATGCAAAATTTGAAGAAAAAAAAAGAATCTGAAAAAAATTCTCAAGTTATCGATCGGAAATGGTGCGGACGGATGGACAGATGGATGGACAGACACTTGAAGGTATATCATTATATCCAACCACTACCTCGTGTTGGGATATAAAACGGCATCGTTCCAATTTTTTTCCACTTAAAAGCCAAATGTCCCAAATTTGACCTTTGCGTTAAATAGGTCAATGTTAACCGAGGGTCATCATTTTTGCATGTTTGTCAGTACTGATGCTACATACTAAGTTTCAAGACAATCAGCCAAGTGATTCTGCAGATTAAGGTTTTAAGGTGTTTACCATATTCGCGCATTGTGGCCATCTTGGTCACATGACCTGGGCCATTCAAATAAATTGGCATTCCCTCATTGTCCTTAATAGATATAAAATCCAAATGAAATTGGCCCAGTGGTTTCAGAGAAAACGTATTCTGATATGTCACTGGACCTGCAATCAAAGTGACCTTGTGCCAAGGTCATCAAATAACCTTGACCGTTAGCATTTATTTTTTTAGCTACACTCATGTCACAGACCACAATAGTTTTCGAAAAATGCATCGTTCGACCTTTTCACAATTTCACAATTTAAAAGCCAAATGAATCAATTTGACCTTGATGTAATGCAGGTCACAGTCACCTAGTGTCATCCAGTGTCATCATTGTTGCAAATTTGGCTGTACTCATTCTCCGAATGCTACATACCAAGTTTCAGGAAAATTGGCCCAGTGGTTCTGGAGAAGAAAACAACTTAATGCTTCTACTGAATTGGCATGGCAGCCATCTTTGACCTGTGACCTGGAACATTTAATTTATTGTGTCCTTAGGCTGCATGTAAAATTTAAATGAAATTGACCTAGTGATTTTAGAGAAAATGTGTGAACGGACCTGCAATACAAACGGCCTTGATTTACCGCCCATTTACATACCAAGTTTCAAGACTATTGGCCCAGTGGTACTGGAGAAGAAGATTTTAAGGTTTTTTATCATTTTCTTGCATGGCGGCCATCTTGGTCGGGTGGATATTTTGGATTTTGTTTGATGTGAGGTTTAACGTCCCCGTCAACACTGTAAATGTAATTTTAGAGCCGGTGCTTCCAATTCCGTGGGACTTTTACCCGACATTAAGACATCTCAAGCCCTGTCGCCCAATGAAACCAATACGGGATTTCAGCATGGATAGGCCGACTCATACCGCTTTGCCTGGGCAGGCTTATTTGTGTTCACAGAGATGTTGCACGGATGAGTTAGGAGGCCTTCATGCCGGCTAAACAAATGATTTGTCTAAATCGCGACGGAAGTAAGGGCGAGGATTGTGGCCACATAAATTCGATTTAAGCCCCCAGTGGAATTCGTTTCCGCTGACCGTTCAAAGGCGGTTCCTCTGTCGCTGTTTATTTTTGTTATGGTTTGTCTTTGGGTGTTTTATTTTATTTTTGGATACCCAATTGGCCATTTTGTGGGAAAGTAACTGTCCTTTTGGCTTTTCGCTATTGATGTTTCCATTAGGTCTGTTGTTTCTTGTTTGTGCTTCTTTCACTGTGATTTGATTGCATATTGTATCGATTCCTGATCATTGCCCCCACTTCTGTTTTAGATCCTCTAAGCGGTTTACCAGTGCTCGTGTGCGGGTCGGTTTCAGTTTTGCGTGGAAGCATCATGCAGCCCATATATTTCTCCAAAACCCAATGGGCGGGGGCCAAATTAGGCGACCTGGGGCATTTAATTAAAGTTTGTTCCCTTACTGTTCTAAGGCTGCAGATGAAATTAAAATGAAATCCGCTAAGTGATTTATGAGAAAATATATTATAAAAAATCAATGGACCTGCAATACAAGTGACCTTGGGCCAAGGTCACCGAATGAACCTGACCTTAAGCATTCATAGACATTCATTTTTTACCTATTCGCATATCATCGACCACAATATTTTTCGAAAACATTATGCGTCGAATTACCTATTTTCCATTGAAAAGTCTATTGAGCCATATTTGACCTTAGCCTAAAATAGGTCAAGATCAACCTGGAGTCATAATCTTTGCAAACTTGGTAGTACTTAGTCATCCGATGTGCATTCAATTTTTATTTAAAACGGCGATTTTCTACTTTTATCAATTTAAAAAAATGATGACATTTAAAACAGTTTTCTGATGAATTCAGAAAATCTTCACGTTATTTCTTTCCAACAAGATTTCTAGATGTAATAAAGTATAGCAAAAGCATAAAGACACCGACAATGAAAACGGAAATAATATAAATGCAGAAGAGGAAAAGAAAACACCACCAATGTGAGAGGTGTGAGTAAAGCAAAAATAAAATATAAATAGTGTTTATTATAAGATACATTTGTCTAAGTTGTGACAAGATACCACCACACATACATAATTACAATTTAAAGCAAGGACACTGACTGACTGGATAAGGTTGCTACTATTTACCAGGAATATGTTAACATACCAAATCCTTTCAGTCTGAATTGGTGATTTTACTATTTCTGTTAAGTTCAGATATCTGTGTTACTATTTTTGGAAAGTGCTGCTGACTTGGCATGTTATTATTGTTATATTTGTTTAATGCTATTATTAATAAGCAAGTACTTTCTCCCCCTTTCTTATCTTCAGAACCAGGTTTTGGATCAGTCTGATCCGATTTGATTGTATCAGTATAAGCGTATGACCTTTAATAAAACAGTGTTTTACGTCAAATTAAAAAATAGATGTGACTGCAATGATCCGAAAAGTGATGCAATTAACCCACAGCTCCCATCAGAGACACCAAGCGGAAAGAAACACAAACATGAAATAACTAGACCCTAATGGAAACATCAATAGCGGAAAGCCAAAAGGACAGACACTCTCCCACAAAATGGCCAATTGATTATCCAAAACAAAATAAAGCATGCGATACACACACTGAAAGACAAACCATAACAACATAAACCGCAACAGAAGAACCGCCTTGGATCGATCATTGAAACGAAATCCACTTGTGTGTGGGGTGCTTTAATCGATTTTACGTGGTCACAATCCTCGCCTTTACTTCCGTCGCGAGTTAGACAAGTAATTTGTTCAGTCCGCCTGATGGCCTCTTAACACATCTCCGTGAACACAAAAACAAGAAGGACATTTTGTAAGGATTAATTGAAAATTGTAGCCTCTAGAGAGAGACAGGAATCTGACTTTATTACCTTCTTTTGATCCCATATAACAACTATTGAATGTGACAAAGGTATAATTAAGACAAGAGTTTAACAAAATTTGACCTTCGTCTTGCTCCAACATGACCTACATTCTAACCTGACAGATATACAATCAGGAAAAACATTTTGCAGATGGTTATGAAGGCCAAAGAAATATTTTTGGGTCTAGGATGTACAAAAAAAATAACAAAATCTGACCTAGTTTTTTTTATCTGAAACGACCCATATTTTAAAATGAATGATATATCATGATATCAAGTTTTTAGAAAATAGAAGTGGAGGCAATGATCAGGAATCGATACAATTAACCCATAGCTCCCATCAGAGACACCAAAGGGAAAGTAGCACAAACATGAAACAACAGACCTAATGGAAACATCAATAGCGGAAAGCCAAAATGACAATTACTTTCCCATAAAATGGCCAATAGGCAATCCAAAATAAAATAATATAAGCGACACAATCACCCAAAGACGAACCATTTCTAAAAATAAACCGCGACAGAAGAACCGCCTTGGAACGGTCAGCGGAAACGAGTTCCACTGTGTAGCTTGAATCGATTTTACGTAGCCACAATCCTAGCCCTTACTTCCGCCGCGATTTAGACAAATAATTTGTTCAGTCTGCATGAAGGCCTCCAAACTTCAAAGACAAACCATAACAAAAATAAACCGCGACAGAAGAACCGCCTTTGAACGGTCAGAGAAACTAATTCGACTGGGGTGGGGGTGGGCTTAAATCGATTTTACGTGGCCAGAATCCTCGCCTTTAATTCCGTCGCGACTTAGACAAATAATTTGTAGAGTCCGCATGAAGGCCTTGTAACCCATCAGTTCAACATCTCATTGAACACAATAATCAAACAACCACAGAGATGAAACAACGATGATGACTCGACAGCAAGACACCACTGAAATGCTGGAGCAAAAGAAAACCACAAGTTAGACTCCAATGGGCCCAACCAGAGACAGCGCGTGAAATTGAAGATTGAAGCACACAAAAGTTTAACGAAATCTGACCTGTTGACCTAATTTTTGATCAAACATGACCCATATTCGAACTTAATTGTGATATCATTAAGTCCAACATTCTGAGGTTTCATGAGGATTGAAGCAAATCTGTGGTCTCTAGGGTGCACAAAATATTTTAACGAACTATCACATATGACCCATTTTCGAAGTAACCCGAGACATCATCAAGTCAACCATTCAGGTGAAGAGTCTTGAAGATTGAAGCAACACTGTGGTCTCTGGGATGTACACGATATGTTTTAATGAAATTTGATCTACTGACATAGTGTTTAATCTGACATGACCCATATTCAAACTTGAACAAGATATCATCAAGTCAAACATTCAGGTGAAGTGTCATGCAGATTAATGTAAAACAGTTACCTCTAATGTGCACACAAAATTTTAACGAAATTTGACCTAGGTTTGACCTGACATGACTCATATTCGAACTTGACTTAGATATCACCAATACAACATTCAGGTGAAGTTTCATGAAGATAAAATCAAAGCTGTGGCCTCTATGGAACACACAATGCTTTAAGTAAATCTGAAATAGTGATCTAGTTTTTAATCCGACATTATCCGTATTCAAATGTGATCAAGATAATATATCATCAACTCAAACATTCTTGTGAAGTTTCATGAAGATTGAAGCAAAACTGCGGTCTCGGGGGGGGGGGGGGGGGGGCACACAAGGTTTTAACGGAATTTGACCTAGTGACCGCGATATCATCACTTCAAATATTCAGGTGACGTTTCATGAAGAATAATGCAAAAATGTGGCCTGTAGGATACACACGAGTTTTTAACAAAATCTGACCTGGTGACCTAGTTTTTAATCCGACATGACCCATATTCGAATTCCAAGGCGGTTCTTCTGTCGCGGTTTGTTTTTGTTTTGGTTTGTCTTTGGGTGTAAGTGTCGCTTATATTATTTTATTTTGGATAGCATTTTGGCAATTTTTGGGGAGATTAACTGTCCTTTTGGCTTTCCGCTATTGATATTTCTATTAGGGTCTGTTGTTTCATGTTTGTGTTTCTTTCCATTTTGTGTCTCTGTTTGGAGCTGTGGGTAAATTGTATAGATTACTGATCATTGCAGCTACTTCTACTTTGACTGAGATGTCATCAAGTCAAACATTCAGGTGAAGTTTAATGAATGTTGAAGCAAAACTGCCTGCTATTTGACCTAGAGGTATGCCGGCCAGCCTTGTGAAAAACGTGCGTGACTGAGTCAGGTGTGCACGTGAAGAACGTAAACCCACTTAATGAAGTGGAGGGGAGAGTGGAAACATGAATATACAATGAATATAGTTCAGGGTTGGGGCTCTGAACTGTTTCCCAGATTCATGGCCTTTTGTGAAGTGGAGTGATGGGGCATGCCTTCTGCCCTCATCGGTTGTTGTCTTATCATAATGATCAGGAATATATATGACTTAGGGGTGGGGCTCTGTAAGGTTTCCGGGGAATTGG
Source organism: Lucinisca nassula (assembly GCA_963580285.1). Classification (NCBI taxonomy): domain Eukaryota; kingdom Metazoa; phylum Mollusca; class Bivalvia; order Lucinida; family Lucinidae; genus Lucinisca; species Lucinisca nassula. The sequence continues at coordinate 14,749,097 of OY757026.1, forward strand.
TTTGTTTGTATTGGAGTTTGACGGCCCAGTCAATACTATTTTGGTCATTTTGAGCCGATCAGTTTACATATCGACCCTTTCCTTGGCAGGCTTATACCGTTCATGCTTATAAACCCTATTGGTTTCATTGGGCGGCAGGGCTTGCGATAGCATTTAATCTCAATGTCGGGTAAATGTCCCACAAAATTGGAAGCAACGTCTCCAAAATGACATATACAGTGTTGACGGGCACGTTAAACCTCATATCAAACAAGCAAAAGGCTTATACGTAAGCGTTAACTAGTACAGTTCACATTCTTTCGCCAGAAACTGACAACTGCCCTTCTTGAATCAGCGGAAGGGAGAGAATGGCAGTAGAAAATATTTCGTGATCAATCTTTACGAAAGAATGTTGCCGACCCCGGCAGGTATCGGACCCGCGTCCTCCTGATCACCAGTCAGACGCGCATCCGACTGAGCTACCGAGGCCGGCTCCGAGGTATTGGGCCTTTAATGAAGTTGAGGGAGTGGGGTGGCCCAGGCGCATCCCAGAGTGGCACTGAATGCGTCTTTACATAAGGAACACTAATAGCACTGAATGCGGCTTTTCATAAAGAACACTAATATAAGGTTTTGAGGTTGGAATCTGAATGGTTTCTGAGATGTATGGCCTTTTCTGCATTGGAGGGAGGGGAGTGGGGCATGACCCAGTTACAACCTCGGGGATCCAATGTTTCGCATAAATGCATATGGCATGGAAAATATCTGAAATAACTTGGCAGTAAATGCCATTTTACAATTATCCCCATTATAAGTCTATGTAAACTAAGTTTCCATAGCATCCAGCCCAAGGATGCTTCAGACGAAATTTGTGCCCAATTGGCCTAGTTGCTTTGGAAGAGATGTTTGTCTTACATACGGCATAAGACGGACGTACGACGATGGACAACTAGCTATCCTCTAAGCTCCCCCGGAGCCTTCGGCTACGGTGAGTTAAAATGTTTGCATAACCCTTCAATTATTGTCAGTTAAGCAAACACCACATACCTATTCTAAAATGTCAGGCCTGGGATTCACTGTTTGGCAATCTACTTTTTGGCATTCATGGATTTACTAATGCAGCATTTGAAACCTGGCTTAAACATGTGTCTATTCCACAGGGCCGAGTCCAGGTTCTTCAAATAAACGCCTTTGTAAAGCAGATCAGCGGCATAGTGACAAGAATATCAGGCCGTGAACAACTGTTTTTGTTTAGGATCAGCTTTTACAAATTAGTCAGGATGACATACCTATAAACTATCAAGCAACATGGAAATTCCGAAAAATCCAGGTTTCCCAAAAGTGGCACGAAACGAGTGAAACATTTCAGGTTGAAGTTTTAAAAAAGTTGCAGAGATATGCGCCAGAAATAAAAAATGAAGTACAAAATATGGATCAGGGGACAAAATTCAACATAAAGAGTTGTCATTCTTGCACGTGAAACTCCACAATGACCTGTTCTATAATTCTACCATTTAAATATTTCAAACCATGTTCAAGTCGACCGAGTTCAAGCCGTTGAAGCTCGAATATATACTCTGTTTATTCAATCCTAATTTACTTTACGCAAGTGTGTCTCAGCCATTATCATGCACGTTCGCTCGTCATTAAAACGTTGAGAATAACATGTTTAGCACCTACGTTACGCAAGCAATGCAGGAGTCGCCAAATACGCTTAGAAACTGCGGTCATATTCCAAAGTATTTTTGGGGCACATCGGTTTACATCCAGTATTGTAGTCTGCCAGCCCGCTCAATACTTCCGAATCGTCGTCAAATCGCAATAGTAAAAGAGTGTTCATTGAAGTGACGACCGACGCATTGACACTTCATTTCAATTAATAGTTTGAAGCAGACTAGAAACAGACAAATGTTGTTTTCTTTTTAGTGTAAGATCGATAATTTTCACCGAATAAACACAAAGCGATTTTTTCGCAGGCGAGTGCAAATACAAATTTTGATGTTTATGGGATCTTACTCTCAATAAAAAAAAATCCTTTATTTACCAGCTTTTATATAAATTTTTCTCAAATTCAATTCTTTGATCGATTGAGTTATGCCATTCACTTTATACCGATAATTGAATTTTACCACAAATACATATCAGGTATTGTCATAATAGAATATTCAAGCCGGTCTTTCCGTTTCCGTTTTTTTTTTCTTTTTGTTTGTTTATCCGTCAATTTTAAATGTTATATGCCGCCTTCGGTAGGTCAGTCGGATGCACGTCGGACTGGTGATCAGGAGCACGCGGGTTCCATACCTGCCGGGGTCAGCAACATTCTTTCGTGGAGATTGATCATGAAATCTTTTCTACGGTCATCCTCTCCCTTCCGCTGATTCAAAAAGGGCAGTTGTCAGTTTATGACGAAAGAATCTGCAGAGTACTGGTTAACCGCTTGCGTATAAGCTTGCCCCGGAAAGTGTGGATAAGTAAACTGACCGGCTCAAAAATGACCTAAAATAGTGCTAACTGGACCGTTAAACTCCATATCAAACAAACAAACAAAATTAAATGTAATGCATAAAAATGCTTCTAAATGAGTAGTCTTCTAGTCTTATTTAATATATTAGCATTTATTACCCAGTTGATGAAGCACTCTCGATTGCATGATAACACGCATTAACTGAATCGCGTATTTTACCATATCATCGTAGAAATTGACTAGTATTTCCGTTCGAGCTGTCTTGGTTTAATTATAATGTGATGTTTTCACGTGGTTTCTGTCTTAGTTTTCAATTTATTTTTTAACAATTTATTCGGTGTTTTTTATGTTTCTCATCCAAGGCAAAATAGATATCTGTGTGTTGCGGGATGCACATTGACTCATTGTCAGACAGGTTTGAAACTAGCTAGTCTGGCCCAGAAAACATGTACACTCCATGGTTTTCACTTCTGTGGTGTATTCCTTGCTTCCAAAGGATAACCCTTTTATAGAACATATTTAACTTCACTACAGCTACCGGACCCGATAGCTCAGTTGGTAGAGTGTCCGCTCCGGGGAACGGGAGGTCTCGGGTTCGATCCCGGGCCGCGACATACCAAAGTCGTTAAAAATGGTACTAGCTGCTCCTCGCTTGGCACTCAGATTTACGGGGTAGAGCTAGGACTGGTCGATCCAGTGTCAGGATAATGTGACTGGGTGTGGTATCATGTAATGTGTCTGGGACATGATACTTCAGTGAGGCAGCACTATAAACGTGAGCATTGAGCTCCCTGTCGCAACCAGACACCGTCGTGATATGACTGAAAAATTGTTGAAAGCGACGTTAAACCCGAATTCACACACACACACACTTCACTACAGCTGGTGTGTGGGAATGTGTGGCGGCGGTAGAACGTCTCCCTGCCCAACATCATAGTGTAGATTATATTTTCTTGTCCTTTGGGATTATTGATTCCATTGTGTAATTTTGAACATATCTGAGGGTCACTGATGAGGCCTAATTGGCCGAAACTAGCTAGTCTGGCCCAGAAAACATGTACACTCCATATTTTTCACTTCTGTGGTGTATTCCTTGCTTCCAAAGGATAACCCTTTTATAGAACATATTGACAGGAGGGATCATGTCTCTGACTGGATGACGGTCCCAATTTATTTTTTAGACTTTTATTTTATTAGTGTTTGGTGCCTGATAATTTGTAGTTGGCTTGACTCTTAGTGATCAACCAGGTGGTTCTCTTCAGCATCAGCTTACAGATTGTGAAACAAGCTACGAGTCCTAATCTTTGATTCATCACAGTTATTCAATGTGATTTGTATTAAGGCGTAAGTATACCAAATTGAGTGACACAGAGGCCTTTCTGTTATTTAATGTTCATGAGTGTGTCTCAATCCCGAAGTTATGAAACCGAAACGGATGATGGACATGACCCGGCAAATACAGCAAATCACCCTCCGAGCACACACCGACAGACGTAGCTCATGAGACAGGTCAGCTGGAGGCATCAGGCAAGAGACGCCTACCCCGGGACTTATAGGCGTCCCCCACCAAGCCAAATCAGCAAACATTGCCCACATTCAACGGAAGTCCCGGACATCAGGAAGGAGACGTCCAAAGTAGCGAGACTTGCAAACTTTTAAATATATCAAAAAGTGGCAACCAAATCCGCCAAGATACATGTCTCACCTGACAAGTCAGTCTTAGATTTTGAAAAAAAGAAATAGAATTTTATATTGCAAAAGTTAAATATATAATATAGATATTTAAATCAGTACTTATGTACTGACGTCAACACCGCAGTATCAACCTCGGTGCTAAGGAACTGATACTGAGTTGATGATTCCCTCCGGGACAAACGAATCATTCACCAGCAGAGATATCGACCCAGTGGTACAGTTTATTTTAAGTTTTATGTTATCCTGTGATCATCACGTGAACAAGTCCGTGAAATTAACAACCCACTAATCCTTACTTTAAATATGAAAACTGAGGTTTACTAGGGTATACATTTTTCTCTTATTTCTGCTCCTCGAAATCGGCTGTGGGTACTCATTAGAACCGCCTTGATGAGGCGGTTCTAAAGGCGGTCCTATCGAGCACCTTCAACCTTTTTTGTTGCCAAAAAATATAAGAAAAATATTTAACGGGTATTTGTCAGAAAAGAAGCCACTTTGGAGATGTGAAAAACTACACTATGTTGCACTGGTGTTTTATTCTTATGTGGTCTATTGATTGAGTAAGTTTCCTTCCGGGGGACAAACTATTCTGTGTGTTGTAAAAAATGGTATAACCTAGGGTGACGGTTGGGCAAACAGACTCGATTTAAACCACCTCGTGCTTCTCGCTTCTGACCGTTCTAAGGCGATGGTTCAAATGTTAATATTTGAAGTGTAGTTTTTTTGAGTTTCCGACGGGCTCGTCATGCTGAATGTGCTTATGATTGGGTATTATTATTATTTCATTTTCATTAACCGTTCCAATTGTACCATGATAACTTCTTGCGGTGTTGAGATAAATCGTTGCTGTGTTTGTGATTCGTTATTGTTCCTCTTGTGTAATTGGAAGGATGTAATCTCTGATTGTGGCTTTTCCTGAGCATCTATTTCTATATTTGTGATGAATTGTACATCTTCAAAGTATATCTAGAAAATAAAAGTTTTTGTATCTTTGATCGGTTGCCTTGCATTAAATTGCCAAAATTAATTACTAATGCAAGTGACATACAGTCGCACCAACTATTAAATGCGAGCATTTCTTCATCATTAAAACGTCAAGCCATCAAAAGATCAGAAAATATTCTGATGTGTATACAATTTATTTCAGAAGCAAACATGAAGAGAATCTTTTAACAAAATCTAATTAATTATCAACATCTTGAAATTCCCTCATTACTACCGAAATAGAAGAAGAGGCAATGGTCAGGAATCGATACAATTAACCCACTGCTCCCATCAGAGACACCAAAGGGAAAAACACAAACGTGAAGCAACAGATCACAACGGAAACACCAACAGCGGAAAGCCAAGAGGACAGACAGTTATTTTCCTACTAAATCGATTTTACGTGGCCACAATCCTCGCCCTTACTTCTGTCGAGATTGAGACAAACAATTTGTTCTGTCCGCATGAAGGTCTCCTAACTCATCAGTGTAACATTTCCGTGAACACAAAAATCAAACAACCACAGAGATTAAACAACGGTGAGGACTCGACAGCAAGAAACAACAAAAATGCTGGAGCTAAAAAAAACCAACAGTTAGACTCTGATGGGCCCGACCAGAGACAGAGCATCAGGTACCAACCAACCATAAGCCTTTACGTTGGAACTGCCATAGAATCTGAGGCCTGACCCACCGGCGTGCAATTAAAGAGGGAAGCAAAGTTGTCAATCGTGATTGGGTTAACTACCATGCATGCAGTCTGTCGTATAACATTTATGTTGTACCCAATATTATTATATCGAATAATGATTTTACGAAATTGGATGCTGAAGTCATTGAGGTTATACTTTTTCTAAATTCATATACTAAGACACCATAAAATTTGGGTTCCGATAGACCTTGTTGCAGAAGAGATTTAAGTCCAGTATTGAATTTTGAAATTAAATCAGAATGACGTCTAAAAATTTTGAAAAGGCTTTGCGTAGTTTATGGTACCGATAATCCTGGTTAAGAAGTTTAGCCGTTAACAATTTATTACGAGTGTTGAAGTCAGTTACATGACTACACACTTTGGCAAATCGAATTAATTGTGAAATATAAACGCCATAGGATGGCGCTGTGGAACATCACCAGGAAAAAAAGGAAAATTTACAATCTCAAAATCAAAATCATCGCGTTCATCATAAATTTTGCACGAAACAAACCCATCCACAATAGATAGATGTAAATCCAAAAAACGGGGTCTCGGTATCAGAAGAATTTGCTTTATTTAACTAAAGTTCTGGGGTAAATTTGACTGATCAAACCATCGAAATAGGTATTATCAATATTTAATAAATCATCCAAATATCTAGAAGTGGAGCTAAAAGCTGCAATGATTTCAGACTGATTATCAGCAGAAAGGGGCATCATGAAGTCTCTCTCATAACAAAACAAAAACAGATCAGCCGCAAGTGGTGCGCAATTAGTACCCATCGGAATACCCATAACTTGTCTAAATAACTTAGTACCAAATCTTATGAAAATATTGTCAAGTAGAAAGGTGAGAGCTTCACACACCTTCTGACATGACCATAAAGTAAAGTCGGAACGCTAGACGTTATTTCGAAGGGATTCTAAGGCCAGAGCTGGTCCAACTGTTGCGACGTCAATGTAATCCGATCATATTGTTCTAGCACGTAACGCGCGCCCACACAAGGCAAGGTTGACGCCGGCCTTTTTGCGTCACGGTTCTTCCTTGGCCGTCTAAATGAATTTGGACGTCAACGTGGACGTCAACACGCGGCGCAGACGGATGCAGCTTGCGATAGCTCTTCAGCAAAAGTGGGACAACTTTCCCCGACATACTGTCAGGCGCTTGTATTGTTCTATGGGGTCTTGGCTACGCGAATGTTCCCAGCGATAATGTTCGAGCCCGATATTGACGTGGCTCGAGATTTGACTGACCACCAGTGTGTTTGTCGCAGTGTGGACGGATATCATAAAAGGGAAGCACTAAAGTGATTGCAGCAATCGAAAGCCATTAGATGAATTTAGTTAATGTTATTCTTTAATAAAATTTGTTAGTTCAAAAATATTTACATTTTCCCTATCATGTTGCGTTTTCAAAGTGATCAAGTATAGATTTATCTTTCAGATAGGCGTTTTGCCATTTTATAGGAAAGTATATATCCTTATTGTGTTTTTCGCTTGGGACGTTTTTATTGTGGTGCAGTTATTGTATGTTGCTGTTTCTTTTTTCATGGTGTCTGGGATGGGAATTGTGAGGTAATTCAATCGACTACTGAGCATTTGGTTCACTTCTAGTTTGCTAAGATATATTTCAGACATAAAAAAAGTGAAAGTAATCCCTGCCAAAATGGCGGTATGTGTAGAGATAATGTGAATAGTTTATTTTGTCAATGTGTTGCTGGATACGCAGGGACTAACTGGCATGCAGATATGATAAGTTATCATCAGTCGTTCCTTCTGGCTGGTAAATGCAATATGCAAATAGCTTCTAAAGATAATAAAGCCTTTAATGTTTTATTGCTTGCCATGGATTTGCATGTTCATTTTTTCTTTACGAATGTTGTATACAACCACATACATCTATTTCCGCGATAATACCTTCAATTGCTTTTCCATGATCGGATAATAATCTGATTTTATGTCCCGTACCTCAAGAAGTGGCGGTTCCCCGCCACACAATTATGTTAAACCCTTCGAAATTCTGAGTGTCCGTCCGTCAGTACGTCAGCGCCCGGTATTTCTGTGTTCGCTCCATAACTGATTCGATTTGAGATATATTCACGAAACTTCACATATATGTAGTGTTCCATGAGGCGACGTGCAGAAGATACGAACCGTAACCCTGTTTTTTTTTTTCTAATTTTGGAGTATTTGCTCTTTGCACATTGAACATAGCCATTTCTATCAAAGTGTCGTGTCCGCTCCATAACTCAGATACCATATTCAGATATTATCACGAAACTTCACAGACATGTAGCGCACGTTAAGACGACTGCAGAACATAAGACCAATAACTCTGGTTTCTCTACTTTGACTGAAATTGCCCTTTGGACTTTGATAACAGCCATTTCTATCATATAGTCTGTTTGAAGCAAGATATCTTCTGAACCTTTTAACGGGTTCTGCCCAAACGTGCATGGTTACAGCACTAGGATGGCGGTAAAAAGCCCTTAGGTCTGGATAACCTTAACCTCGTGTTAAAGGGCCCAGGCCCCCTAAAACTATAAAATGTGGGCCGACAGTGGCTTTATTTTCATTACAGCTGGTGGTGTGCCACGAGGCGACCGTAAAACGTCTCCCCAAACATCATCATAGTGCAGATTATATTTTCTAGTCTTTTGGGATCATTGTGTTCATCTAGAACCATTTTGAAAATAGGGTTATGATTAAGCCCGAGCTAGAGGGCGTGGCCGGTGTTGCACATTTCAGTACTGGTCAGGAACAGACTAAATAAAACCGAGTCTGCTATTTTCGTTTATTTGGTGCATTCCTTGCTTCCAATGGATGTAAAGTAGAAGTAAAACAAAGATCAGGAATTGATACAATTAACTTACTCCACCCATAAAAGACACCAAAGGGAAAGAAATACAAACATTAAGCGACCAGACCATAATGGAAACCTAAACAAAGGAAGGCCATAAGGACAGTTACTTTCACACAAAATGGCCATATGGCCATCCCAAATTAAAAGATACAAGTGATACACACAGTAAGTAACAAACAACAACATAAATAAATCGCCACAGAAGAGCCGCCTTGGAACGGTCAGTGGAAGATTTCCACTGGGGGCTTAAATCGATTTTACGTGGCCACAATCCTCGCCCTTACTTCTGTCGCGATTTAGACAAATAATTTGTTCAGTCCGCATGAAGGCCTCCTAACTCATCAGTGCAACATCTCCGTGAACACAAAAATCAAAGAACCACAGAGGTGAGACAACGGTGAGGATTCGACAGCAAGAAACCACTGAAATGCTGGAGCAAAAGAAAACCAACAGTTAGACTCCGATGAGCCCGACCAGAGACAGAGCATCAGGCACCAACCAGCATTATCTCTCTAATTCTTAATAAGCCTTTACGTTGGAGCCGTCATAGAATCTGAGGCCTGACCCACCGGCGTGCAATTAAAGAGGGAAGCAAAGTTGCCAACCGTGATTGGGTTAACTACCATGCATGCAGTCTGTCGTATAATATCCATGTTGTACCCAATCTTTTTATATCGAAGAATGATTTTACGTAACTATTCGGAACTTATTTGTCGGAACCCTACCTCATGATGAAAGCAATGAAATTTGGTCAAACTTGGAACAATATATTATTGCAACCGAAAAAAATATTTGAGAAGATTTTGATGACCTTGATCTTAATTCAAAGGGCATAGCCCCTCACCAAGCTGTTTATATTTTGCTTGTCTACACTCTCTCGCTTGAATAAATGGATGAAATTTGGTGAAACATAGTAGAATTTATCAGTGTAATCTACCTAGATATATAATAGATCTTGAGACCTTGACCTTACTTTCAAGGGTACCTGGCCCCCAAGTTTTGGCAAGAAATGACTTGTCTGCGCCCTATCTCATGAAATAATCGTTATAAATTTGTCAATCCTAGTACAATATATTATTGCAACATACAAGAGATTTGTTTGGATTTTGGTGGCGCCTTGAACTTTTTACAAGGGCACATGCCCGCCACCCCCCCACCCCCCCCACACACACAGTCACACAAATATCCATTTTGGGTTGTATGTACCCTATTTCATGAACGAAGAGATGAAATTTGGTAGAACGTTGTGCAAAGTATCATTGCAATCAACCAACGATTTGAATAGATTTCGGTAACCTTGTTGTTATATACAATGACAGAAGCCCCCGAAGTCAAATTTGCCTTGTCTGCGACACTGTCGTTGAAGATTTTCAAGGTCACAGGCGCCACAGAATTTTCAGTTTTTACAAAATAATGGATTGTCTGCACCCTTTCCGACTTAAGAATTGAAGAATGTTTATAAATTTGGTGCAATAGAGGTAAGGGCGCGGATTGCGGCCGCGTAATGCGATTAAATCCCCCAGTGAAATTCGTTTCACTCACCGTTCCAAGGCGATTCTTCTGTCGCGTTTTTTTTTGTAATTATTTGTCTTTGAATAGGTGCATCGCTTATATGTTTCCGTTTTGGATAATCAATTGGCCATTTTGTAGGAAAGTAAATGTCTTTTTGGTTTTCCGCTATTGGTGTTTCCGTTAGGGTCTCTTTATTTCATGCTTGCGTTTCTTTCCATTTGGTGTCTCTGATGAAAGTTGTGGGTTAATTGTACTGATTGCAGACCATTGCCCTCACTTCTACTTTGACCTTTTTTAAGGTCATAGGCTCCCGAAAACTGTAAGTGTATGACCAAAATTGTTTGTAAGCACCTAAGATTTTGGTGATCTAAAACTTAGGTTTCAGGGTCAAATGGGTGTTTGACGGGCATTAGGGGAATTGTTTTCCTCTGAAAGTATTTCTAGCTATTTGGAGTCTTGCAAAACTGTAAGACGCAACATAAGATGAATTGAAGAAAAAATCAACCATAAGTCTTGCGTAGCTAAGTTTGAAGTTATTACTCTTTAAATATTGAAAGTAACACTTTTTGTGTTATATTTGTATCTACTCTGTAAACAGTGTACAGTTTTGAGGTATTTCCAGTAGGGAGCTTACCACTAAATATTTTCCATAGGCGACAATAGTAACCTTTTACATGCTCCCACAAAAACTACACATACAAAACTTTTCAAACCTTACTTATTTATAGAGCCATCCTAGCTCAACAAGTTGATGAGAAAAAATCCACATGTAGCCTGTCTCCTTTTCAAGTTATGGTCCGCCATGTTTGTTTACATGCAGATTCGCAGTGAATACAAGCCGGCTTTTTAACGGAGAGGTGACAATATAAAATCAGCCACAATTTCTTCGAGCTTGCAGATATAATTATAAAACACACATCATTTTATATCCTTATAACTATCCTTTTCTCACATTGAAATGAAACATGAGATATTTATCCAATGGAAGCCTGCCTGGTATTTAGACTGCAACTAAAAGCTCTGTCCCAAAGTGATAAAACCCAGTACCTCCAGTATTTAGTGCAAAGCTACCTATACCAAACCCTTATTGTCTTTATGATCCATCAAAAGCATTGCCAAATAGAAATTTAGATCATATCTAATAATTTAAGCATGCATAATAAATGTTCAGTGACAAAGAACTTTTGAAGTTTGCGAAAAAGTTATCGCTTTCAGATTCTACAATGAAAGCCGAACAAACAATATTTTGTGAAAAAGCGCAAAGTTTACCTCTTTCTGGAATGGAACCCAGACACTGGCTGGCATCAGTGGTTCTTCTTCTATGTCTTTGGAACACTTCAATCCTAAAATGCACTAAAGTATGCCTTAATAGCATACCAACTGGTATTTATGGCTGATTTCACACCTATACCCCCTATTTTATGTAAAAATGGCATTTTGAGGATATTTTGATGATAAAACTTTAACAAAAATCATTAAAAATGCCTTAATACCATGAGAAATAGTGGATATATATCTGTTCAGATCCTTAAACATGAATCTAATCAATAAGAACCAATAAGAGATGAGAAAACTTATCGCAATATTGCAGCAGAGACAATTTTGAAGTTTTGCTTTCGCTAGAGACCAAGGCCAAAAACCATGTAACCTTACTGACGGAGTAGATTCTTTCTCTTGTGTTTCTGGTTATACACTTACTGTAAGACTTTTTCCAAAACAAACCCATTAACAATTGATTAACATGGCTTTAAAGTGATCCCCCCACCCCCAAATGCACAGATCAGAAACAAAAACTGATCAAATACACCCAGTTAGACCTAAATTACCACAAACCTTACACTTTTTTACAATTTCTATGGCAAACCACATGCCAGGAATATCCATTTTATGATACAGAATTGGATAGAACCTACCAATGTTTGAAAATATGATGTAATGACTGAAAACTGGAGTGTGGGGCTGATTTTCCTACTTTTTGGTATAGGGAGCTTACCACTAAATATTTTCCATAGGCGACAATAGTAACCTTTTACATGCTCCCACAAAAACTACACATACAAAACTTTTCAAAACTTACTTATTTATAGAGCCATCCTAGCTCAACAAGTTGATGAGAAAAAATCCACATGTAGCACGTCTCCTTTTCAAGTTATGGTCCGCCATGTTTGTTTACATGCAGATTCGCAGTGAATACAAGCCGGCTTTTTAACGGAGAGGTGACAATATAAAATCAGCCACAATTTCTTCGAGCTTGCAGATATAATTATAAAACACACATCATTTTATTTCCTTATAACTATCCTTTTCTCACATTGAAATGAAACATGGGATATTTATCCAATGGAAGCCTGCCTGGTATTTAGAATGCAACTAAAAGCTCTGTCCCAACGTCAAAGTGATAAAACCCAGTACCTCCAGTATTTAGTGCAAAGCTACCAGTAAACTTCACACGAAGGTTTACCACCATGAGGACTTTTGTAGAAAATTGAAACTGTAATTTTGGTCACATTGTTTTAGAGCTATGACCCTCTGAACATTGAAAATAGTCACCTGTGCGTGCGTGCGTGTGTGCGTACGTGCGAATAGTTACCGATCAGTGACTTTATTATTCCTGGATTGATTTCGAAATTTCTTTGAAGAAATTTTATCCATCATGAGACAATGTGTCGCCTCAGTGTCCCGGATACGTAATTCAAATAAGAAATGCACGTACTGAGTGACGCCCGTGATTCAATATTATTATGAACAGCCACTTTACTTTGTCTACCTTCCCCAAATAAGATTGCCTGGCGCCGATTATCTCACTATATTGCAGACATTACTGATTGTTTATCAAATCCTTGTCAACATGGCGGAACGTGTACAGATGAAGTGAATAGTTTTACCTGCAAGTGTTTGGCGGGATACACAGGAAAACAATGCAAGACAGGTTTGTTTTGATTTACTTATTTTTCACTTCACTTATTTGGTAAATGTTAAATATTGTGATAACATAAATACTTGTATTTAAAAATACAGCTGGTTAGATTTGTTAAGTTAAGTTGCATTAAATCTGATGAAGTAATTCACTTAAAACACTGTGTTTAAAAAAATGTATAAGTGAAAGTACTGATCAGAAATCGATCCAATTACCACCCTTACCAGGCAAAACGTGAGAGTCGGACCATCCAGGCCTATAAACCTATTGGTTACATTGGGCGGCATTGCTTGAGATTTAGGGTGAAAGTCCCACAATATTGAAAGGAACGTCGACAGTGCTAACGGGGACGTTGAACCTGAAATCCGAGAAACAAAAGAACGGGTCGACCATCGACCTAAATATATCGATACAAATATGAATGAAAAGTTTAGAATGCTCAACAAAGATTTAAAAAGAAAGGCTCGTGGAGCACCACAATCATAAGGCACAGCCCACTCTCGACACCAAATGGAAGGGGAAACATTCACAAGACAAGAAACAAGAGTGTTTATGAAATTGAAGAATCAGCCCTCTCTTCCTTCTCTTCCCTGCATAATTACCGAATAAAAGCAAATACGGGAGTATTGTCAAAACTTGTATTTTTGTTAATTGACGGCTTAGCCTGTGATTTAACCAAGTAATTGGATAACAATTGAAAATCACCATGTGTAACTTGCAAATCACCTTTTCAATCTTGCATGAATAAGACACACAGAAATGACGGATTTTTTGTTCTTGTTCTGGACATCGAAAATCTGCCAAAATATAAATCCGCCAAAAGGCCCACTCATTAATACCGCCAAAATGTGTTGCCGTCATATTTAAGTGTTTTATAGTTTCTGAGAGGTATATACTGTTAGTATTAATGAACTTGTATCCATCTTTGAATAAAAACCGCCCCGAAAACTTTACAAACGGGAGGCATCAAGGACGGTTCCTTTCCCACAAAGTGGAATATATATATATGCATTGTTGGTATTTGATGGAGCCGCCTCGTCGAGGCGGTTCAATCGGGCCCAGCGGTCTGTGTTTTGTGCGGAGATAGGAAGAGTATCACAATTTTTCATCTGAAAATTTCCATTTTTTGCCAGGAAAAAAAAACAGTATGGGCGTGTTTTCGTGATGGGGCTCAGTGGTTCCTTCCTGTGAATGATTATGCATGCGCATTCGTAGGAATCAGTTAAGAACTGCTCAGAACCAAAAGGTTATAAGGGAGATCACTCAGGAAGTAATTTGATTTCAAATGAACCGGCGCATGGCGGAGCCTATGGTGTGGCCTGTGCGTTCACCGGGGGCTTAAATTAACCTGCGCACCAAATCCCCTGTGACGAGGCAGTTTGATTGTCTCTTTGCATGGGGCGTGGCTTTTGGGGGTACATACCATCAGCGAGGAATTTGATCAGGCTGCGCGAATGCGCAGGCTGATCTGAGTCTTAGCTGGTCGCTCAGGCATTCTTGCGGGATTTGTCATGCGCTGTTTATCGCTGGTCTAAATAAAAGCCGGTATTTAGGGTAACCCCCCCCCCACACACACACACACACACACACACTTTTTCACAAAGGTCTGTTATGTTAATATGATTGATGGATGGTCTGACAATTTAATAATCTCTTAAGCAGGATTTGATAGAACATTCTTTCTTAATTATCACGTAACAGTTCTTAAGTTTGGGAGGAGGGGAATTATTTCTTATTAAGGCCCCTATCATTACGATAACACGCCTATACAAATACATTGTCAATTTTTCAATTATTTTGGGTGGTAACAGGGGGAATTTGGCTTACCCCTGGAAACCACGGTTTTACCTTTTAAAGGTGGGGTTTGAGGGGATCGGAATCATATAGGCGTGTAGTCATGATTTCAAGTGTAATTCGCCAACAACGGAAATGCATCTGTAACACATTCCAAGTCGGCATGACCGCAACCTGTCTTTTTTCAGTATTTTACATTTTTGCGGGAAATCTGAATGGTAGTTTTAGACGTCCTTTAAGTAACGTTTCTTGATGACGTGCAGTTGTATGTGTTCTTGTCTTCACGACGTTGTTAGTTACCTGTCATTAAAAATATGTCGCCGAAGAAGACCGGGGTTCCGGCAATATTACCAATATATACATACAACGACGACCTACAGAAATAATTAACCACAACAGAAGAATCGCCATGGAATAGTCAGTATAAATGTTTGCTTAGTGGGTTTGGGAGCTTAATCGATTTTATGCAGCCACGATCCTCGCTCTTTTTAAGCAATAATTGTTTAGTTTGTCTTGCGTTCATGGCGAATCAGCCACTTGATCCAGAAGTATTCATTGTAGTGTTAATGTCCTGCCAACAAACCTGCGGTGCACCCTCATAGGAACAGATAGGGCTGTATGATGCTTCCACGCAGGGCTGAACCCGACCGCACACGAGTACTGGGACACCGATTAGAAGGTCTAAAATAGAATTGAAAGCATTGCAACAACCTCACACCATCCATTCAAGACATCAAAGGAATAAAAACACAATAATAAAACAACATAATGAAGCCCGAACGGCAGTTATTTTCCCACAAAAAGGCCAAATGGTTGTCCAAAAATAAAATATATTAGCAACGTATGCATGCAAAGATGAACTTTAACAATAATGAATAACAAAAGAAAAGCCGCCTTGGAATGGTCAGTGAAACTTTTTACTGGGGGAGGATTAAATCGATTTTCCTTTGCCACAATGCCTTGATACTGTTGTAGTTGATAATAAGTTCTATTTTGATAGAGGAGTTTCCTCTATTTTGCTTCTAAAATAAATTGTATACACCACAGAATACTCTCTGATCTTTGGAGGGTTTGACATTTTAATGCTATAGGAATTGCCGCAAAAATAGTTGATGCGACTGTATGTAACTTTCGTTGTTAAATAATAATGACATTTGAATGCAAGACAACCAGTCAAACATAAAAAGAGCTTTCATTTTCTAAATTTGCTTGAACAGTTTCAATTCATCACAAATATAGACATAGATGTCAAGGAATAGCCACAATGATAATAGATTGCAGCCTACCAATTGCACAAAAGGAAGGATAACGAATCACAAACACAGAAACCATTTCTCTCTTCCCCGCAAGATATGATCAAGGTTCAATTTGAAAAATCAATGTAAATTGTATAATAATTATACCAAGCCATAAGCACATGCAACATGATGAGCCCGTCGGAAACTTCGACAAAGCTTCATTTCAAATATTAACATTAGAGTCATCGCATTAGAACCTCTGTAGCGCGAATCTCTGGGTAGATTTAAATCGAGTATGTTGGCCCAAATTTCAATCTAGGCTCTATGTATCACTTATGTATTTTTATTTTGGATGGCCATTGGTGTCTTTGATGGGTAGAGAAAGTAAATTGTATCGATTCCTGATCTTTGTTTTACTTCTACTTTCTATTATTATTTACAATACACAGAATAGTAAGTCCACCGGAAGGTAACTTACTCAATCAATAGCCCACTTAATGATATGATAATGATATGTGATTATTTGTGTTCACGGAGATGTTGCACTACTGAGTTAGGAGGCCTTCATGCGGACCGAACAAATTATTTGTCTAAATCGCGACGGAAGTAAGGGCGAGGATTGTGGCCACGTAAAATCGATTAAAGCTTCCCAGTGGAAATCTTTCCACTGACGATTCCTGATCTTTGCTTTACTTCTACTTTTTCTAATGCGATGGCTCTAATGTTAATATTTGAAATGAAGCTTTGTCGAAGTTACCGAGGGGCTCGTCATGTTGTATGTGCTTATGGCTTGGTATTTACATTGATTGTTCAAATGGAACCATGATCATATCTTGCGGGGAAGAGAGAAATGGTTTCTGTGTTTGTGATTCGTTATTCTTCCTCTTGTGCAATTGGTAGGCTCCGATTTTTGATTGTGGCTATTCCTTGACATCTATTGCTACATTTGTTCTGAATTGTACCTTTTCAAAGCAAATTTAGAAAATTAAAACTTTTTTATGTTTTATTGGTTGTCTTGCATTAAAATGCCACTATTACCTAACAACGAAAGTTAAATACAGTCGCATCAACTATTTTAGCGACAATTCCTTCAGCATTAAAATGTCAAGCCCTCCAAAGATCAGAGAATATTCTGATATGTATACAATTTATTTTAGAAGCAAAAAGAGGAGAATCTTCTATGATCAAAATATAACTTATATCAACAGCTTGAAATGTCCTCATTGCTACCAGAGTCCACTTATTGATTTTCGTTTGCACCAGCATTTCAATTATTCAATGCTGTTAGTCATTAACGTTGCAATATGTCTGTATTTGTTTGTTTGTATGCATTGATGAGTTAGAAATCCATCAAGTGGTTTCAACCAGTTATATATCAAAACAGCGACAGAATGAAGGCGAGGATTGTTTCCAATAAAAATCAAGCTCTAAATGTTAATTGCCGCTTTACAGTGTTGTTCTTCTATGGTGGTTTATTACCGTAACTATTGTTTTCAAGGGATGTTCGAAAACAATTGCTTATTTCTATCTCGGAGCCTAACTGTTGGTTTTCGTTTGCTCCAGCATTTCAGTGGTTTCTTGCTGTTGAGTCCTAACCGTTGTTTCATCTCTGTGGTTGTGTGATTATTCGTGTTCACAGAGATGTTGCACTGATAAGTAAGGAGGCCTGCATGCGGACTGAAAAAAATTTTGGTCTAAATCGCGGCGGAAGAAATGGCGAGGATTGTGGCCACGTAAAATCGATTTAAGCCCCCCCTCCCCAGTAGAATTCGTTTCCGCTGACCGTTCCAAAGCGGTTCTTCTGTTGCGGTTTACTTTTGTTATGGCTTGTCTTTTGGTGTTTTAGTGTTTTAGTCGCTTATATTATTTTATTTTAGATAGCCTAATGGTCATTTTTTGTGGGAAAGTAATTGACCTTTTGGCTTTCCGCTATTGATGTTTAAATGAGGTATGTTGATTCGTGTTTGTGTTTCTTTGCCTGTGGTGTCTCTGATGGGAGCTGCGGGTTGATTATATCGATCCCTGGTCATTGCCTCCACTTCCATTTTCAAATTTCAAGTTTGCCCAAAAGTGCTAACTTCATGCACTCGAAGTACCGCCCGTGGCTAGTATTGCAAAGTTTCAGCCGATGTATCCACTTCATCAGTGCGCCACGGTACGCTGATTTGGGCACAGTAATAAGGTACAAATGAATGACAGATCCAAGTTCCTGTCGGGACTGGTATTTTCGCCCAGCAAGGAACGATGTCAATTTCACAATCAAACAGAAATCACATGGGGAAAGGTTTGGAGACTAAGTGGGGTGAGGCAAAACAGTTCCTTTTGTCTATCTTTTAAAACGCCGTTAGTGTTTCTTTCTATAAAAACGCCGTTACTATTGCGGAGGTATGAGCGGTTGTATTGTCATGTAGAAGACCGACATGTTTAAAACCAGAGACAGAGCGTCGTTTCTGATAAAATACTTTTTTCAGTTTCTTCAGTACTACGTCTTTGTGGTACTTTCCAGTGATGCTTTTGTCCCTTTCACTGGCACCTTTATTGCGACTCCTTGACAAGAGAAGAAGACTGATTATAAAACCTTCTTTGTACACAAAGAACGTTTGGCACATTTGGCCTTGGGTCGTTTAGAAGTAAAACTACTAGATGGGGTGGGGCTTCAACTCCGGAGTGTATGTAATTTCAACCCTCGCCCTCAGTTCCATTGCAGTATCAAACAAAATAACGATAACAAATTCATCCGTATGGTGAACAATTTTCCGAAAACTGCTAGGTGTGACAAGTTATAAAAAAAATTTTCTACTAATTCATACACTATACTTTTTTACAGTTTGTGAACGATTGGAGCAGTGTTCCAACGGTGGTACCCTGGCAACGAATCATTGCTATTGTCGATGTGCACAAGGATACACAGGCCGTAATTGTGATGAAGGTGTGTATTTATTATTATTATTATTAAATCAATAAATTACTTTAGTTTAAACGTTTATTTCATTTGTGTACTTTAAACAATACAATTCATGAAAAAAAGATTATTTCCTTTCTGTACACACGTATATTCAACAAGCACAGCAGATTGATCTTTCTGAATTTACAATATTCCTTTGATAGAGATTAACCCCATATGCAACATAATCTGTGCTGGAAAAGTTATTACATGCATAGCATTTTATCTAACTGCAAACAGTGTAGATCCATTGATGGTTTCTGATCAGAACCTACAATGTTTGTCATAGTTGCAACTCTTTCTCTTCTCCTCGCTCAGTCCCACCACTGCATCCCAGCTCCTGAACAACAGTGATCAGAAAAAGAGCTCCTTCAGTGATATGTTTAAAAAAGTTCATTCTACCTGTTGATGTAGGCCCGCACACAGTGGAGGCAGGGGTGCAAACGCACATACCCCACTTTTTTAAAATTATCAAACTCAGGCATTTATTCACCCTCTGCATAATACCTAAAATTCGCACCCTTCGGCCTTTTTTTAGAGTCTGCGTACGGCCTGAATCGAGTTAGAAACTTCCTATATATATATTGCGAACATTGCCGGCCCTGATCAGAAGGAATGTACAGTCTATGATGTGGGTCTACGCCGTAGGTCTAACAACGATACCGCCTGCAAAAGTCTGGGCTACTATTTTTGCTCTTAAACACGTTTCAGTTCTTAGAAGAAGTGCAAAAAGTTGTACAATCGACTCAATTTATCAGTTTTATGAATGGACTCTTCCATTGGTCGTCACGTGATAGCGTGTTTAAGATTAAGATATTTTATAGTTTCCTTTCATTACGTGAGCAACCTAGCATTCTTATACTATTTCATTAAACCCTTAAATGCTGCTATTTATAAACAAACAGTGTAGTCCCTGTGCAACAGGCTGGTCCGTCTCCATATTTCGCGGCGTCTGATTTTGGTATTCGGCGTTTGCCAAACCAAACCCAGCTTACTATTCATGCCCAGATTGTATTTATAGCTCTGACCTGCATGAAATATCGATAAAATAGCGGGGCTTTTTCTATTAATAACCCTAATATTGGCTTCATGTTGTTTTTTCCAAATCAGTTGTGTCACGTGGACAACATCATGATTTCGGATTTTGCCATTTAGTATATTAGGGTGGATTGTAAACAATAGACTGAAGTAAACAATCGACCGAAAAGTGCAAAAGCCACCGCCTCAGAACAGTGCGTTGCAAAAACTACTGGGCACGAGGAAGTTAAATGAGCTGAAATCGGTACCAAATTCGTTTCCAACCAGAAACATATTACAAACATTATAACGTTATATCCAGACAAAAAATATACCATTCGGGTACAAAGTCAAAACAAAAGAATCAATACAATCAATTAAAACCTTCTTGTGTATTTCATGTAGTGAAAATTCTGGATTTTATAAGACATTTATGAATTTTATTCATAGTTGCATTAAATGAAATTATTATTTGGAAGTGTTTGCTAATACATGTATATCATTGAGCTAGTCATTGGAAATGTATTTTATGCATTATGAGACAGAATGTTTGTACTTTAATTTCAACATTTTAAAGTCCCTTCAACATAGTGTTTGAAGTTCATATTGACAAAAGTATCACTAGAATAACGCTGTTCGCCAACAAAGAAAGAGTAAATTGAAACACGTGACCAAATGCGACAATGAACAAACAAAAACGCTTGATACTTTTTTTAAAGGTTCATATACTTTGATGTAAGTTATCTCTTTTCATTTATTACATTGATATTCTTTTCAATTTCTTTTTGCTTTGTTATTTATTTCCTTTTATTCTGAAACGTCATAATTTACAGACCAGAGTTTGGTTTATGTAAGCTTGTATTGGGTAAGTACCATCAACTGAATTCAACCTAGGCACACAATTTACAACATAAATTGATACCCTATGTTGTTGTCAGTCATATAATTTTCTTTCAGCCTGAGAGTAATTTTAACATAGAAAAAACAGTCACTGCATATTCTACGTTGAACATTCTGTTTAAAATACCGCTTCAAAACAGGCGATTTTCTTAAATGTCGATATGTCGTATATTGCGTTTTTGTTTTTAATGGGAGCTTATGTTTCGGATGTTTCCTCAGACGGCAAGTATTTTAATTATTAATTAAACTCAACATCTGCGATACGCCACTTGAATTAAAGCAATGCCAGCGATGTAAGATAGTTATTTCGAGAATTCCTAATTCATTGAAGTTTGTGTTGGCAGGATGTAATAATGAGCCGATGCTTATGACAACAATAAACACATGGCAAGTTAAAAGTTTCATGTTGATTGGGTAAACAATATGGCCTCTAGAGGGCACTTAGTTTTTAACTAATTTAGATCTAATAACTTTGATTTTGACTCGACATGACCAATGTTAGACCGCAGCTCAAACGTTACTTAGTCACTCTGGTGACATAGCATGAAAAATGTTTAAAAATGAAAAAAGAAGTGAAGGCAATGATCAGTAATCGATACAGTTAACCAACAGCTCCCATCAGAGCCACCAAATGGCAAGAAACACAAACATGAAACAACAGACCCTAATGGAATCACCAAAAGCGGAAAGCTAAAAGGACACTTTCCTACAAAATGGTTTCGCTTAAACGCATAAACAAATCATATCCCCCCACAAAAAGGTGTGACGGTGTTGGTTTCTGTACATACATACATACATACATACATACATACATACATACATACATACATACATACATACATACATACATACACACTCATGTATGCATCAAAACACACAACCACACACTTAGGCATGCATGCCCACATGCATGCATTTACAATCTCATGCATGCATGCATGTGCACATACATGCATTGACACCATCATTTAAACATGCATTCACACACGTGTATCACATGCATGCAGGCAAGTACACACACATGCATGCCAACAGACTATCACAAATGCATGGATGCACACACATGCGCAAACGCATGCATGCATACTTGATTCTGCATGCATGCATGCTCACACACGCATGCATGCATAACAACACACACAATTTCATATCGGCATACATATACACATACATAGCACACTCACACATGCATGCACACAAATGCGTACACTCATGCAATCACACATACATGCATGTACCCACAAATGCACAAACATGCATGATTGAATGCACACGTATGCATGCACACACACGATTTCTCACAGGCATGCACACACACACACACACACACACACACACACACACACACACATGCTAACATACATGCATGCACACATACATACTACATGCTCACATGCACACATTCATGCATAAATGCATGTTCATAAAAATGTATTCACACACTCATGCATGCATGTATGCATGCACACACACACATGTTGCATACATGAAGACACTGTAGCATGCATGCACGCATGAAGTATGTATGCATGCATGTAGTCAGGCGTGCATGCACACACGCATGCATGCATGCACACACTCATGCACACACACACTCGCATGCACATATACATACATGTGCTCATGAATGTATACACACTCATGCATGCATGCAATGATTCACATATGCATACAAGCACACATTCCTGCATGCATGCATGTGCATAAAATGCATTCCCACACTCTTCCATGCATGCATGCAAGCACACATGTTACATGCATGAAGGAACTGAAGCATGGATGCACACATGCAGCATGTTCACACATACGCATGCAAACTCTCATGCATGCATGTATGCACACATGCATGCATGCACATACTCATGCAAGCATACATGCATACACATATGCCACACTCAGGCATGCATGCATGAGTGCATTTAAGGTAGATATTGTCATAATGCTCATTCTGAACAAGTTTAATGACGATTGAACCAAAACTGTGGCCTCTAGAGTGTTTACAAGGTGTTTCTATGAATTGACTAGCTGATCTACTTTTTCCCCGATATGACCCATATTCGAACTTGACTTAATTATTGTCAAGATAATCATTCTGAGCAAGATTGATGATAATTGGACAAACACTGTGGCCTTTAGAGCTCTAGAGTGTAAACAAAGTTTTTTCGATTTGATCTACATACTACTTTTGGGTCCGACATTATCCATATTCAAACTTGATGAAAATATTGTCATGACGATCATTCTGCGTAAATTTTACGATGACTGGACAAAAAGTGTGCCTCTAGAGTGTTAACAAGAATAGTTTACGCACGAACGATGACCGACGGACGACGATGCCGGACATCTCAGGGTCACAAAAGCTCCCCTTGAACTTCGGTCAGGTGAGCTAGAATCAAAATA
Organism: Lucinisca nassula; assembly: GCA_963580285.1. NCBI lineage: Eukaryota > Metazoa > Mollusca > Bivalvia > Lucinida > Lucinidae > Lucinisca > Lucinisca nassula. Next base: position 14,772,496 of record OY757026.1, read on the forward strand.
AAAAGGAAAATCAATGACAATTGAATAGAACTATATCGAACCTGTCTGACAATTAATCCCTGAGTATCCCGCCATACACACTAGAATAGCTATTTCTCAAATCTTTACACGTGCCGCCATGTTGGCAGCGATCGCTTGCACATTCATTAATGGCTGAAAAATAGTAAGAATAATACTTAGCAAAATTAAAATCAAAGACCAAAAATATACTTAACTATAGAATAAATTTTAAGTTGATCACACTAAGTAACCGGGGAAACAGAAACAGAGAAAGATCACAACTTAACACCGGAAACTATTTAAAGGAGTAAACACTACATTGCAAGTAACAGGGGAAATAAATACAGTACATGCAATCTAAATAAAATACAAGTCATCACGAAAACACGCCTATATAATTTTGCCCACTTGAACCCCATTTTCATATAGAAAAACTGGGGTGTACGGGTGTTAACCTTATTTTTCCTAATTTCTGCTCTAAAATATAGATTGTGGGTACTCGTCAGAACCGCCTTGATCTGGCGGTTCTGACGAGTACCCACAATCTATATTTTGAGCATAATTAAGAAAAATATGGGCCAGACTAGCTAGATTCGGCCAATTAGGCCTCATCAGTGACCCTCAAGTATTTACAAAATTCAACAATGAAATCAATGATCGCAAAGGACAAGAATTTATAAACTACACTATGACGTTTTCTTCCTTAATTTATGTATGAATCTTTCACTAGGGCTGTAACCCGCAAAAGCTTTGTCAGTGAGGAGAATCTGTTGATATCTAAGTTGAATGGGGCATTGTATTCTGTAGGACACTTCCCCAGCTATTAACGGGTCACCCCCTCAATCCCCACCCCACAAACACGCACACGACTCCTTGTCTCCATGAGTTCTTTCCAGAAAGCGATCAAGGTTTCAAATATATTTGGCTAAGCAACAAGGTTTTTTTTACATATCTTCATTTGAATATGACCGAGCTTTAATTAACTCAAAAGTATTTTCAGACTTTATTCTTTGGGTATTTTGCTGACAGGATTCCATCCCTATATTTTGCGAAAGGCCATAACTCAGGAAAGGGGCATACTCCTCATGAGATAAATATGCATCATCAGGGACCTAGAGATAAAATGTAAAACCCTGGCATGCGCAGTCCAAAGTTATGCTATGCATCGAAAAGCGCGACGAAACGTTGAACGGACGAATTGACGAACGAATGAGAGAAGACAAACCACGAAGGCCCCGCTACCTTTTCCATAATGATATGTTCTATTAACATTGAGCATAATTAATAAATTTGTTCATGATATAAAGTGCAAACAAGCCAAAAAAATGGACATTTTTAGGGGGTCTATGCAGTTGGAAATAAAGTGAAGTTTTCCAAAATCTGATAAATTCTTTGATAGGTTGCAATGATTAATTGTACCACATTTGGTTATATTTCAAAGATTCACGAATGCAACCAGGTTTCATAAAAAAACATTTCTGTTCCGAAACTGACAGTTGGGGTTGGGACATGTGCCCTTAGAAATAAGGTCTAGGCCATGGAAATAGACTTAAAATCTTCGATACCTTGCAGTGATATATATTATACCAAGTTTGACCAAATTTCAAAGATTTGTACATGAGTTAGGATGCAGACAAGCCTTTTTCGGCCCAAAATTAAAAGTTGCCTTAATTTAAGGCTAATGCCATCATCACGTAATTTTTTTTTTAGATATCTTAATGGTGTAACCGAGCAAGTTCGATCAGAATTCACCGATAGGTCAGGAGATACAGTGTTTCAAACGTCGACACAAACGTGATCCGCACCAAAAGCAATCTCTCTCCCTGACCCTCGGTGGGAGAACATAAAAATCAAAACTGTTTCTGAATGATCTGTATTCTAGCAGCCTTTTATAAATTAAGGTATGCCAGCTAACTGATGAAGGACTATCGATTACATGATTACAATTATTCACTAAATTTCCATTTCTAAATATCTTGTATTGGTCAATACTGTTCTATTTCTATGTTTTTTTCTGACTAAGTGTTCATTTTGTTATTCTCTTTACCTTCTTCAATGCTTCTCGTTTTTGATCGTTTCTTTTTTGTTTCTAAGTTAACCTTTATTGCTATGTTTCAGATATAAACGAATGTGCGAGTAATCCATGTTATGGTGGTACGTGTAAAGATGGTGTGAATAGATACTCATGTCAGTGTTTTGCGGGATACACAGGGACAAACTGTCAGACAGGTTTGATATAGTTGTACTTATCCGCTACCCTTATTAACTTCTTTAAAGCTAAATGAAGTACTTATTGCATATACAGAGGATCTTACACGTTTGGTCATGAACTTTATGAGACGAGCCTTTGGTGAGTTTCATAAATTTCAAACATAAAGACAACGCATGTAAGATTCTGTTTTATGACCACTTTTAATTGGATTTTATCGCCTTTTAAATTTCACATTTTTTCCACAACAAATGCATGGTTGACACCGACGTCGTCACGACAATAATTTAATTCCGCCAAAGTGTTACTACACGTGTGGTCATACTTTACTCAGTCAAAAAAGTTCCTATATGTAAAATTGGTTCTGTTACTATAGCTACTACAGATAAAAACTACACACAGTTTGTTTTGTTTTGATATGAAGACTCATTTTTCCGTGCAAAAGCACCATTCGTTTTTGTTTTCGTAATCACATCATCGTAGACTATTTCTTTAAACACCCAAGGGGTCACTGTGTCATTTTCGCAGAGAAAATCATTAAAACATGCTATGATTTAACATCACAAAATTTCCCTGTACCCTACATTTCTAAAATTTGATACATGTTACATTTCTTTAGATACCATTTGCGTCTATTCACAAAAGATTTCGAACTTTAATTGCATCAGCTACGAGAAACAGGCTATCACATATTGACTTCCAATTCTTAGAAGTTGTGTGCAAATGCTGCTTTCAATGGGAACTCCATAGAAAATCGTAATCGATAGTGCTACATGCTACATGAATTTTCTGTATTGTTTACCATCATGATGAACAGCAATGGTGGTCAAAAAGCGTTTTTTGAATAAATGGCAAAAATTGATTGACAGGAATAAAAAATACAGCAGTTCGAAAATTGCTATATTTTTAATTGCAAGGGAGATAATTTGAGAATTTCACAAATTAAAACCTCGCTTAAAATGCGAGATCATCAGATAATGTAAAAGTAAAGTGTTATCCGATGTTCAGAGAATATTGTCTTCCATCTTAGACAAAAAGAGCTTTCTGCGCATGCGCAATGTCCATTTTATACCAAATTCTTTCTATGCACATATTGCAAGACAACTCTGGAGCAGAAAAGTATGGACAAATACAAGTTTGAGCATTCTCTAGCTAAACGTCCGAATTATATGTCTACAGCCAAATTTAGCTCAATAACAGATATCTAGTGAGTTTCACCCTAAAGTTGGTATAGTTACTTTTTTGACTAAGTATATTTTTATTACACGACGTTATCCACTACTTATCAACGACGTCATATGATAAATAGAATTTATACTCAGTCAAAAAGTTCCTATACGTAAAATTGCTTCTGTTACAAAAGCTACTACAGATAAAAAGTACACAACGTTTGTTACGTTTTGGTAAGAAGACTCATTTTTCTGTACAAAACCCCCAATCGTTTTTGTTTTCGTAAACAAATCATCTGAGACTATTGATTTAAACACATCAGGGGTCACTGCGTCATTTTCACAGAGAAAATCACTAAAACATGCTATGATTTAACATCACAAAATTTCCCTGTACCCTACATTTCTAAAATTTGATACATGTTACATTTCTTTAGAGACCATTTGCGTCTATTCGCGAAAGATTTGGAACTTAAGTTGCATCAGCTACGAGAAATAGGCTATCACATATTGATCTCCAATTCTTAGAATTTGTATGCAAATGATGCTCTCAAGGGAAAACCATAGAAAATCAAAACCGCTAGTGCTACATGATACATTAATATTCTGAGTTTTTTAGCATCATGGTGAACAGCAAATTTGGAAACAAAACGTTTTTTTGAAAAAATGGCAAACAATTAATGACAGGAATAAAAATTACAGCAGGTCCAATTTTGTTATACGATTAATTGCAAGGGAGATAATTTGAGAATTGCACAAATTAAAACCTCACTAATATTGCGAGCTCATGAGATATTGTAAAAGTAAAGTACATGCGCAATGTCCATTTTCTACCAAATTCTTAGTAGGCACATATTCCGAGACAACTCTGGAGCAGAAAGGTATGGGCAATTGCAAGTTTGAGCATTCTCTATCTAAAGGTCCGATTTACATGTTTACAGCCAAATTTAGCTCAGTATCTTCAAGATACCTGGTGAGCTTCACCCGGAAGTTGGTATAGTTACTTTTTTGACTAAGTATATATTCTAGTCCGTTTGGATCAGTAATGCTACTACGAAATTTTGAAAATATTTAAAGATCCCTGATGAATCCGAATTTGTCGAAACTAGCTAGCCTACCACGGACACTTCACATTACACAATTCCGCGTGGTAGTCTTTGCTTCCAAAGGATTAGAACATATTGTATTAGAAATATTTACCAGACTGTATAATCATAAATATAGATTGTTTTCCGTTTCAAGTTTTCTTTTTCGGTATTGTGTATTGGCGTTTTTTGCATGCACCGGATTTATATTTTCCTAGCGTTCCCTACGTTAATTTCAGGTTGTATATAGAGGATCTTACGTGAGTGTTCATGCATTATTGAATTTATTCAACGAGTTGAGGAAAAGGGATAAATGCGAGGTTTTTGCAGAAGTGCAAAGAAGCGCGCGGGGGCGTATTTAGTTGCATTAATAAGGGGCAACGCGATAATAAAGGCGCTGCGCAGGGTTAACAGGACAAAGTTGACTCAAACAAACCGAGTGGTAGATCGGATATCAAGTATAGCATATGCGGTAAGGGGCATTTAACAATTAAATGCTTTAAGAACCCCGACAGAAAACAGTTATATAGCGCAGAGGTAGGAGCAACTGGAGGTGGTGATAGCGGTGTTAAGGAAAATTGTAACACGCGCGTAGAGACTCAAGGTTCTCATGTTAAGAATGAGAATACGCAGAATGTAGGTCGTGGTTATACATGTGGTCGTGGTAATTTTAGAGGGTCTTTTCGCGGACGCGGTAAGAATAATGACACACCATGTGGCGCAGCACACCAAGTTAGTTTTTGTCAAACGGAAGTAACTAGGAAAGGTGATGAGATTGGAAGTATTTTTGAAGATAAGGTTGGTGATCCTTTGATTTCGGATAGGGAGGGGTGTAGAAAGGAAACTAGGGAAGGTGCCTGTTACTTCTTAAAGGCAAGGTCACCGACGGCACAAGGATTGGTTAGTAATAAAAAGGTGGTTGCATTAAGAGATACTGGGTGTACAGGCTGTGTCGTTCGGAGAAGTTTGGTTTCGGATAGTCAGTTAATAGGGAAGAAATCAGATGTTACGTTGATTGATGAATCCACACAAAGGTATCATTTGGCAATGATTGACATTGATTGTCCTTTTTTCACTGGGAAAACTGAAGCTTTGTGTATGGATGATACGTTGTACGATTTGGTTATCGGTAACATTGATGGATCAAAACTTCCCGATATGTCGCATTTCTCAGCTGCGGCTGTAACTAGGTCTCAAACTAGGCAGGATGAGAAGCCTTAGAGAAAACTTAAGATTCCCGATCAGATCATTAACGATGACAAGGAGGCTTTCAAGCAAGCTCAGGTTGATGATCCAACTTTGGAAAACATCAGGAAAAGGGTTGTATCTGGAAACAAGACTGTGAGTCGTGGTTTAAACCGAGGTAAAACTAGGTTTATTGAGAAAAAAGGTTTGGCATAAAGGGAATTCACGAAGGGTAAAAAAGTCTCTTTCCAACTTGTGGTTACCGAGGAAAGGTGTTGAAACTGGCTCATGAAACGCTTATGTCTGGACATATGGGTATTAGGAAGACATTGGATAGGGTTGTAACTGAGTTTTACTGGCCCGGTATTTGCGGTGATGTCGCTAGATTTTGTAAATTTTGTGATATTTGTCAGAGAACCATTCAGAAAGGTCGGGTCACTAAAGTACCTCTAGGAAAAATGCCATTGATTGATACGCCATTTAAGAGGATGGCAGTGGACATAATTGGTCCAATTGAGCCTCGATCTGATAGGAAATCTCGGTATATTTTAACCATGATAGATTATGCGACAAGGTATCCAGAGGCGATAGCTTTACCGAGTATTGAGACGGAACGTGTCGCGGAAGCGCTTATTGAAATGTTTAGTAGGGTTGGCATTCCTGATGAAATATTGACCGATTGTGGATCAGAGTTTACTGCTGAGGTAATGAAAGAAGTCAGCAGACTTCTTTCTCTTCAACAGTTAACGTGTAGTCCGAGACAGCCGGTTTGCAACGGCTTGATTGAGCGTTTCCACGCTACGTTAAAGCAGATGTTACGTCGCATGTGTGCTGAACGTCCGAAAGATTTGGATAAATATCTTCCAGCTTTATTATTCGCGGTTAGGGAAGTCCCACAAGAGTCTTTAGGATACTCCCCTTTTGAGTTGTTATATGGACGTAACGTCAGAGGTCCAATGGCAATATTAAGAGAATTATGGGCTGACGAGTTACGCGATGAGCAAGTTCTTTCGACGTATCGGTACGTTATTGAGCTAAGGGAACGGTTAGAGCAGACATGCAAATTAGCGCGTGATAATTTAAAGAAGGTTCAGACTAAGCAGAAAGCTTTTTATGATAAAGGCGCGAGATCGCGTAAATTTGAGGTCGGTGATAAAGTGCTTTTGTTACTACCGACAGACAGTAATAAATTATTGCTTCAAAGCGAAAGGTCCTTATGAAGTAGTTGAGGTAGTAAACAGAATGGATTATAAGATTGACGTCAATGGAAATGTTAACACATATCACGCTAACATTCTGAAACAGTATGTTGAACGTCAAAATGTGACGTCTCATTGTCTGATATCTGAACCTATTTTGTCGACAGACAATAATGACAGTAATGACGTCGACGAGTCTTCATATGAAGACAGCAGTTTTGAAACTGCAGAGCAACCGGAAAGTGACAGTGACGTTAGCGTCCCACACACACTAACGTTAGAGGAGAGTGAGGAGACAGAAGGGCTGAGAGAACAGCGCCTTGCAGGACTGACATGTCAGACATACCAAATTATATGTACCACACTTTTGTCAGAACCTGTGAAACCAATCAAATCAGTTAATCCAGTAAGGCCACTGCCAGTGAGATTAAAACGATATCCTTTTTCTCATTCTGAATGCCAGGGGAACAGGAAAATTCTGGGGAAAACCACAATAACTTAAATAGCAATTTTACTAAAGAAAATTTGGGGGCAGACTACCTTAGCAGGTAAGTTCGCACGATTGTTGTGTAAATATATGTCTTTGTTTAGATAGGCTTAATCCTATTCCATGTCTCTACACAAAGAAAAAACATTTCTGATTGTTATTTCTCCAAAAGAGGAAACCTTTGTTTCGAGATGGAATAGGAAACCTCTCTGGTGCTTATGCACATCTAAATTATTTTAGTAGGTATATGGTAAGGCGGTGCGAGTGGGGTATTTTAGGTGAAATACGGTAGGCAAAATATGCTGCTCCATGCACAAGTCATGCACATATCACACGATGTATGCATGAGTGGATTGTGGAGATCTATTTTTACAATACAGGGGGGCGCTATAAGGCTGATTTCTATAAAAATTGCCTAAAAGTCGCCAACCGCCAAATTGTGCCATATATAATTTTCATTCCAGTCACGTGTTGTGTGTGTGTGTTCGTTTTGACGGGAGTCATGCCAATGATTTATAGGGTCGTTTCATCATTTTTTCCCTATGGGAAATTATATTTGAACGCGAATCCATTAGCTACTCGATTTTTGCTATCTGGCTTTAATTGTGGACGGTATATTCACCTCGCCACGATTTTAGCGAGCTAATATGAGTATGCATGATTTTCCGGTAGTATTCATAGATATAAAAACCCTGGAAAACGAACAGTATTCAGCAGCAGTTCAAGTTGTAACGAATGCACACAGCATGGTGACGGGACAATAAGAGTATATTGAAAGGTATGTTAAATCTATGTTTAGTATTATTTTTGTATGAACACGCTTGTAGGTTTTGGAGGGGTTTACTTCTAGTATACCCAAACTTTCTGAACCCTATTCTGGATTCACTTTTGAAGCCTCTGTGGTGTAGTGATTAGGCTACTAGCTTTGGCAGCTAGAGGTCGCAGGATCGATCACAGGCTTCTGCAGAAGTAGAATGAGTCTTTTTACGCGAGATCCTGTCTCATTGTGACCCTAGATGTTGGTGAGACGTAAAGTTTGGACACCCGCTCATTCTAGATTCATTTAGGCTTTAAGACCCCTTTTGTAGAATATAATTAATAAACGCCGGGTCACTTGTTTGATCCATGACTTTTGACTAGCTGTGGTTAGAAAACCGTGGTCCCGTCTCTATATGATATTAGGTCTAGAGGGGACGTAAAATTAAGACGGGTTTAACCATATCTTCATCATCAGGGCAAACTCTTCCAAGAGCCTGTTGGGTTATCCGTGATGATGAACCGTAATGAATTTGATTTTACAAGCGTGTTCATGTTGAGAAGAAATAATTTTGTTCAAAAAGAATTACGAGTTCATTTTGTAATGATGCCGTTTTTGTATGAGAACTCGGTTTGTGCATGTAAGTACATATAAAGAACGTGATTATAATAAGTGAGAGTATTTGGTCGCCACACGTCTTAACGGCCTGAGCGGCGTGGATGACGTCAGCTGCGTCATCGGCGTCACGAGGACGGTTATGACGTGGTGCCTACCAAATACAGAGAGAATTTACGGCAAACAGTGTTGGCCCTTACGAGACACTAACAAATGTTGTGGAGAATAGATGAAAATCTTTCTGTTTGTAGTTTCTATCTGTTGTTAATGTAGTGAATTTTTGAATAGCTAAATTTGTGAGCCGTGTCGCGTAGAAGGATATGAAATAGAGTTTGTTATGTTTCCTGTAATTCCCGGGTGACCAGGTAGCGCAAAGGCGTGGTCTGTTTTATTGCCTCTTACTTGTGATAATGTAGTGAGCATGAATTTGATGCGTATTATGCTCAGTAGTAGTGAGCATTAATTGATTTCTGTAGTGCTCAGTAAGGAAACATAGACATTGCGTATTCTTGTGTCAAACGCTTGGTGCTGATAATTTGATGCACAGTCAAGTTGAGTTCTGCTGTGCAGTTATTTGTCGCATGCACTAATTAGCCTGTGTGTCTGGTCTGCGCATGCGCAATAACGGTATATGCATGAACATATTCTAACTTCTCCGGGAGGGGGATCATGATATAACATGTATGTTTTGTGAACTGTATCTTAGTCCAATTATCGTAATTTGCAGGCACAACAATGTGTGTTGACCTGTTGCTCCCTGCAAGATAGCAGCAGGTACTGGTACGACGCTGTCGGTTAGAGTCCAGCAAGGGCGGACAAACCCAATAACAGACGTCGTAGCAAAAATAAACAGGTCAACCTGAGACCATTCTAAACAGGTCGTAACCTGATTGCGATTCAAACGAAGAAGTTACCGGGACTTCCAAGTTCGTTGATCGATAAATGATACTTATCAACCTGTGGTCGACAACAAGGTCGACAAACTAGTTCACGCTAATGCGCGAGAGGGGGGTTCACCCTAAGTTATAAACTGGCCAGTCGCGTCTTGTGTTGTTTCTTTTTTATATTTTGTTGTTGTTTTTGTTATTTGCTTCTATAGGCATTCACGTCACCCGTTCCGAGCACAGAACATTGTTTTGCCTTCGGGGCGGACGTCGTGAGTGGGCTACAGAAGCAACTAATCGTGATGTTTTGTGTTAGTAGTGTTGTATATAGATACTGTAAATAATTCATGTCATTCATTTGATATCTTTCTTGTGCCTTACCCCACAGCTGCCCGTACACCCGTCATAGATCACGCTCGGTTGTCTTGTCAGCATGGGGGGTTGCGGGACGCCGTAAACCCACATTTAACAGTCCAATTATCCTCACGCTCGCTCAGAATGATAATCCAGACAATCTCTCGATCATGTTCGGATATGGGTCATGTCGGTCAAAAAGTAGGTCAGTAGCTCAAATCATTGAAAAGAATTGTTAACACTTTAGAGGCCACAGCTTTTGTCCAGTCAGCCTCAACTTTGCTCAGAATGACAATATCTCGGACAAAAATGTTGAAGGATAGTAGGTCAAATTATGAAAAACTATTTTAACAATCTAAAGCCTACAATTTTGTTACAATTTTCCTCAAACCTGCTAGGAATGATCATCCGGACAATATCTCGGCCATGTACGAATATGGGTCATGTCGAGTAAAAAAGTAGGTCAGTAGGTCAAATCATAGAACAAAACCTTGTTATCACTCTAGATGCCACAAGCATGCCCAAACGTGCTCAATATTATCATCGTGACAATATCTCGATCAAGTTCGAATATTGGTAATGCCTGGTTAAGATGAGGTCAAATCATGAAAAACCTTTTAACATTCTATGACCCAGCTTTGGCCCGATTAACCACAAACTTGCTCGGAATGATCATCCTGAGGTCATTTCAGATTTAAAAGTAGGTAAGTAGATCAGATCATAGAAAAACTATGTTAACACTCTAGAGTGGCCACGGATTTGGTTAAATCATCCTCACGCTTGCTCAGAATGATCATCCTGACAATATCTCGGTCAAGTTCGAATATGCGTCAAGTTGGGTCAAAAAGTAGGGCAGTAGTTCAAATTATAGAAACACATTGTAAACACTCTAGAGGCTACAGTTTTGTTCCAGTCATCTTCAAGCTTGCTCAGAATTATCAGCATGGCAATATATCAGTCAAATTTGAATATTGGTCATGTCGGGACAAAAAGTAGGTCATTAGGTCGAATCATAAAAACATTTGAACACTTCAGAGGTCACAGTTTTGGTCAAATCATCATCAATTTGTCTACATGACCAATATGGCCTCCATGCCCATGAAAAGTAGAAAGCCTTCAGAAACTCTCAGCACTCCGGTAGGGCGGCTCAGGACCATCGGTCCTATGGTTGTTTTACGGCTCTTATAACATTAGTTCACCTATTTCGAGACAAAAAATCACTTGATCTTTCGTTGCCTAATTGTACGTCACACAAGTGGCCCGAGGGAGGCGCGAACCACAGCGGTCAGAGACCTAATAATCAAGCGTCAGTGCTTTTACTATTAAGACACGGAGGCCCTTAAGGACGAAAATTCAATCATATTAACATATTTTTCAGTGAAGTATTAATAGGATTGTTCAGTAAAATCTAAATCGATGTCGCCACTGCAACTTGGTTTTTCTGTGTGAATTGAAAAAAAAGCAAAACAGCATATACAGTCGAACTTCGATTGCTCGAGCTCACCGGGACCGTCGAGGTAGAGCGATTGCAGACCCACTGGGCAACATCCATCTTTGCGAACTATGATTTTCTTCTCAAATCCATCCGTACTGATGAGCAAGATGGCCGCAGAACTAGCTAAACATAGAAAAAAAACAACATTTTAAATGACTATTCCTGCTTATTTCGAAATAATGTTACAGAAATGTTCCTGGGGTTAACCTCTACCACGACTGTTCAAACTGTTCTTGTTCATTTTCAGGTGCCAGAAAAATAAAAAAAAAATATAAATGCTATTTTAAACGATTTTTCCTTCTGAACCAGTAGATGCCCTCTAAAATAATTACCTATGTATGTTCCTTTTGTGACCAATTTCCAAAATTGGTCTTACCGTTGTGCTTGGATGAACAAAGATTGCTGCCAAGGCTAAAACTAGAACTATTACGACTTATTTTAAGCCAGTGGATGGATTTTGAAATATTTTCGTAGGCATGTTTCTTGGATGACCCGCCTCCATAATTGATTAAATAGTCCTGTTCTGATAAATGATTTCAAAAGAGTGTTTTGGGGTGAGCCTTTGTCAGAATGGTTCATATTGTTCCACTCTGCTGAACAAGATGGTCGCAAGAACTTAAATTCATGTGGACTGAACAAATTATTTTTCTAAATCGCGATGGAAGTAAGGGCGAGGATTCTCGCTACGAAAAATTGATTTAAGACCCTAGCTGAATTCGTTTTATTGACAGTTTCAAGATTGTTCTTCTGTCGCGGTTTATGTTTTGGTATGGTTTGTCTTTGAGTGTTTGTATCGCTTATATTAATTTGTTTTTGATAGCCAATCGGCCATTTTGTGAGTAAGTAACTGTTCTTATGGCTTTCCGCTATTGATGTTATTAGGTCTGATTGTTTTATGTTTATGTTTCATCACTTTGGGGCCCTTTACGGGAGCTGTGGGTTAATTGTATCGATTTCAGATCGTTGTCTTCTATTCTATTCTTTATAGAAAAACTCTTACTCTGAAAGAAAGCAATTTAGTAGGAATGTGCCATAGATGACCCCTTATAAAATGTCTCAAAATATTTTGATGCACTGAACATAATGGCAACCAGAGTTAAAGATACAAAAAACCTCAGAATAACTTCGACCCCAGTTGATGACAACACGTTTAGCGCATGCGTTACGTAAGGAATTCAAGCGTCGCCAGATACACTTTGAAACTGTGCACATATTTTGAAAGCACATTGCTGACGCGAAATCGCTATGGAATTTATTTGTTTAATTTGAGTGACGGCCAACGCATTGATACAGTTTGAAGCAGGGTAGAAACAGACGATTTTTTGTTGTTTTCTGTTTAATGTATGGTCGATTTTTAAAAAAAAAAATTGGTGAGTGAAAATACTGATTTCAATGATTATGGGCAAATCAAAATTTGATCTTACAATCAATAAAAAAACAGGTGTCCTCTGTTTACTTGCAGCTTTCATATAACATTTTCTCAAATTTAATTCTTTGATCGATTAAGTTATGCCCTCACTTTATACAGGTATTGTCATAATGGCAATTCAAGCCGGTCTAAAGTTATTTTGTTATGCCCTCGCCATTCGAATAATGTTGAAAGGGCATATAGTGTTGCCAATGTCCATACTTCCGTTCTTTAGTCCGTTCGTGTGTCCGTCCGAAAATTAAACCCAGTCAATAACGTTCTTATTTGTGGATGGATTTTGAAATTACCCTGTAGAAATGTTACCCATCATGAGACAATATGTCAAGTGCAAAACCCAGGTCCGTACCTCTAAGGTCAAGGTCATACTTAGAGGTCAAAGGTCAAAAAAGTTTCCGAAACTTAGTAGTTAGTTAATAACTTTCTTATCTCTGGATGGATTTTGAAATTACTTGGCAGAAATGTTAACCATCATAAGATGATGTGTCATGTACAAACCCATATCCATACCTTTTAGGTCAAGTTCGTACTTAGAGGTCAAAGGTAAAAATAAGTGTCCAAAACTTAAACATGGTCAATAACTTTCTTGAAGCAATAGATGGGCTGCACGATGCTTCCACACAGAGCTGAAACCGACACGCACACGAGTACTGGCAATCCGCTTACAGGATCTAAGGCTACCCTTGCAAAGCGGTACGCGTCGGACCGTCCATGCTTATTGGATTCATTTAGCGGTAGGGCTTGAGGTGTCATTTCCTCTAAATGTCGGGTAAAAGTCCCACAAAACTAGAAGCACCGTCTCCAAAATAACCTTTACAGTGTTGACGGGTACGTTAAACCTCAAATCAAGCAAACCAAAAGTCAATAACTTTCTTATTTCTGAATGGATTTTGAAATTGCAAGACAAAAATGTTAGCCACCAAGAGACAATCTGCATCACACAAAATCAAGGTCCTTACCCCGAAGGTCAAGGTCATACTTAGAGGTCAAAGGATAAACAAGGGTCAAAGTCTTAAACACTGCCAATTACTTAGTTATTTCTGGATGGATTTTGAGATTACTTGGCAGAAATGTTAACCTTCATGTCGTGCCCAAGACCCAGGTTGGTACCTCCAAGGTAAATGTCATACTCAGACTTTAAAGGTGAAGAAAAATGTACTTTTCTAGTGTCCCGCTAATCTGAATTGATTTTGAAAATTACTTGCTAGAAATGTTTACTATCATGAGTCAGTGTCTCATACGTAAGACCAGCTTGGTACATCCTAGGTCAATGTCATACTTGCAGGTCAAAGGTAAAAGAAAAGTTTTTTTTTTCTTGTGTCCGCTCATTATCTTTGTTGTTCGTGGAAGGATTTTTCAGGCGGGATGCATTTCAAGTTTTTGTTTGTAATTAAATGAACTGTTTCTAAATGATTTATCTTTACGTCTTATTTCATAGATAAGCATATGTTATCCAATGGCTGCAACACTATCTATTGCATGGGTATATGTATTCACTAAAACGCGTATTAATACGTACCATATCAACGTGGACATTGAATAGTCGCCCCCCGCCCACCGGGGCTTGAAGAAATATATGGGTTGCAAGATGCTTCCACGCAGAGCTTAAACCGACCCGCACACGAGTACTGGTAAACGGCTTAGAGGATATAAGCCTGACCAGGCGAAGCGGTGCGAGTTAGCCCGTCCATGCTTGTAAACCCTATGGTTTCAATGGACGTCATTTCATCTCATTGTCGGGTAAAGGTCCCACAAAAGTGGAAGCAACGTCTCAAAAATGACATTTACAGTGCTGACGGGGACGTTAAGCTTCAAATCAAACAAAATCAAACAAATCCGTTTCGAACTTCTTGATTTTGATGGTACTGTGATGTTTCCATGGTGTTTCTGACTTAGTGTTCAGTTCATTTGTTTTATAGTTTATTCGGTGATTTGTTATGTTTCTCGTCTTTGACAAAGACGAATTTCCTAGTCACAATAGAGGTCATTGTGTTTTGGGATACACAGACACTCATTACCAGACAGGCTAAACTTCTTAATCAGGGTTATCGGTACCATAAACTACGCAAAGCCTTTTCAAAATTTTATAGACGTCATTCTGATTTAATTTCAAAATTCAATATTGGACTTAAATCTCTTCTGCAACAAGGTCTATCGGAACCCGAATCATATTGTGACTTAGCATATAAATTCTGAAGAATATACAACCGCAATTACTTCAGCACCCAATTTCGTAAAATCATTCTTCGATATGCATCGACAGACTGCATGCATGGTAGTAAACCAATCACGGTTGACAGCTTTGCTTCCCTCTTTAATTGCACGCCGGTGGGTCAGACCTCAGATCATATGACGGTTCCAGCGTAAATACTTATTGAAAATTAGAGAGATCTTATTCAAGATAATGTTGCTTGGTGCCAGATGCTCCGCCTCTGGTCGGGCCCATCGGAGTCTAACAGTTGGTTTTCTTTTGCTCGCGCATTTCAGTGATTTCTTGCTTTCGAGTCCTCACCGTTGATTCATCTCTGTGTTTTTTTATTATTTCTGTTTAAGGAGATGTTGCATTGATGAGTTAGGAGGCCTTCATGCAGACTGAACAAATTATGTGTCTAAATCGCGACGAGGATAAGGGCGAGTTTTGTGGCCACGTAAAATCGATTCAAGCCCCACCCCACACCCAGTGGAATGCGTTTCCGATGACCGTTCCAAGGCGGTTCTTCTGTTGTGTTTATTTTTGGAGTGGTTTGTCTTTGTGTGTTTGTGTCGCTTATATATTTTTATTTTGTGGAAAAGTAACTGTCCTTTAGGCTTTCCGCTATTGATGTTTCCATCGGGGTCTGTTGTTTCATGTTTGTGTTTATTTCCCTTTGGTGTCTCTGATGGGAGCTGTGGGTTGATTGTTTCGATTCCTGATCATTGCCTCCACTTCTATTTTGTCAGGGAATCAAGTCTCTGATGTAAATATTTGAAATGCAGCTTTGTCGAAGTTTCCGTCGGGCTCGTCATGTTGTATGTGCTTATTGCTTGGTATTATTATCATTTAATTTACATTGATGGTTCAAAGTGAACCTTGATCATATCTTGCGGGGAAGAGAGAAATTGTTTCTGTGTTTGTGATTCGTTATTCTTCCTTTTGTGCAATTGGTAGGCTGCAATATTTGATTGTGGCTTTTAGCTGGACATCTATTTCTATATATTTATGATGAATTGTACATGTTAAAAGCATATTAAGAAAATAAAAGTGTTTGTATGTTTCAAAGTATGCCTTGCATTAAAATGCCACGATTAATTACCAATGTCAGTTACATCGCATCAACTATTTTTGCGACAATTCCTTCAGCATTAAATAGAAGTGGAGGCAATGATCAGCAATCGATACAAACAACCCCCAGCTCCCATCAGAGATACCAAAGGGAAAGAACCTTAATACCTCCAAAGATCAGAGAATATTCTGATGTGCATACACTTTATTTTAGAAGCAAACATTTCGGAGAATCTTTTAGCAAAATATAACCAATTATCAACAGCTTAAAATGCCCTCATTACTACCGGAGTCCAATTGTTGGCTTTCTTTTGCAGCAACATCTCAATTTTTCAATGTTGTTTGGGCATTAACGTTGATACATGTCTGTATTTGTTTGTATGTATGCATTGATGAGTTAGACATCATTCAAGCTGATTCAACCAATTATGTGTCAAAACAGCGACAGAACATAAGAGGCCAGGTTTTTTTCCAAGCCCTAGATTTTAATGGCCGTTTTACAGTGTTGTTCTTTTATTGAGGTTAATTACCGTTACAGTTCGTCTTTACGAGTATCTATTGTTTATATATTTATATTTCGGTTTGGCGTTTGGCCATTGTATGGTAAAGTATCTGTCCTTATGGTTTTTCGCTTGGGACGTTTTCAAAGTTGTGTTATATTGTTGTTTTTTTCTCTATGGTGTCTTGGATGGGAATTGTATCGAGTCCTGTGTATTGGGTTCATTTCTACTTTGCTAAGTGATATTTTATTCCATATATTTCATACATAAATGAATGTGAAAGTAATCCCTGTCAAAATGGCGGTGCGTGTATAGATAAAGTGAATAGATATTCATGTCGATGTGTTGCAGGATACGCAGGGACTAATTGTCAGGCAGGTATAATAAGTTATAATCAGCTGTCACTTCTTACTCATAAATACAATATGTAAATAGCTTCTATTGATAATCCATCTTGTAATGTTGTATTGATTGTCATGGATTTGCATGCCATCTTTTATTAATGACGAAATTTGAATACAGCCACATACATCTTTTTCAGCGATAATACCTTCAACTGCTTTTCCATGATCGGATAATATTCTGAGTGTATGCCCCGCAACTCAAGAAGTGGCGGTGCTCCGCCACTCAATTATGTTATACTCTTCGAAGTTTTGATTGTCCGTCCGCCCGCCAGTACGTCAGCGCCCCATAATTTGTGTTCGCTAATTCGATTTTGAGATAGTTCACAAAACTTCACATATATGTAGTTTTCCTTTAGCGAGGTGCATAAGATACGAAACGTAACACCGTTTGTTTTTCTAATTTTGGAGTTTTTGCTCTATTCACATTGAACAAAACAATTTCTATCATAGTGTCGTGTCCACTCGATAACTCTGATACCATTTCGAGAAACGAAACTTCAAACACATGTAGCGCAACATAAGACGACGTGCAGAACATATGAACCATTACTCTGGTTTCCCCACTTGGGAAATTATTGCCTTTTCAACTTTTATCATTGCTGTCATCTAGTCTGTTTGAAGCAATATATCTTCCGAACCTTTTATAGGGTTCTGACCTAACGTGCATCGTCACAACACTAGGATGGCGGTAAAAAGTATCTAGGTTTTGATAACCTCAACCTCATTGTAAAAGGACACAAGCCCCTAAAATGTCAATTTTGAGCCAAAAATGGCTTTATTTTCATTGCAGCTGGTGTTGTGCCACGTGGCGGCCGTTTAATGTCTCCCGGTACATCCTCATAGTGCAAATTTTATTTCTGGTCTTTTGGGGTCATTGTGTTCATTAAGAATCATTTTGGAAATTGAGTTCTGCTTAAGCCCGCACTGGAGTGCGAGGCCGGTGTTGTTCATTTCAGTACTGGTCATGAATAGACTCAATAAAACCAATTCTGCTATTTTCGTTTATGTGGTGTATTCTCTGCTTCCAATGGATCTAACTATTCAGAATTTATTTCAACCTACCTCATAAAAAAGCAATGGAATTAGGTCAAACTTGGTACAATATATTATTCCAAACAAAAACAAATATTAAATAAGATTTTGGTGACCTTGCCCTTATTTCCAAGGGCATAGCCTCTCCCCAAAGTGTTTACTTTTTGCTTGAATGAATGGATTACATTTTTTGAAACCTAATATGATTTATCAGTGTAACCTACTTAAGATTTAAAAAGGTCAAGTGACCTTGGCCTTGTTTTCAAGGATACATGCACCCAAAAAACTATCAATTTTGGACACGAAATGGCTTGTCTGCATCATAACCCATGGAATAACTGTTGTAAATTAGTCATTCCTAGTACAGTATATAATTTCAACATACCAGAGATTTGGCTGGATTTTGGTGGCGCCTTGACCTTTTTACAACGGAACATGTCTCCCCGCCCCCACCACTGCATACACACAAAATCAAGTTTGGGATGTCTGTACCCTGTCTCATGATCAAAGAGATGAAATTTGGTCAAACGTGGTGCAAATTATCATTGTAATCAACCAAAGATTTAAATATATTTCGGTAACCTTATCCTTATAGAAAATGACACAAAATAGATTGGAAGGCAATGATCTGCAATCGATACAATCCATCCAGAGCTCCCAACAGAGATACCAAGGGAAAGAAGCACAAACATGAAATAAAGAGACCCGATTGGAAACATCATTAGCGGAAAGCCAAAATGACAGTTATGTTTCCATAAAATAGCCAATTCGCTATCCAAAGCGAAATGATATAAGTGATACAAACACTCAAAGACAAGCCCAAAACAGTCAAATGTCCCTTGTCGTTGAAATTTGTAAAACTTAGTACAATATATCAATGTACCTACCAAATATTTAAATGATTTTAAAGGTCAGAGGCTCCCAAAGATTTTCAGTTTTGGCAGCCTCTCCCATTTAAGAATTGAAAGCTGTTGGTCAAATATGGTACAGTATAGATGCAATAGAGGTAAAGGCGAGGACTGCGGCCGCGTAAAGTCGATTTAAGCCCACAATGAAATTCGTTTCACTAACCGTTCCCAGGCGGTTTTTCTCTCGCGTTTATTTTTTTTTGTAATGGGTTGTCTTTTAGTGTGTGCATCGCTTATATGTTTCTGTCTTGGATAGCAATTTGGCCATTTTGTAGTAAAGTAGCCGACCTTTTGGCTTTCCGCTGTTGGTGTTTCCATTAGTGTCTCTTTATTTCATGTTTGTGATTCATTCCCTTGATTGTCTCTGATGGAATCTGTGGGTAAATGCTGGAGATCGTTGCCCTAACTTATATTTTAATCTTTTCTTTAGGTTTAAGGCTCCCGATAACTGTAAGTGTATGCCCAAAATTGTTTGTATGCATCCTAGATTTTAGTGTCAAATGGGTGTTTAATGGGCATGTATTGTCAGGTGTGTGTGTGGGTGGGGGGGGGGGGTGAATTGTTTCCTCTGAAAATGTTTCTAATTATTTGGAGTATAGCGAAATGACTTGAAGAACAAACAACCATAAGTCTTGGATAGCTAAGAATGAAGTCATTGCTATTTAACTGATGAAAGTTACAATTTCTGTGTTTGCCTTTAAAAAAATATAGACGTCATTCTGATTAAATTTCAAAATTCATTGTTGGACTTAAATTGCTTCTGCAACAAGGTCTATCGAAGGCCGAATTTTATGGTGACTTAGTATATTAATTCTGAGGAATATACAACCGCAATGACTTCAGCACCCAATTTCGTAAAATCATTCTTCGATATAAAAAAGTTTGGGTGCCGCATAAATGTTATACGATAGACTGCATGCATGGTAGTTAACCCAATCCCGGTTGACAACGTTTGCTTTCCTCTTTAATTGCACGCCGGTCAGGCCTCAGATCCTATGACGGTATGTTGGTTGGTAGCTGATGCTCTGTCTCTGGTCGGGTCCATCGGAGTGTAACTGTTGGTTTTCTTTGGCTCCAGCATTTCAGTGGTTTCTTGCTGTCGAGTCATCACCTATATTTCATCTCTGTGGTTGTTTGATGTTTGAGTTCACGAATATCTTGCACTCATGAGTTAGGAGGCATTCATGCGGACTGAACAAATTATTTGTCTTAATCCCGACGGAAGTAAGGGTGAGGCTTGTGGCCACCTAAAATCGATTTACCCCCCCACACCCCCACCCAGTGGAAATCGTTTCCACTGACCGTTCAAAGGCGGTTCTTCTGTTGCGGTTTGTTTTTTATGTGGTTTGTCATTGGGAGTTTGTGTCGTTTATATTATTTAGGATAAAGTATTTCCACTTTGTGGGAAAGTAACCGTCCTTTTGACTTTCCGCTATTGATGTTTCCATTAGGGTCTGTTGTTTCGTGTTTGTGTTTCTTTCGCTTTGGTGACTCTGGTGGGAGCTGTTGGTTGATTGTGTCGATTCCTGATCTTTGCCTCTACTTCTATTTTTTTTTTTTTTAATTTGTATTTACTCTGTAAACAGGGTACTATTTTGAGGTAGTTTCAGTAAACGTCACACGAAGGTTTAGCACCATGGGGGCTTTTGCAGAAAATTGAAACTGTACCTTTGATCTACTTTGTTTTGGGGCTATAACCTTCTGAACATTGAATATAGTCACATGTGCGTGCGAGCGTGCGTGCGAATTTGTTACCGGTTAGTTACTTTACCAATCCTGGATGGATTTCAGATTTTTTTTGCAGAAATTTTATCCATCATGGGACAAGTTTCGCTTCTGTGTCCTGAATACGTAATTCAAAGAAGAAATGCGCGTATTAAGTGACGGCCGTGGTTCAATATTATTATGAACAGCCATTTTATTTAGTCTACCGTCCCAAAATAAGTTTACCTGGCTCCGATTACCTCGCTGTTTTTTCAGACATTAATGAGTGTTCACCTAATCCTTGTCAACATGGCGGTATTTGTACAGATGGAGTGAATAGTTTTACCTGCGAGTGTTTGGTGGGATACACAGGAACAAATTGCCAGACAGGTTTGTTTGATTTACTTATTTTTCACTTCTCTTATTTGGTAAATGTTAGTTACTGTGATAAAATAAATAGTTGTATAAAAATATGGTTATGATTGGAAAGTTAAGTTGTATTAAAATACAACATCTTTCTAATGAAGTAATTCACGTAAATCATTGTCTTGACGTGAAGCTACTGATCGGATATCGATACAAATACGAGCCGCTTAGAGGGTCTAAGCCTGCCCAGGCAAAGATGTGCGATTCCGACTGTCAGTGCTTATTAACCCTATTGGTTTCATTTGGCGACAGGGCTTGATATAACGTTTCATC
Source organism: Lucinisca nassula (assembly GCA_963580285.1). Classification (NCBI taxonomy): domain Eukaryota; kingdom Metazoa; phylum Mollusca; class Bivalvia; order Lucinida; family Lucinidae; genus Lucinisca; species Lucinisca nassula. Next base: position 14,793,870 of record OY757026.1, read on the forward strand.
TCAATGTCGGGTAAAAGTCCCACAAAATTTGAAGCAAAGTCTAAAAATTGGCCGTTTTAGTGTTGACGGGGACGTTTAATATCAGATCAAACAAAAACCAGCCTACCCAGGTATATACGGCGAGTCGTACCATCCATGCATATAAACTATTTTGGTTCTGTTTGGCGGCAGGGCTTGATATATATAGTAAAAGTCTTAGAATATTGACAGGAAGGTCAACAGTGCTGACGGGGACGATAACCTAAAATCAGCGAAACAAAACAATTGGTCGACCATCGACCTAAAATATCAACACAAATGTGAATGAAAACATTTAGCATGTTCAACAACAAAATAAATTAAAAAAGAAAGACCATGGCGCGCAACAATCACAACACGCAGCCCACTCTCGACACCAAAAGGAACAGGAAACATTCACAAAACAAGAAAAATTACGAGTGTTTATAAAATGGAACACTCAGCATCCCTTCCTTCTCTTTCCTGCATAAAAGCCGAATAGAAACAAATAATTTTGGCAATATTGGCAATACTTTATTTTTCTTAATTGACGGCTTTGCCTGTGATATAAATAATAAAAGATTTGATTTTTATTCACTCACATCCAAGGGCAATGTAATGTGGAAAAGAGTTGAAGATCACCCTGTCAATTTCGCATGAATAAGACACTATTGCATGAATAAGACACATAGGGCTACGTCAGAAATAAAGGTTTATTTTCTTATTTTGGTAATCAAAAATCCGCCAAAATATAAATCCACTCATTAAAACCGCCAATATTTGCTGCCGCCAAACTTAAGTGTTTTAATGTTTCTGAGAAGTATATACCATACCGTTAGTATTGTTTTTAATAAATCACCAAAGAAAACTTTACAAACGGAACACCACAAGGACGGTTACTTTCCCACAAAATGGACAAACGACAATTCTAAACGAATATATATATATATTACCAATATATACATGCAACGACGACCTACAACAATAATTAATCACAACGAAGAATCGCAATGGAATATTCAGTAAAAAATGTTTACTTAGTGGAGGGGGGAGCTTAAATCTATTTTATGCGGCCATAATCCTCGCTTTTTGAAGCAATACTTGTTCAAGTTGTATTGCGTTCACAGCGAGTCAGCCACCTAATCCAGAAGTACTCATTGTAGGGTTTATTTAGTGTCTTGTCAACAAACCTGCTGCGCACTCTCTCATCGGGGCTTATAGAAACAGCTTGTGCTGCATAATGCTTCCACGCAGGGCTGAAACCGACCGCACATGGGTAGTGGTAAACCGCTTAGAAGGTCTAAAATAGAAGTGAAAGCATTGCAACAACCTCACACCATACATTAAAGGCAAAAAAGGAAAAGAAACACAATCATAAAACAACATCGCAATAGTAAAGCCCAAACGGCACTTACTTTCCCACAAAATGGCCAAAATGGTTGTCCAAAATAAACATATATTAGCAACACATACAGGCAATGACAAACTTTAACAATAATAAATCACAGAAGAAAAACCGTGTTCGAATGATCAGTGAAACCTTTGTTTACTGGGGACGGATTGAATCGTTTTTCTTCGCCACAATGCTCGACCTTGATAAGTTAGAAGTTTAGGAAAAATGTTTGTTCAGTCCTCATGATGAATTTCTCACATATCAGTGCGACATCTCTAAGAACATAAAGCACAAACATATACAGAGATGAAACAACGACGAAGACTCGACATGACATAACTGGAATTTTGAGCAAACGAAAACCAACAGTTGGACTTCGTTGGGCCCGACCAGATACTTAAGACAAGGCATCAACCAACATTTCATAAAATAGCCTGCCCAGGCAAGGTGTAGTGAGTCAGCCGGTCCCTACATACGCACCCTATTGGTTTGTTGATTGGGTGAAGGGTTTGAGATGCCATTTCGTCACAATGTCGGGTAAATGTCCCACACATTGTAAACCACGCCCCCAAAATATTGTTAACAGCGGTGATGGGGACGTAAAAATATATTCAAACTGATAAAATACCAACACATCTGTCAGATACCAACATGCAGCAAAGACAGAGCGCAGCAATTTTGACCATCGTAAAAGCGTCTACACCAAATACATGTGAAATTACATTTTTGACAAATTTGAGTTGCCCCCTCTTTACCATGAAAAAAAATATTTAGCCTAAAATGTTCCAGTAAAAATTCTAATGCCCAGAAAAAATTCATGCCGAGTTTGATATAAAACGCAAACTTCATTACACAATAATGGTTATATAAAGTTGCTGTCGTAGACAACACTGTGATAATCAGAAAAAAAAAAACACAAAGTGCCATGTTGGAATCGGTTAATAAATAAGATCGAAATCAAGTTTTTCCAATATCCTATTGTAAAACTTGGAGTTTGATCTCTAGTATTTAAATATGATGTGTTGTATGTAATTAATGGACTTTAGAGTAAAATTAAATTATTTTTCAAGATTCATGTTAATAAATAAGTTCAAACTGATCAACAATACGACCAGAAGCCTCCGTGGTGTAGTGGTTACGCTACTCGCATTGTAAACCAGGGATCGCAGGATCGATCCCGGGTTTCTCCACACTTTCGGATGAGTCTTTAAACCGAGGTCCCGTCTCCGTATGACCTTAGCTGTTGGTGGGACGTAAAACTCTAACACTCACTCAACATTACGATACCTCATCCGTGCAACATAGTGCATTCTTCACATCTCAAAAATGGCTATGTTTCTGATTAAAATCAGTGATATTTTGTCTTATTTATCCTGCAAACATAGGTTGTTGGTACTCGTTAGAACCGCCTCATTGAGGAACTTCTAACGTGTACCCGCAACCTATTTCTTGGAGCAGAAATAAGAAATATAATGTATATCCCCCGAATACACCAATTTGCACTATATAAAGTGTGGTTTTCATCATTTTATTGCAAAATATGTTTTATATGCTATTAATGGACTTTGGAATAAAATTTAGTGTTTTTGTTCAAGATTTAAGTTAACCCTTTTCATTCAGATAAGTCTTATTACGTATCTGACCCCTCCCCACTTCTGAGCTCCAGAACCCCCTACAATCTGCAATCCCCAGCCCTCAATAGCTATGTTTAGGTTAGGATAAATTGGCCGAAAACATGAACTTATTTTTTCCGCGGCTTCCCACTAAAACTATACCATGGCCGACAAAAAGTGTAGGTATGGCCCAGCCGGCCACTGGAATGAAATCTGACTGTGCTTTGAGTATAATTAAAACTCGAAAATGATGCTGGCAAAACATGCTGTAGACAGTGAAAATCGCAAGTGCCAAACCTTCAATTAATGCCTTGGCAGCATTGTGAAGATTAAGATTCGGTCAAAATAACATGTGAAATCACACGTTTTGACAAATTTGAGATGCCCCCTCTTCAACATGGCAACAATGATTTAGCTTTTAAAGGATCTGTTCAAAAGGTTACTGCCCAGTAAACACACATACTGAGTTTGATGTAAAACGAAGAATTCATTATCCAATAATGGCTATATGAAGCTGCTGTCCTAGGCAACATTGTGAAAATCAGAAAAATCGACAAAATAGAAGTGAAGGCAATGAACAGGAATTCGTACAATTAACCCACAGCTTCCATCAGAGACAGCAAAGGAAACGAAACACAAACATGAAACAACCAGACCCTAATGGAAAAATCAATAGTCCCAAGCCAAAAGGACAATGGGAATTGGTTAAAACGGCTTAAATTTGTTCAGAAAAGGTTAAATATGACACATATCAAATCCTTTCTTCGGCGTATCTGAGTGGAAAGGGTTAACTAAAATCTTAGAACAAAACATAATTTTACTCTAAAGTCAATTAATTACATAATAAACATCAAATTCGGCGATAAAATGATGAAAATGCATGATTTTGGCCAGTTTTGATATTATTAATTTACAAGGATCTTGAAAAACAAGAACTTAATTTTACTCTAAAGTCCATTAATTACATAAAGACATCGTATTTAAATACAAGAGATCAAACTTCAATTTCTTAAATCAAATCTTATTCCCGTTTAAATATTAGTATCATCACATTTTACAATAAAATGATAAAAAAACATGATTTTGATCAGTTTTGATCTTATTCACTACCCATCCCCACATGGGGCCTTTGTGAATTTTCAACGTTGCCTAGGACAGCAACTTCATCCTCCACTGCTATTTTTCATATCGCTAATGTTTCATAATGAATGGTCCGCTTTACATCAAGCTCAGCATGAATGTTCAGTGGGCAGCATCCTTTCAAATGGAGCTTTTTTGGCAAAATAATTGTTGCCTAGGTAAAGATGGGAAATCTTAAATTTGTCCAAAAGTGTGATTCTACATGTATTTTTGAACGAATCTTAATCTTCACACTGCTGTCAAGGCAACAATTAAGGGGTATGATGCTGGCACTTTTCACTGTCTGCAGCATGTTTTGGAAGAGTCAATATCGAGACTTTTTTGACCCCAGACACACTCAGATTTCATTTCAGTGGCCGACTGGGCCATACCCCTAATTTAGTTTGGTGTTGTTGGGCTATTGCCCATTTCAAATCCCTTGTATTTTAGTCGAGAGTCGCCCGACAAAATGGTCACTTTTAGCACAACGCAAACATGTCTGTCCAGGCGTGGGGAATGCAGACATTAGGTTGTTTTGTGGCTAAAAGAATATGTGGGTGGTGGCTTGCATACACGTAAAAATGCGTATCCGAGTGAAAGGGTTAAAACAGCAAGTTTTCTGATGCTTCTGATGCTTCTGCTTGTATAATATACTCCATTTGCATGAAGGAAGTCTGCAAGACGCTCCATCATATTGATTTTCACATTCCATAGAGGACGTCTGTAATGTAAGTTTTTCGTTTTCTGCTATTAGACCAGATTGTGTTCCTCTGTTACATGATTGTCGGTATCAATTTATACTTTTAAGTATGGTACTGTCACGAGGCACTGTTAAGCCGCCATGCGAATCCGGCGGGCAATAAGGTGACATTCCATCTCATTGTCGGTCAAATGTCACCAAAAAGTGAAGCAACGTCTCCAAAATGACTTAATTAGTGTTGACGGGGATGGTGAATCTCACATGAAACAAACAGTACTACACTTTCATTTATTACAACTCCCACAACACCGCAGTAATGGATTTGTTTTCTTCTTTGTTTTTGCATAGAACTGTCCTAAGTATAAAGAAGACCAGTCACTTTGCTTATTGTGCCTGACGGTTTGTAATATCCATAAGGCTCGGCTCACTGATCAGTCGAATTCAACTCCGTCAAGTTTTAAACTGTTAAATTCAACATACTTTTCCACAAACATGATCAAACAGCCAGTTCAGATAATCGATCGGTCGAATTCATCACCAGAGAAACAAATCAAGACCACTGGTCTTGTTGTATAGGGTATTGCAAATTCAGTGTTAATGTCGCAGAGTTCGTAATTCTAGTTTAAAATATGACTGAACGGTTTAAAAAAAAATATGTATCATTATTACCCGCTTCTTTCCAACATTGTACAGTGCAGTGACAGACGAGTCACTTGTTGTGGCACTTTGTGTCATATCTTTTCCTTTTAATCATTTCGTAAATTTTGGCGTTGAAACCATAGAAAAGTTTTTTCCTGGCGATCTTCCAAGGTTGCGATTCAATTGTAGGTCCTATATGTTTAATTTTGCTTGTTGCTGGTATGCTCTACATATTTTAATTTGCGCTTTCATTTCACTGTCTGTTCTTGTGCTGACTTTATATCGAAACTATCTATGATCGTGGCTTTACCATTACCTTTATCCCAGTAGTATTGTGCTATATTTCATACTGTGAATCTGATTCTCTTAAATATTGACTCCTGATATTTTCAGACATTGATGAGTGTTCGGGAAATCCCTGCCAGCATGGTGGAATCTGTGAAGATGGTGTAAACAGTTACACTTGTCAGTGTGCTAATGGATACATGGGAATTAGCTGCGAAACAGGTTTTGCCATGAAGTCGAAACTTTAATAACACGATAGATACATATTTGCGCGGTGTCATATAAACCTTGTTTTTGTCCTTTATGAACGAGTTTGTGCATTTCTAGAGTCAAATTAGTTGAGATGATACGCACATTTATTAATGGACTATCTTGTATTGTTCGTAGGTCTTCCGTATTAATACTGAGGTCAAAATCAATAGTCATGTTTTTAATGGTGTCAATTAATAATATTATAGCATTTTCTCAGAATGGATAGTACAATGTATAAAGTTCTGTGTCAGACTTTGAAGATTATTACTAGTCGTTTAGCTGAACATATGGTTAATGTTGATTATTCTATAACTAGTAAATGTGTTTGTGAAATACTATGCCCCAATCATATGCTTGCCACTAATAGACACATAATAAAATTATAATTAAAACAAGTGACCAAATATATGACATTTGAAGACTTACAGTTTGTCTGGCTCTGGAGTTTAACGGATGCCCCTGATCAAGACTTAGCAATATGGGTTGATGTCATTAGGTTACAGGCTAGGTATTTTTTCTGCCACAGGGCTTTGACTCCCCAAGGGCTCGATCATCACTGAGGGTTTTCCTTCAAGAAACAAACAACTTTCATCCGACCGTCAAAAGCTAATAAGGTTATCTTCACCGTACACCAAAACTGTATACCAAATATCATGAGCCAAGCTCGAGTGATTCTCCAGATATTTTGTTCACCAGGTTTCCCCATAGCAACAATGCATACGTTCGAAAAGGGGCATAGCTCCGTTTACTGTTTTCGGAATTTCGTCAAAAGTTAATCAGGTCATCTACACCTTAGTCCCAAATAGTCTGCAAAATATCATGCGCCAAGTTTAAGCGGTTCTCCAGATATTTTGCTCACAAGATTTCCTCATAGCCACAAAACGTAAGTCCGAAAAGGCGCGTAACTCCATTAAGTATTTACGGAATTTCATCAACAGTTAATCAGGTCATCTATACCTTAGACCCAAACTGTCTACTAAATATCATGAGCCTAGCTGAAGCAGATTTTCCAGATATTTTGCTCGCAAGGTTTCCCCATTGCCACAATGCATAAGTCCAAAAAGGGTCATTATTCCGTTAAATATTTTCGGAATTTCATCAAAAGTTAATCAGGTCATCTACACATTAGACCCAAACTCTTTACTAACTACATGAGCCTAGCTCAAGCGGTTCTTCAGATATTCTGTTCACAGGGTTTCCCCATAGCCGCAATGCATAAGTCCGAAAAGGGGCGTTTCTCCGTTAAATATTTTCGGAATTTCGTCAAAAGTTAATCAGGCCATCTAGCCCAAAGCTGTTTACTAAATATCATGAGCATAGCTCAAGTGGTTCTCCAGATATCTTGCTTAAAACGTTTCCCCATAGCCACATAGTCCGAAAAGGGGCGAAACTCTGCAAAGACAATTTTGGCAAAATAAATAATAAAAAAAAACGTGCCCGCTTATTTTTCATGCACATTTCATGTATGAAATTTAGAGATCCTGGCTCAAACCATGCTTGAGTTTCCTACAGGGTGAAAGCGTAACGAACAGACAGACATACAGACTGACAGACGGACAGGAGAGAACCAATGTCCCATCAAATTCTTCGAAGTTGGGGGCATAAAAAGCAGGGCAGCTCTGTTGAAGCAAAAACTACAACACAGAACTGAAAACTGTTGAGCATACTTGACCACAGTGACTAGTTTTGACCAATAATGAATCACGCTTTGAAAACTTTGCAGTAGAATCATTGATCTCAAACGAGTGGAAATTGTAGCCCACACTATTATGAAGGGCAGGAAAAGTAGAAGTAAAACAAAGATCAGGAATTGATACAATTAACTTACTCCACCCATAAAAGACACCAAAGGGAAAGAAATACAAACATTAAGCGACCAGACCATAATGGAAACCTAAACAAAGGAAGGCCATAAGGACAGTTACTTTCCCACAAAATGGCCATATGGCCATCCAAAATTAAAAGACACAAGTGATACACACAGTAAGTAACAAACAACAACATAAATAAATCGCCACAGAAGAGCCGCCTTGGAACGGTCAGTGGAAGATTTCCACTGGGGGGCTTAAATCGATTTTACGTGGCCACAAGAAGACTTTTTTGCCGCCAAATGTTCCCTTACCATTTAAGGTAAAATAGAAGTGAATGCAATGCTCAGGAATCGATGCAATTAATCATTAGCTCCCACGAGAGACACCAATGGGAAAGAAACATAAACATGAAGCAAGAGACCCTAATGGAATATCAATAGCGAAAAGCCTACAAAATGGCCAATTGTCTATCCAAAACAAAATAATATAAGCGATACAAACACTCAGAGACATACCATAACAAAAATAAACCGCGACAGAAGAACCGCATTGGAACGGTCAGTGAAACGAATTCCACTCGGGGGATGAATGTTCTTCAGGGAAGGTAATCCTTTGGAAGCAAGAGTTACAACACAGACTGAATACAGCGGACTGTACAATCTTTTTGCAGGATCTTGAAAATAGATGATTTCAGAAGTACATTATAGGGAAAACTACATAACTGCTAGATATAAAAAGTTACCGACATTCCTACCTTTCTATCTGTAGTATGTGTTAAGGCTCAAAATGCTTAACATTCAAGAATTCAGTCACACCGTTACAGAACATGTAGTAATGATATTAAATGTTGTATGCACAAGGGTGCCATTTAATACATTTATCCTACTTGCCACATTGTTTACTTTGACTGCCAAATAATCAATATAATACATTTTTCCATATCTCTGTAATTTTTAAAATTCATCATAGTATTGGTGCATTTTCTAGTCATTTTGGATCATTGATTCAGATGCGGAATTTTCGAAAATATGTGAGCGTCACTGTTTGGGCCAAAATGGTCGAAAATAGCTTATCATGCCAAGAAACAACTTGCAATATAGAAATGAAGACATTGGTCAGGAATCGTTTAACAATTAACCCACAGCTCGCACCAGAGACACGAAAGGGAATAAAACACAAACATTAAATATATGCACCCTAATGGAAATATCAATTACAGCGGAAAACCAACTGGCAAGTTACTTTCCCACAAAACGGCCAATTGGCTATCCAGAACAAAAAATATAAGCCACATTCAAAGACAAACCATAACAAAAAATAACCGCCTAGGAACGGTAAGTGAAAATAATTTCGCCTTGGAGATAAAGCCATTTTACGTAGCCACAATCCTCGCCCTTGATTCAGTCGCGATTTAGACAGATAATTAGTTCAGTCCGGATGAAGGCTTCCTAACTCATCAGTGCAATATCTCCGTGAACAAAAAAATCAAACAACCACAGAAAAGAAGAAAAAAAAACAACAAACAAACAAACACGGACTGTCACTGTAAGCGACCAAAGCCCCCCGTGGGAGCCAATTTTTATACCGGTTAAAGTTTTTGTGACGGACAGGCAAACATACAGACAGACAGGACAAAAACTATATGCCCCCGATAATCTCTCTCAGGGGGCGTAAAACGGTGAAAAAACGACAGCAACAAACCATTGAAACGCCGGACGCCAGAGAAAAGGATCACCAACAGTTAGACTCCGATGGGCCAAACCTGAGACGGAGCATCATGTACCAACCAACATTTCATAAGTAAACCTTTACGCTGGACCCGTCATAGAATCTGAGGCCCGACCGACCGGCGCGCATTTAAAGAGGGAGGCAAAGTCATCATCCTTAGTAAAACTCCAATATTTTACCATTTTTTGTGAAATGTAAATTACCTTTGTAGTGTGGGTGCTCATGATGGCTTTATATTTACAGGCATTTGTAAAGCCTCTGTGCTTACTGTTTTATTGCTTATCACATACAGGTACCGTTAACATCAACAACAAACGTACATTGTGGTAATAGCTGTACTCTGTTACTATATATTAACTACGACACATATTGTAAAATAGAAGTGAAGACAATGCTCAGGAATCGATACAATTAACCCACAGCTCCCATCAGAGACACCAAATGAAAAAGAAGCAAAACATATAACAACTAGACCCTTAACGGAACAAAAATAAACCGGGACAGAAAAGCCGCATTGGAACGGTCAGTGAACGAATTTCAGTGGGGTTTAAATCGATTTTACTTGGCCACAATCATCGCCATAATTTCCGTCGCGATTTAGACAAATAATTTATTCAGTGTTCATATTGTAAGCCAAATATGATTAATTTGTTGAATTTAGATGCTTATGCAATGTATATTTCATGACGTTCGTTTGATTTCTCGTCGGGTTATAATGCACTTGGCATATCACATATTATACTTAGCAATTCTAAAAGGGTATACATCTGGTATTCCACTTTTTTCATTTAAAAAATCTAAACTTGTGCTTTCTTGTGGTGTTAAGTTTGGACCATTTAAAGGCGTTTTGTTATGATAGTAATCAAACTTATATACATCCAGATAAAAGAGATTAGTATAGGAAATGTAAAACATTATGTTACATATTCCAGACATTGACGAATGTGCAAGCAATCCCTGTCAGCATGATGGTACTTGTATAGATGGTATTGGCAGTTACTCCTGTCAGTGTGCTACGGGATATACAGGGTTCGATTGTCAGACAGTTTTGTTCACAAAATCATTAAAAGAATATAAACTATCAGGAAAAATATCGATGCATGGACAACACGTTTTAATTAAATAGTATATGCATAATATTAAACCAAATCACTCTTTTGAAATAAATATGAGAGATCAAAGTTATACGTAACCGAGCAGCCGCACCACCAAGACAACTCAAATTCTATGCAGGGTTTGCATCTCAACTAAATGTAAACTGCAACTGTTATCTTTGCAAACGAGGAACACTATGACGGAAAGTAGGTTAACACGACTACATTGAGAAACTGCAATACATAGACAGCCAACCACTGCCGTCAAAACTTAAAATAACGACCAGAACCTACGTAATACAAGAACAAAAAAACACAAGAAAGGAATGTTTACAAGTTATCTTTCTGCCCTGAGTGGCTAGCCAATTAAATACAAAAACGCCCACTTTCACATTGTTGATTGTGAAAGCTATCCCTGTCAAAATGGTGGCACCTGTCAACAAGGCCTAAACAGTTATGTCTGCTAGTGTCATACAGGATACATAGGAGATTGTCAATAGGTGAGCGAGTGATTGCGTTTTATGTCCCACTAACAGCTAAGATCATACGGAAACGGGACCTCGGTTTAAAGACCCATCCGAAAGTCTGGAGAAGACCGGGATCGATCCCGCGAGCCCCGGTTTACGATTGTCAATGGGTATGTGCTTATTTCCTTAATGTAAATTAAGCGACTTGACATCAGATAAGTAGGCCAAAGCTTTTGCGACTTAATATTTACTTAAGAAATTTAAATGCCGGTCTGATGCGCTCAGTCCAATATGCGACTTACTGGCGCCAGAAGTCGCGGGGTTGATACCTTATGGATAGGCAACATTCATTCGTAAGATTGACCATGAACTGTTTTCTATCGTCGTTCTCTCCCGCTGATTCAAGATGAGAAGTTGTCCGTTTCTGGCGAGGGAATGTGTGCTATACTGGTTAACCTGTCACTGATGACGCCTTATTGGCCGAAACTAGCTAGTCTGGTTCAGAAATACTTGTAAACTCCATTCTTTGCAGTTGTGCGGTGTATCATCTGCTTCAAACGATAATTCTTCGTAAAATGCTTAAGCACCCGCAACGTAAATGTGGTATGAAAAATTGACCAACCCTACATAGTCAAAATATTGCTGACTGTGCAGTATTGTTTGTTTGGTTGATTTGAGGTTTAACGTCCCCGTCAACACTGTAAAGGTCATTTTAGAGACGTTGTTTCCAATTTTGTGGGACTTTTACCCGACATTGAGATGAAATGACATCTCAAGCCCTGCCGCCCAATGTAACCAATAGGATTTATGAGCATGGACGGACCGACTCGCACCGCTTTGCCTGGGCAGGCTTAGATCCTCTAACCAATTTACCAGTACTCGTGTGCGGTTCGGTATCAACTCTGCGTGGAAGCATCATGCAGCCTATCTATTTCTTCAAGCCCCGATGTGCTGACTGTGCAGTAAATCTCGAAACAAGCCCAACTATAAATTATCTTATACAGTCGTTAAATCGTTAGTACACTTTCCTCTGTGTAGCCTTCTCGCTTGTAGGCTTCATAAACAGTACAGCTGGTGAATGTATCGTCGGATATTTTGTGTGCGTCTCCATGTTGCTTACTTTCTTTAGGTGACTTGAGATGGCTGCGTTCGTTGATTGTGGCCTTTCCTAGGTGACCCTTTCTTACTAGTTTACATAAACAGGATACAAACGATCACTAATGAAACATTATTAGCAAACCTCTTAGTTTTAATCCATGTCTGACATGTGAATTAGCTTTGTTCAGTGGGTACTCATAATGGTTTGGTCTGAACAGAATTTCTTTAAGCATGTGTGTTTACTGTTATAATGTTCATCAATATGTATCATGAATATCTAGAAAAACGTATATTGATATAATAGGTGTACTCCATTTATACATATTACCTACGGTCCATATTGTGAGCCAGATTTCACATGTATTTTGGGTCGACACTTAATCTTCACACTGCTGTCAAGGCAACAATAAAGTACTTAGGCACTGGCAATTTTGAATGTCTGCAGCATGTTTTGCCAGTGTCAGTTTCGAGGCATTTATGACCCCAGACACCCTCAAATTGCTTTCAGTGGCCGGCTGGGCCATACTCCGATTCTTTTGGTCTTGTGGTGCTGTCGCGCCCCTTCCAAACCCCAAAGATATATTTTAATGGGGAGACGCACGAAAAACAAACAGGTCATTTTTCGAACAACTTATCCTAACCCAAACGTAGCTATACAGGGGTGGAGAATCCAGATTTTAAGTGTTTCTGGGACTCGAAAATGTGGATGGGTTCAGAAACGTAAAACGACGTATCTGAGTGAGAAAGAGTTAAAACAGCAGGTCTTCTGAAGCTGCCGCTCGTATGAAATACACCTTTGGATTGAAATACGTCTACAAGACGCTCCGTCATCTTGATTTTCGCATTTAAAAGTATGACTATGTATTAATACTATTTTTTCTGCTCGTAGACCAGATTGTGTCCCTCTTTGTTACATGATTGTCGGATTCCATTTGTAGTTTTTTCTCTGTATGATACTGTCACGATGTAGGGCTTGAGATGTCATTCCGTCTCATTTCCGTGTCAACTTTTACCAAAACTCGAATGAACGTCTTCAAAATGATCTAAATTGTGTTGACTGGGACGTTAAACCTTAAATCAAACAAACAGTACTAAACTTAGATGCATTACTACTCCAACAAATACTACTACCACTACTATAATAATGATAAAATAATTTCAATAATCACAACGATGATTATAATAATTATACTTACTGTTACTTTCACTATTATTTCTACTGATAATTCTACAACACGTACTATGGTTTTATTGCTGTTATTATTGGATTAACACTTGTTCGTATTGTTTGTAGGATGTTCATTACTAATAATAATATTAGATAATGGTAATATAGAAACACGCACGACATTAATGGACTTATGTTGCTTTTTGTTTAAAAAAAAAAAAAATTATTCTGAGTAAAGGAAGGCCAGAGTCTTTGTTCATTGTGCTTGTCGGTTTTGCGCTCTGCCCACTTATCAGTTATTTTCGAATTCAACTATGTCAAATTTTAAATTGTTACATTCAACACTGTTTTCCACAAACATTATCAAACAGACACTTCAGAAAATTATGAAATGTCGAATTCAACGCAAAAGAAACACAACATGTCAACTTGCCGTGTTGAATTGATACTGCAAATCCAGTGTTAATCTCAGCTTTTTGATAGTTTACCTCGTTGATATACAATCCATCAATGACACCAAAGACAAACGTTTTGTTGAGAATTACCATTTTTCTAACTGAACCTTATTTAAGATATTTTACTCTGTATTATCTCCCTTACATCCATTGCAAGCTTGATAGTGTAGTTGATAGAGTCTTGACTCTGCACCAGAGGGTCCTGGGTTCAATTCCAGATGTAGGAATATTTTTTTCTCTCTTTTTCCTTTCTTAATAACACATAAACGTTATTTTTACTTGCAATTTTGTAAAATTTCTTCTTTTTTTGGTCAAATATATAAATTTCGTTTTGTACAATGCAAAGGCTTAGGGGTACTTTTTGGTTCTCTTTCAGTCTGCTGCAATCTGTTTAACAAATTGGCTTTTGGACGGTTGTTTGGATGGTATGCAGTAATGCATAAATGTACGCATGCATACATGCACACATGCATGCATGTTCTCACTCAGGCATGCTTGCACATACACATGCATGCACACACCCTTGCCTGTACACATGCATGTATGTATGCATGCATGCACACACACATACATGCATGCACACGCATCCATGCATGAACTCACACAATTAACGCATGCATTCATGCATGTTTTATGCATGCGCGCATGTAAGTCAGAATAAATAAAATTGAGGCGTGTTACACCTTAGAGGGAACGGTCCGAAAAAAATTGAATTCCATTAAATACCTTGGTGTGACAATCATTCACGATTTGAGATGGAATACACATTAGCAACTTGTGTACAAAGGCGAATATCACTTGGTTTCCTGAGGTAAATCTTCACCAGTGTCCTCAGGATGTAAAAGAGACGGCATATAGGGAACTTGTTCGCCCAGTCTTGGAATATGGTAGTTGCATCTGGGACCCGATTCGATTATTTCGACGGCTGAAGGTGCTGAGGATTATGTAACTAAGTTTACCTCTTTGGTTAGAGCTAGTGACTAACTTTTCATATCAAAGGCCCTGGTGTATGGATGTCATTTGACGTGTCACCAGTAACAATTCTGATCTGACTCTGATGCACGCACACACTGACTCAACCGTTGGGTATAAAAAAATGTTATCTCAAGCAATACCGACTTTAACGGTCCTGAGCTCAAGGACAAGGACACTGTCTTTTGTTAGAAAACCTTTGTCGGCGCTGTAGTGTTTTACACAAATGTTGGGCATGAATTGATGCAGTCTGTTGAACTTTTTTACAAAATAAAATGTCATTTGGGGGGGAAAAACCCTGCATAATTGAAATTTTATTTGGATAACTTGTTCAAATTAGGCCGCTATAGGCGAGGTTTTTTGCCTTCTGCCAATCATGCTACAGATGCAGGTTGCTGCGTTGCTGGCATCAAAACTGTACTGAAAAGCCCGTCCATAATGCCGTTAGGCATTTTTCTTGTTGATTTGCTGGGTGCATGTCATTGAATGAAAATAAGACGATCTTCAAATATGTGTAGCCAGGTTAGCATCTGGATGATCATGACGACCCAGCAATTGTTGTTCTGAGGGTTGTTTATGTATATGAATTAAAGGTGTCCTGGCCTTGACATATTCAGTGGAATAATTAATAGTCAGTGAGTGTCTAATAAATATGAGAAATAGAAGTGAAAGCTGCCAGTTGAGCAAGTGACCTGCTCGTAGGCTTTCGTCTGTATAACTGATTTTAGGCGGTAAAACCGATGGTGCGAAGTGTGTAAATGGTAACATGCAGGGATAGGGAATTAAAGTAGTCAATCATACAAAAATTTTCACCCTGGCAACGCTCAATACATTAAAATGATAGATAAAAACAAGTATTTTCCCTTAAAAAATGTGCAGTCACTTCCAGTGCACATTTCGCAGCCAGGTAAAGAGCATTTAAGGTTAGCTACTAACCTTGCTGACGTGCGCCAGGAGTAACGAAACACCAAAACCCGCACAACGCCGAAAAACTACATCTGTGGCACACATGTCATCAATGGCAGTCTGCCATTCTACAAGTTGAAAACATTCTGTGAACTGTAAAATTTTGTATATTCCAAATGACGATCTGTTAAGTTTAAAAAACTGACAGCTGTGACATCATAGTCGATTCAAAATCGTGACATAATTGGCAACGCACCACTATGTTAATATAGACTCTCTCTCACTCTCTCTCTCGCTGTCTCTGTCTCTCTCTCTCTCTCTCTCTCTCAGACACACAGATACGTACGCACACACGAAAAATTGGTATATCTGCAATACACACATGCGCCATACGAAAACATGAAAAGTTGGTTAGACAGAAAGTAGTATCGATTCATTTTGCTGTTTTGGCACGCAGATGTATATTGACAAAACCTTATGAATGGTATTGTTTAATGCAACATTTCTTGCGGCCGTGCGCCAGGAGTAACGAAACACAAAAAACCGCACAACGCCGACAAACTACATCTATGACACACATGTCATCAATGGCAGTCTGCCATTCTACAAGTTGAAAACATTCTGTGAACTGTAAAATTTTGTATTTTCAAATTGACGATCTGTTAAGTTTTAAAAAACTGACAGTTGTGACATCATAGTCGATTCAAAATCGTGACATAATTGGCAACGCAGCACTATGTTAATATAGTCTCTCTCTCTCTCTCTCTCTCTCTCTCTCTCTCTCTCTCCCACAGATACGTACGCACACACGAATAATTGGTGTCTCTGTAATACACACATGCGTCATACGAAAGCATGCAAAGTTGGTTAGACAGAAAGTAGTATCGATTCATTTTGCTGTTTTGGCACGCAGATGTATATTGACAATACCTTATGAATGGTATTGTTTAATGCAACATTTCATTGCTAACAGTCTTACCGATGCAGTTTTCTTTATTCCCGTTTATTTTCAATGACCAACTTGTGTAAACAAAGCTTTTGCGATATGCCGTTCCAGATTCGACCCTTGACAATGGTAGATAAAATGTGTTTTTCTTCGTTTGTTTTTTGCGGGTTGTGCACCTAAGCGAAAAATAATTCAACGCAGTTTTCCACAAACATGATCAAACAGCCAGTTCAGATAATCGAGCTATCGATTCAGCACAAAAGAAACAAAAAAGTCCATTGGTCTTGTTGAATTGGATACTGCAGCGAACTCATACTGTTAATATTGACAGAGCCAAGTAATTCTATTTTTTTTTAAATATAATGATATCATTGCCCGCTCCTTTCCAAAATAGTACAGTTCAATCACAGTCAAGTCACTTGATATGGCACGTAGTGTGTCTTTTATTTTTAAACAATTTTGGCTTTGAAATCCTAGCCATGGTTTTCCAGGCGATCGTCCAAGATTGTCATTCAATTGAAGGTCCTTTATGTTTAATTTTTCATGTTGCTGAAATGCACTTCATCTTTTAAATCATGCTTACATTTCACTGTCTATTCTTTTGATGATTTTACACCGAGGTTACCAATGATCCTATCTCCATCCATGTACTATTGTACTTTATTTCATACCTTGAATCTAATTCTCTTAAATATTGAATCCTGCTATTTTCAGACATTGATGAGTGTTTGGGAAATGAATGCCAGCATGGTGGAGTCTGTGTAGATGGTATAAACAGTTACACTTGTCAGTGTGCTAAGGGGTACATGGGAATTAACTGCGAAACAGGTTTGGCCACGATGTCAAAACTTAAATAATACAATAGAAAATATTTGCGCCGGGTCATATTAACCTTGTTGTCCTTTATGAACGAAACTATGCGATTGTACAGTCAAATAAGCACATGCATTTTCACAACATGGATAGTAAAGTGTATCAGGCTCTATGTAAAAACTTCAAACTTCTTTTTAGTCGTTTAGCTGAAAATTATATTGTGTGTGGTTTACTTGATTGCAAATCCGAATGTAGATTTTTCCGTGATCGAGCAAAGTTGAACAACACTTTTCCCTATAAGTAACGGATACAATGTTAACAGAAGGGTACTATCAAATGATGGAATTCATGAAATTGTACTTTTCATCTGCTATGGTTGATGTTGAATATACTTTAAAAAACGGCAGTTCTGTTGCAGCAAGAACTACACGACAAAACTGACATCCGTTGAGCATATGTTTTATATTTTTGACCGGAGTGACTAGTTTTGACCAATAATGAATCATCAGTCGCCTCCCAAAATAGAAGTAGAGGCAATGGTCAGGAATCGATACAATTAACCCACAGCTTCCATCAGAGACACCAAATACTTTGATACATTTGTAGTTGAATCATTGATCCGAAACGACTGGAACATGTCACCCACACTACGATGAAGGACAGGGGGACTTTTACTGCCGCCAAATGTTCCCTTAACACCAACCGAGGTAAAGCTGAATGTTCTTCAAGGAAGGTAATCTTTTGGAAGCAAGGGCTAAAACACAAAACTGAATATTGAGTGTACACGTTTGTCTGCAGGATCTTGAAAATACACGATTCCCCAAGTACAGTATAAGGAAAACTGCTTGATATACAAAGATGTCAAGATACCGACATTCCTACCTTTCTATCTGTAATGTGTGTTAAGGCTCCAAATGCTTTACATTCAAGAATTCAGTTACAGTATCATTGGACATGAAGTCATGATATAATGTGTTGTATGTACAAGTGTGCTATTTAATACATTTAGCCTACTTGCCACATTGTACACTTTGGCTGCCAAGTAATTAATATATTACCTGTTTCGACATCTCTATACTTTTACAAATGCATCATAGTGTTGGTCGCATTTTCTAGTCTTTTTGGATCATTGGTTTCATTGTGGAATTTTGAAAATGATGAGGCCTAATTGGCCACAACTACCTATTCATGCCCAGAAACAACTTGTAAAATAGAAGTGAAGGCAATGATCAGGAACCAATACGATAAACCCACACCTCCCACCAGAGACACAAAAGGGAAAGAAACACAAAAAAATAATAACTGGATCGTAATAAAACATCGGTAGCGAAACACAAAAAACAAATACTTTCCTATAAAATGGTTAATTGACCAGTACCGAAACACAGCCGTGAAACCGGCCCCGCCAATAGGGGCTTGAAGAAATATATGGGCTACATGATGCTTCCACGCAGAGCTGAATCCGGTCCGCACACTAGTACTGGTAAACCGCTTAGCGGATCTAAGTAGAAGTAAAACAAAGATCAGGAATTGATACAATTAACTTACTCCAACCCCCATAAAAGACACCAAAGGGAAAGAAATACAAACATTAAGCGACCAGACCATAATGGAAACCTAAACAAAGGAAGGCCATAAGGACAGTTACTTTCCCACAAAATGGCCATATGGCCATCCAAAATTAAAAGACACAAGTGATACACACAGTAAGTAACAAACAACAACATAAATATATCGCCACAGAAGAGCCGCCTTGGAACGGTCAGTGGAAGATTTCCACTGGGGGGCTTAAATCGATTTTACGTGGCCACAATCCTCGCCCTTATTTCCGTCGCGATTTAGACAAATAATTTGTTCAGTCCGCATGAAGGCCTCCTAACTCATCAGTGCAACATCTCCGTGAACACAAAAATCAAAGAACCACAGAGGTGAGACAACGGTGAGGACTCGACAGCAAGAAACCACTGAAATGCTGGAGCAAAAGAAAACCAACAGTTAGACTCCGATGAGCCCGACCAGAGACAGAGCATCAGGCACCAACCAACATTATCTCTCTAGTTCTCAATAAGCCTTTACGTTGGAGCCGTCATAGAATCTGAGGCCTGACCCACCGGCGTGCAATTAAAGAGGGAAGCAAAGTTGCCAACCGTGATTGGGTTAACTACCATGCATGCAGTCTGCCGTATAATATCCATGTTGTACCCAATCTTTTTAAGCCTGTCTAGGAACCGCGGTAAGGATCGAACCGTCCATGTTAATAAACCCTAATGGTTTCATTGGGAGACAGGGCTTGAGATGTCATTTCATTCGAATGTCGGGTAAGAGTCCCACAACATTGGAAGCAACGTCTCCAAAATGACATTTACAGTGTTGACGGGGACGTTAAACCTCAAACAAACAAACAAACAAACAAACAGCCGTGAAACACACTGGTTTTTTTGTCACATCTCCAAAATGGCTACTTTTCTGATGAACATCCATGATATCTTTTCTTATTTATACTGCAAATTTTGGTTGAGGGTGCTCGTTAGAACCGCTTATTGAGTACCCACGACCAATGTCTTGGGGAAGAAATGAGGAATATAATGTATAACCCCGTTAGCCCAGTTTTCTCTATATAAAGTGGGTTTAAGAGAGTGTTCATTTCACATATATGTTCACGTGATGATTATCCAAAACAAAAAGATATAAGCGATGCACACACTCAACGACAAAACATAACAAAAATAAACGCGACAGAAAAAACGCCTTGGAGCAGTCAGTGAAAAGAATTTCACCGTGGGGATTAAGTCGCGATATGGACAATTAATCAGTTCAGTCCAGATGAAGGTTTCCTAAATCATCAGTGCAACATCTCTGAGAACACAAAAATCACACAACCACAGATACGAAAAACGGCGAGGATTCGACACCAACAAACCATTGAAAGCCGGACGCCGGAGAAAAAGAAAACCAACGGTTAGACTCAGGCCCAACCAGAGACAGGGCATCAGGTACCAACAAACATTACATAAGTAAGCCTTTTCGCTGGAACCGTCATAAAAGCTGAGGCCTGACCCACTAGTGCGCAAAATTCTCTTGGAGGCAAAATCATCAACTTTAGTAAAACTCTAATATTTAACCATGTTTTATGGTATGTAAATTACCTTTGTAGTGTGGGTGCTCATGATGGTTTTATCTTTACATACATTCTTTAAGCCTCTCTGCGTACTGTTTTTTATAACGATTATCACAGATACGTATCGTTTATTTCTACAACAAACGTATATTGGTGTAATAAATGTACTATATTACTTTATATTATCTACGGCACAAATTATAAATATGTTCTAGAAAGAGTTATCCTTCGGAAGCAAGAAATGCACCACTGAACGGGAAAATATAAAGTGCACATGTTTTCTGGGCCTGTCTAGCTAGTTGCGGTCATTTAGGCCTCATCAGTGACCCTCAAATATTTCCAATATTCCACAATGGAATCAATGATCCCAAGGGACAAGAAAATATTAACTACACTATGATGTAGGACAGGGAGACTTTTTACGGTCGCCACACATTCCCAGACAACAGCTGTAGTTACGTTAACTATGTTCCAGAAAGGGTTATCCTTTGGAAGCCAGATTTGATTTATTTGTTGAATTTAGATGCTTACGCAATGTGTATTTCATGACGTTCGTTTGTTTCTGTTATGATCCTAATGAAAGTTATAGAACTCCAGATCCTAATGAAAGTTATAGAACTCCAGATCCTAATGAAAGTTATAGAACTCCAGTGAGAGCCACAATCATCTCGTCCACGACAATTGGAAAAGGACCTTGTTAAATATCATGTTACATATTTCAGACATTGACGAATGTGCCAGCAATCCCTGTCAACACGATGGTACTTGTATAGATGATATTGATAGTTACTACTGTCAGTGTGCTACGGGATATACAGGGTTAGAATGTCAGACAGGTTTGTTCATAAAATCATTGAAAGAAAATAAAGTTTCTGGAACAATATCGATGCAGGGACAACACGTTTTAATAATAAACTAGTATAAACCTGATATTAAAACCAGTTACTCTTATGAAACTAATATGAGAGATCAAATTTATCCGCATCCACACAGCTTCAAAACAGTATTCATACGCACCACGAAGATAATGCAGGATTCGCATCTCAACTCAATGTAAACTGAAAATGTTATATTTTCAAACGAGGAACACTGGTGTCCCAATAAATTGAGAAACTGCAATATATAGACCGCCCATCACTGCGCCATAAAAAGTAAGAATAACGACCAGAACCTACATAATACAAAGAACAAAAACACCAGAAAGGACAGTTTACAAGTTGTCTGGCTAGCCAACTGAATACAAAAACTCTAACATTCACATTGATGATAGTGAAAGCTATCCATGTCAAAATGGTGGCACCTGTCAACACGGCGAAAATAGTTCTATCTTCCAGTGACATACAGGATACACAGAAGGGAATTGTTGAATGTGCGACTTACTGGTGGTCAGTAGACGTTGGGTTGATACCGACAGCATTCATTCGCAAGATTGACCATGAAATGTTCATATGGTTGTTCTCTCCCTTCCGCTGATTCAAAATGAGAAGTTTTCCGTTTCTGGTGAAAGAATGTGCATAAACTGGTTAACCTGTCACTGATGATGCCTTATTGGCAGAAACTAGCTGGTCTGATTCAGAAATACTTGAAAACCCCATTGCTGGCAGTTATGCGTTGTATCGTCTACTCCAAACGATAACTCTTATATAAAAAAAAAATATTGGTTAAGCACCCTCAACTTAAATGTGGTATGAAAAATGGACCGACCCTATATGGTCAAAATATTGTTGACTGGGCAGTAAATCAGCCAACACGCCCAAATATAAGGTATCTTATACAGTCGTTAAATCTTAAATACACTCTCTTCTTTGTAGCATTCTCGCTTGTAGGCGTCATAAACAGTACAGTTGGTGAACATCATGAAAACATACCTTTATAATTTTGACCCCCCTTGAACCCCACTTTAATATAGTTAAACTGGGGTTTACAGGGACAAACTTTATTTTTCTTATATCTGATCTAAAATAAATATTGTGGGTGGTTGTAAGAACCGCCTCGACGAGGCGGTTCTAATGAGCACCCACAATCTATTTTTTGAGCATAAATAAGCAAAATATCATAATTTTACATCTTAGAATTTCATTTACTTCGGCGGTAAAGTTCTCACTGTATTTGTATAGGCGTGTTTTCGTAATGGATGTATCGTCGTATGTTTTGTGTGTGTCTCCATGTTGCTTACTTTCTTTAGGTGACTTGAGATGACTGCGGTCGTTGATTGTGGCCTTTCCTAGGTGACATTGAACTTCTACAACAAACGAATATTGATATAATAGGTGTACTCCATTTATACATATTACCGACGGTTCATATTGAGAGCCAGATGTTTTATTGTGTTCATTGCCTTTACTTCTGTCATACCTAAGCCAAACAGTAATTTGTTTAAAGATAACCAGTTTATTTTGATTTTGAGATTGTAAATTTTCCTTTCTTGGATAGTGATGTTACTCGTGCGACATCATATGGCTTTTATATTTCGCAATCAATTCGATTTGATAACTGCTAAATTTCCTAATCAGTGTTATCGGTATCATAAACTACGCAAAGCCTTGTCAAAATGTTATAGACGTCATTCCTATTTAAGTTCAAAATTCAATGATGGACTTAAATCTCTTGTGCAACAAGGTCTATCGAAACCCGAGTTTTATGGTGACTTAGCATATAAATTCAGGAAAAAAAATACAAATGCAATTTACCTCCCATTTTCGTAAAACCATTCTTCGATATAAAAATATAGGGTGCAACATAGATGTTATAAGACAGACTGCATGCATGGTAGTTAACCCAATCACGGTTAACAGCTTTGCTTCCTTCTTTAACTGCACGCCGGTGGGTCATGCCTTAGATTTTATGGCGATTCCAGCGTAAAGGCTTACTGAGAATTAAAAAGTATCTAATTTTAAGTAATGTTGGTTGGTGCCTGATGCTCTGTCTCTGGTCAGGCCCACTGGAATCTAGCTGTTGGTCTTCTTTTGCTCCAGTATTTCAGTGGTTTCTGGCTGTCGAGTACTCACCCTTGTTTCATCCCTATGGTTGTTTGATTTTTGTGTTCACGGAGATGTTGCACTGATGAGTTAGGAGGCCTTCATACGGTCTGAACAAATTATTTGTCTTAATCGCGACGGAGGTAAGTACGAGGATTGTGACCACGTAAAATCGATTTAAGCTCCCCAGTGGAATTCGTTTCACCGATCGTTCCAATGCGGTTTCTTCTGTCGCGGTTTATTTATGTTATGGTTTGTCTTTGAGTGTGTGTATTGCTTATATTAATTTGGTTTGTATATCCTTTTGGCCTTTTTTTGCAAAATAGCTGTCTTTTGGCTTCCCGCGATTGATGTTTCCATTAGGGTGTGTTGTTTCATGTATGTACTTAGTTCAGTTTGGTGTCTCTGATGGGAGCTGTGGATGAATTGTGTCGATGCCTGATCATTGCCTTCACTTCTATTTTGCTTGTAATTGAGTAAAACTTTAATATGCAGAATACCTGGGCTGGGGAACTGTAAAATAGAAGTAGAGGCAATGATCAGGTATCGATACAATTAACCCACAGCTCCCATCAGAGACAACAAAGGGCAAGAAACACAAACATGAAGCAACAGACCCCAACAGAAACACCAACAGCGGAAAGCCAAGAGGACAGTTACTTTCCCACAAAATGGCCAAAAGGCTACCCAAAATAAAATAATATAAGCGACACTAACACCTAAAGA
Source organism: Lucinisca nassula (assembly GCA_963580285.1). Classification (NCBI taxonomy): domain Eukaryota; kingdom Metazoa; phylum Mollusca; class Bivalvia; order Lucinida; family Lucinidae; genus Lucinisca; species Lucinisca nassula. The sequence continues at coordinate 14,818,148 of OY757026.1, forward strand.
CAAACCATAACAAAAAATAGCCGCGACAGAAGAACCGCCTTGGAACGGTCAGCGGAAACGAATTCCACTGGGGCCTTAAATCGATTTTACGTTGCCACTATCCTCGCCCTTACTTCCGTTGCGATTGAGACAAAGAATTTGTTCAGTCCGCATGAAGGCCTCCTAACTCATCAGTGCAACAACGCCGTGAACACAAATATCAAACAACCATAGAGATGAAACAACGGTGAGGACTCGACAGCAAGAAACAACAGAAATGCTGGAGCAAAAGAAAACCAACAGTTGGACTACAATGGGCCCGACCAGGGACAGAGCATCAGGTACCAACCATCCATAAGCATTTACGTTGGAACCGTCATTAAATCTGAGGCCTGACCCACCGGCGTGCAATTAAACAGGGAAGCAAATTTGTCAACCGTGATTGGGTTAACTACCATGCATGCAGTTTGCCGTATAGCATTTATGTTGTATCCAGTCTTTTTCTTTGCAACGAAGCATGATTTTACGAAATTGAGTGCTGAAGTCATTGCGATTATAAATTTTTCTAGATGTATATACTAAATATGTTATATAAAAGGGTTATCCTTTGGAAGCAAGGAATACACCACAGAACTGAAAAATATGGAGTGTGCATGTTTTCTGCGCCAGACGAGCTAGTTTAGGCCAACTAGGCCTATCAGTGACCCTCATATATTTTCAAAATTCCACAATGGAATCAATGATCCCAAAGGACAAGAAAATATAACTTACACTATGATGTAGGACTGGGAGACTTTTTACGGCCGCCACACATTCCCAGACACCAGCTGTAGTGACGTTAAATATGTTCTATAAAAGGGTTATCCTTTGGAAGCAAGGAATACACCACACCACAGAACTAAACAATATGGAGTGTGCATGTTTTCTGGGCCAGACTAGCTAGTTTCGGCCAATTAGGCCTCATCAGTGGCCTACAATTGGAATCAATGATCCCAAAGAACAAGAAAATATAAACTACACTATGATGTAGGACAGGGAGTCTTTTTACGGCCGCCACCATAAAAGTCACCATAAAATTCGGGTTGCGATAGAGCTTGTTGCAGAAGAGATTTAAGTCCAGAATTGATTTTTTTAAGTTAAATCAGAATGACGTCTATAAAAATTTGAAAATGTTTTGCGTAGTTTATGGTACCGATAACCCTGATTAAGAAGTTTAGCCGTTAACAATTTATTACGAGTGTTGAAGCCAGTAACATGACTTCACATTCTGGCAAACTGAATAAATTGTAAAATATAAACGCCATAGGATGGCGCACGTGGAACATCACCATCCAAAAAAGGAAAGTTTACAATCCCAAAATCAAAATCACCGCGTTTGTCATAAATTTTGCAAGAAACGAACCCATCCACAATAGATAGATGTAAATCCAAAAACGGGGCATTGGTATTAGAAGAATTTGCTTTATTTAACTGAAGTTCTAGGGGGTAAATTTGACTGATCAAACCATCGAAATAGGTATTATCAATATTTTACAAATCATCAAAATATCTTGAAGTGGAGCTAAACGCTTCAATTATTTCAGACTGGTTATCAGCAGAAAGGAAAATCATGAATTCTCTCTCATAACAAAACAAAAACAGATCTTATGTAAATATGTCAAGTAGAAAGGTAAGAGCTTCACACACCTTCTGACATGACCATAAAGTATAGTTTTTATACTCTTCAGAAGTGAAAAACACATTTAATATATTACATGCAAGATAGAGGGACTCTTCCCTATGAAATGTCTATTCAGTTAAATCAATAAGATTTTTTTACACGATTATGAGGAAGTGTAGTGTCAAGGGTCGAAAAATCATAAGTAGACAAACTTGAAGCACGAAAACGCCTAGATTTCAATTTATTTAAAACTTCATTAGAATGTTTTATAGACCAAAACAGATTTCTACCTGATCTTTCGAATACTTTGACGCAATATTTTATCAAATGCTTTTTGATGGCAGTAAAACATGATGTTAATAATTTGGAAAGGTTAGTAGTAGCAGAAGATCTGAATTTGCAATAAACCGTGCTTTGAATGGGCTTTTCACAAAGCAGATTCTCTCTATATTGCATGTAATGTCAGAAATGCATTTTTCACTTCTAAAGAGCATACGAATTATACACTTTGGTCATGTCAGAAAGTGTGGGATGCCCTCACCTTTCTACTTGACAATATTTATATTAGATTCGGTACTAAGTTATTTAGACACATTGTAGGTATTCCGACTGGTACAAATTGCGCACCTCTTGTGGCTTATCTATTCTTGAATTGTTATGAGCGACTTCATGTTGTCGCTTTTCATTGATAAACAATCTGAAATTATTGAAACTTTTAGTTCTACTTCTCAATATTTAAATGATTTATTAAATATTGACAATACTTACTTTGATGGTTTGATCAGTCAGATTTATCTCCTAGAACTTCAGTTAAACAAGGCAAATTTCTCTTATACCGAGGCCCCCTTTTAGGATTTACATTTATCAATTGTAGATGGATTTGTTTCTTGCAAAATTTATGACAAACGCGATGATTTTGATTTTGAGATTGTAAACTTTCCTTTTTTGGATGGTGATGTTCCACGTGCGCCATCCTATGGCGTTTATATTTTACAATTTATTCAGTTTGGCAGAATGTAAAGTCATGTTACTGACTTCAACACTCGTAATAAATTGTTAACGGCTAAACTTCTTATGATTCTTTATGATAAACGTTATGATTTTGATTTCGAGATCATAAATTTGCCTTTTTTGGACGGTGATGTTCCTCGTGCGACATCGTACGGGGTTTATATTTCGCAGTTAATTCGATTTGCTAGAGTGTCTAGTCATGTATTCGACTTCAACACTCGTAATAAATTATTAACCTCTAAACTTCTTAATCAGGGGTATCGGTACCATAAACTACGTGAAGCCTTTTCTAAGTTTTATAGACGTCATTCTGATTTGGTTTCAAAATTCAAAGTTGGAATTAAAACACTTCTGCAACAAGGCCTATCGGAACCCGAATTCTATGGTGACTTAGTACATAAATTTTGAAAAATACATGCCTGTAATGACGTTAGTACCCAATTTCGTAAAATCATTTGTCGAGATAAAAAGATTGTGTACAACATAAATGTAATAAAACAGACTGCATGCATGGTGGTTAACCCAATCACGGTTGGCAAATTTGCTTCCCTCTTTGATTGCACACCGGTGGGTCGGGCTTAAGATTATATGATGGTTCCAGCGTAAAAACATAAATGGACTTTTATTTTATTCTAGTATTCTTTATGTTGGTTGGCGCCTGATGCTCCGTCTTTGGTCGGACCCCTCGGAGTCTGACTGTTGGTTTTCGTTTGCTCCAGCAATTCTGTTGTTGTATGCTGTAGAGTCCTCGACCTTGTTTCATCTCTGTAGTTTTTTTTATTTGTATGTTCTCGGAGATGTTCACTGATGCGTAACTTTAATGCGGATAAAACAAAATTAGTATATACCGCGACAGAGGTAAGGGTGAGGATTAGGGCCATGTAAAATCGATTTAAACCCCAAGTGGAATTCTTTCCACTGGCCGTTCCAAAGCGGTTCTTCTGTGGCGGTGTATTTATGTTGAAATTAGTTACTTACTGTGTGTATCACTTGTGTCTGTTTATTTTGGATGGCCATTTGGCCATTTTGTGGGAAACTAACTGTCCTTATGGCCTTCCTTTGTTTAGGTTTCCATTATGGTCTGGTCGCTTCATGTTTGTGTTTCTTTTCCTTTGGTGTCTATGATGGATGTAGTAAGTTAATTGTATCGATTCCTGACCTTTGTTTTACTTCTACTTTGTATGGTCTGTTATGAAGTTTAGGTAACCAATATAACGTAGGAAGCTTATCTTGGCCTTCTGTAACACAGACAGCAAACTTGGAGGCTGAATGACAAATATAGTCATCAACTAAAGCCCTCTCTACAACTAAAGGCTGAAGTTCATAGGCCTTAGTACCACCAAGTTCTTGCAGAAGAGTGTTAACAGAGTGAAGCCGTCAAACAACGACCACATTGTTAGCGGCCTTATCAGCCGGAGCCAAAACAAACTTTGGTGTCTTTGATGGGTTGAGTAAGTTAATTGTATCGATTCCTGATCTTTGTTTTACTTCTACTTTTCCTACGAAATTCTTGACTACCCAGTTTAAGGTGACGTAAAGACGTTATAGGTTTAGGAGGTAAAAAGTTCGTATTTTGCGAATAAAAAGAAATGCGTTTGTTCACTTATTTCAGAATGCTAAGTTTCCATTCTTTCAGAGCTTTATGCTTAACATACTTACGTTTACACCATCGATTACCAATTTCATTCAAGACAGCAGCGATTTTCATCTCTACATTTATTGAAATCAATTTTAGAAGGATATCGATATTTAGGTCCTTTAGAAATTATATTACGTATCCTAGAATTAGGAATAATTTTTAAATTGTCAATAATAATATGACCAGCAGGAGGATAGCAATACACTGATTTTTTACAATCACATGTATCAGGAGTGTTAGTGTCAATATCAAGATCAGAAACAAGTTTATTGAAATTAAAAATGATAGATTTAACAGGTTTGTTGTATTTATAGCAAGTTATGGGTGTCTCAGTATTTTAAAAATAAGCAGGAATGGATGAAATAACCGAATTGTCCCGGAAGACACTAGGTAAATCAAGAAAATCAAAACCCTTGTTAAAAAGGATATTTTGATGTAATGACGTTTATGATTAATTTCCGAATCGATGACAGGACGAAGAGCATGCTGAGTATAACCTCTAGTTAAAAGAGCAGCGTCGTATAACTGATTAGAACTATCGTAGAATTTATTCGCCTCGGTATCCAGAATCCGTAATACAGAAATGGGGATATGAACTTAGAAAAGCAAGCATTGAGTGGCGTCCATGATTTAATAATATTATGAACAGTCACTTCAGTCTGGCATTGTTTCTTTTAAAAGCACGTAATTTACGTTTTTAATTACCGTTTTTTTTCTGGTGCCGTGCGATCTAGTTTTACGCTTTCGGCAGTCCAGAAGGGAGAAAATATCAAAGTCGGGCATTTTCGATAAATTACCCTCATGCAAAATGTTGTAATTAACGCCCAATTGAAACGGTGACTGTAATAATTTAATCCATTTTAATTCGGTTGCATGCCGTTTTTTTTTAATTTTAAACCTAGCTGTAGAATTTACATCATAATAATTTTTTTCCACTGGCTGTATAGAAATATCTTTTATAGAATGACCTGTACGCCTGAAATGACGGTACAAGAAAGTGTCAGATTTTTTAGGCTTACTCATTCTACGATAGTGTTCGTTGAAACGGGTTTTTAACATGCGATTAGTTTGCTCGACATACTGCATTTTACAATTAGCAGCATGTCAGGTTATCACATATATCGAAACTGAAGACTGTTAACTCCAGAAAAACGTCTACAGTTTAGACACGAATAAACTGTAGACGCAGTTATTTTTTTTTTTTTTTGGATGAAAATTGATACGGCTCATTAGTTTAGTTGATATGGCAACCTAGAGTTTCCATTGACTTTTAATAGGGAAAAAATAATACATTTACTACCAAGCTTTTGCAGATATTTTGACAAAGGTTTCATAGAAAGGTTCCTTAAGAAATTTATGACAACAGCATTATACGGCCATTATTTCATAATGAATGGTCCGTTTTACATCAAACTCAGCACGTGTGTTTTTTGGCAGTGTCCTTCCAAATGGATCATTTTTAGGGAAAAATCATTTTGCCATGGTAACGACGTGGATGTGGAGGGGGGGGGTGTGGGGGTTGCATCTCAAACTTGTCAAAAAGTTCGATTTGACATGTATTTTGACAGAATCCTTATCTGTACACTGTTGTCAAGGGAACAATTAAGGAGTTTGGCACTGTCGATTTTAACAGTTTGCAGCATGTTTTTCCAGCGTCAATTTCTAGTTATTTTGACCCCGGACACCCTCAAATTTCATTTAAGTGGCCGGATGCACCGTACTCCGATTTCGGTCGTGGTGGGGGGTCGACGCTCCCATCTTCAAAGTAGAAGTAAAACAAAGATCAGGAATCGATACAATTAACTTACTCCGCCCATCAAGGACACCAAAGGGAAAGAAACACAAACATAAAGCGACCAGACCATAATGGAAACCTAAACAAAGGAAGGCCATAAGGACAGTTACTTTCCCACATAATGGCCAAATGGCCATCCAAAATAAAAAGATACAAGTGATACACACAGTAAGTAATAAACAACACCATAAATAAACCGCCACCGAAGAACCGCCTTGGAACGGTCAGTGGAAAGAATTCCACTGGGGGTCTTAAATCGATTTTACATGGCAAATAATCCTCGCTATTACCTCTGTCGCGGTATACACTAATTTTATACACGAACCCCACATAGGAACATTTAAGGGGGGTGCAAAAAAGAAACAGGTAATGTTAGGACAAATGATCCTTACCCAAACATAGCTATCTATGGATTCGGAATGCATGTTTTAGGTGGTTCTAGCGCTCAAAAGAGGTGGGGGAGGGTGTCGGTCAGACACATGACAAGGCGTATCTGAGTGGAAAAGATTTAACTGGAATCTTAAAAAATAAAACTTATGTTTACTCTTAAGTCCATTAATTACATTTAAAACATTACATTTTACAATGAAATGATGAAAAAATAATACGATTTTGATAAGAAATCTTGTTCATTTTTCCATTCGCACAAGAGGACCTTGTGAATTTTGCTGATTATCACAGGGTTGCCTAGGAAAGCAAATTCATATAGCCGTTATTTCAAATTACATCGAACTCGGTATGAGTTTTTATTGGGCAGAATTTTTTCAATTGAAACCATTTTAGGCTAAATCATTGTTGCCACAGTAATGAGCCATACCCCAATTCTTTCGGCCATGAGGGGACTTTCTCCCCCTTCAAACACCATGGTGTATTTTTTTGTTGGCCGCCGCGCGTGAAAACAGGTCATTTTAGGACAAATTATCCTAACCCAAAGCTAGCTATCCAAGGAGGGAATGCAAACTTTAGGTGGTTCTTGGGCTCAAAAAGGGGGTGGGGCAGACTCGTACAAATGCGTATCTGAGGGGAAAGGGTAAAAACAGCAAATATGTCATTACGAAAAGATGTCTATATAATTTTGACCCCCTTGAACCCCACTCTTGTATAGAAAAACTGGGGTTTACAGGGGTAAACCTTATTTTTCTTATTTCTGCTCTAAAATATAGATTGTGGGTACTCGTTAGAACCGCCTCGATGAGGCGGTTCTAACGAGTACCCAAAATCAATATTTTGAGCAGAAATAAGTAAAATATCACAATTTTTATCTTAAAATTTACAGTTTTTCGGCGATAAAGGTTACACTATACTTGAATAGGCGTGTTTTCGTAATGTCTAGAAAGGGTTATCCTTTGGAAGCAAGGAATACACCTCAGAACTTGAAAATATGGAGTGTACATGTTTCTGGGCCAGACTAGCTTGTTTCGGCCATTAAGGCCTCCTCATAGACCCTCAAATATTTTCAAAATTCCACTATGGAATCAATGATCCCAAAGGACAAGAAAATATAAACTACACTATGGTGCAAGGCAGGGAGACGTTTTACGGCCGCCACACATTCCCAGACAACAGCTGTAGTGACGTCAAATATGTTCTAGAAAGGGTTATCCTTTGGAAGCTTCTGTTTTTAGCTCACCTGTCACGTAGTTACAAGGTGAGCTTTTGTGATCACATTTTGTCCGTCGTCCGTGCGTCCGTGCGTGCGTCCGTGCGTGCGTCCGTGCGTGCGTGCGTAAACAATTTCTTGTCCGCACGAAAGCATCTTCATTTATGATTTGATTTTAACCAGACTTGCACACAACTTGTACCACCATGAGATCTAGGTTCCTTTCTTGAACCAGCCATATCCCTTCATGTGTTACGGAGTTACGGCCCCTGAAAGGGCAAAAAATGCCTATTTTGGTCTTGTCCGCACGATAGCATCTTCATTTATGATTTAATTTTAACCAGATTTGCACACAACTTGTACCACCACCATGAGATCTGGGTTCCTTTCTTGAACCAGCCATATCCCATCATGTGTTACGGAGTTACGGCCCCTGAAAGGGCAAAAATTGCCTATTTTGGTCTTGTCTGCACGATAGATGTTTCATTTATGATTTGATTTTAACTAAACTTGCACACAATTTGTACCACCACAAAATCTCGGTCAAGTTAGAATATGGGTCATGTCGGGTCAAAAAGTAGGTCAGTAGGTCAAATCAGAAAAAAAACCTTGTGAAGACATGAGAGGCCACAGTTTTTGGTCCATCATCATCAAACTTGCCCAGAATGATTATCTTGACAATACCTCAGTCAAGTTCGAATATGGGTGTTATCGGGTCAAAAAGTAGGTCAGTAGGTCAAATCATAAAAAAAATCTTCTGAACACACTAGAGACAACAATTTATGTCAAATCATGATCAAACTTGCTACGAATAATCATCTTCATAATATCTTGGTCACATTCGAATATGAGTCATGCCGGGTCAAAAAGTAGGTCAGTAGGTCAAACCATAGAAAAACCTTGTGAATACACTAGAGGCCGCAGTTTTGGTCCAATCATTATCAAACTTGCCCAGAATGATCATCTTGACAATATCTTGGTCAAGTTGGAATACGGGTCATGTCGGGTCAAAAAGTGGGTCAGTAGGTCAAATCATAGAAAAAACATTGTGAACACACTAGAGGCCACAGTTTTGGTCAGATCATCATCAGACTTGCCCAGAATGATCATTTTGACAATATCTCGGTCAAGTTCGAATATGGGTTATGTGGGGTCACAAAGTAGGTCAGTAGATCAAATCATAGAACTACATTGTGAATACACTAGAGGCCGCAGTTTTGGTCCAATCATTATAAAACTTGCCCAGAATGATCATTTTGGCAATATCTCGGTCAAGTTTGAATACGGGTCATGTTGGGTTAAAAAGTAGGTCAGTAGGTCAAATCATAGAAAAACCTTGTGAATACACTAGAGGCCACAGTTTTGGTCTTATCACCATTAAACTTGCTCAGAATGGTTATCTTGACAATTTCTCGGTCAAGTTCGAATATGGGTCATGTTGGGTCAAAAAGTAGGTCAGTAGGTCAAATCATATAAAAACCTTGTGAACACACTAGAGGCCACAGTTTTGGTCCGATCATCATCAAATTTGCTCAGAATGATAGTCTTAACAATATCTCGGTCAGGTTCGAATATGGGTCATGTAAGGTGAAAAAGTAGGTCAGTAGGTCAAATCATAGAAAAACCTGAACACACTAGAGGCCACAGTTTAGGTCCGATCATCATCAAACTTGCCCAGAATGATCATCTTGACAATATCCGGGTCAAGTTTGAATACGGATTATGTCGGGTCAAAAAGTAGGTCAGTAGGTCAAATCATAGAAAAACCTCTTGAACACACTAGAGGCCACAGTTTTGGTCCGATCATCATCAAACTTTTGGATTTACATCTATCTATTGTAGATGGGTATGTTTCGTGCAAACTTTATAATATACGCGATGACTTTGATTTTGAGATTGTAAATTTTCCTTTTTTAGATGGTGATGTTCCTCGTGCGCCTTCCTATGGCGTTTATATTTCGCAATTAATTCGATTTGCAAGAGTGTGTAGTCATGTAACTGACTTCAATACTCGTAATAAATTATTAACGGCGAAACTTCTTAATCACGGTTATCGGTACCATCAACTACGCAAAGCCTTTTCAAAATTTTATAGACGCCATTCTGATTTAATTTCAAAATTCAATATTTGACTTAAATCTCTTCTGCAACAAGGTCTATCGGAACCCGAATTTTATGGTGACTTAGTATATAAATTCAGAAAAATATATAACCGCAATGACTTTAGCACCCAATTACGCAAAATCATTCTTCGATATAAATAGATTTGGTACAACATGGATATTATACGACAGACTGCATGCATGGTAGTTAACCCAATCACGGTTGGCAACTTTGCTTCCCTCTTTAATTGCACGCCGGTGCGTCAGGCCTCAGATTCTATGACGGTTCCAACGTAAAACCTTATTGAGAATTAGAGAGATCTAATTCAGAAAATGGTTGGTGCTTGATGTTCTGTCTCTTGTCGGGCCCATCGGAGTCTAACTGTTGGTTTTCTTTTGCTCCAGCATTTCAGTGGTTTCTTGCTGTCGAGTCCTCACCGTTGTCTCACCTCTGTTGTTCTTTGATTATTTGTGTTCACGGAGATGTTGCACTGATGAGTTAGGAGGCCTTCATGCGAACTGAACATTTTTTTTTTGTCTAAATCGCGACGGAAGTAAGGGCAAGTATTGTGGCCACGTAAAATCGATTAAAGCCCCCCAGTGGAAATCTTTCCACTGACCGTTCCAAGGCGGTTCTTCTGTGGCGATTTATTTATTTAAAATGTTTGCTACTTACTGTGTGTATCACTTTTGTCTTTTTATTTTGGATGGCCATATGGCCATTTTGTGGGAAAGTAACTGTCCTTATGGCCTTCCCTTTGTTTAGGTTTCCATTATGGTCTGGTCGCTTAATGTTTGTGTTTCTTTCCCTTTGGTGTCTTTGTGGGAAAGTAACTGTCCTTATGGCCTTCCCTTTGTTTAGGTTTCCATTATGGTCTGGTCGCTTAATGTTTGTGTTTCTTTCCCTTTGGTGTTTCTGATGGGTGGAGTAAGTTAATTGAATCGATTCCTGATCTTTGTTTTACTTCTACTTTACCCAGAATGATCATCTTGGCAATATCTCAGTCAAGTTCAAATATGGGTCATGTTAGGTCAAAAAGTTGGTCAGTAGGTCAAATCATAGAAAAACCCTCTGAACACACTGGCGGCTACAGTTTTGGTCTGATCATCATCAAACTTGCTCAAAATGATCATTTGACAGTATCTCGGTTAATTTCGAATATGGGTCATGTCTGGTCAATATGTAGGTCAGTAGGTCAGGTTGTTGAAAAAGCTTGTGAACACACTAGAGGCCCATGTGTTGGTCAGATCGTCATCAAACTTGCTCAGAATGATCAACTTGACAATATCTGTGTCAAATTTGAATATGGGTCATGTCGGGTCAAAAAGCAGGTCAGCGGGTCAAATCATAGAAAAACGTTTTGAACACTCTATGAGGCCACAGTTTTAGTCAAATCATCATCAAACTTGCTCAGAATGATCATCTGGACAATATCTCAGTTAAGTTCGAATATGGGTCATGTCAAATCAAAACGTAGATCAGTAGGTTATTTTGTCATTACTTTTGAACCGTTTGAGATAGAGCCTTCATGTTTGGCATGTAGGTTCCTTCTGACAAGGGCTTCCCATTCATAAATATTTAATGCCGTTAACCATTAACCGTTTGACGCTTATGACCCACAAAGAGGGTTGACGCGTCGTTAAACACGAAATCATCATCATCATAAATATTTGACCTGTGACCTTGACCTGTGACCTACTTTATCGTACCTTTTGAACCATATGAGATAGAGCCTTCATATTTGGCATGCATGTTCCTTGTGACAAGGTTTTCTCAGCCATTCGAAACTTTTGACCCATGACCTTGACCTTTGACCTACTTTGTCATAACTTTTGAAGCATTTGAGATACAAGATACAGCCTGCATATTTAGCAAGTAGGTTCCTTGCGACAATGTTGCTTAGATGACCCTCTACCAAAAAGGCTAAAACAATCCCACTAGGATGAACAAAATGGCCATCGGAGGTAAAAATAGAAAATTATTGTAAATTTGATTCAAACGGAAATTCCCCCTAAACCCTAAGGCCAATTTGATTCAAGGTTCCCAGGAATGTTGCCTAGGTAGCTCCCTACCATATAAGCTAAAATCACTCTGCTGAGGAACAAGATGGCCACAATAGCTAAAAATAGAATGTACTCGAGACAGTGACACACAGGTGAGCGAATCAGGGCCCAGACTTGTTATTATACACACCATTTGCTAGAAATAAGTATATAACACGTTTCCTCATCTTGATTTTCACATTCAACAGTAGTCCTCTGTAGGGTAAATAGTTTTTTTTTCTGCTCTTAGACCAGATTGTATCCCTCTCCACCCTGCAGAATGATTGTCAGAGTCCATGTATAGTTTTTTGTCTGGATGATACGGTAACGAGGCAGCGCCTAGCTTTTATGCAGATCCGGCAGGGCGTGAGATGCCATTCCATCTCAGTGTTGGTACAAGTGCCACACAGATGCACGCAACGTCTCTAAAATGGCCTAAATTGTCTTGACGGAGACGTTAAATCTCAAATCAAACAAACAATACTACACTTATATGTATATCTACTCCCACAACTACTACTACTGCTATAACTACTACTACTATATTAATGATAATATACTACTACTACTACTACTACTACTACTACTACTATAATAAAGATAATAATGATAATGCTGATAAGTTTAATAATCAAAACGATGATTATAATAATAATACTTAATACGACCTTTACTATTATTTCTATTGTTACTTCTATAACAAGTACTATGGTTTTATTGTTATTGTTATTATTATCATTATTATTATTGTTATTATTAGCAGTGTTATTATTATTGGATAAACACTTGTTCACATTGTTTGTAGGAAAGTTCATTAATAATAATAAAAAATAATATTTAAAAAAATAGAAAACGAGGATAAATTTGATATAATCACAATGGTAATGTGGAAACACGCACGACATTAATGGACTTGTGTTGTTCTTTGTTTTGAAAGGATTGCCCTGTTTGTAATACCCCTAACGCTCTACCCACTGATCATTCATTGTCGAATTAAATTCCGTCACATTTTAAACTGTTATATTGCGCGACCTATAATGTAAGCACTATAATCAGCTTGCAAGTCCTTCCGTTCCTCCGTGGTCAGTATATGATAATCGCTGTACCTTTAGAGCCGCTTGAAATATTTTTATCCATTTTGGCATACGGATTTAAATTGCCATCACCTAGCCCATGATATTGCCTTATGCAAGAATCCCTCATAATAAAAATCAAAAATGAGTTCCTTTAAGAGCAATGAAAACATTCATAAGAAAGAAGATGGGTCATACTACGTAGTTTCGGCTAATAAAGCCTCATCAGTGACTCTGTAATGATCCGGAAAAAAGCCCGAGGAAACATACTGCAATTTTGCGAATTTCGAATAGGCAGTCAATTCAAAGACTGATATAAATCCAAATGGGTCCAAATAATTAAAAACCTGTCTAGAATGCTTCGCCGAGGCAAAACTTAAAACAATTGATAACAGAGTATAACGTCTAAACCGCTTAGAATATTTTGATCAGTTCTGGCATACGGTTTTGTATTAAAAGTAGAAGTAAAACAAAGATCAGGAATTGATACAATTAACTTACTCCACCCATAAAAGACACCAAAGGGAAAGAAATACAAACATTAAGCGACCAGACCATAATGGAAACCTAAACAAAGGAAGGCCATATGGACAGTTACTTTCCCACAAAATGGCCATATGGCCATCCAAAATTAAAAGACACAAGTGATACACACAGTAAGTAACAAACAACAACATAAATAAATCGCCACAGAAGAGCCGCCTTGGTCTTCCATTATGGTCTGGTCGCTTAATGTTTGTATTTCTTTCCCTTTGGTGTCTTTTATGGATGGAGTAAGTTAATTGTATCAATTCCTGATCTTTGTTTTACTTCTACTTGGAACGGTCAGTGGAAGATTTCCACTGGGGGGCTTAAATCGATTTTACGTGGCCACAATCCTCGCCCTTACTTCCGTCGCGATTTAGACAAATAATTTGTTCAGTCCGCATGAAGGCCTCCTAACTCATCAGTGCAACATCTCCGTGAACACAAAAATCAAAGAACCACAGAGGTGAGACAACGGTGAGGACTCGACAGCAAGAAACCACTGAAATGCTGGAGCAAAAGAAAACCAACACTTAGACTCCGATGAGCCCGACCAGAGACAGAGCATCAGGCACCAACCAACATTATCTCTCTAATTTTCAATAAGCCTTTACGTTGGAGCCGTCATAGAATCTGAGGCCTGACCCACCGGCCTTGTGGTTTCAGAGAAGAAGATTTTAATGATTTTTCCCTATATAAGCCTATGTAAAACCAAAGGCCCCCGGGGCAGGGGCATTATTGGCCTCAAGGCTATAATTTGAACAATCTTAGTAGAGGTCCACCAGGTAAAGCTTCACACAAAATATTAAAGACCTGGGCGTTGTGGTTTCAGAGAAGAAGATTTTTTAATGATTTTCCCTATATAAGCCTATGTAAAACCATAGGCCCCCGGGGCGGGGGCATTTTGGCCCCCAGGGCTATAATTTGAACAATCTTGGTAGAGGTCCACTAGATGAAGCTTCACACCAAATATCAAAGATCTGGGCCTTGGGGTTTCAGAGTAGAAGATTTTATAGATTTCCCTGTATAAGCCTATGTAAAACCAAAGGCCCCCTGGGCAGGGGCATTTTTGGCCCCAAGGCTATAATTTGAACAATCTTAGTAGAGATCCACCAGGTTAAAATTCACACCAAATATTAAAGACCTGGGCATTGTGGTTTCAGAGAAGAAGAGTTTTTGACGAGTTTCCCTATATAAGCCTATATAGAACCAAAGCCTCCCGGGGCGGGGGCATTTTGGCCCCCAGGGCTATAATTTGAACAATCTTGGTAGAGGTCCGATAGATGAAGCTTCACACGAAATATCAAAGATCTGGGCCTTGCGGTTTCAGAGAAGAAGATTGTTAAAGATTTTCCCTGTATAAGCCTATGTAAAACCAAAGACCCCCGGGTAGGGGCATTTTGGTCCCCAGGGCTATCTCGGCAAGGCAAACATTTTACCAACCGACACGGGCGTATATATTGATAATGTTTGCCATGCTGATGTATATTGAAAAACTCTAGCTAAAGAGATTGTCTACTGATAGATAGCTCTATAAATAGCCCCTCTGAAGCAAGTTAAAAAATGCTAACAGAGGTCTTACTTGTAAACCACAGAGAAGATTCAAATAATTGTGCGCATGAAGATACATATCATCACCAAGGAGAATATCTTATGCATGATAAAAAACATCGCCGAGGCACATTTTTCACAAACTGATTGCAGAGAACAAAGTTTAAGCCGCAAAAATACTGCACAACCAGCAATTATTGCACGACCCATAGTTCAACAGAATTATCCAGGTAAAATTTTAAGTGACTGAGACATTTCCGGTTTGATGGAGGAGAATATCTGTGAGTGAGTGAGTGTTTGAGTTTTACGTCCCACCAACAGTAAGGCCATACGGAGACGGGACCTCGGTTTTGAAGACTCATCCAACAGTCTGGAGACGCCCGGGATAGATCATGCGACCCCTGGTTTACGAGGCGAGTAGCGTAACCACTACACCACGGAGGCTTCTAACAATTCTGTTTAGACACATTTGCTGGCGGGGAGGTATCAAACAAAACTATTCCGAAATAGTTTATCAACTATTTGTTAAATTTGTAGTTTTTCTCTTCTCTAATTATATAAAGTCACATAAAATATAAATTGCTACTGCAATCTTCCATTTTCGTAAATATAAAGAAATCGTCACGGTAAAGACACATTCTTGGATGGGTGTTTCATACCCCTTAAAAGTGGAAAACGCTGATAAATTCACCAATCGCACCAAAAAATTAAAAAAAATGAATATAGGTAAATAAAAATCGAAATAGTTCAGCCTATCTACAGAACAGAAGAGTACCGTCCGTATGATTGAACTGAGGACTTAAAAACTAATCAGGGTCAGGGTTTTTCTGATCGGAAGCAGGGAGGATGTTTCATACCCGACCAACGTGCAGCGCCACAGTAGGCAACAGGGTAATTTTCTTTCAATGAGTGTCCATAAAATTTGGCAGTCATATTTTGTGGGGAGTATCTGAGTGGGAGAGGGTTTACTGAAATCTTGAAAAGCAATGACTTTACTCTAGACTCCATTAATTACATATAAAACATAATATTTTACAGTAAAATGATGATAACATATGTCATTAACCCATTCCATTGTGAATTGTGTTGATTTTTATAGTGTAAGCTAAGATAGCAACTGCTCTGTCTCTGGTCGGGCTCATCGGAGTCTAACTGTTGGTTTTCTTTTGCTCCAGCATTTCAGTGGTTTCTTGCTGTCGAGTCCTCACCGTTGTCTCACCTCTGTGGTTCTTTGATTTTTGTGTTCACGGAGATGTTGCACTGATGAGTTAGGAGGCCTTCATGCGGACTGAACAAATTATTTGTCTAAATCGCGACGGAAGTAAGGGCGAGGATTGTGGCCACGTAAAATCGATTTAAGCCCCCCAGTGGAAATCTTCCACTGACCGTTCCAAGGCGGCTCTTCTGTGGCGATTTATTTATGTTGTTGTTTGTTACTTACTGTTGTATCACTTGTGTCTTTTGGTTTTGGATGGCCATATGGCCATTTTGTGGGAAAGTGACTGTCCTTATGGCCTTCCTTTGTTTAGGTTTCCATTATGGTCTGGTCGCTTAATGTTTGTATTTCTTTCCCTTTGGTGTCTTTTATGGGTGGAGTAAGTTAATTGTATCAATCCCTGATCTTTGTTTTACTTCTACTTTCCATATAGCCATTATTTCAAAATGAATAGTCCGTTTTATATCAAATTCAGCAATAGCCTTTCAAATGGAACCTCTTTATGCTAAATAATTGTTGCCATGGTAACAAAGGGACACCTGAGGTTGTCAAAAAGTGTGATTTCACATGCATGTTTGACCGAATCTTAATACTCACACTGTTGCCAAGGCAACATTTCAGGGGTTTGACGCTGACGATTTTCACTGTATGTAGCATGCAGTACCAACGTCAATTTCGATGCAAACTTATAAGAAAAGGTGGCCCCGGAAAGGCTACAATCAAAGAACGCTGCCGTCTCAGGTCACCTATAGAACGTGGCACGGAGGTACACACAAAAAACAGACGAAACATGAAACAACGACACAAAGCCAAATAACAAATAAGACACTGCAAAATAGCCCCGACACCCTCAAATTTGACTTCAGTGGCCGGCTGGGCTATACACCCGATTATTAACGTTCGTGAGGGGGGGTTGTCGCCCCTTTCGAAACTCACATAGGTAGTATAATTTTAGTGGGGAGCCGCGCGAAAAAAACGGGTCTCCTTTAGGAAAACTAATCCTTAGCCCAACATATCTATCCAGGAGTGGCGAATGCAGATTTTTTGGTGTTTCTGTGGCTCAAACATGTGATAGGGGTCAGACATGTGCTACTAAAATGCGTATCTGAGTGGGAGAGCGTTAACTGAAATCTTAAAAAAATACTATAAAAATGCATTAATTACATATAAACCATCATGTTTTAAAATAAAATTATAAAAAAATTATTTCGACAAGTTTAAATCTTATTCATTAACCCATTCCCAAATGGAGACTTTGTGAAGCTTGCTGATTTTTACAGTGTTGCCTTGGACACCAACTTCATATAGCCAACATTTCATAATGAATGATCTGTTTTACATCACACTCGGCATGAATGATAACCGGGCAGTAGCCTATCTGACAAAACCCTTTTAAGCTAAATCAGTGTTGCATTGGTAAAAGAGGGCATCTCAAAGTTGTGATTTTTCATGTATTTTGGGACGAAACTTAATCGTCACACTGCTGTCAAGGCTAGGCACTGCCGATTTTCAATGTCTGCAGTATGTTTTGCCAGCGTCCGTTTCGAGACATTTATGACCACAGACACCCTCAAATTGCATTTCAGTGGCCGGTTGTGTCATACCCCGAATTTTGTGGGTGTGGTGGGGCTCTCGCGTCCCTTCCAAACCCCAATAGGTTTATTTAAATAGGGAGACGCGCGAAAAAAAACAGGTTATTTTTCGGACAACTTATCCTAACCCAAACAAAGCTATGCAGGGGCCAGGAAGTCAGATTTTAAGTGGTTCTGGGTCTCGAAACATGGGGATGGGGTTCAGACACGTAAAAAGACGTATCGGAGTGAAAAAGATTTAAAAAAGCAAAATAAAAGTAAAACAAAGATCAGGAATCGATAAAATTAACTTACTCCACCCATCAAAGACACCAAAGGGAAAGAAACACAATCATTAAGCTACCAGACCATAATGGAAACCTAAACAAAGGAAGGCCATAAGGACAGTTACTTTCCCACAAAATGGCCATATGACCATCCAAAATAAAAAGACACAAGTGATACACACAGTAAGTAACAAACAACAACATAACTAAATCGCCTTGGAACGGTCAGTGTAAAGATATCACTGGCGGCTTAAATCGATTTTACGTGGCCACAATCCTCGCCCTTACTTTTGTCGCAATTTAGGCAAATAATTTGTTCAGTCCGCATGAAGGCCTCCTAACTCATCAGAGCAACATCTCCGTGAACACAAAAAATCAAAGAACCAGAGAGGTGAGACAACGGTGAAGACTCGACAGCAAGAAACCACTGAAATGCTGGAGCAAAATAAAACCAACAGTTAGACTCCGATGGGCCCAACCAGAGACAGAGCATCAGGCACCAACCAACAATACCTTGAATTAGATCTCTCTAATTCTCAATAAGCCTTTACGTTGGAGCCGTCATAGAATCTGAGGCCTGACCCACAGTCGTGCAATTAAAAAGGGAAGCGAAGAGATAATGTTGGTTGGTGCCTGATACTCTGTCTCTGGTCGGGCTCATCGGAGTCTAACTGTTGGTTTTCTTTTGCTCCAGCATTTCAGTGGTTTCTTGCTGTCGAGTCCTCACCGTTGTCTCACCTCTGTGGTTCTTTGATTTCTGTGTTCACGGAGATGTTGCACTGATGAGTTAGGAGGCCTTCATGCGGACTGAACAAATCATTTGTCTTAATCGCGACGGAAGTAAGGGCGAGGATTGTGGCCACGTAAAATCGATTTAAGCCCCCCAGTGGAAATCTTCCACTGACCGTTCCAAGGCGGCTCTTCCGTGGCGATTTATTTATGTTGTTGTTTGTTACTTACTGTGTATATCACTTGTGTCTTTTAATTTTGGATGGCCATATGGCCATTTTGTGGGAAAGTAACTGTCCATATGGCTTTCCTTTGTTTAGGTTTCCATTATGGTCTGGTCGCTTAATGTTTGTATTTCTTTCCCTTTGGTGTCTTTTATGGATGGAGTAAGTTAATTGTATCAATTCCTGATCTTTGTTTTACTTCTACTTTGCCAACCGTGATTGGGTTAACTACCATGCATGCAGTCTGTCGTATAACATCCATGTTGTACCCATTCCTTTTATATCGAAGAATGATTTTACGAAATGAGCCAAGTCTTCTGAAGCTTCTGCTCGTATGAAATACACCATTGGCTTGAAAGAAGTCTACAAGACGCTCAGTCATCTTGATTTTCACATTCAACAGTATGTCTATGTAATAATACTAGTTTTTCTGCTCTTAGACCAGATTGTGCCCCTCTTATCCCTGCTACATGATTGTCGGATTCCATTTTTAGTGTTTTCTCTGTATACTGTCTCGAGGCAGGGCTTGAGAAGTCATTCCATCTGATTTCCGGGTCAACTTTCACCACAATTGGAATGATCGTCTCCAAAATGATCTAAATTGTGTTGACTGGGACGTTTAATTTTAAATCAAACAAACAGTACTACACTTAGATGCATTGCTACTCTCACAACTACTACTACCTCTATAACTACTATTTTAGCAATGATAAAAATAATTTTAATAATTAAAACGATGATTATAATAATTATACTTACTACTACTTCCACTATTATTTCTACTGACACTTCTACAACAATTACTATGGTTTTACTGTTGTTAATACTGGATTAACACTTGTTCGTATTGTTTGTATGAAAGTTTATTAAAAATAATAATATTAAATAATGCTAATAGAGAATCACGCACGATATTAATGGGCTTGTGTTGTTCTTTGTTTTAAAACAAATTGTCCTGAGTAAAGGAAGACCAGTGTCTTTGCTGATTGTGCTTGTCGGTTTAGGCTCTGCCTACTGATTAGTTATTTTCGAATTCAACTCTGTCATATTTTAGATCGTTACATTCAACAAAGTTTTTCACAAGCATGATCAAACGGACAGTTCAGAAAAGCAATATATCGAATTCAACACAAAAGAAACAAAACATGTCAACTTGCCATGTTGTAATTGATACTCCAGTGTTAGCCTCAGCAGAGTCAAGTTATCCTAGTTTGAAAAATATAACTAAACTGTCTTAAGAATGAGGTATCATTGCTCGCTCCTTTCCAAAATAGTACAGTGCAATCACATTTGAGTTAATTTGTGTCATATGTTTTCCTTTTTTAAACAGTTCGTAAATTTTGGCGTTGAAACCCTAATCAAGATTTTCCTTGCGATCGTCCATGGTTGTCGTTAAGATGTAGATTATATATGTTTATTTTTTCTTGATGCTGGTATGCACTTCATATTTTAATTTGTGTTTCTTTTCAGAAACTGTTCTTGTGGTAACTTCACATCGATTTTATCATTTATAGTTACTTTTTATGTATATATACCCCAGTTCTATTGTACTTCATTTCATACCGTGAATCTGATTCTCTTAAATTCTGAATTCTGATATTTTCAGACATTGATGAGTGTTCGGGAAATCCCTGCCAGCATGGTGGAATCTGTGGAGATGGTATAAACAGTTACTCTTGTCAGTGTGTTAAAGGATACATGGGAATTAACTGCGAAACAGGTTTGGCCACGAAGTCGAAACTAAAATAACACAAACGATAAATATTTGCGCTGTGTCATATAAAAAAGAAGTGGAGGTAATGATCAGGAATCGATACAATTAACCCACAGCTCCCATCAGAGACACCAAAGGGAAAGAAACACAAACATGAAACAACATACCATAATGGAAACACCAATAGCGGAAAGCCAAACGGACTGTTACTTTCGCACAAAGACAAACCATAACAAAAATAAACCGCGACAGAAAACCGCCTTGGAACGGTCAGCAACCTTGTTTTTGTCCTCTATGAACGAGAATGTGCATTTGAACAGTCAAATGAGTTGAGCTGATGAGCACATTTATTAAAGGACTATATTGTATAACATGTTCGGAGGTCATCCGTATTTACACTGATGTCAAAAATCAATAACCATGATTTTAAAATGTGTCAGTTAATAATATTATAGCATTTTCTCTGCAGGGATAGTACAATATATCAAGTTCTAAGTCAGAATTTGAAGATTCTTTCTAATCGTTTAGCTGAAAATTCTATTGTGTGTGGTTTATTTGTTTGCAAATCCGAATGTAGATTTTTTTCAGGATTGGGTAAAGTGTACAACACTATTCCATATAAGCAACGGAGATAATGTAAACAGAATGGTACTATAAGATGTTGAACTTCATGAAAGTGTACTTTTTATCTGCTATAGTTGATGTTGAATACTCTATAAAAATATGGGTATCGCTGTTAAAGCAAAAACTATAACAGTGAAGTGAAAACCGCTGAGCATATACATTTTTATTTTTGACCAGAGTGGCTAGTTTTGACCAATAATGAATAATCAGTCGCCTTCCAAACACTTTGAGCATATGCAGTGGAATCATTGATATCAAATGCCTGCAAAATGCTACTCACATTATGATGAAGGGCAGGGAGACTTTACTGCCGCAAATACGGGAGAGAGTACAAGTTTTTGCAGGACCTTGAAAATACATGATTCCACGAGTGCATTATATGGAAAACTGCTTTACATAAAAAATATACAGACATTCCTTCCTTTCCATATTAGTATGTGTTAAGGCTCCAAATGCTTAACATTTAAGAATTCAGTTACAACATTTTTAGACATGTAGTAATGATTTCAAGTGTTGTATGTACAAATGTGCTACTTAAAACAGCCTACTTGGTGTCTCTGATAGAAGCTATGTGTTGATTGTATCGATTCCTGATCATTGCCTCCACTTCTATCTTGCCACACTGTTTACTTTGACTGCAAAACAATCAATACAGTACCTTTACCATATCTCTGTAACTTAAAGAATTAAACATAGTATTGGTCGCATTTTCTCTTCTTTTTGGATCATTGATTCCACTGCGGAATTTTTGAAAATATGTGAACAACACTGATGAGGCCAAATTGACCGAAACTAGCTAATCATGCCAAAAACAACTTGACGAAGCCTTGATCAGGAATCGATACGATGCAGACACACTCCCATCAGAGACACCAAAGGGAAAGGAATACAAACATTAAATAACTTAACCCTAATGAAAATATCAAAATCGGAAAAACAAAAGGACAGTTACTTGCCCACAAAATGGCCAACTGGCTATCCAAAACCAAAAAAATTAAGCGATACACACATTAAAAACAAATCATAACAAAAATAAACCACGAGAGGGGAACCGCCTTAGAGCGGTCAGTGAAAAGATTTGTACTTTGGGGATAAAGACATTTTACGTAGCCACAGTCCTCGCCCTTGATTCAGTCGCGATTAAGACCGAAAATTAGTTCAGTCCTGATGAAGGCTTCCTAACTCATCTTTGCAACATCTCCGAGAACAGAAAAGTCAAATTACCACATAGACAAATTAAACCGTGAAGACTCGATTGTAACAAACTACTGAAACATCTGACGCCGGAGAAAAGATAACTAACCGTTAGACTCCGATGGGTCAAACTAGTGACAGAGCATCAACAAACATTACATAAGTAAGCTTTTACGCTGGACCCGTCATAGAATCTGAGGCCTGGCACACCAGGAGGGATGCAAAGTTGTCATTTTTAGTAAACCGCCAATATCTAACCAAGATTTGTGATATGTAAATTAGCTTTGAAAAGTGGATGCTCATGATGGTTTTCTCTTAACAGACATTCGTTAAGCCCTTTTGCTCACTGTTATAATTCGTATCACTTAAAGATATTGTTAACATCAACACCAAACGTAAAGTTTTGTAATATATGTACTTTCTTTTAGTATATATTATCTACGGCACATATTGTAAGTCACATTTTATTTATTTGCTGAATTAAGATGATTACATAATGTAAATTTCATGACGTTCGTTTGTTTTCTCGTCAAATTCTAATGCTGAATTAAGATGATTACGTAATGCAAATTTCATGACGTTTGTTTGTTTTCTCGTCAAATTCTAATGCACTTCGACATATCACACATTATACTAAGGGATTATAACAAGGCATTGATCTGGTATTCCCCATTGTTATTAAAAATCTAAACCTGTGCTTTCTTGTGGTGTTAATTTTGACCGTTTAACGGCGTTTCTGATATGGTCCCAATCAAATTTATAGACCTCCAGATAAGAGCGGGAGCCCCAATCATCTTGTCCACGAGAATATGTACACTGTGTTATATATTTCAGACATTGACGAATGTTCAAGTAATCCCTGTCAACATGATGGTACTTGTATAGATGCTATTGACAGTTACTCCTGTCAGTGTGCTACGGGATATACAGGGTTCGATTGTCAGACAGGTTTGTTAATAAAATCAGTGAAAGAAAATAAAGTTTGAGAAAAAATATCGATGCATGGACAACACGTTCTAATACACTAGAAAACACATAATATTTAAACCAGTTACTCTTATGAAACTAATATGAGAGATCAAATTTATCCGTATCCAGGCAGCCGCAGAACAGTATTCCAACGCACCACAAAGATAAACTCAAAATCAAAGCATATCACACATTATACTAAGCGATTATAACAAGGCATAGATCTGGCATTCCCCATTGTTATTAAAAAATCTAAACCTGTGCTTTTTGTGGTGTTAAGTTTGGACCGTTTAACGGCGTTTCTGATATGGTCCCAATCAAATTTATAGACCTCCAGATAAGGGAGGGAGCCACAATCATCTTGTCCACGAGAATATGTACACTGTGTTATATATTTCAGACATTGACGAATGTTCAAGTAATCCCTGTCAACATGATGGTACTTGTATAGATGCTATTGACAGTTACTCCTGTCAGTGTGCTACGGGATATACAGGGTTCGACTGTCAGACAGGTTTGTTAATAAAATCAGTGAAAGAAAATAAAGTTTGAGAAAAAATATCGATGCATGGACAACACGTTCTAATACACTAGAAAACACATAATATTTAAACCAGTTACTCTTATGAAACTAATATGAGAGATCAAATTTATCCGTATCCAGGCAGCCGCAGAACAGTATTCCAACGCACCACAAAGATAAACTCAAAATCAAAGCATATCACACATTATACTAAGCGATTATAACAAGGCATAGATCTGGCATTCCCCATTGTTATTAAAAAATCTAAACCTGTGCTTTTTGTGGTGTTAAGTTTGGACCGTTTAACGGCGTTTCTGATATGGTCCCAATCAAATTTATAGACCTCCAGATAAGGGAGGGAGCCACAATCATCTTGTCCACGAGAATATGTACACTGTGTTATATATTTCAGACATTGACGAATGTTCAAGTAATCCCTGTCAACATGATGGTACTTGTATAGATGCTATTGACAGTTACTCCTGTCAGTGTGCTGCGGGATATACAGGGTTCGATTGTCAGACAGGTTTGTTTATAAAATCAGTAAAAGAAAATAAATTATGAGAAAAAATATCGATGCATGGACAACACGTTCTAATAAACTAGAAAACACATAATATTTAAACCAGTTACTCTTATGAAACTAATATGAGAGATCAAATTTATCCGTATCCAGGCAGCCGCAGAACAGTATTACAACGCACCACAAAGATAAACTAAAAATCAAAGCATCATAAATGAATGTTAACAGCAATCGTCATCTCTGAAAAGTAGAACACTATGATGGAAAGTATGTTAACGCGACGAAATTGAGAAACTGGAATACATAGACTGCCCGTCACTGCCGCCAAAAGTAGTATTAACGAACCTACGTAATACAAGATCAAAAATACCAGAAAGGAAAGTTTACAAGATGCCTACCCGCCAAGTATTGCAAGCAATATAAACAAGCTCACTTTCACATTGATCGTTGTGAAAGAGATCCTTGTCAACATGGTGGCACCTGTCAACACGGCGTAAACTGTTATGTCTGTCAGTGTCATACGGGATTCACAGATTGAAATTTTCAGTAGGTATGTGATTATTTCCTTTACGGAAATTAAGTGGTTAGACCTCAGATAATTGGGTCATCGCTTTTGCAAATTAATATTTATTTTAGAAATTTTTATGCCAGCCTCTGGTGCTCAGTCGAATGCGAAACCTACTGTTGGACAGAAGTCGTGGGATTGATACTTAATGGGTCGGCAACATCCATTCGTAAGATTGACGATAAAATGTTTCTTATGGTCGTCCTCACCCTTCCGCTGATTCAAGATGAGAATCGGAGGTGATGGGGGAAGCCACGCACAAATGCATATCTGTGGGAAAAGGGTTACAACAGCAAGTCTTCAGAAGCTTCTGCTCATATTATTCACACCATTTGCTTGAAAGAAATCTTCAAGACGCTCCATCATATTGGTTTTTACATTCAACAACATGTATGTGCCTCTGTAATGTAACTAGTTTTTTTTTCTGCTGTTAGACGAGATTATTTCACTCTTCACCCTGAAGCATGATTGTCGGACTCCATGTATAGTTATATTTTCTCTGTATGATACTGTCCAGAGGCACTGATTGGCTACTATACGAATCCAGCAGGGCTTGAGATGTCATTCCATTTCATTGTCGGGTTGGAAGTAACGTCTCCAAAATAACCTAAATGGTGTTGAAGCGGACGTTAAATCTCAAATCTAACAAAAGAATTCAACGTTTACATGTATATCTACTCCGACAACTAGTACTACCACTACTACTGCTACTAACTACTACTTCTATAATAATGATAATAAATGTTCAATAATCTAAACAAGGATTTTAATAATTATACTTACTACTACTTCCACTATTACTTTTACTAATACTTCTACAACAGGTATAATATTGTTTCTTTGTTTATTATTATTATTATTATTATTATTATTATTATTATTATTATTATTAATATTTTTATTATTGAATAAACACTTGTTCACGTCGTTTGTAGGAAAGTTCATTAATAATAATAATAATAATAATAATAATAACTAGATCGCGCAGTCGATGGCGCGCCATCGCAAATCCCCACGTTTTGACCTCTTCCAGGGACCCCTGGGGGCTGGTCCAAAAATTAATGTGCTCTTGCAGAAGCCATTTATGTAAATAACTCACACACCAAATTTGGTTGAATTCCAATGAACAGTATAGGAGGAGATAGCCGGACAGACGGACGGACAGACGCACGTTCTCACGAACCGATACTTAAGTGGCTAGGCGTCGGCATATTGACTACTTAAGCGGCAAATTCTCTTAAGCAGCAAGCCACCTAAGAGCAAATTTTTGCCACTTAAGTACCAAAATTACGGAATAAACCCCATTTGGACTCACGAATATATACTTAAGTGTCAAACTGTCCAAATGTTTTGCCCCTTAAATGTCGTTTCGTTGGTGCGGACAGACGGACAGACGGACGGACGGACGGAGGCGATAACAATATCCCCACTTGTCTTCAAAAAAGGTCGGGATAATAATAATAGAACACGATGATAAATTTGATAGAATAGTAATGGTAATGTCGAAACACGCACGGCATTAATGAACTTGTGTTGAAAAGGAGTGTCCTAAGTATAAAGAAGACCAGTCGTTTTGCCGAATGTGCTTGTGGGTTTGTAAAATCCCTAAGGCTCAGGCCTCTGATTCTTCATTGTCGAATTTAGCTCTGTCAAATATTAAACTGTAAAATTGCATGACCCAAAGGGTGTGCAGTATAATCACCCTGTGAGTCCTTCCGTTCGTCCGTGGTCAGTATGTGACAATCGTTGTAACTTTCGAGCCGATTTGACTATTTGATCTATTTTGTCATACGGCATTAAATTCACAACACCTAGCCATGATATTGTCTTATGCCAGATTTCTTCATAACTGGCCTCGCGGAGGCAAAATATAAAATAATTGATAACAGTAGGGCATCAGAGTGGCCAGCGTAGGTAGATTTAAAAACAAAATTCTCGTGCATCGATTCGATGGGACTACTTCGGAATTTGATGCTCCCATTCGACTAACTATTTTGGCATCAAATTACGTGATTGTCGTTTATTTATTAGCTTTGACAAAGATAAAAGCGATATATATAAATATTGCTGTATTCAATATAAAGACTAAAACCTGAATTAGCATTTTTGTGTGGGCAGACCAAGGGTTTGAAAATGGCGAATTTTCAACCATGTCGGTACCATCGGGAAAACCAAAAATAGACTATTATAATATTCCTCGCGACAATGCTCACAAATATCATCAATTCCGGCATACGTTAATCCGGTCACCTTGAAATTTGTGCTTAAATCGGCGAGGGAGCATTTTTTGTTTCATTTTTTTCTACCCACTTCCGGTCGAAACCTGTGTACAAAAGCATTTTTTCTCTCCAAAATGGCAGGTTTGGCTAAAAGTTTAAAGTGAAACTCACAGAATTCCCCTGTATTCGATAACAACGAATGAAAAGCGAGTGGAATACAAGTCTTGTGGTATCATACTCATCTTCTTACTGAACAATACCACCTTTCAACCATGTTTGTTTATAATTTACATCAACAATATATGTCAATACACTGAATGTACAGTATATTTACACCAGCATGACACAGCTGTGTAGACAGTTTGGCGTGACGAAATCATATTAAATTACGTCATATTTAATGACGTCAGTAAATCTGATCGATTAAATCAAAGTCCGCATACTACTGATTTTTTTTAACTGACAGATTGGTCTCTCTCTCTCTCTCTCTCTCTCTCTCTCTCTCTCTCTCTCGCGTCGTCATTTCTTTCGGTTCATGGTGCATTCCTTACGCGTATCTGCAAACTTTCATCATTTTGATTTCTCTCTGTCTCTTTCGTTCTCTCTCCCTCTCTCTCTCCTGCTAGCACAAAAAAGTGGGCCAACGTCGGGCCCGGACAGACACGTTGTATCGCTGTCGGCTCGACGTTGGTCCGACATGCTCTGCTGGCTGGGTCTCTCTATCTCTCTCTCTCTCTCTCTCTCTCTCTAGTATGGTTAGATTACCAAAATAATTCAACTCATCAGACTTGAAAGCATATTAAACAATGTGCCCCCGTAATCCTGAAGCATGCGAGAAAAAAATGACTTAATAAGATATCGAAACGCGCATGCGTAATCTTCGTAAACCCAAGCAGAATTGGCTCTCAGTTGAACAAGGATTTTCTAAATGTAACACGCTCGCGACAACTCCCACTCAGTCCTTAAGACGGACTGATATGTCCTTGACAAATGTGCGAAAAATAATCTTAATCCGGATGGGAGCATTTTTTGTGCCATTTTTTCCCAACATGTGTATCGAGGTACTTGGACGTCAATAAATTGAGGGGCCGTTGTTTCGCGGCGTCTGCTAAGTCGGTTTAAGCCTTCACACTTTCTACCCTTTTCTATAGACCTCAGACAAGATGATTCTCGTTAACTGTCCTTCATTTTTCTCCAATCTACATCTCGTAACAAAATGTAATGGCCTATAAATTACCCGAAGTTCTTGTGATTTTCTTCCTTATATTTTTTGACAAAATATAGTCCCAACCGGCGGAAGCAGATTGCGAATAGAATCATAGCAACGGCCTTAGATGCCGCCCTACTGTAACGGAGTCCTCTAAAGCGCTCGGAATATTTAGCTCACTTCTTGCATACGGTCTGGTAATCACAATACCTAATCCAAGAATTTTTTTACTTCATAAATTTGTCACGCCGAGGCAATACATACTTAAAAATGATAACGGAGTATCATGTTTAAACCTCTTCGAATATTCCGATCAGTTTTGGCATACGGATTGATATTGATAGTATCTAACCCGAGGAATTGCTTATGCCAGATCACTTCATAACTGGCCTCGCCGAGGCAATACATATTTAATGAAATTATCACAGAGTATAATGTATAAAATAGAAGTTGGGGCAATGATCAGGAGTCGATACAATCTACCCACAGCTACAATCAGAGACTCTCCGAACATTCCGATAATTCTGGCATACGGATTGATATTGGCAATACCTTAATCATGAGATTGTTTCATGCCAGATATCTTAATGGTCTTTCTGAGGCAAACAAATAATAAAAAAAATACGGAGTATAACATCTAAACGCCTTGGAATGCATAAAGGTTGATATTGACAAGTCCTAAGCCACAAAATTGCCCTATGTCACATTACTTTACAAAATATTTGAAAAATTATTTCGGAGTGTAACATCTAATCTGCTTTGGATATTTTGACAACTTTTGTCAACCATAGTGCAGTTTATATTTTACTTTTGGTCCTTTGAGATCAGCGTGAATATTCTGAGAAATCAGAAATAAATTATTGTTTTAGACTCATATTCTAGACAGGTTTTTAATTATTTAGACCCCATTTTGATTTATGTCAGTCTTTGAATCGACTGCCTATTCGAAATTCGCAAAATTGCAGTATGTTTCCTCTGGATTTCTTTGCCGGATCATTACAGGGTCACTGATGAGGCTTTATTAGCCGAAACTACGTAGTATGAGCCATCTTATTTCTTTTGAATGTTTTCATTGCTCTTAAAGGAACTCATTTATGATTTTTATTTGCCTTCACTGCAGCTGGTGTTGTGCCGTGTGGCGGCCGTAAAACGTCTCCCCGTACATCAACCATAGTGCAGTTTATATTTTACTTTTGGTCCTTTGAGATCAGCGTGAATATTCTGAGAAATCAGAAATAAATTATTGGTTTAGACTCATATTCTAGACAGGTTTTTAATTATCTAGACCCCATTTTGATTTATGTCAGTCTTTGAATCGACTGCCTATTCGAAATTCGCAAAATTGCAGTATGTTTCCTCTGGCTTTCTTTGGCGGATCATTACAGGGTTACTGATGAGGCTTTATTAGCCGAAACTACATAGTATGACCCATCTTATTTCTTATGAATGTTTTCATTGCTCTTAAAGGAACTCATTTTTGATTTTTATTTGTCATGCTGATAGATAATGAAAAGATCTAACCAATGCTATACTTAAATGCCCAATTTCTTTATTTTAGCCTCGGCAAGGCAAACTATTCTCCAACTGATAGGGCGAATAACATGCAAACCGGCAGGACCATTTGATATGTTTTGCCTGCTGGTGTATGTTAAGAAGATCTAGCTTATGAGATTTTCTAGTGCCAGATAGCTAATTACGGAGGTCTTACATGTAAACCACTGAGACTATACTGTTAATTAATCGCATGAAGATACATGTCATCAAGCCGTAACCAAGGAAAATGTCTAATGGAAGATAAATATCGTTTCGGGGGCAAATTTTGCACAAACTGATTACAGAGAATAACTCAAAAGCCACCAAACCTCAACAACCTGCAGTTATAACGCGATCCATAGCTTTACAGAATGTCTTCAAGTAAAGTGTTAAGTGACTGAGAGATTTCTGGTTCGATGGAGGTCAATGTTTGTGACCTCAATTCTATTCAAACACAATTGCTGGCGGGGAGCTAGCAAAGAAAGCTATTCCGAACAATGATGTCAACTAAATGTTAGATTTTTATATTTTTTCTCTTCTCGACCAATAAAATATTAATTGCTTCTGCAATCTTCCTCAACGGATACAATTTTCGTCCATCCTGCATCTTTCCCAAGCATATTTTACTTTCTATTAAAATTATCATATTCATTTTTTCAAAATATTATATTTGACTACGGAAGCCGGGAAGGGACATGGTTTTTATAATTTTATAAGTAGAAGTAAAACAAAGATCAGGAATCGAAACAATTAACTTACTCCACCCTTCAAAGACACCAAAGGGAAAGAAACACAAACATGAAGCGACCAAACCATAATGGAAACCTAAACAAAGGAGGGCCATAAGGACAGTTACTTTCCCACAAAATGGCCAAATGGCCATCCAAAATAAAAAGACACAAGTGATACTCACAGTAAGTAACAAACAACAACATAAATAAACCGCCACAGAAGAACCGCATTGGAACGGTCAGTGGAAAGAATTCCACTGGGGGGGGGGGGGCTTAAATCGATTTTACATGGCCATAATCCTCGCCCTTACCTCTGTCGCGGTACACACTAATTTTTGTTTAGTCCGCATGAAGGCTTCCTAACTCATCAGTGTAACATCTCCGAGAACATAAAAATAAAAAAAAACTACAGAGATGGAATAAGGTTGAGGACTCGACAGCATACAACAACTGAATTGCTGGAGCAAAAGAAAACCAACAGTTAGACTCCGAGGTGCCAGACCAAAGACGGAGCATCAGGCGCCAACCAACGTTGTGCGCATAAGATAATATCTTGTACGCACAATATTTATCTTGTGGGGACAATATTTTATCTTGTCCGCACAACATATTATCTTGTGCGTACAAGAAATTATCTTGTGCAGACAATATATTATCTTGTGCAGACAAGATATTATCTTGTGCAGACAAGATATTATCTTGTCCGCACAAGATATTAAGTTGTACGCTCAAGATTTTATCTTGTCCGTCCAAGATAATATCTTGTCTGTACAACATAGATCTTGTGCTGACAAGATATTATCTTGTTCGCACAACTTAACATCTTGTGCAAACAAGATATTATCTTGTCCGCACAAGATAATATGTTGTGCACAGAAGATAATATGTTGTGCAAACAAGATAATATCTTGATCGCACATGATTAATTATGTTGTCCGCACAAGATAATGTATTGTGCGCACAACATATTATCTTATCCGCGCAAGATAATATCTTGTTCGCACAACTTAATATCTTGTTCGCACAACATATTAAAAAATTCATATCCCTTCCCGGGTTTCGTATTTTACAGCAAAATAATGAAAAACATGTATTGATCAGTTTCAATCTTATTCATTATAACCCATTTCATTGTGAATTGAGTTGATGTTCATAGTGTTACCTAAGACAGCAACTCCATATAGTCATTATTTCAAAATGAAATAAATGTCCGTTTTACATCAAGCTCAGCAATAGCCTTTCAAATGGAACCTCTTTAGTCAAAATTATTGTTGCCATGGTAACGAAGGGACATCTGAGGTTGATTTTACATCCATGTTTTACCGAATCTTAATCTTCACACTGCTGCTAAGGCAGCAATTTATGGGTTTGACACTGACGATTTTCACTGTACGTAGCATGCAGTTCTAACGTCAATTTCGAGGCAAATTAATAAAAAAAGGTGGCCAAAGAAAGGCCACAATCCAAGAACTCCGCCGTCTCAGGTCACCAATAGAACGTGACCCGGAGGTACACACAAAACAGACGAAACATGAAACAACGACACAAAGCCAAATAACAAATAAGACACAGCAAAATAACCCATACCCTCAAATGTGACTTCGGTGGCCGGCTGGGCTATACACCCGATTAATATCGTCCATGAGGGTATTGTCGCCCCTTTCGAAACCCTCATAGATAGTATAATTCTAGTGGGGAGCCGCGCGAAAACAATGGGTTCCTTTTAGGACAACTTACCCTTACCCCAACATAACTATCCAGGAGTGGCGAATCCAGATTTTGGTGTTTCTTTGGCTTAAACATGTGGTTGGGTCAGACACGTAGAAAGACGTATCTGAGTGGGACAGCGTTAACATGAATCTTCTAAAAACATTTTTACTATAAAAATGCATTAATTACACATCAAACATCATATCGTCTGCTTAGTGCAATAACGATGTAACTGCCATTATGCCAAATTGGCAGTTACACCGTTATTGCACTAAGCAGACGATATTTCAAAATAAAATTATGAAACAACATGATTTCGATCAGTTTAAATCTTATTCATTAACCCATTCCCATATGGGGACTTTGTGAAGCTTACTGATTTTCACAGTGTTGCCTTGGACAGCAACGTCTCTGGTCGGGCCCATCGGAGTCTAACTGTTGGTTTTCTTTTGCTCCAGCATTTCAGTGGGCTCTTGCTGTCGAGTCCTCACCGTTGTCTCACCTCTGTGGTTCTATGATTGTTTGTGTTCACGGAGATGTTGCACTGATGAGTTAGGAGGCCTTCATGCGGACTGAACAAATTATTTGTCTAAATCGCGACGGAAGTAAGGGCGAGGATTGTGGCCACGTAAAATCGATTTAAGCCCCCCCCCCCAGTGGAAATCATTCCACTGACCGTTCCAAGGCGGTTCTTCTGTGGCGGTTTATTTATGGTGTTGTTTGTTACTTACTGTGTGTATCACTTGTGTCTTTTTATTTTGGATGGCCATATGGCCATTTTGTGGGAAAGTAACTGTCCTTATGGCCTTCCTTTGTTTAGGTTTCCGTTATGGTCTGGTCGGTTAATGTTAGTGTTTCTTTCCCTTTGGTGTCTCTGATGAGTGGAGTAAGTTATTTGTATCGATTCCTGATCTTTGTTTTACTTCTACTTTTCATATAGCCATTATTTCATAATGAATCGTCTGTTTTACATCACAATCAGCATGAATGGTTATTGGGCAGTAGCCTATCTGACGAAACCTTTACAAGCTAAACCAGTGTTGCAATGGTAAAGAGGGACATCTTAAAATTGTGATTTCACATGTATATTGGGACGAAACTTAATCTTTACACTGCTATAAAGGCAACAATAAAGTACTTAGGCACTGGCGATTTTCAATGTCTGCAGCATGTTTTGCCAGCGTCCGTTTCGAGGCATTTATGACCCCAGACACCCTAAAATTGCATTTCAATGGCCGGCTGGGCCATACCCAGATTGTTTAAGTTTGTTTTTGTTTTTTTTTTGGTCTTGTGGTGCTATCGCGCCCCTTCCAAACCCTAGTAGGTATATTTTAATGGGGAGACGCGCGAAAAAAAAACAGGTCATTTTTCGGCCAACTTATCCTAACCCAAACATAGCTATACAGGGTGGGTAATGCAGATTTTAAGTGGTTCTGGGACTCGAAAAAAGGGGATGGGGTTCAGACACGTAAAACTACGTATCGGAGTCTTCTGAAGCGATCGTCCAAGGTTGTTGTTTAGATGTAGATCCTATACGTTTATTTTTTCTTGTTGCTGGTATGCACTTTATATTTTTATTTATGTTTTCATTTCACTGTCTGTTCTTTTGTTGAATTTATATCGATGTTATCTAGTATCGTTACTTTTCCAAGTGTATCTATCCCAGTACTATAATACTACATTTCATACCGTGAATCTGATTCTCTTAAATATTGAATTCTGATAATTTCAGACATTGATGAGTGTTCGGGAAATCCCTGCCAGGATGGTGGAATCTGTGTAGATGGAATAAACAGTTACACTTGTCAGTGTGTTAATGGATACATGGGAATTAACTGCGAAACAGGTTTGGCCACGAAGTCGAAACTATAATAACACAATAGATAAATATTTGCGCTGCGTCATATCAAAAGGAGAAGTGGGGGCAATGATCAGGAATCGATATAATAACCCACAGTTCCCATCAGAGACACCAAAGGAAAAGAAACACAAATATGGAACAAAAGCCCCTAATGGAAACATCAATAGCGGAAAGCCAAAAGAACTTTTACTTGCCCACAACATGGCCAATAGGCTATCCAAAATAAAATAATACAAACGACACAAACACACCCAAAGACAAACCATAACAAAAATAAACTGCGACAGAAAACCCGCCTTGGAACGGTCCGCAACCTTGTTTTTGTCCTTTAAGAAAGACATTCTGCATTTGTACAGTCAAATGATTTGAGCTGATGAGCACATTTATAAATGGACTATCCTGTATTGTTCTGAGCTCATCCGTATTAACAATGAAGTCAAAAATCAATAGTCTGTTTTTAATGGTGCCAGTTAATAATTTTATAGCATTTTCTCAGCACGGATAGTACAATATATCAGCAACTAGTTCTATATCAGAATTTGAAGACTCTAACTAGTCGTTTAGCGGAAAATTCTATTGTGTGTGGTTTATTTGTTTGCAAATTTCAATGTAGATTTTTTTCGTGATGGGGCAAAGTGTACAATACTATTCCCTATAACCAACGGAGTTAATGTAAAAAAGAAAGATACCACCTTCATGACAAAATACTTTTTATCTGCTATGGTTGATGTAAAATATTCTATGAAAAAATTGGTATCTTTGTTGAAGCAAAACATACAACATAGAGGTGAAAACCGTTGAGCATATAAATTTATTTCTTGATCAGGGTGTCTATTTTTACCAATAATTAATTATCAGTCGCCTCCCAAACACTCTGAACATTTGCAGTGGAATCGTTGATATCAAATGCCTGCAAAATGCTACTCACACTATGATGAAGGGCATGGAGACTTTTACTGCCGCAAATACGGGAGGGAGTACAAGTTTTTCTGCAGGACCTTGTAAATACATGATTCCCCAAGTGCATTATAAGAAACTGCTTGACATAAAAGAATATACCGACAGTTACAGGGGTTATTAGATATGTTTTAATGATATAAAGTGGTGTAAGTATAAGTCTGCTGCTTAAAACATTTAGCCTACTTGCCACACTGTTTACTTTGACTGCCCAACTATCAATATAGAACCTTTACCACATCTCTATAACTTAAAATTAAACATAGTATTGGTCGCATTTTCACTTCTTTTCGGATAATTGATTCTACGGAATGTTTGAAGATATGTGAGCGTCACTGATGAGGCTAATTTGACCGAAACGCGCTTATTATACAAAGAAACAACTTGTAAAATAGAAGTGAAGACCTTGATCAAGAATCGATACAATTAACACACTCTCCCATCAGAGACACCAAAGGGAAAGGAATACAAATATTAAATAACTTGACCCTTATGTAAATATCAAAAGCTGAACAACAAAAGGACAGTTACTTGCCAAGAAAATGGCCATTTGGCTAGCCAAAACCAAAAGATATAAGCGATTCACACAGTCAAAGACAAATACACCATAACAAAAAACCGCGACAGAAGAACCGCATTGGAATGGTCAGTAAAAAGAATTGTACCTTGGGGATTAACATATTTTACGTAGCCGCAGTCCTCGCCCTTGATTCAGTGGCGATTAAGACCGAAAATTAGTTTAGTCCTGATGAAGGCTTCCTAACTCATCAGTGCAACATCTCCGAGAACAGAAAAGTCAAACAACCACAGAGACAAAAAAAAAAACAAAAAAACGTGAAGACTCGACAGCAACAAACTACTGAAACTTCGGACGCCCGAGATAAGATAACCAACAGCTGGACTCCGATGGGTCAAACCAGAGGCAGAGCATCAACTAACATTGCCTAAGTGAGCCTTTACGCTGGACCCGTCATAGAATCTGAGGCCTGGCCCACCGGGAGGGAGGCTAAGTCATCAATTTTAGTAAACCGCCAATATCTAACCAAGTTTTGTGATATGTAAATTAGCTTTGTAAAACGGATGTTCATGTTGGTTTTCTCTTAACAGACATTCGTTAAGCCCTTTTGCTCACTGTTATAATTCGTATCACTTAAATATATCGTTAACATCAACACCAAACGTAAAGTTTTGTAATATATGTACTTTCGTTTAGTATATATTATCTACGGCACATATTGTAAGTCACATTTATTTGCTGAATTAAGATGATTACATAACGTAAATTTCATGACGTTTGTTTTTTTTCTCGTCAAATTCCAATGCTGAATTAAGATGATTACGTAATGTAAATTTCATGACTTTTGTTTGTTTTCTCGTCAAATTCTAATGTACTTCGACATATCACAAATTATACTAAGCGATTATAACAAGGCATAGATCTGGTATTCCCCATTGTTATTAAAAAATCTAAACCTGTGTTTGGACCGTTTAACGGCGTTTCTGATATGGTCCCAATCACATTTATAGACCTCCAGATAAGGGAGGGAGCCCCAATCATCTTGTCCACGAGAATATGTACACTGTGTTATATATTTCAGACATTGACGAATGTTCAAGTAATCCCTGTCAACATGATGGTACTTGTATAGATGCTATTGACAGTTACTCCTGTCAGTGCGCTACGGGATATACAGGGTTCGATTGTCAGACAGGTTTGTTTATAAAATCAGTGAAAGAAAATAAAGTTTGAGAAAAAATATCGATGCATGGACGACACGTTCTAATAAACTAGAAAACACATAATATTTAAACCAGTCACTCTTATGAAACTAATATGAGAGATCAAATTTATCCGTATCCAGGCAGCCGCAGAACAGTATTCCAAGGAACCACAAAGATAAACTCAAAATCAAAGCATATCACACATTATACTAATCGATTATTACAAGGCATAGATCTGGTATTCCCCATTGTTATTAAAAATCTAAACCTGTGCTTTCTTGTGGTGTTAAGTTTGGACCGTTAAACGGCGTTTCTGATATGGACCCAATCAAATTTATAGACCTCCAGATAAGGGAGGGAGCCCCAATCATCTTGTCCACGAGAATATGTACACTGTGTTATATATTTCAGACATTGACGAATGTTCAAGTAATCCCTGTCAACATGATGGTACTTGTAGAGATGCTATTGACAGTTACTCCTGTCAGTGTGCTGCGGGATATACAGGGTTCGATTGTCAGACAGGTTTGTTTATAAAATCAGTGAAAGAAAATAAAGTTTGAGAAAAAATATCGATGCATGGACAACACGTTCTAATAAACTAGAAAACACATAATATTTAAACCAGTTACTCTTATGAAATTAATATGAGAGATCGAATTTATCCGTATCCAGGCAGCCGCAGAACAGTATTCCAACGCACCACAGAGATAAACTCAAAATCAAAGCATATCACACATTATACTAAGCGATTATAACAAGGCATAGATCTGGTATTCCCCATTGTTATTAAACATCTAAACCTGTGCATTTTTTGTGGTGTTAAGTTTGGACCGTTTAACGGCGTTTCAGATATTGTCCCAATCAAATTTATAGACCTCCAGATAAGGGAGGAAGCCCCAATCATCTTGTCCACGAGAATATATACACTGTGTTATATATTTCAGACATTGAAGAATGTTCAAGTAATCCCTGTCAACATGATGGTACTTGTATAGATGCTATTGACAGTTACTCCTGTCAGTGTGCTGCGGGATATACAGGGTTCGATTGTCAGACAGGTTTGTTTATAAAATCAGTAAAAGAAAATAAAGTTTGAGAAAAAATATCGATGCATGGACAACACGTTCTAATAAACTAGAAAACACATAATATTTAAACCAGTTACTCTTATGAAACTAGTGAGAGATCAAATATATCCGTATCCAGGCAGCCGCAGAACAGTATTCCAACGCACCACAAAGATAAACTCAAAATCAAAGCATATCATACATTATACTAATCGATTATAACAAGGCATAGATCTGGTATTCCGCATTGTTATCAAAAAATCTAACCCTGTGCTTTTTTGTGGTGTTAAGTTTGGACCGTTAAACGGCGTTTCTGATATGGTCACAATCAAATTTATAGACCTTCAGATAAGGGAGGGAGCCCCAATCATCTTGTCCACGAGAATATGTACACTGTGTTATATATTTCAGACATTGACGAATGTTCAAGTAATCCCTGTCAACATGATGGTACTTGTAGAGATGCTATTGGCAGTTACTCCTGTCAGTGTGCTACAGGATATACAGGGTTCGATTGTCAGACAGGTTTGTTTATAAAATCAGTAAAAGAAAATAAAGTTTGAAACAAAAATATCGATGCATGGACAACACGTTCTAATAAACTAGAAAACACATAATATTTAAACCAGTTACTCTTATGAAACTAATATGAGAGATCAAATTTATCCGTATCCAGGCAGCCGCAGAACAATATTCCAACGCACCACAAAGATAAACTCAAAATCAAAGCATCATAAATGAATGTTAACAGCAATTGTCATCTCTGAAAAAGTAGAACACTATGATGGAAAGTATGTTAACGCGACGAAATTGAGAAACTGGAATACATAGACTGCCCGTCACTGCCGCCAAAAGTAGTATTAACGACCAGAACCTACGTAATACAAGAACAAAAATACCAGAAAGGAAAGTTTACAAGATGCCTACCCGCCTTGTATTGCAAGCAATATAAACAAGCTCACTTTCACATTGATCGTCGTGAAAGAGTTTCTTGTTAACATGGCGGCACCTGTCAACACTGCATAAACAGTTATGTCTGTCAGTGTCATACAGGATACACAGATTGAAATTTTCAGTAGGTATGTGATTATTTCCTTTACGGAAATTAAGCGATTAGACCTCAGATAATTGGGCCATCGCTTTTGAAAATTAATATTTATTTTAGAAATTTTTATGCCAGCCTCTGGCGCTCAGTCGAATGCGCAACTTACTGTTGGTCAGAAGTCGTGGGATTGATACCTAATGGGTCGGCAACATCCATTCGTAAGATTGACGATAAAATGTTTCTTATGGTCGTCCTCACCCTTCCGCTGATTCAAGATGAGAATCGGAGGTGATGGGGGCAGCCACGCACAAATGCATATCTGTGGGAAAAGGGTTACAACAGCAAGTCTTCAAAAACTTCTGCTCATATTATTCACACCATTTGCTTGAAAGAAGTCTACAAGACGCTCCATCATCTTGGTTTTTACATTCAACTACATGTATGTGCCTCTGTAATGTAACTAGTTTTTTTTTCTGCTGTTAGACGAGATTATGTCACTCTTCA
The DNA here is from genome assembly GCA_963580285.1 of Lucinisca nassula. NCBI lineage: Eukaryota > Metazoa > Mollusca > Bivalvia > Lucinida > Lucinidae > Lucinisca > Lucinisca nassula. The sequence goes on from OY757026.1 coordinate 14,857,824, forward strand.
CCCTGAAGCATGATTGTCGGACTCCATGTATAGTTATATTTTCTCTGTATGATACTGCCCAGAGGCACTGATTAGCCTCTATACGAATCCAGCAGGGCTTGAGATGTCATTCCATTTCATTGTCGGGTTGGAAGTAACGTCTCCAAAATAACCTAAATGGTGTTGACGCGGACGTTAAATCACAAATCTAACAAAAGAATTCAACGTTTACATGTATATCTACTCCGACAACTAGTCCTACCACTACTACTGCTACTAACTACTACTTCTATAATAATGATAATAAAATGTTCAATAATCTAAACAAGGATTTTAATAATTATACTTACTACTACTTCCCCTATTACTTCTACTAATACCTCTACAACAGGTATAATATTGTTTCTTTGTTTATTATTATTATTAGTATTATTATTATTATTGTTATTATTATTATTATTAATATTTTTATTATTGAACAAACACTTGTTCACGTCGCTTGTAGGAAAGTTCATTAATAATAATAATAATAATAATAATAATAATAATAATAATATTAAAAATAGAAAACGATGATAAATTTGATATAATGATAATGGTAATGTCGAAACACGCACGGCATTAATGAACTTCTGTTGAAAAGGAAAGTCCTAAGTATAAAGTAGAACAGTCGTTTTGCCGATTGTGCTTGTGGGTTTGTAACATCCCTAAGGCTCAGGCCTCTGATTCTTAATTGTCGAATTTAGCTCTGTCAAATATTAAACTGTAAAATTGCATGACCCAAAGGGTGTGCAGTATAATCACCCTGTGAGTCCTTCCGTTCGTCCGTGGTCAGTATGTGACAATCGTTGTAACTTTCGAGCCGATTTGACTATTTGATCTATTTTGTCATACGGCATTAAATTCACAACACCTAGCCATGATATTGTCTTATGCCAGATTTCTTCATAACTGGCCTCGCGGAGGCAAAATATAAAATAATTGATAACTGAGTCCTCTAAACCGCTCGGAATATTTAGCTCACTTCTTGCATACGGTCTGGTATTCACAATACCTAATCCAAGAAATTTTTTACTTCATAAATTTGTCACGCCGAGGCAATACATACTTAAAAATGATAACGGAGTATCATGTTTAAACCTCTTCGAATATTCCGATCAGTTTTGGCATACGGATTGATATTGGTAGTGTCTAACCCGAGGAATTGCTTATGCCAGATCACTTCATAACTGGCCTCACAGAGGCAATATATATTTAATAAAATTATTACAGAGTATAATGTATAAAATAGAAGTTGGGGCAATGATCAGGAGTCGATACAATCTACCCACAGCTACAATCAGAGACTCTCCGAACATTCCGATCATTCTGGCATACGGATTGATATTGGCAATACCTTAATCATGAGATTGTTTCATGCCAGATATCTTAATGGCCTTTCTGAGGCAAACAAATAATAAAAACATTACGGAGTATTACATGTAAACGCCTTGGAATGCATAAAGGTTGATATCGACAAGTCCTAAGCCACAAAATTGCCCTATGTCACATTACTAAACAAAAGGTCTCGCCAAAGCAAAATATTTGAAAAATTATTTCGGAGTGTAACATCTAATCTGCTTTGGATATGTTGACAACTTTGTCATGCTGATAGATAATGAAAAGATCTAACCAATAATATACTTAAATGCCCAATTTCTTTATTTTAGCCTCGGCAAGGCAAACTATTCTCCAACTGATAGGGCGTATAACATTCAAACCGGCAGGACCATTTGATATGTTTTCCATGCTGGTGTATATTAACAAGATCAAGCTTATGAGATTGTCTAGTGTCAGATAGCTAATTACGGAGGTCTTACATGTAACCACTGAGAATATACTGTTAATTAATCGCATAAAGATACATGTCATCAAGCCGTAACCAAGGAGAATGTCTAATGCAAGATAAATAACATTTCGGGGGCAAATTTTGCAAAAACTGATTATAGAGAATAACTCAAAAGCCACCAAAACTCAACTACCTGCAGTTATAACGCAATCCATAGCTTTACAGAATGTCTTCAAGTAAAGTGTTAAGAGACTGAGAGATTTCTGGTTCGATGGTGGTCAATGTTTGTGACCTCAATTCTATTCAAACACAATTGCTGGCGGGGAGCTAGCAAAGAAAACTATTCAGAACAATGATGTCAACTAAATGTGAGATGTATATATTTTTTTCTCTTCTCGACCAATAAAATATTAATTGCTTCTGCAATCTTCCTCAACGGATACAATTTTCGTCCATCCTGCATCTTTCCCAAGCATATTTTACTTTCTATTAAAATTATCATATTCATTTTTTCAAAATATAATATTTGAGTACGGAAGCCGGGAAGGGACATGATTATTTTTATTTTATAAGTAGATGTAAAACAAAGATCAGGAATCGATGCAATTAACTTACTCCACCCTTCAAAGACACCAAAGGGAAAGAAACACAAACATGAAGCGACCAAACCATAATGGAAACCTAAACAAAGGAGGGCCATAAGGACAGTTACTTTCCCACAAAATGGCCAAATGGCCATCCAAAATAAAAAGGCACAAGTGATACTCACAGTAAGTAGCAAACAAAAACATAAATAAAACGCCACAGAAGAACCGCCTTGGAACGGTCAGTGAAAAGAATTCCACTGGGGGGCTTAAATCGATTTTACATGGCATAATCCTCGCCCTTATCTCTGTCGCGGTACACACTAATTTTTGTTTAGTCCGCATGAAGGCTTTCTAACTCATCAGTGTAACAAATCCGAGAACATACAAATAAAAAAAACTACAGAGATGGAATAAGGTTGACGACTCGACAGCATACAACAACTGAATTGCTGTAGGAAAAGAAAACCAACAGTTAGACTCCGAGGTGCCCGACCAAAGACGGAGCATCAGGCGCCAACCAACGTTGTGCGCATAAGATAATATCTTGTACGCACAATATTTATCTTATGGGGACAACATTTTATCTTGTCCGCACAACATATTATCTTGTGCGTACAAGAAATTATCATGTGCAGACAAGATATTATCTTGTGCAGACAAGATATTATCTTGTGCAGACAAGATATTATCTTGTCCGCACAAGATATTAAGTTGTGCGCTCAAGATTTTATCTTGTCCGCTCAAGATAATATCTTGTCTGTACAACATAGATCTTGTGCTGACAAGATATTATCTTGTTCGCTTAACTTAACAATTTGTGCAAACAAGATATTATCTTGTCCGCACAAGATAATGTGTTGTGCACAGAAGATAATACGTTATGCAAACAAGATAAAATCTTGATCGCACATGATTAATTATGTTGTCCGCACAAGATAATGTATTGTGCGCACAACATATTATCTTGTCCGCGCAAGATAATATCTGGTTCGCACAACTTAATATCTTGTTCGCACAACATATTTAAAAATTCATGTCCCTTCCCGGGTTCCGTATTTTACAGTAAAATAATGAAAAAAACATGTATTGATCAGTTTCAATCTTATTCATTATAACCCATTTCATTGTGAATTGAGTTGATGTTCATAGTGTTACCTAAGATAGCAACTCCATATAGCCATTATTTCAAAATGAAATGTCCGTTTTACATCAAGCTCAGCAATAGCCGTTCAGATGGAACCTCTTTAGGCTAATTTATTGTTGCCATGGTAACGAAGGGACATCTGAGGTTAGTTTTACATCCATGTTTTACCGAATCTTAATCTTCACACTGCTGCTAAGGCAGCAATTTATGGGTTTGACACTGACGATTTTCACTGTACGTAGCATGCAGTTCTAACGTCAATTTCGAGGCAAACTAATAAGAAAAGGTGGCCAAAGAAAGGCCACAATCCAAGAACTCCGCCGTCTCAGGTCACCAATAGAACGTGACCCGGAGGTACACACAAAACAGACGAAACATGAAACAACGACACAAAACCAAATAACAAATAAGACACAGAAAAATAACCCATACCCTCAAATGTGACTTCGGTAGCTGGCTGGGCTATACACCCGATTAATATCGTCCGTGAGGGGGATTGTCGCCCCTTTCGAAACCCTCATAGGTATTATAATTTTAGAGGGGAGCCGCGCGAAAACAACGGGTTCCTTTTAGGACAACTAACCCTTACCCCAATATAACTATCCAGGAGTGGCGAATCCAGATTTTGGTGTTTCTTTGGCTTAAACATGTGGTTGGGTCAGACACGTAGAAAGACGTATCTGAGTGGGAAAGCGTTAACTCGAATCTTCTAAAAAACATTTTTACTATAAAAATGCATTAATTACATATAAAACATCATATCGTCTGCTTAGTGCAATAACGATGTAACTGCCATTATGCCAAAATGGCAGTTACATCGTTATTGCACTAAGCAGACGATATTTCAAAATAAAACTATGAAACAACATGATTTCGATCTGTTTAAATCTTATTCATTAACCCATTCCCATATGGGGACTTAGTGAAGCTTGTTGATTTTCACAGTGTTGCCTTGGACAGCAACTTCATATAGCCATTATTTCATAATGAATCGTCTGTTTTACATCACAATCGGCATGAATGGTTATTGGGCAGTAGCCTATCTGACGAAACCTTTATAAGATAAATCAGTGTTGCAATGGTAAAGAGGGACATCTTAAAGTTGTGATTTCACATGTATTTTGGGACGAAACTTAATCTTTACACTGCTGTAAAGGTAACAATAAAGTACTTAGGCACTGGCGATTTTCAATGTCTGCAGCATGTTTTGCCAGCGTCCGTTTCGAGGCATTTATGACCCCAGACACCCTCAAATTGCATTTCAGTGGCCGGCTGGGCCATACCCCGATTGTTTTAGGTTTTTTTTTTTTGTCTTGTGGTGCTGTCGCGCCCCTTCCAAACCCTAGTAGGTATATTTTAATGGGGAGACGCGCGAAAAAAAAACAGGTCATTTTTCGGACAACTTATCCTAACCCAAACATAGCTATACAGGGTGGGTAATGCAGATTTAAAGTGGTTCTGGGACTCGAAAAAAGGGGATTGGGTTCAGACACGTAAAACGACGTATCTGAGTCTTCTGAAGCGATCGTCCAAGGTTGTAGTTAAGATGTAGATCCTATACGTTTATTTTTTCTTGTTGCTGGTATGCACTTTATATTTTTATTTATGTTTTCATTTCACTATCTGTTCTTGTGGTGAATTTTTATCGATGTTATCTAGTATCGTTACTTTTCCAAGTGTATCTATCCCAGTACTTTTGTACTTCATTTCATACCGTTAATCTGATTCTCTTAAATTCTGAATCCTGATAATTTCAGACATTGATGAGTGTTCGGGAAATCCCTGCCAGGATGGTGGAATCTGTGTAGATGGAATAAACAGTTACACTTGTCAGTGTGCTAATGGATACATGGGAATTAACTGCGAAACAGGTTTGGCCACGAAGTCGAAACTATAATAACACAATAGATAAATATTTGCGCTGCGTCATATCAAAAAGAGAAGTGGGGGCAATGATCAGGAATCGATATAATAACCCACAGTTCCCATCAGAGACACCAAAGGAAAAGAAACACAAACATGAAACAAAAGCCCCAAAAACATCAATAGCGGAAAGCCAAAAGGACTGTTACTTACCCACAACATGGCCAATAGGCTATCCAAAATAAAATAATATAAACGACACAAACACACCCAAAGACAAACCATAACAAAAATAAACTGCGACAGAAAACCCGCTTTGGAACGGTCCGCAACCTTGTTATTGTCCTTTATGAAAATCATTGTGCATTTGTACAGTCAAATGATTTGAGCTGATGAGCACATTTATAAATGGACTATCCTGTCTTGTTCTGAGGACATCCGTATTAACAATGAAGTCAAAAATCAATAGTCTGTTTTTAATGGTGTCAGTTAATAATTTTATAGCATTTTCTCAGCACGGATAATACAATATATCAACAATCAGTTCTATGTCAGAATTTGAAGACTCTTACTAGTCGTTTAGCGGAAAATTCTATTGTGTGTGGTTTATTTGTTTGCAAATTTGAATGTAGATTTTTTCGTGATGGGGCAAAGTGTACAATACTATTCCCTATAGCCAACGGAGTTAATGTAAACAGAATGATACCACCTTCATGAAAGAAAACTTTTTATCTGCTATGGTTGATGTTAACTATGCTATGAAAAATGGGTATGTCTGTTAAAGCAAAAAATACAACACAGAGGTGCAAACCGTTGAGCACATAAATTTTATTTCTTGACCAGGGTATCTATTTTTACCAATACTTAATTATCAGTCGCCTCCCAAACACTCTGAACATTTGCAGTGGAATCATTGATATCAAATGCCTGCAAAATGCTATTCACACTATGATGAAGAGCATGGAGACTTTTACTGCCGCAAATACGGGAGAGAGTACAAGTTTTTCTGCAGGACCTTGAAAATACATGATTCCCCGAGGGCATTATAGGGAAAACTGCTTTACATAAAAAATATACAGACATTCCTTCCTTTCCATATTAATATGTGTTAAGGCTCCAAATGCTTCACACTTAAGAATTCAGTTACAACGTTTTCAGACATGTAGTAATGATTTCAAGTGTTGTATGTACAAGTGTGCTACTTAAAACAGCCTTCTTTGTGTCTCTGATTGGAGCTATGAAATGATTGTATCGATTCCTGATCATTGCCTCTACTTCTATCTTGCCACACTGTTTACTTTGACTGCAAAACAATCAATACAGTACATTTACCGTATCTCTGTAACTTAAAAAATTAAACATAGTATTGGTCGCATTTTCTCTTCTTTTTGGATCATTGATTCCACTGCGGAATTTTTGAAAATATGTGAACACACTGATGAGGCCAAATTGACCGAAACTCGTTAATCATGCCAGGAAAAAACTTGTAAACTAGAAGCGAAGGCCTTGATCAGGAATCGATACGATTAAGACACACTCCCATCAGCGACACCAAAGGGAATCGAATACAAACATTAAATAACTTAACCCAAATGAAAATATCAAAATCGGAAAAACAAAAGGACAGCCACTTGCCTACAAAATGACCAATTGGCTATCCAAAACCAAAAAATATAAGCGATACACACATTAAAAAACAAACAATAACAAAACTAACCACGAGAGAAGAACCGCCTTAGAGCGGTCAGTGAAAAGAATTGTACTTTGGGGATAAAGATATTTTACGTAGCCATAGTCCTCGCCCTTGATTCAGTCGCGATTAAGACCGAAAATTAGTTCAGTCCTGATGAAGGCTTCCTAACTCATCTTTGCAACATCGATAACAGAAAAGTCAAACAACCACAGAGACAAATTAAACCGCGAAGACTCGATTGTAACAAACTACTGAAACATCTGACGCCGGAGAAAAGATAACCAACCGTTAGACTCCGATGGGTCAAACTAGTGACAGAGCATCAACAAAAATTACAAGCTTTTACGCTGGACCCGTCATAGAATCTGAGACCTGACACACCAGGAGGGAGGCAAAGTCTTCAATTTTAGTAAACCGCCAATATCTAACCAAGATTTGTGATATGTAAATTAGCTTTGTAAAGTGGATGCTCATGATGGTTTTCTCTTAACAGACATTCGTTAAGCCCTATTGCTCACTGTTATAATTCGTATCACTTAAAGATATCGTTAACATCAACACCAAACGTAAAGTTTTGTAATATACAGTTCACCCTGTATTAAGCAAGTGCCTAAGGGATAGTCAAAATATGCTTGCTTAAGAAAGGTTCTTGCTTAATACAGGTGAAATTTAACACATCTGCCTTTCTTGGGAACTGAATGCCTGCTTGCTTAAGACAGGTTGCTTGCTTAATAGAGGTGGCCACTAAGACAGGTTTTACTGTATGTACTTTCTTTTAGTATATATTATCTCCGACACATATTGTAAAGTAGAAGTAAAACAAAGATCAGGAATTGATACAATTAACTTACTCCACCCATAAAAGACACCAAAGGGAAAAAAATACAAACATTAAGCGACCAGACCATATTGGAAACCTAAACAAAGGAAGGCCATAAGGACAGTTACTTTCCCACAAAATGGCCATATGGCCATCCAAAACCAAAAGACACAAGTGATACACACACTAAGTAACAAACAACAACATAAATAAATCGCCACAGAAGAGCCGCCTTGGAACGGTCAGTGGAAGATTTCCTCTGGGGGGCTTAAATCGATTTAACGTGGCCACAATCCTCGCCCTTACTTCCGTCGCGATTTAGACAAATAATTTGTTCAGTCCGCATGAATGCCTCCTAACTCATCAGTGCAACATCTCTGTGAACACAAAAATCAAAGAACCACAGAGGTGAGACAACGGTGAGGACACGACAGCAAGAAACCACTGAAATGCTGGAGCAAAAGAAAACCAACACTTAGACTCCGATGAGCCCGACCAGAGACAGAGCATCAGGCACCAACCAACATTATCTCTCTAATTCTCAATAAGCCTTTACGTTGGAGCCGTCATAGAATCTGAGGCCTGACCCACCGGTGTGCAATTAAAGAGGGAAGCAAAGTTGCCAACCGTGATTGGGTTAACTAGCATGCATGCAGTCTATCGTATAATATCCATGTTGTACCCAATCTTTTTATATCGAAGAATGATTTTACGAAATTGGGTGCTGAAGTCATTGCGGTTATATATTTTTGTGAATTTATATACTAAGTCACCATAAAATTCGGGTTCCGATAGACCTTGTAAGTCACATTTGATTTATTTGCTGAATTAAGATGATTCCTAAATGCAAATTTCATGACGCTTGTTTGTTTTCTCGTCAAATTCCAATGCTGAATTAAGATGATTACGTAATGTAAATTTCATGACGTTTGTTTGTTTTCTCGTCAAATTCTAATGCACTTCGACATATCACACATTATACTAAGCGATTATAACAAGGCATAGATCTGGTATTCCCCATTGTTATTAAAACATCTAAACCTGTGCTTTCTTGTGGTGTTAAGTTTGGACCGTTTAACGGCGTTTCTGATATGGTCCCAATCAAATTTATAGACCTCCAGATAAGGGAGGTAGCCCCAATCATCTTGTCCACGAGAATATGTACACTGTGTTATATATTTCAGACATTGACGAATGTTCAAGTAATCCCTGTCAACATGTGGGTACTTGTATAGATGCTATTGACAGTTACTCCTGTCAGTGTGCTACGGGATATACAGGGTTCGATTGTCAGACAGGTTTGTTTATAAAATCAGTAAAAGAAAATAAAGTTTGAGAAAAAATATCGATGCATGGACAACACGTTCTAATAAACTAGAAAACACATAATATTTAAACCAGTTACTCTAATGAAACTGTTATGAGAGATCAAATTTATCCGTATCCAGGGCAGCCGCAGAACAGTATTCCAACGCACCACAAAGATAAACTCAAAATCAAAGCAAATCACACATTATACTAAGCGATTATAACAAGGCATAGATCTGGTATTCCCCATTGTTATTAAAAAATCTAAACCTGTAATTTCTTGTGGTGTTAAGTTTGGACCGTTTAACGGCGTTTCTGATATGGTCCCAATCAAATTTATAGACCACCAGATAAGGGAGGGAGCCCCAATCATCTTGTCCACGAGCATATGTACACTGTGTTATATATTTCAGACATTGACGAATGTTCAAGTAATCCCTGTCAACATGATGGTACTTGTATAGATGCTATTAACAGTTACTCCTGTCAGTGTGCTACGGGATATACAGGGTTCGCTTGTCAGACAGGTTTGTTTATAAAATCAGTAAAAGAAAATAAAGTTTGAGAAAAAATATCGATGCATGGACAACACGTTCTAATAAAGTAGAAAACACATAATATTTAAACCAGTTACTCTTATGAAACTAATATGAGAGATCAAATTTATCCGTATCCAGGCAGCCGCAGAACAGTATTCCAACGCACCACAAAGATAAACTCAAAATCAAAGCATATCACACATTATACTAAGCGATTATAACAAGGCATAGATCTGGTATTCCCCATTGTTATAAAAAAATCTAAACCTGTGCTTTCTTGTGGTGTTAAGTTTGGACCGTTTAACGGCGTTTCTGATATGATCCCAATCAAATTTATAGACCTCCAGATAAGGGAGGGAGCCCCAATCATCTTGTCCACTAGAATATGTACACTGTGTTATATATTTCAGACATTGACGAATGTTCAAGTAATCCCTGTCAACATGGTGGTACTTGTATAGATGCTATTGACAGTTACTCCTGTCAGTGTGCTACGGGATATACAGGGTTCGATTGTCAGACAGGATTGTTTATAAAATCAGTAAAAGAAAATAAAGTTTGAGAAAAAATATCGATGCATGGACAACACGTTCTAATAAACTAAAAAACACATAATATTTAAACCAGTTACTCTTATGAAACTAATATGAGAGATCAAATTTATTCGTATCCAGGCAGCCGCAGAACAGTATTCCAACGCACCACAAAGATAAACTCAAAATCAAAGCAAATCACACATTATACTAGCGATTATAACAAGGCATAGATCTGGTATTCCCCATTGTTATTAAAAAATCTAAACCTGTGCTTTCTTGTGGTGTTAAGTTTGGAACGTTTAACGGCGTTTCTGATATGGTCCTAATCAAATTTATAGACCTCCAGATAAGGGAGGGAGCCCCAATCATCTTGTCCACGAGAATATGTACACTGTGTTATATATTTCAGATATTGCCGAATGTTCAAGTAATCCCTGTCAACATGATGGTACTTGTATAGATGTTATTAACAGTTACTCCTGTCAGTGTGCTACGGGATATACAGGGTTCGATTGTCAGACAGGTTTGTTTATAAAATCAGTAAAAGAAAATAAAATTTGAGAAAAACTATCGATGCATGGACAACACGTTCTAATAAACTAGAAAACACATAATATTTAAACCAGTTACTCTTATGAAACTAATATGAGAGATCAAATTTATCCGTATCCAGGCAGCCACAGAACAGTATTCCAACGCACCACAAAGATAAACTCAAAATCAAAGCAAATCGCACATTATACTAAGCGATTATAACAAGGCATAGATCTGGTATTCCCCATTGTTATTAAAAAATCTAAACCTGTGCTTTCTTGTGGTGTTAAGTTTGGACCGTTTAACGGCGTTTCTGATATGGTCCCAATCAAATTTATATACCTCCAGATAAGGGAGGGAGCCCCAATCATCTTGTCCACGAGAATATGTACACTGTGTTATATATTTCAGACATTGACGAATGTTCAAGTAATCCCTGTCAACATGATGGTACTTGTATAGATGCTATTGACAGTTACTACTGTCAGTGTGCTACGGGATATACAGGGTTCGACTGTCAGACAGGTTTGTCTATAAAATCAGTAAAAGAAAATAAAGTTTGAGAAAAAATATCGATGCATGGACAGCACGTTCTAATAAACTAGATACCATATAATATTTTAACCAGTTACTCTTGTGAAACTAATATGAGAGATCAAATTTATCCGTATCCAGGCAGCCGCAGAACAGTATTCCAACGCACCACAAAGATAAACTCAAAATCAAAGCATATCACACATTATACTAAGCGATTATAACAAGACATAGATCTTGTATTCCCCATTGTTATTAAAAAATCTAAACCTGTGCTTTCTTGTGGTGTTAAGTTTGGACCGTTTAACGGCGTTTCTGATATGGTCCCAATCAATTTTATAGACCTCCAGATAAGGGAGGGAGCCCCAATCATCTTGTCCACGAGAATATGTACACTGTGTTATATATTTCAGACATTGACGAATGTTCAAGTAATCCCTGTCAACATGATGGTACTTGTATAGATGCTATTGACAGTTACTCCTGTCAGTGTGCTTCGGGATATACAGGGCTCTGTCTCTGGTCGGGCCCATCGGAGTCTAACTGTTGGTTTTCTTTTGCTCCAGCATTTCAGTGGTTTCTTGCTGTCGAGTCCTCACCGTTGTCTCACCTCTGTGGTTCTTTGATTTTTGTGTTCACGGAGATGTTGCACTGATGAGTTAGGAGGCCTTCATACGGACGGAACAAATTATTTGTCTAAATCGCGACGGAAGTAAGGGCGAGGATTGTGGCCACGCCGTAAAATCGATTTAAGCCCCCCCCCCCCCCCGGTGGAAATCATTCCACTGACCGTTCCAAGGCGGTTCATCTGTGGCGGTTTATTTATGGTGTTGTTTGTTACTTACTGTATGTATCACTTATGTCTTTTTATTTTGGATGGCCATATGGCCATTTTGTGGGAAAGTAACTGTCCTTATGGCCTTCCTTTGTTTAGGTTTCCATTATGGTCTGGTCGCTTAATGTTTGTGTTTCTTTCCCTTTGTTGTCTTTGATGGGTGGAGTAAGTTAATTGTATCAATTCCTGATCTTTGTTTTACTTCTTCTTCGATTGTCAGACAGGTTTGTTTATAAAATCAGTAAAAGAAAATAAAGTATGAAAAAAATATCGATGCATGGACAACACCTTCTATTAAACTAGAAAGCACATAATATTTAAACCAGTTACTCTTATGAACCTAATATGAGAGATCAAATTTATCCATATCCAGGTAGCCGCAGAACAGTATTCCAACGCACCTCAAAGATAAACTCAAAATCAAAGCATATCACACATTATACTAAGCGATTATAACAAGGCATAGATCTGGTATTCCCCATTGTTATTAAAAAATCTAAATCTGTGCTTTCTTGTAGTGTTAAGTTTGGACCGTTTAACGGCGTTTCTGATATGGTCCCAATCAAATTTATAGACCTCCAGATAAGGGAGGGCACCCCAATCATCTTGTCCACCAGAATATATACACTGTGTTATATATTTCAGACATTGACGAATGTTCAAGTAATCCCTGTCAACATGATGGTACTTGTATAGATGCTATTAACAGTTACTCCTGTCAGTGTGCTACGGGATATACAGGGTTCGATTGTCAGACAGGTTTGTTTATAAAATCAGTAAAAAAAAAATAAGGTTGAGAAAAAATATCGATGCATGGACAACACGTTCTAATAAAGTAGAAAACACATAATATTTAAACCAGTTACTCTTATGAAACTAATATGAGAGATCAAATTTATCCGTATCCAGGCAGCCGCAGAATAGTATTCCAACGCACCACAAAGATAAACTCAAAATCAAAGCATCATAAATGAATGTTAACAGCAATTGTCATCTCTGAAAAAGTAGAACACTATGATGGAAAGTATGTTAACGCGACGAAATTGAGAAACTGGAATACATAGACTGCCCGTCACTGCCGCCAAAAGTAGTATTAACGACCAGAACCTACGTAATACAAGAACAAAAACACCAGAAAGGAAAGTTTACAAGATGCCTACCCGCCAAGTATTGCAAGCAATATAAACAAGCTCACTTTCACATTGATCGTTGTGAAAGAGATCCTTGTCAACATGGTGGCACCTGTCAACACGGCGTAAACAGTTATGTCTGTCAGTGTCATACAGGATACACAGATTGAAATTTTCAGTAGGTATGTGATTATTTCCTTTACGGAAATTAAGCGGTTAGACCTCAGATAATTGGCCATCGCTTTTGAAAATTAATATTTATACTAGAAATTTTAATGCCAGCCTCTGGCACTCAGTCGGATGCGCAACTTACTGTTGGTCAGAAGTCGTGGGATTGATACCTAATGGGTCGGCAACATCCATTCGTAAGATTGACGATGAAATGTTTCTTTTGGTCGTCCTCACCCTTCCGCTGATTCAAGATGAGAATCGGAGGTGAATGGGGCAGCCACGCACAAATGCATATCTGTGGGATAAGTGTTACAACAGCAAGTCTTCTGAAGCTTCTGCTCATATTATTCACACCATTTGCTTGAAAGAAGTCTACAAGACGCTCCATCATCTTGGTTTGTATATTCAACTACATGTATGTGCCTCTGTAATGTAATTGTTTTTTTTCTGCTGTTAGACGAGATTGTGTCACTCTTCACCCTGAAGCATGATTGTCGGACTCCATGTATAGTTATATTTTCTCTGTATGATACTGTCAAGAAGCACTGCTTAGCTACTATACGAATCCAGCAGGGATTGATATATCATTCCATTTCATTGTCGGGTTGGAAGTAACGTCTCCAAAATAACCTAAATGGTGTTGACGCGGACGTTAAATCTCAAATCTAACAAAAGAATTCAACGTTTACATGTATATCTACTCCGACAACTAGTCCTACCACTACTACTGCTACTAACTACTACTGCTATAATAATGATGATAATAAAATGTTCAATAATCTAAACGAGGATTTTAATAATTATACTTACTACTACTTCCACTATTACTTCTACTAATACTTCTACAACAGGTATAATATTGTTTCTTTGTTTCTTTGTTTATTATTATTATTATTATTATTATTATTATTATTATTTTTATTATTGAACAAACACTTGTTCACGTCGTTTGTAGGAAAGTTCATTAAAAAAAATAATAATAATAATAATAAAAATAGAAAATGATGATAAATTTGATATAATATTAATGGTAATGTCGAAACACGCACGGCATTAATGAACTTGTGTTGAAAAGGAGTGTCCTAAGCATAAAGAAGACAAGTCGTTTTGCCGATTGTGCTTGTGGGTTTGTAACATCCCTAAGGCTCAGGCCTCTGATTCTTCATTGTCGAATTTAGCTCTGTCAAATATTAAACTGTAAAATTGCATGACCCAAAGGGTGTGCAGTGTACTCACCCCGTGAGTCCTTCCGTTCGTCCGTCGTCAGTATGTGACAATCGTTGTAACTTTCGAGCCGATTTGACTATTTGATCTATTTTGTCATACGGCATTAAATTCACAACACCTAGCCATGATATTGTCGTATGCCAGATTTCTTCATAACTGGCCTCGCGGAGGCAAAATATAAAATAATTGATAACTGAGTCCGCTAAACCGCTCGGAATATTTAGCTCACTTCTTGCATACGGTCTGGTATTCACTATACCGAATCCAAGAAATTGTTTACTTCATAAATTTGTCACGCCGAGGCAATACATACTTAAAAACGATAACGGACTATCATGTTTAAACCTCTTCGAATATTCCGATCAGTTTTTGGGATACGGATTGATATTGATAGTATCTAACCCGAGGAATTGCTTATGCCAGATCACTTCATAACTGGCCTCGCCGAGGCACTATATATTTAATAAAATTATTACAGAGTATAATGTATAAAATAGAAGTGGGGGCAATGATCAGGAGTAGATACAATCAACCCACAGCCACAATCAGAGACTCTCCGAACATTCCGATCATTCTGGCATACGGATTGATATTGGCAATACCTTAATCATGAGATTGTTTCATGCCAGATATCTTAATGGCCTTTCTGAGGCAAACAAATAATAAAAAAATACGGAGTATAACATCTAAACGCCTTGGAATGCATAAAGGTTGATATTGACAAGTACTAAGCCACAAAATTGCCCTATGTCACATTACTTTACAAAAGGTCTCGCCGAGGCAAAATATTTAAAAAAATATTTCGGAGTCTAACATCTAATCTGCTTTGGATATTTTGACAACTTTGTCATGCTGATAGATAATGAAAAGATCTAACCAATGATATACTTAAATGCCCAATTTCTTTATTTTAGCCTCGGCAAGACAAACTATTCTCCAACTGATAGGGCGTATAACATTCAAACCGGCAGGACCATTTGATATGTTTTCCATGCTGGTGTATATTAACAAGATCAAGCTTATGAGATTGTCTAGTGCCAGATAGCTAATTACGGAGGTCTTACATATAAACCACTGAGAATATACTGTTAATTAATCGCATGAAGATACATGTCATCAAGCCGTAACCAAGGAGAATGTCTAATGCAAGATAAATAACGTTTCGGGGGCAAATTTTGCACAAATTGATTACAGAGAATAACTCAAAAGCCACCAAAACTCAACAACCTGCAGTTATAACGCGATCCATAGCTTTACAGAATTCCTTCAAGTAAAGTGTTAAGTGACTGAGAGATTTCTGGTTCGATGAAGGCCAATGATTGTGACCTCAATTCTATTTAAACGAAATTGCTGGCGGGGAGCTAGCAAAGAAAACTATTCCGAACAATAATGTCAACTAAATGTTAGATTTATATTTTTTTTCTCTTCTCGACGAATAAAATATTAATTGCTTCTGCAATCTTCCTCAACGAATACAATTTTCGTCCATCCTGCATCTTTCCCAAGCATATTTTACTTTCTTTTAAAATTATCATATTCATTTTTTTCAAAATATAATATTTGACTACGGAAGCCGGGAAGGTACATGATTCTTTTTATTTTATAAGTAGAAGTAAAACAAAGATCAGGAATCGATACAATTAACTTACTCCACCCTTCAAAGACACCAAAGGGAAAGAAACACAAACATGAAGCGACCAAACCATAATGGAAACCTAAACAAAGGAGGGCCATGAGAGATCAAATTTATCCGTATCCAGGCAGCCGCAGAATAGTATTCCAACGCACAACAAAGATAAACTCAAAATCAAAGCATCATAAATGAATGTTAACAGCAATTGTCATCTCTGAAAAAGTAGAACACTATGATGGAAAGTATGTTAACGCGACGAAATTGAGAAACTGGAATACATAGACTGCCCGTCACTGCCGCCAAAAGTAGTATTAACGACCAGAACCTACGTAATACAAGAACAAAAACACCAGAAAGGAAAGTTTACAAGATGCCTACCCGCCAAGTATTGCAAGCAATATAAACAAGCTCACTTTCACATTGATCGTTGTGAAAGAGATCCTTGTCAACATGGTGGCACCTGTCAACACGGCGTAAACAGTTATGTCTGTCAGTGTCATACAGGATACACAGATTGAAATTTTCAGTAGGTATGTGATTATTTCCTTTACGGAAATCAAGCGGTTAGACCTCAGATAATTGGCCATCGCTTTTGAAAATTAATATTTATACTAGAAATTTTAATGCCAGCCTCTGGCACTCAGTCGGATGCGCAACTTACTGTTGGTCAGAAGTCGTGGGATTGATACCTAATGGGTCGGCAACATCCATTCGTAAGATTGACGATGAAATGTTTCTTTTGGTCGTCCTCACCCTTCCGCTGATTCAAGATGAGAATCGGAGGTGAATGGGGCAGCCACGCACAAATGCATATCTGTGGGATAAGTGTTACAACAGCAAGTCTTCTGAAGCTTCTGCTCATATTATTCACACCATTTGCTTGAAAGAAGTCTACAAGACGCTCCATCATCTTGGTTTGTATATTCAACTACATGTATGTGCCTCTGTAATGTAATTGTTTTTTTTCTGCTGTTAGACGAGATTGTGTCACTCTTCACCCTGAAGCATGATTGTCGGACTCCATGTATAGTTATATTTTCTCTGTATGATACTGTCAAGAAGCACTGCTTAGCTACTATACGAATCCAGCAGGGATTGATATATCATTCCATTTCATTGTCGGGTTGGAAGTAACGTCTCCAAAATAACCTAAATGGTGTTGACGCGGACGTTAAATCTCAAATCTAACAAAAGAATTCAACGTTTACATGTATATCTACTCCGACAACTAGTCCTACCACTACTACTGCTACTAACTACTACTGCTATAATAATGATGATAATAAAATGTTCAATAATCTAAACGAGGATTTTAATAATTATACTTACTACTACTTCCACTATTACTTCTACTAATACTTCTACAACAGGTATAATATTGTTTCTTTGTTTCTTTGTTTATTATTATTATTATTATTATTATTATTATTATTTATATTATTGAACAAACACTTGTTCACGTCGTTTGTAGGAAAGTTCATTAAAAAATAATAATAATAATAATAATAATAAAAATAGAAAATGATGATAAATTTGATATAATATTAATGGTAATGTCGAAACACGCACGGCATTAATGAACTTGTGTTGAAAAGGAGTGTCCTAAGCATAAAGAAGACAAGTCGTTTTGCCGATTGTGCTTGTGGGTTTGTAACATCCCTAAGGCTCAGGCCTCTGATTCTTCATTGTCGAATTTAGCTCTGTCAAATATTAAACTGTAAAATTGCATGACCCAAAGGGTGTGCAGTGTACTCACCCCGTGAGTCCTTCCGTTCGTCCGTCGTCAGTATGTGACAATCGTTGTAACTTTCGAGCCGATTTGACTATTTGATCTATTTTGTCATACGGCATTAAATTCACAACACCTAGCCATGATATTGTCGTATGCCAGATTTCTTCATAACTGGCCTCGCGGAGGCAAAATATAAAATAATTGATAACTGAGTCCGCTAAACCGCTCGGAATATTTAGCTCACTTCTTGCATACGGTCTGGTATTCACTATACCGAATCCAAGAAATTGTTTACTTCATAAATTTGTCACGCCGAGGCAATACATACTTAAAAACGATAACGGACTATCATGTTTAAACCTCTTCGAATATTCCGATCAGTTTTTGGGATACGGATTGATATTGATAGTATCTAACCCGAGGAATTGCTTATGCCAGATCACTTCATAACTGGCCTCGCCGAGGCACTATATATTTAATAAAATTATTACAGAGTATAATGTATAAAATAGAAGTGGGGGCAATGATCAGGAGTAGATACAATCAACCCACAGCCACAATCAGAGACTCTCCGAACATTCCGATCATTCTGGCATACGGATTGATATTGGCAATACCTTAATCATGAGATTGTTTCATGCCAGATATCTTAATGGCCTTTCTGAGGCAAACAAATAATAAAAAAAATACGGAGTATAACATCTAAACGCCTTGGAATGCATAAAGGTTGATATTGACAAGTACTAAGCCACAAAATTGCCCTATGTCACATTACTTTACAAAAGGTCTCGCCGAGGCAAAATATTTAAAAAAATATTTCGGAGTCTAACATCTAATCTGCTTTGGATATTTGACAACTTTGTCATGCTGATAGATAATGAAAAGATCTAACCAATGATATACTTAAATGCCCAATTTCTTTATTTTAGCCTCGGCAAGACAAACTATTCTCCAACTGATAGGGCGTATAACATTCAAACCGGCAGGACCATTTGATATGTTTTCCATGCTGGTGTATATTAACAAGATCAAGCTTATGAGATTGTCTAGTGCCAGATAGCTAATTACGGAGGTCTTACATATAAACCACTGAGAATATACTGTTAATTAATCGCATGAAGATACATGTCATCAAGCCGTAACCAAGGAGAATGTCTAATGCAAGATAAATAACGTTTCGGGGGCAAATTTTGCACAAATTGATTACAGAGAATAACTCAAAAGCCACCAAAACTCAACAACCTGCAGTTATAACGCGATCCATAGCTTTACAGAATTCCTTCAAGTAAAGTGTTAAGTGACTGAGAGATTTCTGGTTCGATGAAGGCCAATGTTTGTGACCTCAATTCTATTTAAACGAAATTGCTGGCGGGGAGCTAGCAAAGAAAACTATTCCGAACAATAATGTCAACTAAATGTTAGATTTATATTTTTTTCTCTTCTCGACGAATAAAATATTAATTGCTTCTGCAATCTTCCTCAACGGATACAATTTTCGTCCATCCTGCATCTTTCCCAAGCATATTTTACTTTCTTTTAAAATTATCATATTCATTTTTTTTTTCAAAATATAATATTTGACTACGGAAGCCGGGAAGGTACATGATTCTTTTTATTTTATAAGTAGAAGTAAAACAAAGATCAGGAATCGATACAATTAACTTACTCCACCCTTCAAAGACACCAAAGGGAAAGAAACACAAACATGAAGCGACCAAACCATAATGGAAACCTAAACAAAGGAGGGCCATGAGGACAGTTACTTTCCCACAAAATGGCCAAATGGCCATCCAAAATAAAAAGACACAAGTGATACCCCAGTAAGTAACAAACAACAACATAAATAAACCGCCACAGAAGAACCGCCTTGGAACGGTCAGTGGAACGAATTCCTCTGGGGGTCTTAAATCGATTTTACATGGCCATAATCCTCGCCCTTACCTCTGTTGCGGTACACACTAATTGTTGTTTAGTCAGCATGAAGGCTTCCTAACTCATCAGTGTAACATTGCCGAGAACATACAAATAAAAAAACTACAGAGATGGAATAAGGTTGAGGACTCGACAGCATACAACAACAGAATTGCTGGAGCAAAAGAAAACCAACAGTCAGCCTCCGAGGTGCCCGACCAAAGACGGAGCATCAGGCGCCAACCAACGTTGTGCGCATAAGATAATATCTTGTACGCACAATATTTATCTTGTGAGCAACATTATCTTGTCCGCAGAACATATTATCTTGTGCGTACAAATAATTATCTTGTGCAGACAAGATATTATCTTGTGCAGACAAGATATTATCTTGTGCAGACAAGATATTATCTTGTCCGCACAAGATATTAAGTTTTGCGCTCAAGATTTTATCTTGTCCGCACAAGATAATATCTTGTCTGTACAACATAGATCTTGTGCTGACAAGATATTATCTTGTTCGCGTAACTTAACATCTTGTGCAAACAAGATATTATCTTGTCCGCACTAGATAATATGTTGTGCACAGAAGATAATATGTTGTGCAAACATGATAATATCTTGATCGCATATGATTAATTATGTTGTCCGCACAAGATAATTTATTGTGCGCACAACATATTATCCTGTCCGCGCAAGATAATATCTGGTTCGCACAACTTAATATCTTGTTCGCCCAACATATTAAAAAATTCATGTCCTTTCCCGGGTTCCGTATTTTACAGTAAAATAATGAAAAAAAAAAACATGTATTGATCAGTTTCATTCTTATTCATTATAACCCATTCCATTGTGAATTGAGTTGGTGTTCATAGTGTTACCTAAGACAGCATCTCCATATAGTCATTAATCATTATTTCAAAATGAAATAAATGTCCGTTTTACATCAAGCTCAGCAATAGCCTTTCAAATGGAACCTCCACTTTAGGCAAAATTATTGTTGCCATGGTAACGAAGGGACATCTGAGGTTGATTTTACACCCATGTTTTACCGAATCTTAACCTTCACACTACTGCTAAGGCAGCAATTTATGGGTTTGACACTGATGATTTTCACTGTACGTAGCATGCAGTGCCAACGTCAATTTCGAGGCAAACTAATAAGAAAAGGTGGCCAAAGAAAGGCCGCAATCCAAGAACTCCGCCGTCTCAGGTCACCAATAGAACGTGACACTGAGGTACACACAAAACAGACGAAACATGAAACAACGATACAAAGCCAAATAACAAATAAGACACAAAATAACCCAGTTACCCTTAAATGTGACTTCAAAGCCGGACTTTGATATTTTCTCACTCCTGGAATGTCGAAAACGCAGAACTAGATCTCACGGCACCAGGAAAAATGGTAACTTTAAACGTAAATCACGTGCGTTTAAACGAAACAATACTAGACTGAAGTGACTGTCAATTATATTATTAAATCATGGACGCCACTCTATGCTTTCATTTTTAAGTTCATTACCCGTTTCTGTTTTACGTCTTCTGGACACCGAAGCGAATAAATTCTACGATAGTTCTCATCAGTTATATGATGCGGCTCTCTTAACTAGAGGGTATACTCAGCATACTCTCCGTCCTTACATTGATTCTGAAATTAATCATAAACGTCATTTCTTCAAAATATCCTTCATTAATAAGGGTATGGATTTTATAGATTTGCCCAGTATCTTCCGTGAGAGATCGGTGCTTTCTTCCATTCCTGCTTATTTTCAAAATACTGAAACACCTATAATTTGCTATAAATATAACAAACCTGTTAGATCTATCATTTTTAATTTCAATAAACTTGTTTCAGATCTTGATATTGATACTAATACTCCTGATTCATGTGATTGTAAAAACTCAAAGTATTGCTATCCTGCTGCTGGTCATGTAATTACTGGCAATTTGAAAATTATTCCTGATTCTAGGATAAGGAATATAATTTCTAAAGGACCGAAATATCGGTTTCCTTCTAAAATTGATTTCAGTAAATGTAGAGATGAAATCGCTGCTTCCTTGAATGAATTCGGTAATCGATGGTGTAAGCGAGAGTATGTTGAGTGTAAAGCCCTAAAGGACTGGAAACTTAGCATTTTAAGACTAGTGAATAAACGCATTTCTTTCTATTCTCAAAATACTAACTTATTACCTCCTAAGCCAAAGACGTCTTTACGTCATCTTAAACTAGGTATTCAAGAATTTCATAAGAAGTTTGTTTTGGCCCCTGCAGACAAGGCCGCTAACAACGTCGTCGTTGTGTGACGGCTCCACTATGTTAACACGCTTAAGCAGGAGCTTGGTGGTACTAAGGCCTATGAACTTCAGCCTTTGGCTGAAGAGAGAGCTATAGTAGATAAACATGTTTGTCTTTCAGCCACCAAGTTTGCTGTGTGTGTTAACGAAGGCCAAGACAAGCTTCCTACGCTATACTGGTTACCAAAACTTCATAAAAAACCTTACAAAGCACGGTTTATTGCAAATTCTAGTTCTTGCACTACCACTGAACTTTCTAAATTATTAACTTCTTGTCTTACTGCTATTAAAACGCATGTAATTAAATATTGTGATAAAGTCTTTGAAAGATCAGGAAGAAATCTGTTTTGGTCTATAAAAAATTCGAATGAGGTTTTAAATAAATTGAAATCTAGACAGTTTCGTGCTTCTAGTCTGTCTACCTACGATTTTTCCACTCTTTACACTACACTTCCTCATAATCTTATAAAAGAAAAGCTTAATGATTTAATTGAATGGGCGTTTCACAGAGAAGATTCTCTCTATCTTGCATGTAATGTCAGAAATGCATTTTTCACTTCTAAAGAGCATAAGAATTATACACTTTGGTCATGTCAGAAAGTGTGTGATGCCCTCACCTTTCTACTTGACAATATTTATATTAGATTCGGTACTAAGTTATTTAGACAAATTGTGGGTATTCCGATGGGTACTAATTGCACACCTATTGTGGCTGATCTGTTCTTGTATTGTTATGAAAGAGACTTCATTTTGTCGCTTTCCATTGATAACCAATCTGAAATTATTGAAGCTTTTAGCTCTACTTCTAGATATTTAGATGATTTATTAAATATTGATAATACCTATTTTGATGGTTTGATCAGTCAGATTTACCCCCTAGAACTTCAGTTAAATAAAGCAAATTCTTCTGATACCGAGGCCCCGTTTTTGGATTTACATCTATCTATTGTAGATGGATTTGTTTCGTGCAAAATTTATGATAAACGCGATGACTTTGATTTTGAGATTGTAAATTTTCCTTTTTTGGATGGTGATGTTCCTCGTGCGCCATCCTATGGCGTTTATATTTCGCAATTAATTCGATTTGCTAGAGTGTGTAGTCATGTAACTGACTTCAACACTCGTAATAAATTATTAACGGCTAAACTCCTTAATCAGGGTTATCGGTACCATAAACTACGCAAAGCCTTTTCAAAATTTTATAGAAGCCATTCTGATTTAATTTCAAAATTCAATATTGGACTTAAATCTCTTCTGCAACAAGGTCTATCGGAACCCGAATTTTATGGTGACTTAGTATATAAATTCAGAAAAATATATAACCGCAATGACTTCAGCACCCAATTTCGTAAAATCATTCTTCGATATAAAAAGATTGGGTACAACATGGATATTATACAACATGGATATTATCATGCATGCATGATAGTTAACCCAATCACGGTTGGCAACTTTGCTTCCCTCTTTAATTGCACGTCGGTGGGTCAGGCCTCAGATTCTATGACGGCTCCAACGTAAAGGCTTATTGAAAATTAAAGAGATAATGTTGGTTGGTGCCTGATGCTCTGTCTCTGGTCGGGCTCATCGGAGTCTAACTGTTGGTTTTCTTTTGCTCCAGCATTTCATTGGTTTCTTGCTGTCGAGTCCTCACCGTTGTCTTACCTCTGTGGTTCTTTGATTTCTGTGTTCACGGAGATGTTGCACTGATGAGTTAGGAGGCCTTCATGCGGACTGAACAAATTATTTGTCTAAATCGCGACGGAAGTAAGGGCGAGGATTGTGGCCACGTAAAATCGATTTAAGCCCCCCAGTGGAAATCTTCCACTGACCGTTCCAAGGCGGCTCTTCTGTGGCGATTTATTTATGTTGTTGTTTGTTACTTACTGTGTGTATCACTTGTGTCTTTTAATTTTGGATGGCCATATGGCCATTTTGTGGGAAAGTAACTGTCCATATGGCCTTCCTTTGTTTAGGTTTCCATTATGGTCTGGTCGCTTAATGTTTGTATTTCTTTCCCTTTGGTGTCTTTTATGGATGGAGTAAGTTAATTGTATCAATTCCTGATCTTTGTTTTACTTCTACTTTTCAGTGGCCGGCTGGGCTATACACCCGATTAATAACGTCCGTGAGGGGGATTGTCGCCCCTTTCGAATCCCTCATAGGTAGTATAATTTTAATGGGGAGCCGCGCGAAAACAACGGGTTCCTTTTAGGACAACTAATCCTTACCCCAACATAACTATCCAGGAATGGCGAATCCAGATTTTTGGTGTTTCTTTGGCTTATACATGTGGTTGTAGAAAGACGTATCTGAGTGGGAGAGCGTTAACTGGAATCTTCTAAAAAACATTTTTACTATAAAAATGCATTAATTACATATAAAACATCATATCGTCTGCTTAGTGCAATAACGGTGTAACTGTCATTATGTCATAATGGCAGTTACACCGTTATTGCACTAATCAGACGATATTTCAAAATAAAATTATGAAACAACATGATTTCGATACGTTTAAATCTTATTCATTAACCCATTCCCAAATGGGGACTTAGTGAAGCTTGCTGATTTTCACAGTGTTGCCTTGGACAGCAACTTCATATAGCCATTATTTCATAATGAATCGTCTGTTTTACATCACAATCAGTATGAATGGTTATTGGACAGTGGCCTATCTGACGAAACCTTTATAAGCTAAACCAGTGTTACAATGGGAAAGAGGGACATCTTAAAGTTGTGATTTCACATGTATTTTGGACGAAACTTAATCTTAACACTGCTGTCAAGGCAATAATAAAGTACTTAGGCACTGGCGATTTTCAATGTCTGCAGCATGTTTTGAGGCATTTATGACCCCAGACACCCTCAAATTGCATTTCAGTGGCAGGCTGGGCCATACCCCGATTGTTTTAGTTTTTTTTTGGTCTGGTGGTGCTGTCGCGCCCCTTCCAAACCCTAATAGGTATGTTTTAATGGGGAGACGAGCGAAAAATAAAAGGTCATTTTTCGGACAACTTATCCTAACCCAAACAGCTATACAGTGTGGGTAATGCAGAGTTTAAGTGGTTCTGGGACTCGAAAAAAAGGGGATGGGGTTCAGACACTATAAACAGCGTATTTGAGTCTTCTAAAGCGATCGTTCAAGGTTGTAGTTAAGATGTAGATTCTATACGTTTATTTTTTCTTGATGCTGGTATGCACTTCATATTTTAATTTGTGTTTTCTTTTCAGAAACTGTTCTTGTGGTGACTTTACATCGATGTTATCTTGTATAGTTACTTTTTTTATGTATATATACCCCAGTTCTATTGTACTTTATTTCATACCGTGAATCTGAATCTCTTAAATTCTGATATTTTCAGACATTGATGAGTGTTCGGGAAATCCCTGCCAGCATGGTGGAATCTGTGAAGATGGTATAAACAGTTACACTTGTCAGTGTGTTAAAGGATACATGGGAATTAACTGCGAAACAGGTTTGGCCACGAAACTAAAATAACACAATAGATAAATATTTGCGCTGTGTCATATCGAAAAGAGAAGTGGGTGCAATGATCAGTTAATCTCCACACAAGCCCATATATAAGTTATCTTATACAGTCGATAAAATTTAAATACACCTTCTGCTTTTTAGCATTCTCGCGTTTAGGTTCATTTTTGTTAGGGTTTGTCTTTGGGTGATTGTTTCTTTTCCTTTGGTGTCTCTAATGAGAGCTGTGGGTTGATTTATCGATTCCTGATCATTGCCTCCACTTCTATTTTTTATAAACAGTACCGTTGGTAAATGTAGCGTTTGATGTTTTGTGTGTGTGTCCCTGTTGCTCAATTGCATTAGGTGACTTGAGACGGCTTCGTTCTTTGATTGTGGCCTTTTCTATTGGCATTTTCTTACTAGTTTTCATAAGCAGGGTACAAACAATCACTGGTGAAACATCATGAGTAAACCTCTGATGTTAATTGCATTTGTGATATGTAAACTAGCTTTGTGTAGTTGGTGCTCGTAATGGTTTGCTCTTAATAGACATTCGTTAAGCATGTGTGTTTACTGTTTTAAGGTGTATCAACTGTTACTGTTACAATATGTACCACGAACATCTACAACAAACGTATATTTATATAATAGGTGCTCCATTTATACATATTACCTACGGTCCATATTGTTAGCTTGATATTTATTGAGTTTAAATGCTTACATTGTAGGGGTTGCGGATCATTGACTTTACTTCTACGATAACTAAGCAAAATAGTAATTAAGTGCAACATAACCAGCTTATTTTTATATTGAGATTGAACAGTTCCCTTTCATGGATGGTGATGTTCCTCGTGCGCATATTATGATCTTTATATTTCGCAATTAATTCGATTTGCCAGAGTGTCTTATCATGTAACTGACTTCAACACTCGTAATAAATTGTTTACTGCTAAGCTTCTTAATCAGGGTTATAGGTATCATAATCTACTCAAAGCCCGTTCAAAATTTCATAGACGTCATTCCGATTTAATTTCAAAATTCAATGTTGGACTTAAATCCTTTCTACAACAAGGTTTATCGGAACCCGAATTTTATGGTGACTTATTGTGTTGCACATTTCAGTACTGGTCATGATCAGACCCAATAAAACCACGTCTGCTATGTTCGTTATATAATTTCAGAAAAAAATATATAACTGCAATGACTTCAGCACCCAATTTTAGTCAAACTTGAGTTGCTTGATTGGAGGTTTAACGTTCCCGTCAACACTGTAAAGGTCATTTTGGAAACGTTGCTTCCAGTTTTGTGGGACGTTTAGCCGACGTTGAGATGAAATGACTTCTCAAGCCCTGTCGCCCAATGAAACCAATAGGGTTTACAAGCATGGACGGACTGACTCGCACCGCTTTGCCTGGGCAAGCTTAGATCCTCTAAGCGGTTTACCTGTACTCACGGGCGGGTCGGTTTCAGCTCTGCGTAGAAGCATCATGCA
Source organism: Lucinisca nassula (assembly GCA_963580285.1). Lineage (NCBI taxonomy): Eukaryota > Metazoa > Mollusca > Bivalvia > Lucinida > Lucinidae > Lucinisca > Lucinisca nassula. The sequence continues at coordinate 14,885,087 of OY757026.1, forward strand.
GCCCATATATTACTTCAAGCCTCGATGGGTGGGGGCCGAATTTTAGTCAAATGATTCTTCGATATAAAGGATAGGGTATAACATAAATGTTATACAACAGACTGCATGCATGGCAGTTAACCTAATCACGGTTGACATCGTTGCTTCTTTCTTGAATTTCACGCCTGTGTGTGAGGGCGTCTACAACGTAAAGGCTTAATGAGGATTACTGAGTATCTAATTTTATGTAATGTTGGTTATTGCCTGATGCTCTGTCACTGGTGGGGCCCATCGTAGTCTAACGGTTGGTCTTCTTTTGCTCCAGCATTTCAGTGGTTTCTTGCTGTCGAATCCTCATCGTTGTTTCATCTCTGTGGTTGTTTGATTTTTATGTTTGCAGAAATATTGCACTGATGAGTTAGGAGGCCTTCATGCGGACTGAAGGAAATATTTGTCTAAATCGCGACGGAAATAAGGGCGAGAATTGTGCCCCCCCCCCCCCGCTCCCTAGTGGAATACATTTCACTGATCGTTCCAAGGCGGTTCTTCTGTCGTGGTTTATTTTTGTTATGGTTTGTCATTGCGTGTGTGTATCGCTTATATAATTTTTAATTTTGGATAGCTGATTGGCCATTTTTGCGGGAAAGTAACTGTCCTTTTGGCTTACCGCGATTGATGTCTAGTTGATTCATGTCTGTGCTTCTGTCCCTTTGGGGTTCTTTATTCCGTTTCCTGATCATTGCATTCACTTCTATTTTGCTTGTTATACACTTCAACACAAACAAAAGAAACGAACCTATGTCATTAAGAAACGATACAAACTTCTGAGCAATTATATGTGTTTCAAGGTTCGAATTTCACCCACAAATAGCACTTTAGCCGCACCAAAATACGTTCAGCTTACCGGCCCTAATTGCTCAGTGGTAGAGAGTCCGCTTCAGGATCGGGAGGTTCCGATCCCCGGCCGCGCCATACTAAAGTCGTAAATATGGTATTAAGAGCCCCCTTGGCTGAGCTCGCATTACCAGGGGTAGTCCTAGGAAGATAAATGAAGACAGGTAAGAGTATTTGTTAATTGTTAATGCATACTTCGGTTGTCGTAATAAAAGCTCTATAGAACTTATGTATTTTGTTTCCAATATGCCACGTAAAATATAACCATAGTGCAGTTTATATTTTACTTTTGGTCCTTTGAATATTCTGAGAAATCGGAAATAAATTATTGGTTTAGACTCATATTCTAGACAGATTTTTAATTATTTGGACCCCGTTTTGATTTATGTCAGTCTTTGAATTGACTGCCTTTTCAAAATTCGCAAAATTACAGTGTGTTTCCTCTGGCTTTCTTTGCCAAATCATTACAGGGTCACTGATGAGGCTTTATTAGCCGAAACTACGTAGTATGACCGATCTTCTTTCTTATGAATGTTTTCATTGCTCTTAAAGGAACTCATTTTTGATTTTTATTTTTAAAGGAAAAAATACAAAAACTGTTCAGATTTTAACTCAACAGATTCGAAGGCTCCGGGGGAGCTTATTTGATAGGCAGTTGTCCGTCGTTGTCGTCGTCGCCGTCTGACGGCAACACTTTAAAACGACTTCTCCTCTGAAGCCACTGAGCTGATTGAGCCCAAATTTAATCTCTAGCATCCTTGGGCGGGGAGGATTGTCAGTTTGTGTATGTGTGTTTTAATGAAATTCGGCTCATTAGTTTAGTTGCTATGTCTTATGTTCTATAAACTTATAATGCCATTGGGCGAAATTGAAAAATGGCATTTAATACCAAACCTTTGCAGATATGTTGACAAAAATTTCATAGAAATGTTCCTTCAGTAATCTACTGTCATGATTTTTGGCCTACTGCTTATATTTACTGGTTGCCATGGAAACCAAATGAAAACATAGAGAAAAACTACATAAAAATCATGTTTTCAGAATCGATAGGCTCTATGAGGCTAAGGCTTTATGGAACTATTCACCATATTTGCCTTTACACGTTTTGTGTTTGTTTGATTTTTATGAAATTCGGCTTTTAGTTTGATTGCTCCGGCAACTTGGAGTTTCCATAGAATTATAAAGGGAAAAATTGAAAAAAATGACATTAATTGCCAAGCATTTGCAGATATTTTGACAAAACTTTCACAGAACTGTTCCACCAGCAATTTTCTATATGTCATAAGATGTTGGGGCCACTTCTCATTTTATTGGTAGCCATGGAAACCAAAATATGAAAAATAGAAACAAAATACTTAAAATCATCTCCTCAAAAACCATATATTCTATGGGACTGAGACTTAGCAGATGGTTTGGCAAAACGTTCATAGCAATATTATTTAAGCAATATTCCATTGCCATAAGATTTTAATCCTACTGCTCATTTTGTGGTTTACATTGGAAACCACAAATAATAATAAATAGAAGCAATAAAAACCATATAGACTGTATGTTCTATGAGACCGAAACTTTATGGAAATATTCACCATATTTACCTTTTAAGTTTTTTTGTTTTTTTTTTGTAAATTGGCTCTCTGGTTTGAATGCTTTGTCAAGTTAAGAATTTTTATAGACGTATAACGGTGGAAAATTGAAAAATTACATTTACGTCTTTCAAGAGATTTTGACAAACTTTCATAGAAATGTTCCTCAAACAATGTTCTATCTGCCATATGATTTTCGGACTATTAGTTGCCAAAATTGGGCAGTGTCAATTGTCATCTTTTGTCTTTCAAAAACATTCAAGCTACATAAATCCTCTGAAGCCACTAGGCTGATTAGGTCCAAACTGTATCTGTAGCATCCCTGGTTGCAGGGCTTCCATTGTTTGATCAATTTAATGCTTTATCTTTAACGAGGATTCCTTACAGCCCAGGGACCATTAGTAGGTGGTTAATTAAAATGCATGGCTGTAATGGGCATTGCCTCCCTGAGCTCTGGTGGGTATGCATGGGCCACTTGTTTGAGAAATTCGGCCCATTAGTTTGTTTGCTAAAGCAACTAAGAGTTTCCATTGACTTATAATGGGGAAATTAAATAAATGGCATTTACTGCCACATCTTTGCATATATTTTGATAAATATTTCATACAAGTGAACCTTATGCAATATAGAAGTGGAGGAAATGATCTACTATCTGCCATGTGAATTAAGGCCTAATGTTCATTTATACTGATTGCGATTGAACCGAAATAAAAAAAAAGTACGTGAAAAATCATCTTCTCAGAAATCATATGTTCTATGGGACTGAGATTTTATGATCTTGGAAAAATCTGTTTTGGTCTATAAAAATATAATAAAGTTTTAAATAAAATGAAATTCAAACGTTTTCGTGCTTCCATTGTGGAATTTTGAAAATATTAGAGGGTCACTGATGGGGCCTGGTTTGCCGCGGCTGGCTAGTCTGGCCCGGAGGACGTGTGCACTTCGCATTTTCAGTTCTGTGGTATATTTTTGGCTTCCAAAGGATAACCCTTTTATAGAACATATTCAAGGCTGTCTACTTATGATTTTTGCACCCTTTACACTACTTATAAAATAACAAGAGCTCCGCAAGCGGGGCATAATACGCCCGTGACAATTAGTAATATGGAGCATATATATACTGACTGTTGTACAAGTTTGGGTTTGTGGAACATAACCAAGGAGCAATATGTGCTTCATATATTCTTAACTGGCGCTATTAATAACCCTCAATGGCTCATATTACCTATCTCCAACAAATGTTCATGGTCGTTAATATTTGGTGGACCATAACCTCAAAATAATAAAGGCATAAATCTGGCAATAAATGGTGGACTGTAACCTTGAAAAAATATGCGCTGCTCCACATCATAGTCTAAATATGCGTAAAGTTTCAGCTTCACCAGATGTAAAATGTGAAGGCATTATTCTGAAACAAAATATGTTTAGAAAAATATGTGAAAGGGGAATAACTCTGGTAATATCTGGCGAACTGTAGCATAAAATATACACTGTTCCACATCATTGTCTTCCTAAAGGAAAAGTTTCAGTTTCATCAGATTCTGATGTAAAATGTATGATGAGTTATCCGGAAATGTAATGTTTAGAAAAATCTGTTAAACGGGAATACCGCTGGTACAATTTGGCAGACCTTAACCTCAAAATAACATGCACTGTTCCATATAATGGTCTTACTGTATGTAAAGTCTCAACATAATCGGATCTAAAATGTCGGAGGAGTTATCCGAAAACAAAACATTTACAGAATTTTTCAAAGGGGGGGGGGGGATACATTGTAACTCTATTATTATTTGGTGGACCAAAACCTTGATTAACCCTTTTAGTACCAAATGGAATCGTCCTCCTTGTATATAACAAGAGTCCATTTCAAAATTAAGAGGTGTCAGGCTGTGTTTTCTTCAAAATCTATTTAAAAACTGGCTGAAAGTTTTGCAAACAGTGCATGCCCTGATCAGACGCCGCATTCTGGGGCGTGTGATCTGGGCCTGCACTGTTTTCCAACTACCCATTTAGAGGTTTCCGGTACAAAAAGGGTTAATATGGCTGCCACACAGCATGGTCTAATTATATTATTAAGTTTCAGCTAAATCGGATGTAAATTGCAGGAGACGTCATCCGGAAAACGAAGAGTTTACAAAAACTTTCACAGGCGCATAACTCTATATCATTATTTAGTGGATCATAACGTCGAAACAAAATGCCATGCCCCACATCACGATCTAACTATGGATGTAGATTCAACTTGATCGGATATTAACTGTAGGAGGAGTTATCCGGAAGCGAAAAGTTTACAAAAGATTTCAAAAGGGCATAACTCAAAGGGGCATAACAACCTAGAAAAACTATGCGCGCTGCCCCACATCATGGTCTAACTATGTATGAAGTTTCAGCTTGATCAGATGTAAACTGTAGGAGGAGTTATCCGGAAATGATAATGTTTACAGCGATTTTCAAAGGGGCATAACTCTATTAATGTTTGCTATATGGTTAACCTTGAAACTTTTCGCATATGTACACCTCATAGTCTTACTATCTACAAAGTTTCAGGTTAATCGGACTGAAACTGTAGGAGGAGTTATCCGGAAACTAAAATGTTTACTGCAATTTTCAAAGGGCATAGCTCTATAAGTATTTGGTGTAGGGTTAACCATGAAACTTTACGCACATGTCCACCTTATAGTCTTACTATCAAACGGGCCTCCGTGGCCTAGTGGATAAGAGCGCTGACTCTTAGTCATTAGGTCTCTCACCGCCGTAGGTTCGAGCCTCGCTCGGGCCACGTGTGAGACGCCAAGTTCTGCAACGGAAGGTCAGGTGGTTTTTCTCCGGGTACTCCGGTTTTCGCCCACCTCTGATTAACGATCGGCTCGATATGAGTGAAATAATCTTGAAAGGGCCGTAAAACTCAAACCAAAAAAAAAAAAAAAAAAAAAGTCTTACTATCAACAAAGTTTCAGGTCAATCGGATGAAAACTGAAGCAGGAGTTATCCGGAAACGAAAAAAAAAATACGGACGGACGGGCGGACGGACGGACGCCGATCCCATAACATAATACGACCTTTTTTTCAAAACGGGCGTATAAAAACGTAATTAATTGATTGAATGGGCACCTTATAGGGAAGACTCCCTCTATCTTGCTGTTTCCACTTCTGAAGAGCATAAACAGTTATATTTTATGGCCATGTCAGAAAGTGTGTGAAGCTCTCACCTTCCTACTTGACAACGTTTCAATAAGATTTGGCACTAAGTTAGTTAGACAAGTTGTGGGAATTCACATGGGTACAAATTGAGCACCGATTGTTGCTGATTTGTTCTTGTTTTGTTATGCAAGAGACTTCATCAGATTTCTGTTGTGGTTTAGTTTTGTTATGGCTTGTCTTAGAGTGTGTGTCTCTTGTATTGTTTTGTTTAGGAAAGCTGTCCTTTTGGATTTCCGCTAGTGATGTTGCCATTAGGGTCTAGCTGTTTCATGTTTGTGTTTCTTTCCCTTGGTGTCTTGATGTGTCTTGATGGGATAGGAGCTGTGGGTTAATTGTATCGATACCTGATCATTGCCTTCACTTATTTCTATGGAAATTATTCAAAATATTTATCTTGACACGTTTTGATTTTTTTTGTTATAAAATTCTGCCCTTTAGGTTGGTGCTATGGCAACTTTCCATTTACTTATGATGGGGAAAATTGAAAAAAATGGCAATTTCAGCCACACTTTTGCAGATATTATGACAAAACTTTCAAAGAAGTATTTTAAGCAATCATGCATCTTCCATATGATTTTAAGCCTGCTGCTAATTTTGCTGGTTGCCATGGAAACAAAATGAAAAAAAAAAAATAAATAAAAACATAGAAAAAATAACACATACAAAAATCATCTCCTCAGAAATCGTATGCTCTATGAGGCTGAGATTTTATGAAATATTCATCGTATTTGCTTTTACACGTTTTGTGGTTTTGATGAAATTCGGCTCAGCAGTTTGGTTGCTTTGGCAACTTGGAATTTCCATTCACTTTTAATGGTAAAAATTGTAAAATAGCATTTACTGCCACGTTTTTGCAGATATTTTGACAAATTTTCTTTGAAAAAGTTTTAAGCAAGCACCTGTCTGCCATACGATTTTAGGCCCACCGCTCACTTTAATTGGCTGCCATGGAAACCAAACTACCCCCCTCCCCCCGGAAAATAGAAAAAAACAAACACACACTTAATAGCATTCACAGACATTCATACAGTACTTCTCGTTTCATAATCACAACAATATTCGAAAAACACATTTTTGATCTCAGCCAGAGGGACCACATTTGACTGTGTCAAGGTCGGTTTTAAGTGTTTTACCATATTTAGAATGCTGCCATCTTTGTCATGTGACCTGAACCATTCAAATGAACGTTCGATTTGCAGTTGTCAGGAGGTTGCATATACAAATGATATTGGCTCTGCATTTTAAAGAAAATATAATTTTAAGTGACCTGGGGCAGAGGCCATCGTATGACATTGATGTTTGACATTCACATTGCACATACTCTCATATCATAAAGCAAACTACCTCATTTTTGATGTTTGCCATGGTAACCAAAATGAAAAGAATAGAAGAAAAAATACATAAAAAAACATATCCCCAGAAATCAAAAGTTCTATTAGGTTGATAATTTATGGAAATATTCACCATATTCGCTTTTACACGTTTTGTGTTTGATGGAATTCGGCTCTTAAGTTTAATTGCTATGGTAACTCAGAATTACCATGGACTTGACCATTGCCTTCACTTCTGTTTTGTAACGGTAAAAATTGTAAAATGGCATTTACTGCCAAGTCTTTGCAGATATTTTGACAAACTTTCATTGAAGAATTTTAGTCCCACAAAAGTGGAAGCAACATCTCCAAAACGACCTTTACAGTGTTGTCGGGGACGTTAAACCTAAAATCAAACAAACAAATCTAGAAATATTTCAGGCAAGCATCTATCTGTCATATGATTTTAGGCCAACCGCTCAGTATTATTGGTTGCAATGGAAACCAAAATGCCACCTAAAAAAGAAAAAAATGCCCCCTAAAAATCATCTTCTCAAAAATCATATGCTCTATGAGGCTGAGACTTTATGGAAATATTCACCAAATTGACCTAAATAGGTTTTGTGTATTTGATAAAAATATAGGAACATACTTAAAAATCATCGCCTCATAAACCATATTATGCTCTATGAGGCTGAGACTTTTGGGAAAAATTCAACATAAGTGCCTTTACAAGTTTTATGCTTTTATGAAATTTGACTTTTTAGTTTCCTTTCTATCATGGGAAATTAAGAGTTTCCATGGAGAAAATCGAAAAATGGCATTTGCACTTTCGAAAATATTTTATCAAACTTTCATAGAAATGTTCCTTCAACAATGTTCTATCTGCCATATGGTTTTGGGCTTATTTGTTGCCACGGATGGACAGTTGTCAATTGTCGTGTGTTGTCTTGCAATTATAACACACTCAAGTGGTAAGAGACCTCTGAAGCCACTAGGCTGATTGGGTCCAAGTTTTATCTGTAGCGTCCTTTGGTGCAGGGCTTCCATGGTTTATTAAAATAAATGGCTGCCAGTAGGCAGTGCCTCCCTGTTGCCCTGCTGAGCATAGTGACCCATGGACCGCTTGTTTATTTCACTGTTATCTTGCAATATATACTTGAAATACGTTTACATAGAAATTGTCTTCCAAAACGTATTTCGCAAATTTCAAAGACAACTGAAAATTCAATTTTTGAATTAAATCTCTTCTGCAACAAGGCCCATCGGAATCCGAATTTTATGCAGATTTTGGAAAATAACTTTATAAAAAAATATGCTTGCAATGATTTCAGTACCCAATTTCGTAAAATCATTCTTCGATATATAAAGTATACGACAAATGTTATACGACAGACGGCAAGCATGATAGTTATCCATTCACGATTGATAACTTTGGTTACCTCTTTAATTACACACTGGTGAGACGGACGTCAAATTCAATGATCAATCTAGCATAAAGCTCACGTACATTTTAGGTAATGTCGGCTGGAATATGATGCTCTGTCTCACGTCTGGCCTACTGGAGTCTAACTGTTGATTTTATTTGGCTCCGGCTTTTTAGTGATTTCGTGCTTTCGCGTCTTGTTGTTTCATCTCTGTAGTCGTTTGATTTTAAGGTTCTTAGAGGTTGTAACACCGATGAATAAGAAAATAGAAGTGAAGGCACTGATTAAGAATCGATACAATTAACCCACAGCTCCCATCAGTGACATAAAAGGGAAAGAAACACAAACATGAATCAATTAGACCCTAATGGAAACATCAATTGCGGAAAGCCAAAAGTACAGAAAACTTTCATTCGGACTGAATATTATTGTATTTGTCAAACCCTCGACAGAATCATGAGCGAGGATTGTGACTTCGTGAGTTCAATTTAATCACACCCCCTCCGCCGACAGGACTCGACAGCAAGAAAACACTGAAATTTTGGAGTTAAAGAAAACCAACAGTTCGACTCCGATGGACACAACCAGAGACAGAGCATCATGCACCAACCGACAAAACATAAAATGTAATTCTCTCTAATTCTCTGTAAGACTTTAGAATCTGAGACCTGGCCCATCGGTGTGCAATTAAAGAAGGAAGCAAAATGCTCAACCGTGATCGGGTTAACTAGCATGCATGCAGTCTGTCGTATAACATTTATGTTGTACCCATTCTTTCATATCGAAGAATGATTTTACGCAATCGCGAGCTGAAGTCATTGCAACTATATATTTTTATCTGAATCTATATACTAAGTCAGCAATAAATCCGTGTTCAGATAAACCCTGATGCAGAAGAGATTTAAGTTCAACATCGAATTTTGAAATTAAATCGGAATGCCGTCTGTAAAATTTTGAAAAGGCTTTGCGTAGTTTATGATACCGATAACCCTTTCTATGTTATCAAAGCAGCCGTTTCCCGTGTTTTCTCATATTGATGAAAACTTATGCCACAGTTTTAAATGGAGTTACCATTGACAATGGTGTTCAAACACGAAAACCTTAGATAAAACCTGCTAAGGCTGATGTTTCTATGTCTTTGTGGGAATCCATTGAAGAATATAAAAAGGCCATTTGAATGTCTTACCCATACAGAAATACTGGCAACAAACGTAAGATTATCTAACGGAACTTTTGTGAGCGTGAGTCAGCATTATATAACAATTTTAAGCTTTATGTTTAGACATAGATGACTGTTCCGGGGACCCCTGTTCCAATGGAGGAACCTGTAAAGATGGTGTGGGCAGCTACACATGTCTGTGTGCTACAGGGTACACAGATTCTCACTGCGAGACAGGTAAGAGTATATATAATAGCAGTTCGTTACTCCAAACAATCGCTGGCTAGTAAAAATGCATTTATATTTGAAAGGAGACTGCATTGGAAATTGAGGGCGAGGGTTTTATATTTTTAAACGCCGGATTGATGGCCGACGTTTCTACCTATATCTGACCGCCCCAATGTGGTTGTTCCATCGAGGTTCTTTATGTCTTTCTATGTTGTTGCATGAATGGAATCGAAATAATTTTTAATTTTAATAGTGTTTATGTAATTTCTTGCAAAAATTTCATTTTAGCTTTCTATTTATTATGCCCCAAACTTTGAAGAAGTAGATGGGGCATATTGGTTCTGTCTTGTCTGTCTGTCCGTCTGTCTGTCTGTCCGTCTGTTCGTTACGGTTTCACTATGTAGGAAACTCAAGAATGGTATGAGATAGATCTCGAAATTTCATATATGGAATGTGCATAAAGGGGGCCCTTACTTTATTTTTTTTTCGCCGGACCTGTCTTTGCAGAGTTGCGCCCCTTTTCGGACTTATGCATTGTGGCTATGGGTAAACCTTGTGAGCAAGATATCTGGAGAACCACTTGAGCTAGGCTCATGATATTTAGTCTACTGTTTGGGTCTAAAGGATAGATGACCTGATAAACTTTTGACGAAATTCCGAAAATAATTAACGGAGTAATGCCCCCTTTTCGGACTTATGCATTGCGGCTATTGGGAAACCATGTGAACAAAATATCTGAAGAACCGCTTGAGCTAGGCTCATGATATTTAGTATAGAGTTTGGGTCTAATGTGTAGATGACCTGATTAACTTTTGATGAAATTCCGAAAATATTTAATGGGGTAACGCCACTTTTCGGACTTATGCATTGTGGCAATGGGGAAACCTTGTGAGCAAAATATCTGGAGAACTGCGTCATCTAGGATCATGATATTTAGTAGACAGTTTGGGTCTAAGGTATAGATGACCTGATTAAATTTTGATGAAATTCTGAAAAAATTTAATGGAGTTATGCTCTTTTTCGGACTTGCGCAATGTGGCTATGGAGAAAACTTTGTGAGCAAAATATCTGGAGAACCGCTTGAATTAGGCTCATGATATTAAGTAGACTATTTGGGACTAAGGGGTAGATGACCTGATTAACTTTTGACGAAATTCCGAAAACTCTTAACGGAGTTATGCCCCTTTTCGAACTTATGCATTGTGGTTATGGGGAAACCTTGTGAACAAAATATCTGGCGAACCACTCAAGTTTGGCTCATAATATTTGGTTTACAGTTTGAGTCTAAGGTGTAGATAGCCTGATTAACTCTTAACGAAATTCCGACTATATATAACAAAGTTATGACCATTTTCGGACTAAAAACATCATGGCTATATGGAAACCTTGTAAACAAAATAACTAGATAACTGCTTGAGCTAGGCTCATGATATTTAGCATACAGTTTGAGTCTGATGTGTAGATGACCTGATTAACTTTTGACGAAATTCCGAAAACATTTAATGGAGTTATGCCCCTTTTTGGACTTATGCATTGTGGCGATAGGGAAAATTTGTGAACAAAATATTTGGAGAACCGCTTGAGCTACGCTCATGATATTTGATATACAGTTTTGGTTTAATGTGTAGATGACCTGATCAACTTTTGACGAAATTCTGAAAATATTTAATGGTGTTATGCCCCTTTTTGGACTTATACATTTTGGCTGTAGGGAAAATTTGTGAACAAAATAACTGAAAAGCCACTTGAGCTAGGCTCATGATATTTGGCAGTTTGTTTGCTACTAAGGCATAGATGACCTGAATAAATTTTGTTAAAAATCTGTTAATATTCGACACGTTTAATTTTAATGCAAATGTTCATAGGGTACAGTTTACTGTCCCATTTTGAGACAAGCATAATGTTGGGGGCATAGTGTTTCACAAACATAATTTCTAGTTTTGTTTTAATTACAAAGGCATTTCATGCTCGTACTTGTTTCGCGCTTGGTGGCTTGGTCGGAAGGAATAGGGCACCTGTATCGATTCTGATCGTTGCCTTCCCTTCGACGTCTTATATGTCTATTGGACTTTTCTTTTTTTTTACTTCATGTAATAATTAATGAAGGAGATGGCTATATCCAAGAGTATGATTCGGTGGATATTTTTCCCGGAAAGGGAAAATGGCTCCTTTCCAGTTGTCAAGGAAGGTTTCTCAGTGGTCAGTTTTCTAGGCTGCAGTTATCCGCGTTGAGGGTTATCATGCAGAAACTTTTCAGCTACGTTAGAGCAATTTGTGGATGGTAATTGTCCGAGAGGATGTTTGACAAATGCCAGCCAATACGTCAAACAAATAAACATGTATAACTTCCTTGGCACGACCAACTTGCGATCGTATATAGCTACATCATTGAGTCACAAGCACAGTTAATCGGGGAGTAGTCTGCATCAGATTGCACTCCAACGACCAACAATGGGAGTGAGTACAATATAAAACGCCTCATAACACGTATAAAAGCAAGATGAAACAAAGTCGCAAGTCGTTATCAAGAGAAAGAATAACTGTATGTTACCAGTATGTAAGGCTTATTCCAGAGGTCTGCATGGTCCAAATTAAGCTCGTTAAACGAGACGGTACGTTAAACTACGAGACATCAAATATCAGGCAGTAATTGTGCACAAACGTGTATTAAATCAAACTTAAAATTATAACATTATGTAGTCGTATATGTGTATAATGACTTAGGTGAGGTTAAGTTGAGGTCATACTTACTTTTCAAACCGGCCCCGATAGCTCAGTTGGTAGAGTGTCCGCTCCGGGGAACGGGGGGTCACGGGTTCGATCCCGGGCCACGACATACCAAAGTCGTTAAAATGGTACTAGCTGCTCCTCGCTTGGCACTCAGATTTTCGGGGTAGAGCTAGGACTGGTCGACCCAGTGTCAGGATAATGTGACTGGGTGTGGTATCATGTAATGTGTCTGGAACATGATACTTCAGTGAGGCAGCACTATAAAAGTGAGCATTGAGCTCCCTGTCGTAACCAGACACCGTCGTGATATGACTGAAAAATTGTTGAAAGAGACGTTAAACCCGAATTCACACACACTTACTTTTCAAAAATTGATGACTGTGAAAGTGATTCATATCTTCATGTTAGCAATTGTATTGATGGTGTGAATAGTTATATCTACCAGTGTAATACAGGGTACACAGGCGTTAATTGTCAAACAGGTATGGACATTTTCTTTGGAAATATAATTTGCTTTTTAATTTTATACCGCATCCGTATTTGTGCTTGTCTTAGGTTTATATTGGATATTTTCATCGACTGATGGATTAATAAACATACATTTAATAATTCATCACTGATGCAGTATTTTTCATTTACCTTTAATACGTATATTGCAGCAAAGACACAAAATAAATGTCAAGAGCATCCGGATACAACGCAGATTGTAGTCAACGTATTTCATAAATTGTGTATAGTTACGCCTTAATTATAACAGTGTTTACGACAGTTATACTTGGCTATTGGCTGCGTAAGGTATTGGTAGCCAGATTGATTTTATGTGTTTAAATGAAACACGAGTACAAAAAGTAATTCGCTTGTATCTTTGTGGAATTACGGACTGTCTACAGTGCAAATGTTGTTTGATAAATAAAGGTCGCGACATTTTCTTGTTTTCGGTTTCTTTCAGATTGATTTGGATACCATTAATGAGTCACTCAAATCCGTCACTCTCTGTTGTTTAGACAAGATTGAACGCCTTTATGACTTATTTTGTAACTCGGAAAGAACAACTTGAATACGAAATGCATATGATCTGTACCTTGGCAACCTAATTTTCATTACGTAAACGCGCCTATACAAATACATTGCTAATTTTACCACTGAAAAATGTAAACTTTTCAGATGAAGAAAGTGTGATATTTTTCTTATTTCTGCTCAAAACATTGATTGTGGATACTCGTTAGAACCGCCTCGTTGAGGCGGTTCTAACGAGAACCTACAATCTATGTTTTGAGCAGAAATAAGAAAAATAATGTATACCCCTGCAAAACCCAGTTTTCCTATATAAAAGTGGGGTTTAAGGGGGGTCAAAATTATATAGGTGTGTTTTCGTGATGTTGACGGGTGGTAGCGTTTCCGTGCTCTCATATTTTTTTAGTATATACTCTTAACGTTTTCTGCTGCTGTTTTACAGACATTGACGACTGCGCAAGTAAACCTTGTCAACATGGTGGTACTTGTATAGATGGTGTTGCCAGTTACTCCTGTCAGTGTTTTACTGGATATACAGGGTTCAGTTGTCAGACAGGTTTGTTGATATTGTTATTTAAAGAAAGTACCAGTAAATACTTCTTAATAAAACAGTATGTATACATAATATTAAACAGTTACTCTTAAGAAACTAATATGATTAATAGAGAATATTTACTTTTTTGAAATGAATATCAAAAATATTTCATCGAGTGTGTTGAAAATATCAGAATTTTCACGAGTGCAAAGCACGAGTGAAAATTCTGATGTTTTCAACACACGATATGAAATATTTTTGATATTTATCGCAAAAAAGTAAATTTTCTTTTTATTTGATAATATTTTAGGACACTTACTGTAATTGATTAATCGGTTCTTACGTCACAATATTTGACTTCGCTATGACGTCACAACTGTCAGTTGCAAACCATAAAAAGTCGCCATTTTTAATACAGCATTTTACAGTTCAGGGAATGCTTTTTCAAGTTATTTTACAGAATTATTTTATAGATAACATATGAATTTTGGGGAGAAAATAGTCCGGGCTGCTACTGTGACAGAAACATGGTCGTGTTATTTTTCACAATGTGAAAATATCAATTATGTTTTCACATTGTGAAAATATCACTTTTATTTGTTTCAGATATGCACTGATTTCACTGCTATGTATTAAATAAAACAAATTAATCCGTATTTACGCAGCCGCAACCTAGTAACCCCTGGCATCACGAAGACAAACTCAAAATCGATACAGCGCTTGCATTTAAACTTAAAGTAAATTGTAAATCCTATCTTGTTTTTAATCTCATTCTTGCTTCTGACACAAAGAGAACATCACCAGCATATGCAAATTAAAGTACTACGATTTGTATTAGTTAAAGTATTCTACCCAAACTGACAGCAGAACTATTGTATATGAAACATGTTAGCAATGAGCGAGAGCCACCATTGGATTTGACATATAGTAAATACGCAGTTAGTGTCCAAACAACAAAAACCAATTAGCGAGCCTTAGACACTTCGACAGTGGAGCTACAGCAAAGTAGAAGTAAAACAAAGATCAGGAATTGATACAATTAACTTACTCCACCCATAAAAGACACCAAAGGGAAATACAAACATTAAGCGACCAGACCATAATGGAAACCTAAACAAAGGAAGGCCATACGGACAGTTACTTTAAGACTTTAAGTCCATTTAAGACTGTCATAGCTAAACGAAAACTCTACATTACTAAAGTCACCGGTCTTGCACTTAGTTTATACTGCAATTCAGAAATCAAATAATTCAGCAAAGATTATCTCATTGTGACATACTGAATAACACCCAGTGCAATGGCGCACACGTAGCTGACCGTGACATAAAAGACAACAACTTTTTCTGACGTCACCACGCCTCAGTTTCTATGTTAGGGAAAGCATTTCCATACTGCGACCATTGGGGCTTGTCGAAATAGATGGGCTGCACTATGC
Source organism: Lucinisca nassula (assembly GCA_963580285.1). Lineage (NCBI taxonomy): Eukaryota > Metazoa > Mollusca > Bivalvia > Lucinida > Lucinidae > Lucinisca > Lucinisca nassula. Next base: position 14,900,582 of record OY757026.1, read on the forward strand.
TTCCTTGAAGAGCTGAAACCGGTCGCCCAAGAGTACTGATAAACCGATTAGCCGCTTAGAGGATCTAAAAAGTAGAAGTAAAACAAAGATCAGGAATCGATACAATTAACTTACTCCACCCATCAAAGACACCAAAGGGAAAGAAACACAAACATTAAGCGACAAGACCATAATGGAAACCTAAACAAAGGAAGGCCATAAGGACGGTTACTTTCCCACAAAATGGCCATATGGCCATCCAAAATAAAAAGACAAAAGTGATACACACAGTAAGTAACAAACAGCAACATAAAAAAATCGCCACAGAAGAACCGCATTGGAACGGTCAGTGGAAAGATTTCCACTGGGGGGCTTAAATCGATTTTACGTGGCCACAATCCTCGCCCTTACTGCCATCGCGATTTAGACAAATAATTTGTTCAGTCTGCATGAAGGCCTCCTAACTCATCAGTGCAACAGATCTGTGAACACAAAAAATCAAAGATCCACAGAGGTGAGACAACGTTGAGGACTCGACAGCAAAAAACCACTGAAATGCTGGAGCAAAAGAAAACCAACAGTTAGACTCCGATGGGGCCGACCAGAGACAGAGCATCAGGCACCAACCAACATTACCTTGAATTAGATCTGTCTAATTCATAATAAGCCTTTACGTTGGATCCGTCATAGAATCTGAGGCCTGACCCACCGGCGTGCAATTAAAGAGGGAAGCAAAGTTGCCAACCGTGGTTGGGTTAACTACCATGCATGCAGTCTGTCGTATAATATCCATGTTGTACCCAATCATTTTATATCGAAGAATGATTTTACGAAATTGGGTGCTAAAGTCATTGCGGTTATATATTTTTCTGAATTTATAAACTAAGTCACCATAAAATTCGGGTTCCAACAGACCTTGTTGCAGAAGATATTTAAGTCCAATATTGAATTTTGAAATTAAATCAGAATGGCGTCTATAAAATTTTGAAAAGGCTTTGCGTAGTTTATGGTACCGATAACACTGATTAAGAAGTTTAGCCGGCCCTGGAACAGCGGTAGAGATTGGACCGTCCATGCTTATGAACCCTATTGTTTTCATTGTACGACAGGGCTTGAGATGTCGTGTTATCTCAATGTCGGGTAAAAGTTCCACAGAATCGAAAACAACGTCTCCAAAATGACCTATAAACTGCTGACTTATTATTCACAGGAAGGGAATTCTACATATTAAGATCACTTTTCTCTGAGTCGGGAGTCACACTTAAAGGAAAGTATTTGCTCCAAAATGTAAGCAAATTCTTTCTTTTCAGAATAACCTATTTAATATTAACTAGGGAATAACAGGTTTTGTTTGTTTGTTCATATTGAAGGTTAACAGTCCAGTCAACACTATTAAGGTCATTTTTGAGCCGGTCAGTTAACCTATCCACACTTGTCCTGGGCAGGCTTTTATGTTAGCCGTTAACCAGTACATTGCACATTCTTTCGCCAGAAACTGACAACTATCCTTTTAAATGGGAATAACATGTATATGGGTGATTTCTTTTTATGTGATTTTAAACTGCGAACATGCGTAATATGTGTTTCTCCACTCTCTTCGCCGGCACAGTTCGAAGGAGTACTCCGTCGAAATCGTGGTTGTTGTTCTGGAAAAGGTGTTCCATAGAACGGACTCATGTCATCGGTACGCCCTAGACTGTCCAGCTAACTTCTCCTGTCATTCGAAAAATCCATCTGATCCCAACATGTTTCATTTAATTCCACCGCTTCCACCAATGTAGCGTTTGTCCTCGAAACACCAGAAATTTATGGGATCTGTGTGAAAAACTAAAGACATAGATAGAATAATCCCATACTATGTAATAAATAATTCAATGAACAGCGAGTAAATGTAAGGTTTACTTCACAAAATTCAAGCTTAGACTTCCGTACAATGTTCAGCCGCTTGTCTTAAATTCTCTGACAGAGGCTCCGGTGACTCCTGCGAGACTCAGGGCGGAGTCCTCCCAACTCAAGGGAGTGAGTGGCGAAATGCTCCGCCGATGCGTCGACGGCCATACCACCGGAGTGGTGCTCCGATTGAATGGACTCCCTGCGGATATTTAAGAGCTTACAAAGGGGAACAAATCACTTGTAAAACATTTTCGTAACATCCACGTGATTCTGAATTGGTGCATAACTATTGTATCTACATTATTCACAAAAAGATTTACATCAAAATCTTTACACTGAAAGTGCCACACTATTCTAACTGCAGATACAATAGTCTTGCACCAAAATTTGTATACAAAAGTTAGGTTTTTGCAAAACGATTTCATGTGAAATAAAGGTCAAGGTCTTCTTCATTAAGTAGTAGATTTGTATAAAACTACATTGGTTCCAACAATATGTAAGAATGTAAAGTATTGCCGTAATATCAAGAAAATAGGAACGTTGTTTGTTTCTCCTAAAAAATGGAAAATTCAGATACAATAGTCTTGCGCTAAGGCCTCGACCTGTCCTTTTGGCTTTCAGCTTTAGGTGTTTCCATTAAGGTCTAGCTATTTCATGTTAGTGTTTCTTTCCCTTCAGTTTCTCTGACGGTTAATTGTAGCAATTTCTAACCATTGCCTTTAATTATATTTTTCATGACATAAAATTTTGTTTTGACAATCTGAATTTATTTGTGTATCAGTGTGCTACAAAATACACGGTGTCCTCCTGTCAGATAATTTACATTGACTGCGTACAAATATTCTCCTTTGAAAATAAGGATCTCGGGAAAATTCGAACACAACCATAGAACATAGACACAAACACACAAGTGAGGTCACGGGTTCGATCCCGTGCCGTGACATACCAAAGTCGTTTAAAACGGTACTAGCTGCTCCTCGCTTGGCACTCAGATTTACGAGGTAGAGCTTGGACTGGTCGACCCAGTGTCAGGATAAAGTGACTGGGTGTGGTATCATGTAATGTTTCTGGGACATGATACTTCAGTGAGGCAGCACTATAAAAGTGAGCATTGAGTTCCCTGTCGCGACCAGACACCGTCGTGATATGGCTAAAAAATTGTTGAAAACGACGTTTAACCCGAATTCACACACACAAACAGAGACAACGTCACATTTAGGTAGTTTATTAGCAGTTCCTTATATGTTTATCTATCCCTAGGGCTGCCATTTTTGTAGAACTACCAACACATAGACATCGACATAGAAGTTTTATTAAGTGTCGAATAAATATACCAAGTAGCATAAGTCAGGTAGGGCTTGCATTTCGACAAACAGTATGTTAAACAACAACAGGTTATAAATTTATCACAGTATGCAGACATGGGTATGTACAGATTACAAATGTAGAAACAAGTTAATTGTTTTTAAGTTTTATAGACGTCATTCTGATTTGGTTTCAAAATTCGATGTTGGACTTAAAACACTTCTGCAACAAGGCCTATTGGAACCCGAATTCTATGGTGATTTAGATTAGAAAAATACATGCCTGTAATGACTTTGGTACCCAATTTCGTAAAATCGTTCGTCGATATATAAAGATTGGGTACAACATAAATGTTATAAAACATTCCCTCTTTGATTGTACACCGGTGCGTCAGACTTAAGATTATATGACGGTTCCAGCGTAAAATCATAAATGGCATTTTATTTTATTTTAGTATTCTTTATGTTGGTTGGCGCCTGATGCTCCGTCTTTGGTCGGCCCCTCGGAGTCTAACTTTTGGTTTTCTTTTGCTCCAGCAATTCTGTTGTTGTATGCTGTCGAGTCCTCAACCTTGTTTCATCTCTGTAGTTTTTTGATTTGTATGTACTTGTGTGTGGGTCAGATTCAGCTCTGCGTGGAAGCATCATGCAGCCCATATATTTCTTCAAGGGCGGGGGCTAAATTCCCAAACAATATACTATAAAAAAGAAAATTTTGTGAAAACATGAATACTTGAAATCAAACATTAAAACAATGTTTTTGCTTCAAAACAAGTAAGCCAAAATAGGCAGAGCAATGTGCTTGGCACTGAGATTATTTTGTTTATTTGATTTGAGGTTTACCTCCCCGTCAACACTGTATACGTCATTTTCTAGACGTTGCTTCCAATGTTGTGGGACTTTTACCCGAAATTGAGATTAAATGACTTCTCCAATCTTATCGCTCAATGAAACCAGTAAGGTTTATAAACATGGAAGGTCCGACCCGCACCGCTTAATCTGGGCAAGCTTAGATCCTCTAAGCGTTTTACCCCAGTACTCGTGTGCGGTCGGTTTCAGCTCTGCGTGAAAACATCGTGCTGCCAATCTATTTCTTCAAGCCACGATGAGTGGGGCAGGTAATGAGATTATTTCCGCCGATGTTTTGTTTTCTTTGCAGGAGCTACGACATTTAAATTAACGATGTCATCTCATATGCGTAAAGAGGTTAGCTTCACAACAACGAGGCAACCAACCAGGCGTGCCTTGACAGATAGTGTCACGCACCAAAAACAAAGTTCAACAACATCCTCGGGTCCACCACTGGGAAAGCCGACACAAATTGAAACATCAAGAAATGTATTTGCATTACAAGCGTCCTCAACGGAACCTGTGCTTTCACGCGCAATACAAACCTCCCAGATTGAACCAAGAACGTCACCTACAACGACACGTAAGACCAACTTCGAATCATTAATACAAACAACGAATTCTCCTACGATGACGACAACAGAAGCATACGCATATTACACGACTCTATTAACAACCAACAAACAAGAACTCGAAAGTACAAGAATAACTACGGCGTCGAGTATGTCAGAACCTATGAAAGTATCAAAGTATAACGGTTCCAACCAACATGTCCTAACAAAATCTCCTGTTATATTAAGCAAGACAAACAAAATCGAAACTACTTTAGTAGCACACGCTAAAAAGACATTAGCCACCGCAGAAATAAACGTGTCATCGAATGTTTCTGGCCACCAAAATGTCACAGCGTCAATGCAAAACACAACTAATGACGGGGCGTCTCCAGAGTTTTTCGATAGCCCGAGGAATATAGCAATAGTTTCGACGATATTTGGTGCCATATGTGTTGGTATAACAGTTGCGCTTTCGTATATGGTATATCGTAGCGCAGGCAAGGTTGTGCCTTCTTTTTCTGGGTAAGCGTGTATTTGAGTGAGTTTAACCTAAAATATAGCCTGTACAATTATTTGCCGTTTCATGTTTAATGGATTTCTAGTGTATTATAGAATGAATTATATAAGGTAACTGCTTTAATATGGACGAATATTGTCTCGATATGGTATCAACAGACAGTGTTAAGTAACCCTTAAGTGATATATCTGTACATATGTTGTGTCTTTGCCAGTAGTTTTTTTTCTAAAGATGCATTTAATTAGAATGTGCTTTATGGTGTAGCAATTATTTATTGTTGCGGCATTTCCATAATACCATTACAGAAGCACGCCTATTCAAATATATTACACATTTTGCTGCCAAAAATTAAAAAAAAAAACGATGAAAATTTCTAATTTTGTTTTCATTGTTATGCACCAAACATGCATTTAGTGAACCCAGTAGAACCGCCTGAGGCAGTTTTCATAGCACCCTTAATTTATGTTTTAAGCAGATATAAGATAAGTATTGTATACCCTTGCAAGTCCAAGTTATACTTAATAAAAATGATGGTTAAGGAGACGAAATTATAAAGGAATGGTTTCGTGATGGTTATGAAATACAATGACGACTACTGGTAAGTTTCAAAAGCATCCGACAGCAAGCTACAGCAAGCTATACTAAGTACCTTTGTTGAAATCGGATAATATAGGCACGATTTTTATATCGTGCATTTATATTCGTTCCATGTTAACAAATTTTCAATGAAATAGTTCCGCCCCCCCCCCCCCCCCCGCAGGTCGCGGCTTGGAGAAATAGATAGGGCTGAATGATGCTTCCACGCAGATTTGAATCTCACCGCACATTTGAACTGGTGAACCGCTGAGAAGGACTAGGCCTGCCCAGGCAAATTGGTGAAAATTCAATTCCAATTCATATAAGCATTTTGGTTGCATTGGGGTGCATGGCTTGAGGTATCATTTAATCTTATTATCGAGAAAATTCCCACGAAATCGAAAGCAGTGTCTCCAGAATGTGGTCTTATTTTTGTTGACGGGGACGTTTAACCTCAATTCAAAGAAAACAGAACAAAATATTATTTTCTCGAAGCAAGGTTCGTTATCGAAGAGCTGAGGACTCTGATAATGTTTAATATATTCTAGAAAGGCTTTTCCTCTGGAAGCAAGAAATGTAGGCACTAGAGCGATGACAAAGCAATTTAGACAAATAATTTGTTCAGTCCGCATGAAGGCCTCCTAACTCATCAGTGCAACATCTCCGTGAACACAAATAATCAAACAAGCACAGGGATGAAAAAACGGTGAGGACTCGACAGCAAGAAACCAGGGAAATGCTGGAGCAAAAGAAAACCAACAGTTAGAATCCGATGGGCCCGACCAGAGATAGAGCATCAGGCATCAGCCAACATTACCTTGAATTAGATCTCTCTAATTCTCAATAAAGATTTTACACTAGAACCGTCATAGAATCTGAGGCCTGACCCACCGGCATGCAATTAAAGAGGGCAGCAAAGTCGTCAACCGTGATTGGGTTAACTACCATGCATGCAGTCTGTCGAAATAGCATTTATGTTGTACCCAATCTTTTTAAATCGAAGAATGATTTTACGAAATTGGGCGTTGAAGTCATTGCGATTATAAATTTCTGAATTTGTAAACTAAGTCACCATAAAGTTCGGGTTCCGATAGACCTTGTTGCAGAAGAGATTTAAGTCCAATGTTGAAATTTGAAATTAAATCAGAATGACGTTTTGAACTTTCAAGTACTTTATGGTACCGATAACCCTGATTAAGAAGTTTAGCCATTAACAATTTATTACGAGTGTAGAAGTCAGTTCCATGACTTCACACTCTCGCAAATGGAATTAATTGCGAAATATAAACGCCATAGGATGGCGCACGAGGAACATCACCATCCAAAAAAAGGAACATTTACACTCTCAAAATCAAAATCATCGCGTTTATCATAAATTTTGCACAAAACAAACCCATCTACAATAGACAGATATAAATCAAAAAACGGGGCCTCGGTATCAGAAGAATTTGCTTTATTTAACTGAAGTTCTGGGGGGGGGGGGGGTAAATTTGACTGATCAAACCATCGAAATAGGTATTATCAATATTTAAGTAATCATCCAAGTATCTAGAAGTGGAGCTAAAAGCTTCAATGATTTCAGACTCCTTTTCAGCAGAAAGGGACATCATGAAGTCTCTCTCATAACAAAACAAAAACAAATAAGCCACGAGTGGTGCGCAATTAGTACACATCGGAATACCCCCAACTTGTCTAAATAACTTAGTACCAAATCTTATGTAAATATTGTCAAGTAAAAATGTGAGAGCTTCACACACATTCTGACATGACCATAAAGTACAGTGTTTATGCTCTTCAGAAGTGAAAAAAGCATCTCTTACATTACATGCAATATAGAGGGAGTTTTCCCTATGAAATGCCCATTCAATTAAATCATTATGTTTTTCTTTTATAAGATTATGAGGAAGTGTAGTGTAAAGGATAGAAAAATCATATGCAGACAGACTTGAAGCACGAAATCTCCTGGATTTCAATTTATTTAAAACTTCATTAGAATTTTTATAGACCAAACACGATTTCTAGCCGATCTTTCGAAGATTTTGTCGCAATATTTTATCACATGCTTTTTGATGGCAGTCAAATATGAAGTTAATAATTTGGAGAGTTCAGTGGTGGTATAAGAGCTTGAATTTGCAATAAACCGTGCTTTGTATTAAAAGTTTTATTAAAATCAGTCAAGCAATGTAGGCCCTAGAGCGATGACGAAGTTTTTTATAAATAGCCACAGTGACCTTGACCTTGAGGCCACAACCTGTAAATAAGTTCTGAATAGCTAGATCCTTTGGGAGCAAAGAATACACCAAATAAACGAAAATAGCAGACTCGGTTTTATTGAATCTGTTCATGACCAATACTGAAATGTGCTACACCGTCCACGCCCCCTACCACCAGCTTAAGCAGAACTCTATTTTCCAAATAATTCTAAATGAACTAACTTGCTCCACATATTGTCATAGGGAACATTTGTATGAAGTAATATTGAAATCGGCCAAGAAATGTTGACCCTGGAGCGACGACAAAGTTTATTTAAAAATAACATTGACCTTGATGGTGTCGTAAGGAACATTTGTGTGAAGTTATATTGAAATCGGTCAAGAAATATAGGCGCTAGAGCGATGGCACCGTTTTTCTAAAAATAGCCAGAGGGACCTTGACCTTAAGGCAACAAACCTTTAAAGTCGAACATGCTCGAGATATTGTCAAAAGGAACGTTTGTGTGAAGCTATATTGAAATCAGTGAATAAATGTAAGTAATCGAGCGATGACAATTTTTTTTTCTAAAAATAACCACAGTAACATTGACCTTTAGTCCACATCCGTGAAAGTCGAACTCGCTGAAGAACTTTTGTTTGACATTCTATTGAAATCAGTTAAGAAATGTAGGCGCTAGAGCGATGAGAAACGTACGTTCGGTGATTACAAGGTCAAAAATACGTCTCCCCGTACACCATCATAGTGCTGATTATATTTTCTGGTCTTTTGGGATCATTGAGTTCATTTGGTATCATTTTGAAAAAAGAGTTCTGCTTAAGCCGGTGCTAGAGTGCGTGGCCGGTGTTGCACATTTCCGTACTGGTCATGAACAGACTCAATAAAACCGAGTCTGCTATCTTCGTTTAATTGGTGTATTCCTTGCTTCCAAAGGATCTAACTTCAGAACTTATTTTCACTGTAGCTGGTGTTGTGCCGTGTGGCGGCCGTTAAAACTCTCCCCGTACACCATCATGGTGCAGATTATATTGTCTGCTGTTTTGGGATCATTGAGTTTATTCGGTATCATTTTGAAAATAGTGTTCGGCTTAAGCCGGTGCTAGAGGGCGTGGCTGGTGTTGCACATTTCAGTACCCGTCCTGTACAGACTCAATAAAACCGAGTATGCTATTTTCGATTATTTGGTGTATTCCTTGCTTCCAAAGGATCTAACTTCAGAACTTTCTTATTTTCACTGTAGCTGGTGTTGTGCCGTGTGGCGGCCATAAAACGTCTCCCCGTACAGCATCATAGTGACGATTATATTTTCTGGTCCTTTGGGATCATTGAGTTCATTTTGTATCATTTTCAAAATATAATTCTGCATAAGCCGGTGCTAGAGGGCGTGGCCGGTGTTGCACATTTCAGTACAGGTCATGAACAGACTCAATAAAACCGTGTCTGCTATTTTCGTTTATTTGGTGTATTCCTTGCTACCAAAGGATCTAACTTCAGAACTTACTTTTCTTAAATCAATGGGGACATAACACTCTGAAACATTTGTATATAAGTTTCGGATTCTTGAGGCCCCCGCCCATCGGGGCTTGTAGAAATACATGGGCTGCATGATGATTCCACGTAGAGCTGAAACCGACCCGCACACGAGTAGTGGTAAACCGCTTAAGAGGATCTAAGCCTGCCCAGGCAGTGCGGTGCGAGTCGGCCCGTTCATGCTTAATAGCCCTATTGGCTTCATTGGACGGTAGAGCTTGAGATGTCATTTCCTCTAAATGTCGGGTAAAAGGCCCACAAAATTGGCTGCAACGTCTCCAAAATGACCTTTACAGTGTTGACGGAGACGTTAAACCTCAAATCAAACACATCAGGAAATTCCGATCAAAACTGAAGGGGCTAGGGTGATGACTAGGTCTAGCGATCAAGGGGAATTAATTCTATAATAAATGAGCTGACCTTGTCAGTTTTCGTACTCACCCAAGCTTTAATCCCTAGTCTACTTATATATACAATTCAGAAAGATCCAAACAAAACTGAAGGTGCTACGGTGATGACAAGCATTTTCCGATTGTAAGCCTATGTGACTTTGTGGTTGCCATAGCAACCAAGCTTTCATTCGATTTCGATAAAAAGCTAATGTCATCAAAGCCCCACCAGAGGCATGCTACAGATAAATAATGATTCAGATCAGCATGCAGGCTGCAGAGATATAACTGGTCAAATGTATGAACGAACGGACGACGGACGGACTACAATCCTAAAAGCTCCCCTGGAGCCTTCGGTCCAGGTGAGCTGAAATGCATGGTTGACATTGACGTCATCATGACGTTGCTCTTAGTCCCACCAAAGTGTTATTATACGTGTGGTTATACAATGTGTATTACACGACGTTACCCACTGCATATCAACGCCGTCATATGATAAAACATTATTTATCTATAAATTTTGAACGATTTGTATTCGCGGAATAATCGGGCTCACTCTATGTCAGCGCTCTATTAGTTATTTCAGGGATGCAATATGCCTTAGACCAATAATGTTAGGTGATATAGTTCTAAAGGTTTGTCCTTGTACTGGACAATACATTTTCCTCGCGTGTATGGTTGATTTAATAGATGGATCCAATTTTTGACACATGACTTTGTTTATATTCCAGTAAACATGCACCTTTTACCTCCCCCGTCAAGTACCTCTTTATTTGGTTGGCAAGACATGAATGTTTTGTTGATTTTGGTTTTGAGGCCCTTTATTGACCATTACACCTATATCGAGCCGATCGCTAATCAGAGAGGACCGCAAACCGGAGTAACCGGAGAAAAAAGCACACTAGCTTCCGTTGCTGAACTTGTCGTCTCACATGGAAACAGCTAATATTTTTTTTAATTTTAAGGCTGAATGTGATTTGTAGAGCTGAATTATACTTTTTTGAATAGCAGTTTTACCAGATTGTGATACGAAATTGAATTTGGTGCTTTCCGTTTGTGACGTTTTACAATACACAAACACGCCTATACAAATACATTGCCACATTTTTCGCCGAAAAAATGAAAATTTTAAGGTGAAAAATTGTGATATTTTTCTTATTTTTGCTCAAAATGTAGAGTGTGGGCACTCGTTAGAACCGCCTCATCCACAATCTATATTTTTGAGCAGAAATAAGACAAATAAGGTTTACCTCTGTAAACCTCAGTTTTACAATATAAAAGTTGGGTTCAAGGGGGTCAAAATTATATAGGCGTGTTTTCGTGATGTTTATTAATTTTGAAGTTGTTTTATTTCGGTGGTTCTTACATTTTGATGACTTGCATGCGAGGCTAGCTGTAAATATATCGATTCCTGATCATTACTTTCATTTTGTTTTCAACCGTAGATAATAGAGCACAGGTAAGCGCATTGGTGTGAATATCTACACAGGCTTTACCCTCGGTACATGCAGTGCGTACATAAAATACAAATTAAACACAAATCATCCTCAAGTTGCATTCAGGTTAAAAATAGCGTAATTTAATCTGCAAAATGTGCTGAGCATTGATTTTCAGCCCGCATACGACTTATGAGCTCCCAAAAACGCTTCCATGACTCATCTGGAAATAATGAATAATTACGGCTATTTAGAGCTACGATGCGTACACTTCATATTTCGGTAATGTACACTTCATATTTTCAAGTTCCTTGCTTCCAAATGATTACCTTTTTATAGAACATATTTAACGTCACTACAGCTGGTGTTTGGGAATGCGTGGCGGCCGTAAAAAGTATCCCTGCCCTCCATCAATATGTAATTTATATTTGTTGTCCTTTGGGATCATTGATTCCATTGTGGAATTTTAAAATATTTGAGGGTCACTAATGAGACCTAATCGGCCGAAACAAGCTAGTCTGACACTTCATATTTTGGTGCATGTGCATTTCATATTTCAAGTACTGTGGTATTTTCCTTGCTTCCAAAGAATAACCCTTTTTATTGAACTTATTTGATAGAACAATCGAAAATGATACATGTGTTATATGAATATATATGCGTTGCTCAATGCGTTAATGTCTGATCACTTCAGGTTAAAAGCAACTGTCCTTCCAGAGATACAACGAAATATTCCGAACAGCTCTGATGGAGTTACAGAAGATGTCGAGTGGTGATACTTCATGACTTAATTCAATGTTGTATATATTAAATGACTGCCTATTTACATAGACATATATGTTTAAATTCACGTAATATTAATATTTGTGGACTCAACTGGATCAATAATATACATATTGTTTAGTGTTGAATACTTATGGACAGAGAATGCTTAAATACAACAAGCATATGGCCCCTTTTACATCCTACACCACAATCTTTTCAACATCAACCTGATAGCTAATTTTCAAGTAATTTGTGATCTGCGTGATCGGCTTTATCCGTTTGCTATGCAGTGGAATTTAATATATTGTTTATGCTATTTTGTTTTAGCAAATATGACACATTATCATGGTGCAAATCAGCTCAATGCATTAAGCCGTTGTCCAGGGTTAGTTATATATTTTTAAACTTGTTACATAGTTCTTTAATTTGATACAAATGGAAGGTCAGTAGTTGGATCTTTGGATGCGGAATTTTAGTGGTCATGTGTCTTTAATTTCTACTTTGAAATTTTATGATGTCTCTGCTTCCTTACAGATATATTTGTATATCATATGACGTCGTCTATAAGCAGTGGATAGCGTCGTGCAATAAAATCGTATGACCACATGTGCAATAATACTTTTGCGGGATTAAGTAACGTCATAACAACATCCTTTTCAACCATGCATTTTTCATGGAAACATTCGATGTAAAGTGGTCATGTGATAAACAGAATCTTACACTCCTGGTCATTTCATATGACGTTTATGAAACTCGCCGAAGACTCGTTTCATAAATTTCGTTTGAAATAACCATCCTCTAAATATGATTTTTGCTTCGTCAAAATGAAAGTCAGAATAAAACGATTATTATGAATTCCTATGACATCATTACTAATGTAATCACTAAATGTGAAAAAACGAAAAGATCACCTTTGAATACTTTCATTTTTAAGATTTCAGATTGCATTGTTTTTTAATCTGTCGCTACTAGCCAACATAAAATAAATTAAGAGTCTTATTGCAGTTATCACTTCTTTGTGACTAGGGAACATCATTTATAAGAAGGGCAATCATTTTGAGTTATCTTATATTCCGAATGTTTGAATCTATATATTGATGCGCCCCATGATATTAAATAGCTGTTAGTGTAAATATAGAGAAAAAGAGAACTGGTATGCTTGTTTTAATATAGTATATATTTAAGGTTTAAGGAGAATACACATTGTATTTTTGTTATTTTTACAAGAAAAGGTTAGCGGTTTCCTGGTGCCTTTCCTGTTATTTAATCAAAGTTGAAGTGAAGGCAATGATCATGAATTGATACAATTAACCCACAGCTTCCCACAGAGACACCAAAGGGAAAGAAACACAAACATGAAACAACAGACCCTGATTGAAACATCAATAGCGAAATGCCAAAAGGACAGTTACTTTCTCACAAAATGGCCAATAGACTATCCAAAATAAATAAATAAAAACGACACAAACACCCAAAGACAAACCATAACAAATATAAACCACGACATAATAGCCGCCTTGGAACAGTCAGCGGTAAGCTTTGAAAATATCTGCCCCTTCGGTATAGGTTTCTTTGAAGACAGTGTCTTTATAAGTAAGGGAGACAAATTATTTTCGAAAGATTCATTTCCCTGTAGAAGTATCCATTCTCCATACATATTTTCATTCTCCTTTAATATTTAATATACAGTTATTTGATGGCTGTTTGTGGAATGGTCAGGATATCTCATGCACTATTTCCCGAGGCCGTAGCCGTTGACTGTTGTGCATGCTCCCATTCGTGACTCTTCCCCAAATAGACATTAAATGACTGTACTATTTATCAATTGGTGTTCGAGAAAAATCCTTCGAAGACCACAAACAACTAAATAAGATGGTAAAACAGTGCAGGCAAAATATAATTTTGCTTTGGTTTTGAGTTCGATGGTACAATTCTTTACAATCTGTGCTTGAAGCCCTACAATTTGTCGCTGCTGAACCGAAAGACAGTCAATTTTTTAATCTCAAAAAAGGAAAAACTAACCATGGCAACAACTAATAACATTTTGTTAATTGAGCCCCGTCAAGCGAATTTGTGTCTTCGAGCATTCCGTCATGACAAATTTTAACTGCGCATGCCCAGACATTCAGAGGGGCCAGGGATATGGCTTTCTGTCTGAAGCCTCCTCTTGATTCACTGCTTGTATGAGCGAGCAGCGAAGGTTCTGGCGAGACTGCGCGGATGCGCAGGCTCTCCTGAACCTCCGCTGCTCGTATAGGCGATAAGTACCAAAATCGCTTGACGGGGCCCAATTGGTCTTATGTTGTAAATGCGGGTATTGATTTACAAGATATCTGCATCGGAAATTGTCATTTTGGGCGGTAATTCAGCAGAGGGGTAACTCGGTCGGACATTTGCGACCGTAAAACATCGATTAAATTTTCTATCGATTGTGGCGACGCATTGACAGAGGAGTAAAACGGAATTTGGGACCGTAAAACCGCCGATCAGCCTCCACAACTGACAATTTTCAGTATAGCGTTTCTCATTCTGACGCACTGATTCATATTTCGGCTCAAAATAGAATAAAAGATCATGATCAGGAATCAATATTAATTAACACACACCTCCCATCAGAGACGTCAATGACAAAGAAACACCATTGTGAAATAAATATACACTAATGGAAATATCACTAGCGAAAAGCCCAAACCACACCAACTTTCCCATAAAATGGCATATTGGCAAACCAAAACAAGAATATATAAGTCATACACATATTCAATAAAAACTATAACAACAACAGCGACAAACAACACTTGCTGTTTCTACAAAATCAGGAAAGCTTTTTAGCAGCCAAAACAAAGGTTGTTAACCAATACAAAGCGCTGGAAACTGAATGCGTCGGGTTCCCGAATATACTTTCGCAATTTTGGACGTTTACCAATCATTCACAAGTGAAAAGAAGTGTCCTTTTCGCATACCTTTGCATACCTTCAAGTTGTTTCTTTCTTTATTTCCCCTTAACTGGGTGGCTTAAGATATTCCTCGATTGATTCATTGTCTGCATTTATTTCACCTATTTTATTGTTTGACTCTTTCGTGTTTTGTGATAGTTTGGCATAAACTGAAGGATGTAGCAATTATCGGAAGTAGTGTTTTTTTTTTGTTTTTTTTTTTTTCATTTTTCATTTCGCAATGTCATTACAAAAACACGTCTATACCAATACATTGTAACCTTTATCGCCGAAAAAGTGAAATCATTTAAGATGAAAACGTGATTGCTTTCTTATTTCTGCTCAAAATATAGATTGTGGGTACTAGTTAGAACCTCCTCGATGAGGCGGTTAAGGCGGTTCTAACGAGTATCCACAATCTGTATTGTACAGCAGAATAATGAAAAATAAGGCTTACATCATAGTGTAGTTTATATTTTCCTGTCCTTTGAGATCATTGATTCCTTTGTGGAATTTTGAAAATATTTTGGGGTCACTGATGAGGCCTAATTGGCCGAAACTAGCTAGTCTGGCCCAGAAAATACGTACACTCGATATTTTCCAGTTATGCAATGTATTCCTTGCTGCCAAAGGATAACCCTTTCTTGAACATATTTACCCCTACAAACCCAAGTTTTACTATATTAAAGTGGCATTCGAAGGGGTCAAAATTATATAGGCGTGTTTTCGTGATGGTCATGTTTATGTCTGTTATTCTTATGGTTACTTCAAAATATTTTCGAATAATATTGCTTATGCTGCTGTTGTCATTGTGGTCGCCCCTGTTGTTGTTGCTGATTATGATGAGGAAGATGACATTGATAATGAATAATATTTGTCTCTTCTTTATTTTTTATTGTCTACCGATAGTTTAGACAAAAAGATATAGCAAATGTGAAATAGACTTTTCTTTACTGTAGCAAAATATGTCATTTTTCGACTTCCATTTGTATAGTCACATTTAAATAATGTTGTTGGTTTTTGCTTCTGCAACCTTTGTCGACGTATTTGTTGTTTAGACTGTTGTTGTTGTTAATGTTTTGTATTGGAGTTTGACGGCCAATCAACACTATTTTAAGTGTTTTTTGGGGTCGGACAGTTTACCTATCCATCTCAATGTCGGGTAAAAGACCCACAGGATTGGCAGCAACGTCTCCAAAATGACAGAAATAGTGTTGGTGGGGACGCTAACCTAAAATCAAACAAAATTGTCAATTGGCTATCCAAAACAAAAATATATATACAATACACATATTCAATGACGAACCATAACCAACAAAAAAGCGACAGACAACACTTGCTATTGTTGCAAAATCAGGAAAGCTTTTTGCAGCCAAAAACAAAGGCTCTTAGCCAATACAAAGCCGCGGGAACTGATAACGTTGGGTTCCCGAATATACATTCGCATTTTTTTACGTTTTCAAATCAAACGCAAGTGCATTAGAAGTGTACTTTTCGTATAATCTCAAGTGTTTTTTTTTTATTTATTTTCCCTTAACCAGGTTGCTTAAGATATTCCTAGATTGAGTAATTTCCTGCATTTATTTCATTTTCGTGTTTTGTGATAGTTTGGCATAAACTGAAGGATGTAGCGAATTTCGGAAGTAGTGTTTTTTTTTTTTTTTGTTTTTTTTTCATTTTCATAGGGAAATGTGTCATGTTTTTGTCTGTTATTGTCATGGTTACGTCCGAATATGTTTTGGATGTTATTGCTTCTGCTGATGCTGTCATTGTGGTCGTCATTGTTGTCTTTGTTGCTGGTTATGATGATGTAGATGACATTGATAATGATTAAGATTTGTCTCTGCTTTATTTTTTCTTGTTTACCGATAGTATAGAATATACAAAAAGATAAAGCATATTTGAAGTAGAATCTGTCTTTATTATAGCAAAATATGTCATTTTTCGACTTTCATTTGTATAGTCAATTTAAATAAAATTGTTGATTGTTGCTTCTGCAGCCTTTGCCGACTTATTTGTTGTTTAGGCTGTTGCTGTTTTGTATTAGCGTTTAACGGTCAAGTCAACAGTATTTTCGGTCATTTTTGAGTCGTTCAGTTTACCTATCCACACGTTCCTGGGCAGGCTTAATCGATTGCCTATTCAAAATTCGCAAAATTGCAGTATGTTTCCTCTGGCTTTCTTTGTCGGATCATTACAGGGTCACTGATGAGGCTTTATTAGCCGAAACTACGTAGTATGACCCATCTTCTTTCTTATGAATGTTTTCATTGCTCTTAAAGGAACTCATTTTTGATTTTTATTATACGTTAGCTGTATTTGCCCCAACACATCGGGGCTTGGATAAATAGATGGGCTGCACGGTGCTTCCACGCAGAGCTGAAACCAACCGCTAATGAGGACTTGTAAACCCCTTAGAATGTCTAGTATGTTCTATGAAAGGGTTATCCGTTGGAAGCAAGGAGTACACCATAGAACAAAAAAAAAAAAAAAAAAAGCACGGAGCGCGCACCCCCCTCCCGGGCCAGACCAGCCAGCCTCGGCCAACTAGGCCCCATCGTGACACTTTAATATTTTTAAAACTCCACAATGGAATCAATGATCCAAAAGGTCATGAAAATATAAACTACACTATGCTGTAGGGCAGGGAGACTTTTTACGGCCGCTACACATTGGTTTGATGTTCAACATCCCCGTTAATACTATTCAGGTTAGTTTGGAGAGGTTGATTCCATTATTGTGTGGCCCTGCCGCTAAAGGCAACCAATAGGGTTTATATCCATGGAAGGTCTGACCCGCATCAAATTCCTCGGAGATGTTGCACTGATAAGTAAGGAGGACTTCATGCGGAGATGACAAATTATTTGTCTGAATCGCGAAGGAAGTAAGGGCGAGGAGTCCGGTCGCGTAAAACGGATTTAAGCCCCAGTGGAATTCGTTTCACTGACCGTTCCAAGGCGGTTCTTCTGCTGCGGTTTATTTCTCTGTTCATCGCTTATATTTTAGCTCTCAAGAGCCAAAGGTTTCGGGATTTAGGGCACTCGGTAGGCCGTTCTACCGATCACATACATACACTCATTCTCAAATGAATTGGGAGTTAAGCTGTTTAAAAAGTCAAATTATAAAGTTACTAAGATTCAGTCACCGATGGGTTCATAATAAAGTATCAATGTATACCTATACTCTGTTAAAATTCCTTGATTAAGACATGTGAGGTAATTTCACACCAGCAGCTTGAAATGTGTTAGTATTTTGACAAATTTTGAAAGTGAGAAATTTACGCTACAATCTACTTGTTTGTTATACCTTCTATAACATCTTAAAAGTCAAGAGACCGCAGCTCGCAATGGCAGAAAACTTCAGCTGGGTTAATAAGGGACAAAGCATGAGCATATTTCATATATATTACAAAGAAATGAATGACCATTTTGAATATAAATTCGGGGTCGTCCCAAGGCGGTTCTTCTGTCGCGGTTTATTTTCTGTTATGGTCTGTCTTGGGGTGTTTGTGTCGCTTATGTTATTTTATTTTGATAGATAATTGGCCATTTTGTGGGAAGTTAACTGTCCTTTTGGCTTTCCACATAAAAACTGCTTTCTTAAGACAGATGAAACATCAAAGGACATATCTATCAAATATAAACACCCAACATCGCATGCCCCTATGTACTCAACAACCAAGCATCTAAAATGAATGCTGCAACTGCGAGAATATAGTATCGAACATTACAATGCATTCAGAGTAACATTTTTCTATACACAAGTCTGCAAAATTTTGTCGACCAGCTGGAAGCAAGTAACACGTCTCGAGAAATTTGTAAATAAGTTCTTAGAAACATAAACAAACGCATATCTTTAAATGGCAGCTATGATGGTCTCGAACATTACCATACATGGAAAAGGGACATGCTATGCCGCTTTAAATGCCATTTCTACCTGTAAAATTGAAAAAGGAATCTGATATTATATTTATTGTATCTAGTTTACATAATCAAGAATAAATCAGCATACCATACAATATACATATTTTAGGTGTGGATGTTCGATACAATTTGTTATGTTCGATGCCATAATTTTAGAAGCATAAACTGCACATGCATTGTTTTTTTAACATTCAAAATATGCATTTGGAAATAAAAATTGGAGAGTTGAAGTGCATTCTTAATATGGCACAATTCATGTAGAAAAATAAACATTCTGGCAAATAATATTTGGGAAACGATTAAAAGATATGGGACTCAAATCCAATTTTGAAATTAAGTAATTCTAAATCAACATTGTTAGCGTTTGCAGCTATTGGTAGAAATGCAACAAAAGTGTTTATCACTAAATCTGTTTATTTTACACAATTAAGGTTGCACAATTCAAAATATTTTATTTATTTGCAGTCATTATGCCTGGACAGTCAACATGCCGAACCTGTCATGTTCGATACCAAATGTAGCGGACATTTCATCGCATATAATCACTGCTTATTGCAATAGAATAATGATCTTACAATCATGCTAATGTTGTTCATTAATGTTTATTTTTGGTGGAACATTCTTAATTGAACAACATTAATTGTGACAATTAATATTTGCAAAAAGGTAAAAAGTGGCTGTGTAGATATTTAAAAACAAAATATGACTTGTGGTTTTTCTTAACTATGGTAGTGTCTGCTGACTCCCTCACCCATTAAACACCCAAAAAGGCAACCATGTCGTATGCAGACACTTTCTATGGCGTAATCTGGTAAAGGAAAACCGTGCCACGTGCGAGCAATGTGATCAAGCTGTTAGACTTATACTTTTCGGTATTGAAGATTACCGGTCTCGAACATTACAAAACATAGGAAATGAGGGAATTTCAACTTCAAAATATTATGTTCGTTCCTGATAATGTATTTGTGTTAGTCACTTATTGTGGGCGTTTCTTTTAATGAAGATTTTTTATCAATACATATGTAATAAGCCTGGTATAATGATCGCGGACATTACATGCGTTTTTGCAACAAATTCATACACATTTTTGTATGACCTGCATTTTTAATTTCCGACTGTACAGGTAATATATGCTTCTTATAATACATAATCATGATTTGGTCACGTTTCCGTGTATAATAACCTCAACGTTGTTTTGAAATATCAAGAAGAAAACGTCGTCTCGTGCATTACAATGCTTAATTAAATTTCGGCGACAGCCATAATCGGAGAGAAATACTTAGTAAGACCCAACGTGGTCCTGCTAAAGGCAGCTATTTCCCTTCCAAGAACATGTAAATTTTATGGAAACCACCTAGCCCTTTCCTCTCTAGTGAAATTGCAAATTTGTAAGTGCGCAAACAAAGAGAATTTGAACAGCGACAGTCTCGAACATTACAAAAGTAGGCTTCCTTTGACTCATTTTCCTTGAAAAGGTACTTTGTGACAGGAGGTTTATCATATCTTTGGGACCTGTTGTTCTGTCTTATAAACGTATACATAGGTTACACATTACTGCTTGATTTCAGAAAATGTACGGCGACTGCAATATCCCATTTCATGTGAGGATGAGTGATGTACCTACAATGCATGTATGCCTCTCTCACCAACGGATGTATATTAAACATGACTATTTTGGGGCAGAAATATGTGTATACAAACATACCAGAATAGTACACTGAAAAATTTAATTTTTGCTGGTAAAATTTTCAATATATTTGAAAAGGCGTGTTTGTGTAATGACTACACTTTCTACCCCACTGGCTTCCAGTCCAATGCAGCCACCAAAGGTGAATAAATAATTAAAATAATATTTAAAAATGGACACAACATCACACTGGTCAATGCTTTCACAGGTTTACCGGCTCTTACGAAGATTTGCCGGTGGATACAGCGCAAGTTTTCTGGAAGAAAATGGCGGCGCACATGAGTTGCTAAGCGGAAGTAGGCCGTATTTTTCCATTGTTTTATCCTTTGTGTTCAACCCAGAAACACACCAACTATCACATGGCGTGTATAAATTATTATCTTTAATGTGTGCGATGTGCATTTGGTGGTATCTTTTAGATTTAGCGATTCTTAATCAAATCTGGAAAACCTGAATATGACGCACGGTTTGGCGAAACCTGTTACGGCGCAATTGGCCGGTGGTCATTTTATTGCGACAAAAGTCGAGTTATTGTGTCACTAATTTAAAACTGTGCGAGCCTTTGATTTTTTATTTTGGTCGTTCAACCTTTAATCGAACCCCCAGAGAGACAGAATAAGGCAGACAGACACTATGTAGACGGATTGTAACATTTTACATTTTTCCTTCAACACTTTATAGGTCGTTTTGGAGATGTTTGCATTTTTGTGGGACTTTTAATCGACATTGAGTGGAAATGACATGTCAAGCCCTGCCGCCAAAACAAAGCAAAAGGGTTTATATGTAAGGACCACTTTGCTGGGCAGGCTTAGACCCTCTAAGCGGCTTACCAGGCTCATGTGTGGTCGGCTCAAGCTCTGCGTGGAAGCATCATGCAGCCCAATCTATTTCTCCAAGCCCCGATCGGCGCCCCTTCCATCCCCAATCATGTTTTGGTTTGACAAACAGTGTATACCTAGATCAGGTGCCACAGAACCCGGCGTCTGATCATAATCTACACTGGTTGCTAACAGTACAGGAACTAACCAATTTAAGGGCTACGCAATTCAATTTCTCTCTCTCTCTCTTTCTCTCTCTCTCTCTCTCTCTCTCTCTCTCTCTCAGTACATGTCCTAGGTCAATGATATTCAACCGTTTAACACACAGCACTCAGACAAAGCTTTTTTTATTAATAAACGCAAGACTTTATTGTTAAACTTAAGTTGACATGCTTTTTTTCACTGTAAATTTTGAAAATACCAAGCTACCTCACCCCTCTGTCTTTCTGTCTGTCTGTCTGTCTGTCTGTCTGTCTGTCTGTCCATCTGTATCCATGTTTGTCTCCAAAAAATCTAAACTCTTGCAATCAGTCTGCATAGCGCCTATCTGCCTTATTCTGTCTCTCAGGGGGTTGGATTCAATGTTGAACGACTACAATCAAAAATCAAAGGCTCGCACAGCATAAAATTAGTGACTTTTAGTGTCGCAATTAAATGGCCACTGGCAAATCGCGCCGTATCAGGTTTCACCAAATCGTGCGTCGCATTCAGGTTTTTCAGATTTTCTTTTCCAAGCATAGTCCCCTGCCTAACGGTTGTCGTCATACGAGTTCTCGGGCCGGTATGAAGGAGCAGGTATGCGTAAAGAAAAACAAGATAGCTCTCACATCTCAAATTGCAATGCATGTGGCAGACAGGAAGTTAAATACATGCGATTATGATAAAAGTATAAACACCTACAGTGACGTGTGTGATGACGTAAGATCAGACTAAAGATATTCACAACCCATGTTAAATGAACTATGAAACAGATTTGATAGACTAGAGTCCGAACAAGCAAATGCCCAGCCCAAAATTTCGAAAACCAAACTATGAAATAATGTGGTTTGTTTGCTTGATTTGAGGATTAACGTCCCCGTGAACACTGTAAAGGTCATTTTGGAGACGTTGCTTCCAATTTTGTGGGACTTGTACCCGACATTGAGATGAAGTGAAACCCCAATGCCTGTCGCCCAATGAAACCAATACAGTTTATAAACATGGACGGTCCGACTCGCCCCGCTTTGCATGGTCAGGCCTAGATCCTCTAAGCGGTTTGCCAGTACCCGTGTGCGGTCGGTTTCTGCTCTGCATGGTAACATCATGCAGTCAATCTATTTCTCTAAGCCCTGGTGGGCGGGGGCGTAGATCTCCATTGCTGGTGCCTGAAAAACAATCTGATTTAACGGGCATTGCTGAGCAAACACGAATTTTGTGTGTTTTTTCATATTCTTACTTAAAACGTAGGTTGTGTGTGCGCATTAGAACCACCTTTGTGAGGCGATTCCATTGAGTACCAACAATCTATGCCTTGTGTCGTTAATAGGCAAAACCAGTGCTTCAGCTGAAGTGCACAACCCGTCGGATGCTTTTAGCTTTATGAGTGTTACCATATATGGGTATGGCGGCCATTTTGGTCATGTGACCTGGACCTAAAACGGTTCCCCCAATAAATGCGCCTTATCGTAAGGAGCAAAAATATATCTTATACTTTAGTACTGTATTCTGAATCGTTTGCAGGATAAAATGCATTCTCACTTTTCCAATACAAAAGCATATGTGTCAAAGTTTGACCTTGGCACAAAGAAGGACAAGGTCAACCCAGGGTCACCATTTTAGCAATTTATGATGGGCCTACGTCCCAGATGCTATTTATCAAGTTTCGTGAAAATCTGCCCAGTGGTTCTGGAGGAGACTATTTTTGAAGGGTTTTTACCATATATGGCTTAGCGGCCATTTTGGTCATGTGACCTGGACCCCATGAGCAAAGTTTGGTTTCCCCCATCCCATAGAGGCTCCATATGAAATTTGACTTCAATCGGCCAACGGTTTCCGAGGAGAAGCAGTTCGAAAATGTTCACATTTTTCGCCTCGGCGAGGCTATACTAAATGGAATGTAATATTTCGCAAGTTCATTGGTTAGATCTCATTGATATCTATCAGTATGCCAAAAATTGTTTAAATATTCCAAGCGGTTAAGTCACTATCACCAATTTTCACAAACGGGTTACGGAAGGACAGACAGACAGACCATATATGGCTTGGCGGCCCTTTTGGTCATGTGACCTGGACCCCATGAGCAAATTTTGGTTTCCCCCCCCCATCCCATAGAGGCTCCATAAGAAATTTGACTTCAATCGGCCCAACGGTATTCGAGGAGAAGCAGTTCGAAATTTTTCACATTTTTCGCCTCGGCGAGGCTATACTAAATGGAATGTAATATTTCGCAAGTTCAATGGTAAGATCTCATTGATATCTATCAGTATGCCAAAAATTGTTTAAATATTCCAAGCGGTTAAGTCACTATCACCAATTTTCACAAACGGGTTATGGACGGACAGAATGACAGACTGACAGACTGACAGAATGACACGGTTTTAGGGCACTCTTAGAAAATCAACCGACTTCAGTCGGTCGCTTTTTCTGCGGGTCGTGCAATATGACATAGCTTTGTAAACCCAATATTACAAAATCACGCCTATGTAATTTTGACTCCCTTGAACCCCACTTTTATATAGTAAAACTGGAGTTCAAAGGAGTAAACCATTTTTCTTGTTTGTGCTCAAAAATATAGACTGTTGGTACTCGTTAGAATCGCTTCATTGAGGTGGTTCTAACGAGTACCAACAATCTATATTTTGAGCACAAATAAGAAAAAATGCACAATTTGTCACCTGAAAATTTTCGTGTTTGCTTTTTTATACCCCCGGCATACGAAGTATGTGGGGGTATATAGTTTTCGTCCTGCCGTTCGTCCGTGTGTCCGTCTTTCCGTCCGTCCGTCCGTCCGTCCGTCTATCCGTCGGTTAACATTTTGGTTAAAGTTTTGCGTCAAAGTTTCTAAGAGATTGTATCTTCTGAACCCTTTGATAGATTTAGTTGATACTTATACTAAAGTTACATACTGGTCCAAAGATTTCACTGATGCATGCCCCACCCCCAAAAGTGACCTTGAGATCAAGGTCACAGACTTAGAAATTTCACATTTGGTTCAAGTTTTATGACAAAGTTTATAGATGCCTGTATGCACAAATTCAGTTGATACTGTACTTGCATCAATGTTGCATACCAGCCCAAACATTTCATGATGTATGTCCATTCCCCTACCTACGGTGACCTTGACCTCAAGGTCACGGACTTAGAAATTTTACATTTGGTTAAAGTTTTATGACAAAGTTTATAGATGGCAGTATGTTCTAAACTCTACTACAAATTTAATTGATATTTGCATCGATGTTTCATACCAGTCCAAAATATCGTTGATGCATACCCCTACCTGCTGCTTCAGTTTCATTGATGCCCCCAACCCCTTCAGTAACTTTGATATCCTCACTCCCTTAATCCATTTAGAAATTTTATGTTGGGTTTAGCTTTTACAAGCACATTTATAAATGCTTATAGCTTCTTAACTTCTTCATTTACACTATATACAAGCTCCAAAGATATATCAGAGGGTGGCGCTGGCCGGGGGTATACGTGACCCACTGGTCACTTTCTCTAGTTCTTTTCGGCGGTAAAATTTAAAATGTATAAGTGTGTGTGTGTGAATTCGGGTTTAACGTCGCTTTCAACATTTTTTCAGTCATATCACGACGGTGTCTGGTTGCGACAGGGAGCTCAATGCTCACGTTTATAGTGCTGCCTCACTGAAGTATCATGTCCCAGACACATTACATGATACCACACCCAGTCACATTATCCTGACACTGGATCGACCAGTCCTAGCTCTACCCCGTAAATCCGAGTGCCAAGCGAGGAGCAGCTAGTACCATTTTTAACGATTTTGGTATGTCGCGGCCCGGGATCGAACCCGAGACCTCCCGTTCCCCGGAGCGGACACTCTACCAACTGAGCTATCGGGGCCGGTAAAATGTATAAGTATAAGCGGGTTTACGTTATAAGTTTTCTCTATATAAAGTGGGGTTTAGAGGGGTGTTCATTTCTAGGACTCGTTAATTTGTCAGATTTCTCCGTGAAACCATAGCTTTCATTGTCCCGCGCCCATCGGGGCTTAGTGAAGAAATAAAAGAAATAAACGGGCTGCATGATGCTTCCACGCAGAGCTGAAACCGACCAGCACATGAGTACTGGTAAAGCGGTGCGCGTCGGCCCGTCCATGCTTATAAACCCTATTTGTTTCATTGGGCGGCAGGGCTTGAGATGTCATTTCATCTCAATGTCGGGTATAAGTCCCACAAAATTTAAATCAACGTCTCCAAAATGACCTTTACATTGTTGACGGGGACGTTAAACCTCAAATCAAACAAACAAAACTTATGTAGAAGAGTTTCTGAGTTGACTGCTTAAGTTTATTGTATTTTTTTAGCATATTTAGTAACATTGAAATTAAACCTGGAATACGAAAATGACTATTGTCTACGCGCCTATACCGATTTAAACTTTAGAATGATTGCAGTTCAAATAGATTTTAGATTTTAGAAACTATTATTGTGAAATTGTATCTCGGCAGATCCAGTTTCATTCTAGGGGAGGAGTGGTGTTTGCATCAACTTGGTATTGATGCTGAGAGTTTGTTTTGTGTGTTATTGGGTGCTCTGCATTCAAATTTCTAGAGTATGTGCACACTAATGCGTACATAATGTAATTACCAGTGCGAACCTATTCTAATGTTATGAGACTTTTACCCCCACCCCTCCCCCTCATGCAAAAAATAAAAAGTGTCCGGAACATAGATGGTGGTAGCTCTTTAGAATGGCCTCGGCGGCGAGGCGGTTCTGGCGAGTACCCGTTGTCTATGGTTTAGGGCGGGGGCTGGAGGGTTAATGTGCACCCCTTTAAGAACCAGTTTTACAAGGTTAGAGTGGGGTTTAGGAGGGGTTAAAATTGTACAGCCGTATTTTCGTGATGTAATTTTACAGTGGCATGACTGTTTGTTGACTGTTGGTTACATGTGAAATTCTAGAATTATGGAATAATAATGGGTATTTCCGTTTTACGTAATAGTCGGTAAACAGGCGTGTAACTGTGGTATAGAGAATGATGCTTATAGGCGAAAGCAGGCCTTAAGAAAGTGCTTGGCATGCAGGCCATGAGAATATGCAAGCGTGAAGGAATAGAACTAAAATGTAGGTCCGGTCATTTAAATTCGCCTAACTATGGTTTGTTTTAACCCATTTCAGACTGGAAACCCTTAAACGGGTACCTTGGCAAACCTTGCAGGCCCAGATGAGACTCCGCAGAAGGCGGCGTCTCATAAGGGCATACACCAGTTGCAGAAAGTTCAGCCATTTTCCAAATCAATTTTGAAGATACCACAACCTGTAACCCCTGAATGTAGAAATGGACTCCTGCTATATACTCACCGGAAATAGAAACTATACACTCATTTTTAAGTTGTCACTGGCGAAACATTTTAATGAAATTTGAATTCCAATTATATAAATCATCATCAGTGGCATATCTGATTTATCGAATAAAATGTTTAATGATAGCTACGATTTAACGGGTAGAGCCAAAGGCTCAAAGCAAGGGTCAAAATTATGCTGTTCAAGTTTCCATTGGGTCAAACTTTTTGTGTTGCGAATGTGATTCCCATTTTTACCAGTTATTACGCATCATCTAACGTTGGGAATATTGTTTACAAAATGAAAATTTTCACAATGGTTGAAATGTTATCGACGTTTAAATATTGGACCAAACCACCGGAAGTGAGCGAAAAGTATGGCATTTCTGATTGCGGTTTTTGTTTTTATCAATATTTAAGACACAGCTGAGAATGCTAAAACGATTGAAGGCACTTTCGGGTCGATTTTTGGGTTGAAACATTATTTTTGAAAATTTCGCTGAAAAAAAGCAGTTTTTGAGATTTCAATACAATGTTTGTTTCTCGATAATTTTTAGATGTTATGTTATTTTTTTATTCCTCGCTTTTTACTTGTTACCTATAAGCAAAAAATGTTGAAGTCTAAATTCGATTAAAAACAGATTTTGTGAAAAATGCACTTTTTTACATTTTTCCCATAAACATTTATTTTGAACACCAGATTTTCTTTAAAGTTCAACTGCAACCCTATTTTTTCTATGACTTATCATTGAATACATATAAAATACATCTCGAATAAGCTATTCGCCGTACTTCTTGTTACGGAATTATGTATTTATTAAAAATTTACATTCGGTTCACCTGTGGGCAATTGCGAACCGGAAGTGATAATCCGAGTCACGTGACTCTGAACCCTGTGACGTCAATTGTAGAACGGAAGTGGAAATAGCGTGTATTTTACATTGACTGTTCGAGAAAATTGTGATAAAAAACATCTTGTTATCTGAAATAAATTCCAAAAATGCCGACGCGATGTGTTGCACCGGGTTGTGGCAATACCCCTGCACCTGGTCGCGGTTTGTTTACGTTCCCGGAGGACCCGGTATTAAATAAAGAGTGGAGAGTGAATATGGGTCGCGCGAAAAGTGCAAATGAGCCTTTCGAACTATGGGAAAACTCAAAAACTTCGAGATTGTGTGATTCTCATTTCACGGAGGAGTGTTTTATTGTGAGCCCAAGACTAGCGGCGGATCTGGGATTCAAACCAGGCAAGTTTCAGCTCAAGACAGGTGCTGTTCCAACGATCTTTGCCAGACCAAACCACCCCTGGAACACTCCAAAACAGACCAAAGTTGGCGGGGCATACAGGAAACGGCAGAGACAAGAGGTAATGTAGATTATCAGAATGCTGATTATAAATAACATTTGTTTTCAGAGCTTTTTGGTGCAATGGTCCTGAATGGCAGCATTTCATTTTATCAGATTTGTGATCGAGAGGTGGGTTCCGTCCTCATGCTGACCAAAGTGTTGTGTCCCTGATCATAGACAGTTCATCCATGTCTGTCTCAATGGACAGTCTCAATTAGCCAATTTCTCATTGCCAAAACATGCCTATCCAAATCCGCCCCCGCCCATTGGGGCTTGGAGAAATAGATTGGGCTACCTGAAATTGGTTATCTTGCTTTTCAAGATGATCCCATTATTGGTGTAAATATCTTTTTAGGGGCTATAGATCATCAATTTATACATTGCATTTTGTTTCTCTCGAAAACATTATGAATTTATGAACATCATAAATTGAAAATTTTTTAACAGGCCTCCGTGGCCTAATGGATAAGAGCGCTGACTCTTAGTCATTAGGTCTCTCACCGCCGTAGGTTCGAGCCTCGCTTGGGCCACGTGTGAGACGCCAAGTTCTGCAACAGAAGGTCAGGTGGTTTTTCTCCGGGTAGTCCGGTTTTCGCCCACCTCTGGTTAACGATCGGCTCGATATGAGTGAAATAATCTTGAAAGGGCCGTAAAACCCAAACCAAAAAAAAATTTAAAATTTTATTATGAGTGGTACAATCTTTGGTCAGGGGTCTTCAAGCGTGTTTACTCAACTGCAGGGGTGTAAAATTTCACTTGCCCCCTCACATTTGTGATTTAATTTAGGCAGGGTGAGTGAGATTTTCTTAATTTTTAGCATCTAAGTGAAAGTTTAATTTTTTTGTTTCGGGTTTTCCTTTATAGGTTATATCACTCATATCGAGCCAATGGTTAATCAGAGGTGGGCGAAAACCAGAATACCTGGAGAAAAACCACCTGACCTTCTGTTGCAGAACTTGGCGTCCTCCACGTGGCCCGAGCCAGGCTCAAACCGAGAGACCTAATGACTAAGAGTCAGAACACTGACCCACTAGGCCTTGTGTATGTTTAGACCATAGGAGGAGGACATTTTACACCTGACTTCACAAAAACTGATACCATCTTATCCATTATATTTCAGACTATGTCAATCAGCTGATTAAAGAAGTCGTTGCAAGGAGGCAAACACTCAAGAGCTATAAAAAGTAGAAGTAAAACAAAGATCAGGAATTGATACAATTAACTTACTCCATCCATAAAAGACACCAAAGGGAAAGAAATACAAACATTAAGCGACCAGACCATAATGGAAACCTAAACAAAGGAAGGCCATATGGACAGTTACTTTCCCACAAAATGGCCATATGGCCATCCAAAATTAAAAGACACAAGTGATACACACAGTAAGTAACAAACAACAACATAAATAAATCGCCTGTCTCGAGGACTTACAGCCTGTTATTGCTGCCACTCCAAAGCCAGTGTCATCCAAATATGAGAATGTGAACAAAATGGCTGTTGTGACTGCCCACAGATCACGATTCGGAAGTGCCTTTAGTGGAAACTAGAGATATGTGTCAGTTACATTCAAATTGTGATTGGTATTTGGATACTGTGAATATGCGTGTTAACCTGAATGGATTATACATTTAAATTCGAGAACGTCAGTGAGTAGTTGAAAGACAAAGAAGCAGAACATATTTTTGCAAAAATCATCTGCAAACCTAACCAGTGAGAATCTTTTCTTCAGACACTATATCCAAGCCCATGCAGAAACCCAGTTCTAGGTGTACTTGTAGGCAAGCAGGCTACAAGAGAAACTGCATTGCTTGGAAGCCACTGTTGGTCTTAAATGCTCAGCTAATTTGAGCATGAAACTTTGTCTTGCTCATAAATGTTGAAAATGCCACACAATAATCACTGGATCCTGCAGAACTCTGTGTGTTTTGGGCCCCAGGTGTCATATTTTTCGGGCATCTGCAGATGACAGATTTCTATTTTTACCCCCATATCCTGCTGCCTAAAAACATTTGTATCTGTGAACGAATCGGTTTAGTTCATATTATATATACATTCAGTTCACAACTGCATGAAAAAAGTGTAGATCCTGATCAGATGGCTTCTTCAGAAGCCATCTGATCTGGATCTACACTGTTTGCAAAGTTAGGGATTGTCATGTCCAGCAGAATAATGGTTAAAAAACTTGGTCAGTATGAGGCCTGTTTGGCTAATGTTTTTCTGGATTTCTTTGTTTATGAGCATTACAGATTTCATGCTCAAATCAGTTGAGCATGATGAGAGTATCTTTAATTTATACTGCCGGACCAAAATTTTTTGTACAGCACCACAAACACACAGTGTGACTTATGTCCAGTAAATCCTAGAAACAAAAATGATATCTTACAATAAAATATGCCTTCAGTCCTGTAGGTACATATTCTGTCCAGTAGAAGATAACAGACTTTACTAGCAGTAAGAGGCTTTTTCATTGCATCTTATCCTCTCTGTATGATTTAAAACTTGTTTTCATGATTTGTGTGATCACAGCCATTTCAAGAGTATTCAACAATAAACTTAAAATGCTGAATGACATGAGTCATGGAGGAAGGCACCGTGAAATAGACCTAAGTGTCTCAGTTATAATGGACTGGTCGCCCATCAGGCATTTTTGTTTGCATTCAGGTTTAACGGTCCAGTCAACACTATTTAGGTCATTTTTGCAGTTCCATTCACCTATAGATCCACACTTTTGTTTGGGCGAGCATATCCATATGCAGTTAACCAGTACAGTGCTCATTCTTTCTCCAAAACTGAGAACTGCCCTTCTTGAATCAGCGGGAGAGAATGACCATAGAAAGGATTTCAGGATCAAACTCTACAAAGAATGTTGCCGACCCGAACCCATCAGGGCTTGAATAAATAGGTTGGGCTGCATAATGCCTCTGTGCAGAGCTGTAGACAACCTCAGGAGTTCTGGAAAACCACTATAAAAGCAGATCTAAGCCTGCCCAAGAGAAGTGGTTCAAGTATGTGACTGCCCATGTGTACAAACTGTTGGTTTCTTTTCATTAGGCAGCAGGGCTGGAGATGTCATTTCATCTCACTGATGGTTATAAGTCCCACAAATTGGGAACTATGTCTCCACAATGACCTTTACAGTGTTAACAGGGGCATTGAGCCTCAAATCAAACAAATTGTAGACTAGATACAGCTGAATAAATCTCTGGCCTTGATGCCGTAATAGGTAAGAGCTCAAGACTTCTTTTATTAGGTCACCTGTGTTTTTAACCTTTAACCTGATGAATAGTCAATTAAGCCACACCCACTTATGACTTTGAACCAATTAGATTACTTGATGCAGTTTATTTCTACGTATGCAACATGGCGATACATTCTGGAAGTAGATACTTTTATAAATTGAAAGTGGTTAACAACCACAGTCTGCTAGTAACCCTACAGTTTATTTCTACATATTCATAAACTGAATGTCAAACAGTGTAGATACTGATCAGATGGCTTATTCAGAAGCCATCTGATCTGGATCTACACTGTTTGCAAAGATAGGGCTTGTCGCCAACAGCAGGGTAGAGGTTAACGAACTTGGCTCCTGTCACCTGAGATGCCAAGTTCTGCAATCTGCCTAATATTAGTGAAAAAATCTTGAAAGGGCTGTAAAAACGAAAAATAATAAAACAAAACAGAAGGAACACTGTCATTTGTTAAAGATCTGTTTAATACAACTGACTGAAATCAGAGCACTGACAACACTGTTGGGTTGTTTGCCTTTGAGTGTATGATAACTAGATGTAACCTTGATCCTGAAGCAGAACAGTCACTTAGACTGTGAACAGTTCATGAAAAAAAACCTACAAGAAGCTTGGGTGGCCAGCAAAGACTGAGATCAGCCTGCGCCTTAGCAGTCTGATCAGAGTCTTTGCTGGTCGCATGTAAAGTTCTACTATATACTACAGTCTATGTAAACCAAAATGAGCAAAAGGTCTTGTCTTAGTGGATGGGTGAGTGGGTTGATTTTAGTCTGCTGGCTGCATGGTCACATTGTAGGCTTTGTCTTGAATTGGGGGAAGGGGAAGAATGACTATATGTAGAAAAACTGTTATCCTCTTTGCACTAATAGTCTCTTTGATATTTGAAACCACAGTATTGCTCTGATGGCCAGCTCTGACGTATCTTGTTCACAGCACAAGCTGGTATCACCTTCCGCATTCCTCTTCCAAGTCTGTGCCACACCCATCTCGTAAAACGTCTGTATGCAACATGGCGGTACATTCTGGAAGTAAATAATTTTATAAATTAAAAGTGGTTAACAACCACAGTCTGCTAGTAACCCTGATCTTGCTGAATATTTTAACCACACCCATTTCTGACTTTGAATAAATCAGATTACTCGATGAAATTAATAATTTAAAAGCTGAATGTCAAACAGTGTGGATCCTGATCAGATGACTTCTGATCTGGATCTACACTTTTCCAACGAATGAGGTTGTCGAGAACAGCAAGATAAGGGTTAAACCTTAATGGCCTTGTTCTGTCTAAAATGTAAACCTCCAAACAGACATAACCTGTGAACAAAGACCACTCTTGGCCATTCCTTTGTGCCATCTTTGTAGACAGGCTGGATTGTTCCCATAGATGTATGTATATATTATATGTAGATATGCTATTTTTGATAGCAAACATGTACAGTAAAACAGGTCTTAGCAGCCACCTCTATTAAGCAAGCAGCCTGTCATAAGCAAGCAAGCATTGGTTACCTGAAAAGTAGAATGCATAAATTTTACCTGTATAAAGCTAGAACCTGTCATTAGAAAGCAAATTTCGAATATGTTTTGAGGCGCTTGCTAATACAGGTTGGACTGTATACATTTGGTAAATCAACCTTATCATCCATCCACAGTGACAAGACCTTTTGCTCATATCCGGGCATAGATCATAGAATATAGTAGGTACATGCGATCAGTGAAGACTGATCAGCCTGCAAAAATGTACAGGCTGGAGTCTTTGCTGGTCACTCAAGCCTTCTTGTAAATTTTGTCATGCGCTGGCTCTTAGTATAACGAAGGATACCAATGAACTACCCAGGCCTACCCAATGGGGAAAGGGCATGTCTGTAAATACCAAGAATAAAAATAAAAAAAAATATTTGTATATATAATGCTGTTATTTTTCTTGCCCCTGTCCTTGATCTTATATAGTTGGAGTACCAGAATGTCATCTTTCTCAGACTCAGCTACAGTATGACATCAATGCAGGTCTATAGAATACATTCTGTTTGTGCTCAGTTTCACCAGCTGCTTACCAAAACCAATTGGTTGGATTTTGCTTGTTTCCGGGTTTTAATACCCAGTCAACACTATTTAGGTCATTTTTTAACCCGTCAGTTTACCTAGCCACCCTTTCATGGACAGGCTTACACATCAGCGGTTAACCAGAACTATGCACCTTTTTTGACGGAAACTAACAACTGTCCTTGAATCAGCATAAGGGAGAGAGAATGATTATTGAAATCATTTCATGATCAACCTCCACAAAAGAATGTTGCTGACCACACAGGTATCAAACCGATGTCCTCCTGATCTTCAGTCATAAACAAATCCGACTGAGCTACTGAGACCGGCTTACAGTTTCTAGGAGAGTTGATGAGTAAAACACCGTCACCTAGCTGGTAAACACATTCAATGGCTCATACTTACTCATGAATTGGCTCATCATCACCAACATGACCATAGTTGTCCATGAATTCATAGAAGGATGTCTCTATAACATACTGGTTCAGACAATTTCCTTCATAGCCAGGATGCTGTGTGATGCACTGAAGGTCTTGATCTTCTACTAAGTTGTCAATGAGACCAATCTCCCTGCAGCATGTGCTCTCATCTACAGATGGCATGGGAATACAAAATCCACATTCACACCTGAAAAATAAAATGGCATACAAATTTAGGGTCAGACGCCAATGTTACATGCTAACTTGAGTTTTTTTTTTTCTCTGTGCACTCTGCTTTTGGCCTACTACCCTCATGTATTGGGGCTTGGAGAAATAGATTAGGTGCATATTACTTCCACGCAGATCTGAACCAATCGCACATGAGTACTACTGGGAGGTTCTTAGCCTGCCACGGAAAAGTGGTGCAAGTCTTGCTTCGAACCCGAAAGGGTTTACCCTGTCCTTGTGTGGATCAGTTCTGTGTAGAAGCAACATGCAACCCAATCTATGTCTTCAAGCCCTGTGGGCAAGGACCATTAGCATGTGTTGCCAGAAATTACAATTTAATTTATTACACAAGTCATCTTTGCAAACGGTGTAGATCCAGATCAGATGGCTTCTGAAGAAGACATCTGATCAGGATCTACACTGACATTCAGTTTATGAATTTGTAGGTATAAATTTATCCAAGTAGCCTGATTGGCTCAAAGTAAAAAATGAGTGTAAAATGGGTGTGGCTACACTGAATATTCAGCAGGACATGGGTTAATCCCGGAGTTTTTTTGCTGAATCTAGCACATAAATATTTACCTTTTGTTTTTTTATTTTTAGTTTAATGACTCAACCAACACTATTTAGGTTATGTGGAGCAT
This sequence comes from Lucinisca nassula, assembly GCA_963580285.1. Lineage (NCBI taxonomy): Eukaryota > Metazoa > Mollusca > Bivalvia > Lucinida > Lucinidae > Lucinisca > Lucinisca nassula. Next base: position 14,935,375 of record OY757026.1, read on the forward strand.
GTCAATGAACTATCCATGCTTTTCCTGGACAGGCTAATTTATTGCACTTTTTGGCCAAAAATTGACAACTACCCTGGTTGAATCAGCAGAAGGGAGAGAATGTTTTTAAAGTAATTTCATGATCAATCTCCACGAAAAGTTATGCTGACACTCACAGGTCTCGAATCTTGGTCCTCTGTACACAAGTCGAATGCGCGCCTGACTGAACTGCAGAGGCCGGCCGGTTACTTGTTGCAGTAATGATTAAAATACACCCGGGTATCACCCCACTTTGGGTTCAACACACACTTGTCGCCAGGGATGACAGAAGAAGATAAGTCCAATGTTTTGCTGTTACATTGTAGGTTATCTGTGGCATTTTTGGTGTGTAAATATCTATATAGAGACTATAATAACAAAAGCAAGCCAATAATTTCACACTTCAACAAGGGGTGGGGGTGCAAATTTTTCCAATTTTCATAAACAATGAATGAGCAGGAATTATCTTGGCTTTCTGGCTCATTCTATTGAAAGTATTTGGCCCTATTGCGGGTTGTAAAGATGACAAAACAGTTGTCAGCCCCCACTGTCTCAACCAGTGCCCCCCGCCCCCCACCCCCCGATTTTTTTATTTACTTCCTCCTTTCCTTACGTTATTTTCGGCTATCAAAATACGAAACGGAACCTTACTAATATTGGGCTAATCAGTAGTAAAGTGGACGAACGTATTTTTTCCTCGTCATGCATTTTTTTTGTTTATTATTCTCGCTAACTTACCAGTCTGTGTTGCCGAGCCTATCGCTCAGCTGGCCCTCCAAATCTGACTCGCTAGATGTGTCCGATTCGGAATCTTCCGAGTAATCGGGCGCAGATTCTCTTCTTGGTTCAAACTGATACGGCTGTACCGGCCTGATTGACCCAGCTAAAACAGAATCACCGTCATTCTCCTCTAACTCTCTAAGATTTGCACTGTCCGCCATAGCTGTCACTTCGAAATGTGTCTACAAATGACGTCACGCGCAAGTGCGCATGCGTGAAAATCTAAATTTGGACAGGTGCGAAAGAACGGTAAATCACGTAACTTTATTGGCTTATAACTTCCCCTATATAACCTTTTGAATTCTCGCGACTTTTTGTAATTGCTTATTTTTATCTGTGCTACATGGATAATTAATAAAGATATGGTGGTAAAATTACCGTTTCCGTTGAACTTTAAATTGTTACAGGATTCATGTCGATAGTTAGTAAAGTCCTTAATCAGTAATTTTTAACTGAATTATCCAATTGTTTGGTCAGGCGAGACAATTTAAAAGTGTAAAGTTTCTATTTCCGGTCAGTATATATGTAGGAAGATTCAATTTGGTACAAAAATGGTTAATAAGCTTGAATGGGTTTTTGATGGTTAACTTTTTTATTATAAATTTATTCTTCTAGATATTTGACTCAGAAATAAGGGAGCTCCCGAGTGCGATTTAGACAAATAATTAGTTCAGTCCGCATGAAGGCCTCCTAGCTCGTCAGTGCAACATCTCCGTGAACACAAAATAATCAATCAACCACAGAGATGAAACAACGGTGAGGACCCGACAGCAAAAAAAAAAAAAAAAAAAAAAAAAAACAAAAAAAAACAATGAAATGCTGGAGCACAAGAAAACCAACAGTTAGCCTCCGATGGGCCCGACCAGAGATAGAGTATCAGACATCAGTCAATATTACCTTGAGTTAGATCTCTCTAATTCTCAATAAAGCCTTTACACTGGAACCGTCATGGAATCTGAGGTCTGACCCACCGGCGTGCAATTAAAGAGGGAAGCAAAGTTGTCAACCGTGATTTGGTAAACTACCATGCACACAGTCTGTCGTATAACAATTATGTTGTACCCAATCTTTATATATCGAAGAATGATTTTACGAAATTGGGTGCTAAATTCATTGCGGTTATAAAATCTGATTTTTTTGCATACAAAATTCTCATATTTTTCAAATTTCTGTTCATAACATAGATTGTCGGTGCTCGTTAGAACCGCCTTGCCGAGACGGTTATAACGAGTACCTACGATCAACGTTTTTCAGCGGAAATATGAAAATAATATACACCTCTGTAATCCAAAGTTTTACTTTTAAAAGTGGAGTTTACACCATAGTGTACTTTATGTTTTCTTTATTTTTAAGTGGGGTCTACATCATAGTGTAGTTTATATTTTCTTGTCCTTTGGGATCATTGATTCCATTGTGGAATTTTGAAAATATTTGAGGGTCACTGATGAGGCCTTATTGGCCGAAACTAGCTAGTCTGGCCCAAAAAACATGTACTCTCCGTATTTTTCACGTTCTGTTGTGTATTCCTTGCTTCCAAAGGATAACCCTTTTTAGAACATATTTAACGTCAATACAGCTGGTGTCTGGGAATATGTGACGGCCGATAAACATCTCCCTGCCCTACATCATAGTGTAGGTGATATTTTCTTGTCCTTTGGGATCATTGATTCCATTGTGGAATTTTGAAAATATTTGAGGGTCACTGATGAGGCCTAATTGGCCGAAACTAGCTAGTCTTGCCCAGAAAACATGTACTCTCCGCATTATTTACGTTCTGTAGTACATTCCTTGCATCCAAAGGATAACCTTTTCTAGAACATATTTAAAGGATTTATAACTGTATAGACGTGTTTTCGTGATGCTAATAAAAACTTGTCGCATATTTTGGTTCTTTTTAACCACCGGGAAACCTATTTATGACATCTATAATATGGATATCTTTAAACAGAACGAAAAATAAATAAATAAATAAATACAGCGTGTGATAAATATTGTTCTATTTAAAACTCGTAATGTTTGCATAGGCACAAGATGAAAGGGGCAGGGGCTAACAGGAAACGGATGAAATTTCTCACAACCCTATCTCACGCTTAAGTAACCCTGTTCTTTATCACAGTGTGGATTGCGTTTCCTAATCCTTTGTGATCATTAATTTCAGTACGGACTTTCGAAAATAGCTGAGAGTCACTGATGAGACCTACTTGATCTGGCGCAGAAAAATCTTGTACACTGTACAGTTTTCGGTTTTTCTCTGAAGTCCATGCTTCCAAAGGATTGCCCTTGTATAGAATGTATTCACTTTTTTCAATTGACCATTTATTAAAATTGGGTGCGACCACTGGAGTTTCGGTACAGTTTCGGTAGCAAAAAAGACATATTGCATTTCATAGTAGAACTGACTCTTAAATTGCACGACGTTGGTTCAGACTTCAGACTCAAAAACGTTCTCAACTTAAAGATTTTATATATTGATTGAGGTACGTTGCTTTGTCTTTCGCTGGACCAACCGGGGTTATAATAGTGATTTTCTATAGCTTTGACTAAAACTATTGGGAGCATTATCCAGCAGACCTCGTTTTTGCTTCATCTTTATGATTGAATTTGATTATATGTATCTGTATTGATGCATTGATTGTGTTAGGAAAGCAATATGTAAATCAATATAGTGCTGGGAATTTCACTTAGACCTAGGACGAATATTTACCGGCTGTAATAGGTCTTAGAGATACTCGGTATCTAGAGGTGCTGTAGACCCCACCCCCCCCCCCCCACACACACACCACCGCCACCTGTTTGTTTGTTCTGGTGTTTTTCTTTCATTGATCTTTCGTCTTTTGTAATATTGTAGCAAAACAGTTCTACTTGTTTGTTTTTAAGTGCATTCCAGTGATCTTATTGCCCGTCTGATAATTCCACTTGTTAAGCGCTTGCGGTTGTCGTTCTCTATGTGCGTTTTTCTTCTTCGATGGCAACGCTTTGTATTCTTGGCTCTCTTTCGTTTTACTTATCAATTGACACATGTTGTAACCCGAGTGGTCTCGAATAGCAGCTATGAAAGTGGCAGGGCCATATACCACGGAAGCCTTGATAAGCGCATATTGTAATTAAGCGATACTGATATATATGCCCGAAAATCGAAATTGAATTAAATGTCATGAGAATGTTACCTTTTCCATAACACAGATATCTTGAATTTTCACAAGACTGCATTTTTCTTTGACAATAACACATCACTTTGTATTTTCAGATATTGATGACTGTTCACATAGTCCTTGCTTCCACGATGGAAGCTGTATAGATGGTTAAAATAGTTACAGGTGCCGGTGTGCTGCAGGATTCACAGGGTCTTACTGAGAAATAGGTAAAATTGATTATTTGAGAAAATACAAATAAAGTTTTGAAACGTTTTCGGAGTCTAACTGTTGGTTTTCTTTTGCTCCAGCATTTCAGTGGTTTCTTGCTGTCGAGTCCGCACCGTTGTCTCACCTCTGTGGTTCTTTGATTATTTGTGTTCACGGAGATGTTGCACTGATGAGTTAGGAGGCCTTCATGCGAACTGAACAAATTATTTGTCTAAATCGCGACGGAAGTAAGGGCGAGGATTGTGGCCACGTAAAATCGATTTAAGCACCCCAGTGGAAATCTTTCCACTGACCGTTCCAAGGCGGTTCTTCTGTGGCGATTTATTCATGTTGTTGTTTGTTACTTACTGTGTGTGTCACTTGTGTCTTTTTTATTTTGGATGGCCATATGGCCATTTTGTGGGAAAGTAACTGTCCATATGGCCTTCCTTTGTTTAGGTTTCCATTATGGTCTGGTCGCTTAATGTTTGTGTTTCTTTCCCTTTGGTGTCTTTGATAGGTGGAGTAAGTTAATTGTATCGATTCCTGATCTTTGTTTTACTTCTACTTTGCCATGATAAGAATATGCATTGCCTAGATGCTTTGATAGTAAAGCATCCATAAAGTATTCCTAGAAATATACATTCAAAAGAATAATGACAACTTTCAAGTTCCGAGTGCACCGAAATGAATACACCGGGTTATTGACAGATCCGTTAGCTTAGGATTTGCGCGTATATAAAATAACTATGATAACTTTAATAGAAAGTAAAATATGCAATATGCTTGGGAAAGACGCAGGATGGACGGGCCCGTTAATTTGTATGTCCTTTTTTCCCGATCTAGTGCCTTACCTTGTCGGGCACGTCTTATGATGGCTTGCTGATTTGGGTCTCACCCGTTGACAAATGTCTGTGGTTAGCTACAGTGGGATGGCAATATAACTACAGGTCAACCGCTGAGATGGTCTAAAATTTCCGCTTCGTTTGTATTTATTTATTTGTTTATTGGCTTCGTGCCTTTGCTGCGAGTTATGTTTATATTTTGGACTCTACATTCCATTCACTTTTTATACTTGATTTAAACTCTAACCTTTTGGCGAATCAAGATTTTCGATGACGCGGAACATCTCATGGTCATAAAAAGCACATCTTGATCTTCGGTCAGGTGAGCTAAAGATTTGCTAGAACGTTAATGTTATAGGACTAACTGCATGCAGGGTAGCTAACCCAGTCACGATTAGTAATTTTGCTTCCCTCTTTGATTGCACGCCTGTGGGTAGGACTTCAGAGTCTATGACGGCTCCGAACTTAAGACTTAGTTTTAAGTAATGCTGATTGGTACCTGGTGATTCCACTGAATTCGGGCAAATCGGAGTTTAAATGTGAGATTTATATCGCTACTGCTTGTAGCAGGATGCGACATAGGCGTTCGCGTTTTCGTTGGTTCGTTCTTTCATCCGTCTTTCAAGATATATCGAAGTTCAACCTTTACGTCAAATAAAAATCAAAAATTTGTTCCTTTAAGAGCAATGAAAACATTCATAAGAAAGAAGATGGGTCATACTACGTAGTTTCGGCTAATAAAGCCTCATCAGTGACCCTGTAATGATCCGGCAAAGAAAGCTAGAGGAAACATACTGCAATTTTGCGAATTTCGAATAGGCAGTCGATTCAAAGACTGATATAAATCAAAATGGGGTCCAAATAATTAAAAACCTGTCTAGAATATGAGTCTTAACCAATAATTTATTTCTGATTTCTCAGAATATTCACGCTGATCTCAAAGGACCAAAAGTAAAATATAAACTGCACTATGGTTGATTCGTAAGCAACAACAGGACTAAACAGCCATCAGAACTGCATGAAACATCTCCTGGACCTCCATTGACCTTGTGACCTTGACTTGGTTTTTTAGAGTTTCAGTGACTTCAACGTTTGTGTCGAAGTTTTGTCGAAGATAGTATTGTTATCAACTTCAAGACTAAAACAAGAGGACAATGATGGTCCTATATCGCTCACCTGAGCTAAGAGATTAACATGTAGGTCCCAGGGCAGTGCAATTTTTGGACCCAGGTCTACAATTTGAACAAGCTAAGCAGAAGTCAACTGAATGAAGCTTAACATCGAATATCAAAGACATGGGCCTTCTGGTTTCAGACAAGTTTTCTCCATATAAGTCTATGTAAAACCAGTGGGCCCAATGGCGGGGCCATATTTGCCCCCCATGCTATGATTTGAAAGATCATGGTAGAGGTCCATTTGATGAAGCTTCATACCAAATATCAAAGACCTTGGCCTTCTGGTTTCAGACAAAAAGATTTTTTATATGTTTTCCCTATATAAGCCTATATAAAACCGTTTTTGGCCCAAGGGCTATTATTTGAACAACCATGATAGAGGTCCACTAGATGAAGCTTCATACCAAACATCAAAGACCTGGGCCTTCTGGTTCCAGACAAGAAGACTTTTAAAGGTTTTCCAAATATAAGCCTATGTAAAACCATTGGGCCCTGGCGTTAAAATGTGGCGTCTAGTGTGTTCAAAAGGTTTTTCTATGATTTGACCTACTGACCTACTTTTTGACCGACATGGCCCATATTCGAACTTGACCGAGATATTGTCAAGACTATCATTCTGAGCAACTTTGTTGATGATCGGACCAAAACTGTGGCCTCTAGTGTGTTCACAACGTTTTTTATGATTTGGCCTACCAACCTACATTGTTACCCGACATGAACCATATTCGAACGTGACCAAGATATTATCAACATGCTCATTCTCAGCAAGTTTGATGATGATTGGACCAAACATGTGGCCTTTAGTGTGTTCACAAGGTTTTTTCTATGATTTGACCTACTGACCTACTTTATGACCCGACATGACCCGTATTCAAACCTTACCGAGATATTGTCAAGATGATCATTCTGGGCAAGTTTTATGATGAACGAACCTAAACTGTGGCCTCTACTGTGTTCAGAAGGTTTTTCTCTGATTTGACCTACTGACCTACTTTTTGACCCAAAATGAACCATATTCGAACTTGACTGAGACATTGTCAAGATGATCATTCTGGGCTAATTTGATGATGATTGGACCAAAACTGTGGCCTCTAGTATATTCATAAGGTTTTTCTATGATTTGACCTACCAACCTACATTGTGACCCGACATGACCCATATTCGAATGTGACCAAGATATTATCAAGATGCTCATTCTGAGCAAGTTTGATGATGATTGGACCAAACCTGTGGCCTCTAGTGTGTTCAGAAGGTTTTTCTATGATTTGACCTACTGACCTATTTTTTGACCCGACACCAAACATATTCGAAGATGACTGAGATATTGTCAAGATGATCATTCTGGGCAAGATTGATGATGATGATCGGACGAAAACCATGGCCTCTAGTGTGTTCAGAAGGTTTTTCTCTGATTTGACCTACTGACCTACTTTTTGACCCGACATGACTCATATTCTAACTTGACCGAGATATTGACAAGATAATCATTCTGAGCAAAGTTGATGATTATCGGACCAAAACTGTGGCCTCTAGTGTATTCACAAGGTTTTTCTATGATTTGACCAACTGACCTACTTTGTGGCCCGACATGTCCCATATTCGAAAGTGTCCCAGATATTGTCAAGACGATCATTCTGAGCAAGATTGATGGCGATCGGACCAAAACTGTGGCCCTAGAGTGTTCATAAGGTTTTTCTATGATTTGATCTACTGACCTACTTTTTGACCCGGCATAAACCATATTCAAACTTGACCGAGTTATTGTCAAGATGATCATTCTGAGCAAGTTTGATGGCGATCGGCCCAAAACTTTGGCCTCTAGAGTGTTCACAAGGTTTTTCTTTGATTTGAACTACTGACCTACTTTTTGACCTGCCATGACCCATATTCGAACTTGACCGAGATATTGTCATGATTATCATTCTGACCAAGTTTGATGATTATTGGCCCAAAACTGTGACCTCTAGTGTGTTCACAAAAAAGTTTAAGGACGGACGCACGGACGGAGGCACGACGGACGACGGACAAAAAGTGATCCTAAAAGCTCACCCTGTCACTACGTGACTGGTGAGCTAAAAACACCAAAACATGCATGAAACATCTCCCTGGCCTTCTGACTTTACAGGCACCTCGACCTGGTGACCTTGAGCTATATTCTATGCTCAGGTGACTTTGAGACAATATATCTTAATGCGTTCAGCTCTTCATAAAAAGGCCAACAACAATCAACCTTGAATACTGCCTCTCGTAGATCTGTTGACTGGCAGGTATCTTGGCCTGTTGATTTTGACTTATGTTTTGCGCTCAAGTGACTTTGATACGTCTATGTTTAAGATCTCCTAATATAAAAGGCGTGCAACCATCAAATTTGCATAGCGTTTCTCATTGCTGTACCGACTAGGCAGGTACCTAGAACCGGTGATATTTACCTATATTTTGCAAATGAAGTTGGCATGTGCCTTGCCTTAGTGGCCATGACCTATATTTTGCACTCCAGTGCCTTTTACACAGTTTACGTCGACGTTTCAAATGCCTTCAACTTACAACCACCATAATTTACATGGTGATTTTCCTCTATGCAAAGATTTGGCAGGCACCATGACCCTGTGACTTTAGCCTGTAATTAGCACTTCTGTATAATTTTGACCCCCTTTATCCCGACCCTTATATAGTAAAACTGTGGTTCACAGGGGGCAAACCTTATTTTTCTAATTTTTTTTTAGAGTTTCAGTGACTTCAACGTTTGTGTCGAAGTTTTGTCGAAGATAGTATTGTTATCAACTTCAAGACTAAAACAAGAGGACAATGATGGTCCTATATCGCTCACCTGAGCTAAGAGATTAACATGTAGGTCCCAGGGCAGTGCAATTTTTGGACCCAGGTCTATAATTTGAACAAGCTAAGCAGAAGTCAACTGAATGAAGCTTAACATCGAATATCAAAGACATGGGCCTTCTGGTTTCAGACAAGTTTTCTCCATATAAGTCTATGTAAAACCAGTGGGCCCAATGGCGGGGCCATATTTGCCCCCCATGCTATGATTTGAAAGATCATGGTAGAGGTCCATTTGATGAAGCTTCATACCAAATATCAAAGACCTTGGCCTTCTGGTTTCAGACAAAAAGATTTTTATATGTTTTCCCTATATAAGCCTATATAAAACCGTTTTTGGCCCAAGGGCTATTATTTGAACAACCATGATAGAGGTCCACTAGATGAAGCTTCATACCAAACATCAAAGACCTGGGCCTTCTGGTTCCAGACAAGAAGACTTTTAAAGGTTTTCCAAATATAAGCCTATGTAAAACCATTGGGCCCTGGCGTTAAAATGTGGCGTCTAGTGTGTTCAAAAGGTTTTTCTATGATTTGACCTACTGACCTACTTTTTGACCGACATGGCCCATATTCGAACTTGACCGAGATATTGTCAAGACTATCATTCTGAGCAACTTTGTTGATGATCGGACCAAAACTGTGGCCTCTAGTGTGTTCACAACGTTTTTTTATGATTTGGCCTACCAACCTACATTGTTACCCGACATGAACCATATTCGAACGTGACCAAGATATTATCAACATGCTCATTCTCAGCAAGTTTGATGATGATTGGACCAAACATGTGGCCTTTAGTGTGTTCACAAGGTTTTTCTATGATTTGACCTACTGACCTACTTTATGACCCGACATGACCCGTATTCAAACCTTACCGAGATATTGTCAAGATGATCATTCTGGGCAAGTTTTATGATGAACGAACCTAAACTGTGGCCTCTACTGTGTTCAGAAGGTTTTTCTCTGATTTGACCTACTGACCTACTTTTTGACCCAAAATGAACCATATTCGAACTTGACTGAGACATTGTCAAGATGATCATTCTGGGCTAATTTGATGATGATTGGACCAAAACTGTGGCCTCTAGTATATTCATAAGGTTTTTCTATGATTTGACCTACCAACCTACATTGTGACCCGACATGACCCATATTCGAATGTGACCAAGATATTATCAAGATGCTCATTCTGAGCAAGTTTGATGATGATTGGACCAAACCTGTGGCCTCTAGTGTGTTCAGAAGGTTTTTCTATGATTTGACCTACTGACCTATTTTTTGACCCGACACCAAACATATTCGAAGATGACTGAGATATTGTCAAGATGATCATTCTGGGCAAGATTGATGATGATGATCGGACGAAAACCATGGCCTCTAGTGTGTTCAGAAGGTTTTTCTCTGATTTGACCTACTGACCTACTTTTTGACCCGACATGACTCATATTCTAACTTGACCGAGATATTGACAAGATAATCATTCTGAGCAAAGTTGATGATTATCGGACCAAAACTGTGGCCTCTAGTGTATTCACAAGGTTTTTCTATGATTTGACCAACTGACCTACTTTGTGGCCCGACATGTCCCATATTCGAAAGTGTCCCAGATATTGTCAAGACGATCATTCTGAGCAAGATTGATGGCGATCGGACCAAAACTGTGGCCCTAGAGTGTTCATAAGGTTTTTCTATGATTTGATCTACTGACCTACTTTTTGACCCGGCATAAACCATATTCAAACTTGACCGAGTTATTGTCAAGATGATCATTCTGAGCAAGTTTGATGGCGATCGGCCCAAAACTTTGGCCTCTAGAGTGTTCACAAGGTTTTTCTTTGATTTGAACTACTGACCTACTTTTTGACCTGCCATGACCCATATTCGAACTTGACCGAGATATTGTCATGATTATCATTCTGACCAAGTTTGATGATTATTGGCCCAAAACTGTGACCTCTAGTGTGTTCACAAAAAAGTTTAAGGACGGACGCACGGACGGAGGCACGACGGACGACGGACAAAAAGTGATCCTAAAAGCTCACCCTGTCACTACGTGACTGGTGAGCTAAAAACACCAAAACATGCATGAAACATCTCCCTGGCCTTCTGACTTTACAGGCACCTCGACCTGGTGACCTTGAGCTATATTCTATGCTCAGGTGACTTTGAGACAATATATCTTAATGCGTTCAGCTCTTCATAAAAAGGCCAACAACAATCAACCTTGAATACTGCCTCTCGTAGATCTGTTGACTGGCAGGTATCTTGGCCTGTTGATTTTGACTTATGTTTTGCGCTCAAGTGACTTTGATACGTCTATGTTTAAGATCTCCTAATATAAAAGGCGTGCAACCATCAAATTTGCATAGCGTTTCTCATTGCTGTACCGACTAGGCAGGTACCTAGAACCGGTGATATTTACCTATATTTTGCGAATGAAGTTGGCATGTGCCTTGCCTTAGTGGCCATGACCTATATTTTGCACTCCAGTGCCTTTTACACAGTTTACGTCGACGTTTCAAATGCCTTCAACTTACAACCACCATAATTTACATGGTGATTTTCCTCTATGCAAAGATTTGGCAGGCACCATGACCCTGTGACTTTAGCCTGTAATTAGCACTTCTGTATAATTTTGACCCCCTTTATCCCGACCCTTATATAGTAAAACTGTGGTTTACAGGGGGCAAACCTTATTTTTCTAATTTCTGCTCTAAATATAAATTGTGCGTACCCTTTAGAACCGCCTCGACGAGGCGGTTCTAACGAGGACCCACAATCGATACTTTGAACAGAAATTAGAAAATAAACTCAAACTTTTCATTTTTAACTTTTCCCTTTTATTGGTAGAATTTACAATGTATTTGTACAGGCGTGTATTCGTAATGCGACGCTCCAGATCGTCCAAGTATAAAGCCTATAACCACCAAACCATGCATACAGCTTCTCCATCAATGTACAGACTGACTTTACCTTGCCCGGTGACCTAGATCTATACTTTGCTCTCCAGTGAATTTGAAACACTCTTCGTCGACTTTTAAAATCTCCTAAAGTATAAATATGTTCTATAAAAGGGTGCTTCTCCACAGTATACCTACTTGGCAGGTTCTTTGACACCGTGAAATTGACTTTTACTTCGAGATTCAGTGACTTGGTCATATTTTATGTGGACGTTTGATATCAACTGCTAAGAATAATGGCAGCTTATTAAATATTCGCATTCTGATTTTAGCTCCTGTTTCTATTGCCCCAGCAAGTGCGGAGCTCCTGTTAGTTCCAGCATCTCAGTTGTTACATGTTATCGAGTCCTCAGCGTTGTTTGATTCTTATATTCGTTTGGATATTGTTTTCTAGGAGATAATGCACTAATGAGCTAAACACCTTACGGAGACTGAACTTTTTATTTGTTAAAAGCAAAACAGAACCAAGAATGAGGACTGTGGCCTTGCACAATCGATTGAAGCAACTCAGTAAACATTTTGACTGGCCAATCAAAGGCGGTGCTTTAGCTGTGATGTATTGTTGTAATCATTTGTCTTTCCATGTATGGTTTGCTAATACGTCCTGTTTTGGATAGCAGTTTGACTATTTTGTGAAACAGAATCCATCCGTTTGGCTTTCAGTTCGTAATGTTTTAAGTTCGGTGGGCTTGTTCTATATATGGTGGTTCTTTCCCTTCGGTGTCTTAGATGGAAGGTGGGCACATCTTCGTCTTTATATTTCCTCAGTTCATATAAGCAGAGACAATTAATTTCATTATAAATCTTTGACTTTAAACCCCGCTGTTTTGCTTTTTGAAATTCTTCATGCTATTCTCAAGAATATATAGTACATCATTAAAAAAGCAGTAAGCATTATTTGTGTTGAATATCGCAAGGTAATAAAAGGAAAGCTAAACTAAAGTTTATGTATTATACTCCTTTAAAGTTTATTATGTTTTGTTTGTGTTGAGATGAGAACCCCAGTCAAAACTGGCCGGGTAATTTTGAGGACTTGGCTTCACTTACGGCGAGGCTTTTACCGGGCTTTGAAATCTATATAGCATCCCAAAATAGAAGTGACGGCAATGATCAGGAAACTATACAATTAACACACGGCTCCATTCAGAGACACCATAAGGAAATAACACACACCTTAAATTAATAGACCATAATCAAAACATCAATAGCGGATAGCTAAAAGGACGGTTGCTTTCCCGCAAAATTACCTATTGGCTATCCAAGGCAAAGCAAAAAAGATACATGCGAAACGTACCTTCAAAAAGAAGCAGAGGCAATGATCACGAGCAGATACAATTAACCCACAGCTACTATCAGAGACACCAAAGGGAACGAAACACATACATGAAGCAACAGATCCCAACGGAAACACCAACAGCCGAAAGCCAAGAGGACATTCACTTTCCCACAAAATGGCCAGAAGGCTATCCAAAATAAAATAATGTAAGCGACACAAACACCCAAAGACAAGCTATAACAAAACTTAACAGCGACACGAAAACCACCTCGAAACGGTCAGTGAAAAGAAATTTACTGGGGAGCTTAAGGAGGGGGCGCATAACTGACTCTGCCGTAATCAAGTTCGAATTTTTACCTCAAAATAATGTTAGTTTGCGTTTTGTTTTTAAAGTGTTTTCTAAGGTTTGTGTAGCATTTTATATACATTACAATGTGTTTTTGTTGTAAAATATTTTGCGACTTCGTAGACTACTTTCCGGTCTTGTCCGCATGGCTTAAGACACAGAAAAATTAAGTGATATACAGACGAAATCAAAGCACTGAGAGTACTGGTGGGTCGACTGTCTCTGATTGTAGGTTGGGAAAATAGTCCTGAACTGAGATTCTAACTGGTCGTTTAACCCTTAAATTCCAGTATTTTAAGCAAGCACAATAGCCCAGATCAGACAGTTATGTGGTACAGCTCAGAAAGTACTTTATAACGTAGACTGTGGGTACGTGTTAAAAACCTTCATTATAAGAAAAGTATTCAATGCAAGTTTTGTCTGAAAAAAGATGGTAGCATTTTCTGTCAACGTTGTCCAAATTATTACTTGTCACTTGTTAATGTGTTTATTTATTGCCTTTCTGTATACACATATTTTCAATCAGAACAACATATTCATCTTTCTGAATTTACAATAGTTCATTGATAATGCTCAACCTCATAATTTTGCAATACAGGTTGTGTTGGAAAACTTATTGCATGTATAGCATTTTATCCAGCTGTAAACAGTATAGATCCACCGATGACTTCTAATCAGAACCTACAATGTGCGTCATATTTTCAACTCTCTCTCTCTCTTCTCCTCACCCAGTCCCACCACTGCATCCCATCTCATGAATAACAGTGATCAGAAACAGAGCACCTTCAGTGATATGTTAAAAAAATTCATTCTACCTGTTGATGCAAGCCCGCATACAGGTAGGGGAGGGGTGCGAACGAAAGCCCCATCCCCACCCTTTTTCGGAAATTTCTCAAACTCAACCTCTGCAAGATACCTGTAATTCGCACCCCTCCTAGAAGCCTCCGTGGTGTAGTGGTTATGCTACTCGGCTTGTAAACCAGGGGTCGCAGGATTGATCCCGGGCTTCTCCAGACTTTCGGACGAGTCTTTAAACCGAGGTCCCGTCTCCATATGACCATAGCCGTTGGTGAGACTTTTTACTCAAACATTCACTCACTCTCTCACTCACTCGCACCCCTCCCCTCTGCGTACGGCATGAATCATGTTCAAAACATGCTGTATATATATATGGCGATCAGTCCCGACTCCGTCTAGAAGGAATGTACTTTCTATCCGATGTGGGTCTACGCTGTATGTCTAATAACGATACCACCGTTAAAAGTCCGGGCTGCTCATTTTCTTTTATCTTAAATAGTTTTTGTTTACTTTTTGTACAATCGGCTCTATCTAACAGCTTTATAAATGGGATGTTCCGAAAGTCGCCACGTGATAGCGTGGCCTTGATTGTTTTCCTTTCATTACGTGAGCAACCGGGCATTCTAATACTATTTCTTTATATTACTTTAACCCTTAAATGCTACTATTGAAGCAAGCAGTGTAGTCCCTGTGCACCCAGATGAACAGTCTTCACTTTCCATGCCGTCTGATCTGGATATTCGGTTTTTGTCAAACCCAGCCAGACTCTATAAATAGCTCTAATCTTCATGTAACATCGATAGAAATAACGAGACTTTTTCTATTAATAGGCCTAACCGTAATGTTGGTTTTCCCAAATCAGTGATGGTCACGTGGACAACAGCATGGTTTTGGAATTTGCCATTTAGTAAATGAGGGTTGATTGTCTACAATCGATCCAAAACTAGAAGTAGAGGCAATGGTCAGGAACCGATACAATTAACCCACAGCTCCCATCAGAGACACCAAAGGGAAAGAAATACAAACAGGAAGCAAAAGACCCCTGGGAAACACTAACAGCGGAAAGCCAATAGGACAGTTACTTTCCCACAAAATGACCAAAATGCTAACCGAAATAAAATAATATAAGCGACACAAACACCCAAAGACAAACCATTACAAAAATAAACCGCGACAGTAGAAACCGCCTTGGAACGGTCAGCGGAAACAAATTCCATTGGAAGGGGGGGGGGGGGGGGCTAAAATCGGTTTTACGTGGCCACAATCCTCGACCTTACTTCCGTCGCGATTAAGACAAATAATTTGTTATGTCCGCATGAAGGCCTCCTGCATTTTTTTTAGCTGCTGATTTGTTTCTTTCGATTGCAACCCATCAGCTTTCCAAGGCAATCTTAACTCTCTTTAACGCAAGATGTTTACTTTATTTTCCCATTGGTGTCAAAATTATAGCCTCGAAGAGTCAGCCACTACACATATTCCATGGCCATACTTTGTCAACAGAAACAAAACAATGAAATAATAGTGACTTTTACTTTAGTTTGCGTGACGTCATATATATAAAGGAAAAACACTGCTATATTTACCCACATAGTTATTGGTATGCACTAAAAGATCAGAACCAACTGTAATGCCTAGCAGCGTACATTACTCTGTTAATAATCAGTCGCAGTCTCAGTTTCAATTTCTGTAAACCCACCTCAGTCCACCAGGTCCATATGCATTGTGGTTGGGGGTAGAGAGAGAGAGAGAGAGAGAGAGAGAGAGAGAGAGAGAGAGAGAGAGAGAGAGAGAGAGAGAGAGAGAGAGATAGAGACTCCACAGGTCCGTACCCATTGGGGGCTAGCGAAAGAAATCAAAATCGAGGCTCGAACTTTGGAATCGAGGTGGGATAATTGCATTAGCGTTCTTCGTCGTCCCAAAAACGTCTCATATTGTTAGTCTGTACAATACATGATAGCCATTCCCGCTGATCTGGGCTTGAAGAAAACGATTGTGCTGCAGGATGTTTCCACGTAGTGCTGTAACGAATAGAACATGGGTACTGGTACTGAGTAGACCGCCCTGCCAGGTAAAGTGGTGCAAGACGGACTGTCCTTATAAACATATAGATTGATTTCATTGGCCGTCAGCTTTCAGATCAATGTCGGGTAAATAGTCCCACAAATTTAGAAGTAACGTCTCCAAAATGACCAATATCATGTTGACGTTAAAAATGACATCTCAAGCCCTGCCACCCAAAGAAACCAACAGTGTTTATATGCATGAACGGTCCGACCAATTTTCCTGGGCAGGTTTAGATCCTGTAAGCGGTGTACCAGTACTCATGCCGGTTTCAGCTCTGCGTGAAAGCATCATGCAGCCCAATCTCTTTCTTCAAGCCCCCATGGGCGGGGGTCTGTACATTGACAAAGTTATGTTATGATGGTGGCTGTCAGGGCATAGACCTACAAAGGCTGCGCAGGGCACAACCTAAACCATCATCAGATCAAAGTGAATTCTTGTATACACTGATGATTATGGTCTTTTCCGTATGTGTCTCTGACCTGATTTAAAAACAAGGAACTCTGTGAACGTAGAAGTCACTATGAAAAGTATATAGGTATGGATAGCTGTGGGTACTTTTTTATTGATGCACATAATGATACGAGTCGGCGCTTGCAAAAATCAGAACTATAGTCACAAGATTCTCACGTTTGATTGCGCTACGACTACAAAGAGGTTCATGCGATCCGAAAAGTCGGTCAGCCTGGACGAACGTGCTGGCAGAACGGATCAGCCCTACAGATGACCTAATTGTTGTTAAACCCTCAACCCTAATTAGTGATTAATATTCCAAATGACAAAAAAACACTCAAAATTTTAGTTCTTTAATTTATTGTTTATTTCAGAGGGCTACACTATTTATAGACGCTATTATAGACGAAAAAATATGGAGATACCTTTCTCTGGCCAACAGCTCAATTAGTGTTCCAGTAGTGCTTGTGTGCAATAATAGTTATATGATAGGTATCTGCATATTGATTAGAGTTCAGGGTTTGTCAACTTCGGAGTGAAAAGCAGAACTATAGGCAATGATCAGGGACCGACACAATCACCTCACGCCTACAATCTAAGGCAAAAAAGGAAAATAAACACCAACATAAACAACTTCATCCTAACGAAAACGTAACCAGTGGAAAGGCAAAATGATATTTACTTTACCACATATTGGCAAAGCTACTACTTCTTTAACTTCTTTCGGTGGCTAGAGATGACTGTTTGAGTACCCTGTCCTTTCCTGAATAAACTTTTCTCCCTGGTTTTCATATACTATACTATAAAAACTAAATGGTTTTATATAAATCAATAATTTTTAACATAAACAGTCTTCTGAGAAAAGGGCCAGGCGTTGAAAAGTAGAAGTAAAACAAAGATCAGGAATTGATACAATTAACTTACTCCATCCATAAAAGACACCAAAGGGAAAGAAATACAAACATTAAGCGACCAGACCATAATGGAAACCTAAACAAAGGAAGGCCATAAGGACAGTTACTTTCCCACAAAATGGCCATATGGCCATCCAAAACCAAAAGACACAAGTGATACACACAGTAAGTAACAAACAACAACATAAATAAATCGCCACAGACGAGCCGCCTTGGAACGGTCAGTGGAGGATTTCCACTGGGGGGCTTAAATCGATTTTACGTGGCCACAATCCTCGCCCTTACTTCCGTCGCGATTTAGACAAATAATTTGTTCAGTCCACATGAAGGCCTCCTAACTCATCAGTGCAACATCTCCGTGAACACAAAAAATCAAAGAACCACAGAGGTGAGACAACGGTGAGGACTCGACAGCAAGAAACCACTGAAATGCTGGAGCAAAAGAAAACCAACAGTTAGACTCCGATGAGCCCGACCAGAGACAGAGCATCAGGCACCAACCGACATTATCTCTTTAATTTTCAATAAGCCTTTACGTTGGAGCCGTCATAGAATCTGAGGCCTGACCCACCGGCGTGCAATTAAAGAGGGAAGCAAAGTTGCCAACCGTGATTGGGTTAACTACCATGCATGCAGTCTGTCGTATAATATCCATGTTGTACCCAATCTTTTTATATCGAAGAATGATTTTACGAAATTGGGTGCTGAAGTCATTGCGGTTATATATTTTTCTGAATTTATATGCCAAGTCACCATAAAATTCGGGTTCCGATAGACCTTGTTGCAGAAGAGATTTAAGTCCAATATTGAATTTTGAAACCAAACCAGAATGGCGTCCACAAAACTCCGAAAAGGCCCCGCGCAGTCCACGGCACCGACAACCCTGATTAAGGAGTTTAGCCGTTAATAATTTATTACGAGTGTTGAAGTCAGTTACATGACTACACACTCTAGCAAATCGAATTAATTGCGAAATATAAACGCCATAGGATGGCGCACGAGGAACATCACCATCCAAAAAAGGAAAATTTATAATCTCAAAATCAAAGTCATCGCGTTTATCATAAATTTTGCACGAAACAAATCCATCTACAATAGATAGATGTAAATCCAAAAACGGGGCCCCGGCACCAGAAGAATTTGCTTTATTCAACTGAAGCTCTAGGGGGTAAATCTGACCGACCAAACCACCAAAACAGGTATTATCAACACCCAACAAATCATCCAAATATCTAGAAGTAGAGCTAAAAGCTTCAATAATTTCAGATTGGCCACCAATGGAAAGCGACAAAACGAAGCCCCCCCCCCACAACAACACAAGAACAGATCAGCCACAAGAGGTGCGCAATTAGCACCCATCGGAACACCCACAACTTGTCCAAATAACTTAGTACCGAATCTAATATAAATATTGTCAAGTAGAAAGGTGAGGGCATCACACACTTTCTGACATGACCAAAGTGTATAATTCTTATGCTCTTTAGAAGTGAAAAATGCATTTCTGACATTACATGCAAGATAGAGAGAATCTTCTCTGTGAAAAGTCCATTCAATTAAATCATTAAGCTTTTCTTTTATAAGATTATGAGGAAGTGTAGTGTAAAGAGTGGAAAAATCGTAGGTAGACAGACTAGAAGCACGAAAATGTCTAGATTTCAATTTATTTAAAACCTCATTCGAATTTTTTATAGACCAAAACAGATTTCTTCCTGATCTTTCAAAGACTTTATCACAATATTTAATTACATGTGTTTTAATAGCAGTAAGACAGGAAGTTAATAATTTAGAAAGTTCAGTGGTAGTGCAAGAGCTAGAATTTGCAATAAACCGTGCTTTGTAAGGTTTTTTATGAAGTTTTGGTAACCAGTATAGCGTAGGAAGCTTGTCTTGGCCTTCGTTAACACACACAGCAAACTTGGTGGCTGAAAGACAAACATGTTTATCTACTATAGCTCTCTCTTCAGCTAAAGGCTGAAGTTCATAGGCCATAGTACCACCAAGCTCCTGCTTAAGCGTGTTAACATAGTGGAGCCGTCACACAACGACGACGTTGTAAGCGGCCTTGTCTGCAGGGGCCAAAACAAACTTCTTATGAAATTCTTGAATACCTAGTTTAAGATGACGTAAAGACGTCTTGGGCTTAGGAGGTAATAAGTTAGTATTTTGAGAATAGAAAGAAATGCGTTTATTTACTAGTTTTAAAATGCTAAGTTTCCAGTCCTTAAGGGCTTTATGCTCAACATACTCTCGCTTACACCATCGATTACCGAATTCATTCAAGGAAGCAGCGATTTCATCTCTACATTTACTGAAATCAATTTTAGAAGGAAACCGATATTTCGGTCCTTTAGAAATTATATTCCTTATCCTAGAATCAGGAATAATTTTCAAATTGCCAGTAATTACATGACCAGCAGCAGGATAGCAATACTTTGAGTTTTTACAATCACATGAATCAGGAGTATTAGTATCAATATCAAGATCTGAAACAAGTTTATTGAAATTAAAAATGATAGATCTAACAGGTTTGTTATATTTATAGCAAATTATAGGTGTTTCAGTATTTTGAAAATAAGCAGGAATGGAAGAAAGCACCGATCTCTCACGGAAGATACTGGGCAAATCTATAAAATCCATACCCTTATTAATGAAGGATATTTTGAAGAAATGGCGTTTATGATTAATTTCAGAATCAATGTAAGGACGTAGAGTATGCTGAGTATAGCCTCTAGTTAAGAGAGCCGCATCATATAACTGATGAGAACTATCGTAGAATTTATTCGCCTCGGTGTCCAGAAGACGTAAAACAGAAACGGGTAATGAACTTAAAAATGAAAGCATAGAGTGGCGTCCATGATTTAATAATATAATTGACAGTCACTTCAGTCTAGTATTGTTTCGTTTAAACGCACGTGTTTTACGTTTAAAGTTACCATTTTTCCTGGTGCCGTGAGATCTAGTTCTGCGTTTTCGACATTCCAGGAGTGAGAAAATATCAAAGTCCGGCATTCTGGAAATATTACCCTCATGATAAATGTTGTCATTAAATCCCAGTGGAAAAGGGGTCTGTAAAAATTTAATCCATTTCAGTTCAGCTTCATGTCTTTTAATTATTTTGAATCTAGATGTAGAATTTGCATCGTAATAAAGTTTTTCCACTGGTTGTATAACAATGTTATTTACAGAATGACCTGTACGTCGAAAGTGACGGTACAAGAAAGTGTCAGTTTTCTTAGGCTTACTCATTCTACGATAATGCTCGTTCAATCTAGTTTTAAGCATGCGGTTAGTTTGACCGACGTACTGCATATTACAGTTTGTAGCACGTCAAGTAATTAGATAAATTAAATCTGTAGACTGTCAAGTCAAATCAGACATGTTAACTACAGAGAAGCGTCTACCGTTTACAGATGAAGTAACGGTAGACGCAGTGCTTAAATGCGAACAACATCTGCACCTCTTGGCATTGCACTTAGAAATACTGGGATACATTCCACTTCTTTTCCACGGATTAGTATATTTTCGAAGGATGGGCGATTTGAGAGGAGATAATCTTATACGAAGACTACTCCCAAAAACATTGGTATTGCCTGCTCCTTTGAGATTAACTGAAGTTACAGAAGACAAATTTAAGGGTCTAACCAATACCGAAGGCAACATAGTATTAAAGTTCTTAATAGAATGGGGAATCCGTACAGAAGAAGCAGAGTGTAACCTAAGGGGTGATATTGATATTTTAAATGTATTTGTAATACTCATTTTGGTTAGTAAGGTTGTGATACCGTCAATACTAAAGCGATGTTCATACCGGTTATTAAATAAATAAATTGAAGAAGATTCCTTCGAATAGAAGGAAGGTACAACAAAAGCCCACAAAACATCCTAGTCTACTTAAAGTACAGGGATGTCAAACAAGCAGTTGTTATACAACGAGGAACGAACATCGGTTTAATAATGACCTTCAACAGGTATCTAAAGGATGTCAATTGATGGAACAGTGAAAAGCAATTGTATAAGCAATCCCTGAGGATTGGAAAAATAAGAGCATTAAATGCATGTACGGGGAGACCTTTTACAGCCGCCACACGGCACAAACAAAACAGCCCTGATATGCAAAGTAGAAGTAAAACAAAGATCAGGAATTGATACAATTAACTTACTCCATCCATAAAAGACACCAAAGGGAAAGAAATACAAACATTAAGCGACCAGACCATAATGGAAACCTAAACAAAGGAAGGCCATAAGGACAGTTACTTTCCCACAAAATGGCCATATGGCCATCCAAAACCAAAAGACACAAGTGATACACACAGTAAGTAACAAACAACAACATAAATAAATCGCCACAGAAGAGCCGCCTTGGAACGGTCAGTGGAAGATTTCCACTGGGGGGCTTAAATCGATTTTACGTGGCCACAATCCTCGCCCTTACTTCCGTCGCGATTTAGACAAATAATTTGTTCAGTCCACATGAAGGCCTCCTAACTCATCAGTGCAACATCTCCGTGAACACAAAAAATCAAAGAACCACAGAGGTGAGACAACGGTGAGGACTCGACAGCAAGAAACCACTGAAATGCTGGAGCAAAAGAAAACCAACAGTTAGACTCCGATGAGCCCGACCAGAGACAGAGCATCAGGCACCAACCGACATTATCTCTCTAATTTTCAATAAGCCTTTACGTTGGAGCCGTCATAGAATCTGAGGCCTGACCCACCGGCGTGCAATTAAAGAGGGAAGCAAAGTTGCCAACCGTGATTGGGTTAACTACCATGCATGCAGTCTGTCGTATAATATCCATGTTGTACCCAATCTTAGCCGTGTTCCGAGAAGCATTTTGCTTGACTTTGAGATTATATTCTTTGATCTCTTTTTCAAATAGGAACTACGACGCTACAGTCATTGAAGCCGTTTCATGTACATACGAAGGTCACACACACTACTATGATGCTAACAACCAGTCATGACATGACGATGCCACGAACCAGTCATTACATGACAGGTGTTGTCACCCACCAAAACCACCATACTCGCACGACAAGAACTACCAACATTGATAATAGAAACTGAATAGAATATGACACGAAGGACTAATACCAAATCATCAAAAACAACTACAGTTTCTCGACCGATCACGACAAAAGTGACATATGCATATTTAACTACTGTACTCAAAACCACCGAAAACCAATTTGAAACCAAAGGAATAAATACAACATCCACTATGTCAGTACTTTGGAACATATCAGTTTATAATGAGTCCAAATCATATGGATTGATTACCACACCTGCCAAATTCAGCGAGACAAGCAAAAACACAAATACACAGACATCATCGGTAACCCCTGAAACCAACAACCAATCGAATGCAACTGGTAACCAAAATGCCACAACGGCAATGAGGAACTCCACTGATGACAAGGCGACTCCTGAATTCTTTGATGATCCGACCAATATAGCAATAGTATCGACGGTTCTTGGTGTCGCAGGGGTTGGTGCAACGGCTGCTCTTTCCTATTTGTTATTGTTCCGCGCAGGAAAGATTGCATCTTGTTTTCCTAGGTAAGCTAACAGCTGAGTCAATAAATAAAACTGTGAATATAGCACGTGCCATTGCCTTGCTGATTCTTTATACGGC
Organism: Lucinisca nassula; assembly: GCA_963580285.1. NCBI lineage: Eukaryota > Metazoa > Mollusca > Bivalvia > Lucinida > Lucinidae > Lucinisca > Lucinisca nassula. The sequence goes on from OY757026.1 coordinate 14,958,816, forward strand.
ACACATTTGGTAAAGATCATAAGGTCTGACTGGCGCCTTTTTCAATAAGTTCTCAAGTTAGATCGTTTGGAAGCAAGGGATACACCAAATAAAGAAAACAGCAGACTCGGTTTTATTCAGTCTGTTTATGGCCAGTACTGAAATGTGCAACACCGGCCACGCCCTCTAGAGCCGGCATAAGCAGAACTCTATTTTCGAAATGAAACCAAATGAACTCAATGGTCCCAAAGGACAAGACAATATAATTTGCACTATGATGATGTACGGGGAGACGTTTTACGGCCGCCACACGGCACAACACCAGCTACAGTGAAAATAAATAAGTTCTGCAGTTAGATCCTTTGGAAGCAAGGAATACACCAAATAAACGAAAATAGCAGACTCGGTTTTATTGAGTCTGTTCATGACCAGTTCTGAAATGTGCAACACCGGCCACGCCCTCTAGCACCGGCTTAAGCAGAACTCTATTTTCAAAATGATACCAAATGAACTCAATGATCCCAAAGTACAAGAAAATATCCTCTGCACTACGATGACGTACGGGTAGACGTTCTACGGCCGCCACGCGGCACAACACTATCAACACTTGTACAAAATTAAATCTTGAACAACGGTTAATAAACTATCCGACCATTTTCGACATTTGGTTATCGTCCGCAAAGGTTGCGCCTTTGAAACTAACTAGTCTGGCCCAGAAAACATGTGCACTCCATATTTTTCACTTCTGTGGGTGGTGTATTCCTGGCTTCCAAAGGATAACCCTTTTATAGAACATATTTAACTTCACTACAGCTGGTGTGTGGGAATGTGTGGCGGCGGTAAAACATCTCCCTGCCCTACATCATAGTGTAGATTATATTTTCTTGTCCTTTGGGATCATTGATTCGATTGTGGAATTTTAAAAATATCTTAGGGTCACTGATGAGGCCTAATTGGCCGAAACTAGCTAGTCTGGCCCAGAAAACATGTACACTACATATTTTTCACTTATGTGGTGTATTCCTTGCTTCCAAAGGATAAGCCTTTTATAGAACATATTTATATATGAAGGAAAGTGGCTTCATGTTGTAGGTATGTTTATTGTATTTTGTTTTGTTTGTGTCTTCATGTCTCTAGCTCTTTCCTTTAAGTCCCTGGGTTGGCTTTGTGTTGCAGCTCAGGTGTTGTCAGTATACGCTAACGGCTCATGAAGAGTGGCTTCCGCAGTTTTGTTGCAGGTGGCCATATACGCCTTGTTTATTTTGCAGTTAGATTCACATGATCGGGCGACTTGGTTTACATTTTCCTTATCTGAGTATTCAAAAGGCAGATGCGAATAATATCTATGGCGTGCAAACTGATATACCCCATTCTGCATCAAAATTATTGTCGCCTAAATCTAAAATCAGACTAAGCTGCTCAGACACTTAATCAGAGGAATCTAGTCAACAGTAAGTTTCACAGTTGCTAAAAGCAATGCGATTTGAAAGACAGATCCCCGGCCACCAAGGCACAGTTTAATAATATATGATTAGACTCGTTGAGGTGAGCGAGTTTCGGCCAGTTTGGGCCATTTTATTTATTTATTTATTTGTGTAAGCATGCCAATGTCACTGGTATTCATTGTTCTCTGATTATATACTATTTCTCTCGCCAGTTTACATTAACCACGCGTTGGGTCATGTATAAATTGTCTTCACTAGAAAAACGAGTCATATTTTAGCCCAATATTGTGAAACATGTCGGTGAGCTGCCGTGTCGTAGAAAATTTCAGCGTCGCCTAATGTTCGCGGAATTTCGGGGACGGCCTTGATCCGCGAAAATGAAAATCAGCGAAATATTCTCTACGTTTGTCGAAATTAGGAACAATAACCTCAAACGGTCCAACGGTACTGTTTTGCGGTAGTTACTTCCTTTAACATAAGGAAGAAGAACGTCTATGATTTAATTTTTATATACATTGTCTGGTGATGTTCTCCCTGCGAAACTTATCTATCAAGGGTTAATGGTGGTAGCATTCTCCCTACGATTTCTTCTCCGACATTGACAACAACTGACAGTCAGAGAATTAATTTTTGCGGGCATAAACGGAATGAAATTTAAATTCGCGAACACTTATTTTCATGTTTGATGGCAAATCCGCGAAATTTTGCGACGCGCAAATATTAAAAAATACAGTATTGAAGTATTTGTAACCATTGAACTAGTTTATAACTTCGGATGTAGAGTATTGTACAAATGCGCAGTTAGGGATGAAAAGCGTGTAAAATAGCTTGCATTAGAATCGGTGTTTTATTAAGACCCTGTTCAAATTTCAGGTCAGCTGTTAGTAGATTGGATATTTTGGAACTGTACATAAAGGGTCTCAGACTCTATGGCAGCTCCTATTAAATATTTCATAAGAGGTATAATGCCGGATGCTAGACCTTTCGCACGGTCCTTTATGTTTCTTTTTCTGGTAGGTTGTTTGCTACGAGTTATCACTTCTGACCTTACCGAAGCGGCGTTTCTTCTGTTGTTCAGTCTAATATATGGCGCTTTTATACACGGATGCTACCATGTTCAGTCCTGGTAATTGGTCTGTGGTTATTAGATTCCCTGGAGCACAGTTCAAAGCAAGCTTATCCCGTTGTCTGTTGTCCATCGTCTGATATCTTGTGACGTTGTTTGCTACGAGTCGACATATTTGTTTCATCACAGCTATTTAATTTGAGTCGATTGTTTATATAATAACCAAGATAGAAGCCACATTATAAAAGTTTGAACGATCTTTAAATTCAGTCTCAGTAAAATTATTACACAGCGACCAGAGGCTATTGCTTCTGACATTACCGAAGCATAGTTTTTTCACTTGCACACTGACATATATGGCGCTTTTATACAGGGTTGTTACCATGTTCCGTCCTGTCAATTAATTAGTCTGTGGTTATTAGATCCCCTGAAGCCCAGTTAAAAGCTAGCTTATCCAGTTGCCTGTTGTCTGTTGTCCATCGTCGGTCTGTCGTTAGCTTTTCTTTTCCAAGCCATAGCAACTTTATTTTTCAAACTAACTGTTATAAAAGCAAAACAGCCAAAAAAAAAAATCCATTTAAGCTTCACCCCCCCCCCCCGCTCTCCCCATCCCCAGTGGAATTCGTTCCAATGTGTTCTAAAAAGGGTTATCCTTTGGAAGCAAGGAATACACCACATAACTGGAAAATATGGAGTGTACATTTTCTGGGCCAGACTAGCTAGTTTCGGCCATTTAGGTCTCATCAAGGACCGTAAAATATTTTCAAAATTACACAATGGAATCAATGATCCCAAAGGACAAGAACATATAAAGTACACTATGATGTAGGGCAGGGAGACTTTTTAAGGCCGCCACACATTCCCAGACAACAGCTGCAGTGAACCAAGGCGGTTTTTCTATCGCGGTTTATTTTTATGGTTGTGATTGAGTTTGTATATCGCTTGTACCTTTTGTTGTTTTGGATAACATATTCGTTCAAAGGCAGTTCTTCTATCGCTGTTTATTTTTGTTATGCTTTGTCATTGGGTATGTATATCGCTTGTATTATTGTTATTGTTTTGGATAGCCAATCTGCCGTTTTGTGGAAAAGTATCTCTCCGTTTGGCTTTCCGCTATTGATGTTTTCTTTATGGTCTAATAATGTTTCTCGCTTTTTTTCCCTTTGGTGTCACTGATGGGAGCTGTAGATGGGTTTGTTTCGTGCAAAATTTATGATAAACGCGATGACTTTGATTTTGAGATTGTAAATTTTCCTTTTTTTGGATGGTGATGTTCCTCGTGCGCCATCCTATGGCGTTTATATTTCGCAATTAATTCGATTTGCTAGAGTGTGTAGTCATGTAACTGACTTCAACACTCGTAATAAATTATTAACGGCTAAACTCCTTAATCAGGGTTATCGGTACCATAAACTACGCAAAGCCTTTTCAAAATTTTATAGACGCCATTCTGATTTAATTTCAAAATTCAATATTGGACTTAAATCTCTTCTGCAACAAGGTCTATCGGAACCCGAATTATATGGTGACTTAGTATATAAATTCAGAAAAATATATAACCGCAATGACTTCAACGCCCAATTTCGTTAAATCATTCTTCGATATAAAAAGATTGAGTACAACATGGATATTATACGACAGACTGCATGCATGGTAGTTAACCCAATCAAGCTTGGCAACTTTGCTTCCCTCTTTAATTGCACGCCGGTGGGTCAGGCCTCAGATTCTATGACGGCTCCAACGTAAAGGCTTATTGAGAATTAGAGAGATCTAATTCAAGGTAATGTGGGTTGGTGCCTGATGCTCTGTCTCTGGTCGGGCCCATCGGAGTCTAACTGTTGGTTTTCTTTTGCTCCAGCATTTCAGTGGTTTCTTGCTGTCGAGTCCTCACCGTTGTCTCACCACTGTGGTTCTTTGATTTTTTTTTGTGTTCACGGAGATGTTGCACTGATGAGTTAGGAGGCCTTCATGCGGACTGAACAAATTATTTGTCTAAATCGCGACGGAAGTAAGGGCGAGGATTGTGGCCACGTAAAATCGATTTAAGCCCTCCAGCGGAAATCTTTCCACTGACCGTTCCAAGGCGGTTCTTCTGTGGCGGTTTATTTATGTTGTTGTTTGTTACTTACTGTATCTATCACTTGTGTCTTTTTATTTTGATTGGCCATATGGCCATTTTGTGGGAAAGTAACTGTCCTTATGGCCTTCCTTTGTTTAGGTTTACACTATGGTCTGGTCGCTCAATGTTTGCGTTTCTTTCCCTTTGGTGTCTTTGATGGGTGGAGTAAGTAAATTGTATCGATTGCTGATCTTTGTTTTACTTCTACTTTAGTTATATCGATTCCTGATCATTGCCCACACTTTTGTTTAGAAACAAATTATAGTGTAGTTTATATTTTGTTGTTCTTTAGGATCATTGATTCCATTGTGGAATTTTGAAATATTTGAGGGTCACTGATGAGGCCTAATTGGCCGAAACTAGCTAGTCTGCTCCAGAAATCATGAACAATTAATATTTTCCAGTTCTGTGGTGTATTCCTTGCTTTCCAAGGATAACCCTTTTATAGAACATTTACAGACCAGCTACCGGTAATAACCCATATTTTTTTTTCTCCGAGGCAATATGCTTTTTTTTTCTCGGAGAACAAGCGAGAAATTTCTCCGAGAAGAAAAAAATCGCGTTTCAAAGCGGAGAAAGCCAATTAGTACAGGTGAAGTCGTTCACGGTGTTTCTCCGCGAACTCTGCCGATACCTACATGTATATTTGTTCGTGTGCATGTATTATTTTCATGCATTAAAATTTGGTACACAAAGTTTGAAGCATATGACGAAATGCATGTTTTTTTAACAAAGATGAACAACTCTAGCGATCGTAAAGTATGATTTTGATCCGGTTGGAATCATAAAGATTTGCATCTTATGCACTTTACAACGCAGTATGAACATGATGAATTTTTTCTGTGTTCCTTTTTTTTACTGTTGTGTATACGATTCATAAATTGAAAACGGTTGATTTTCTATCGGTTCACCAAATTGGGAGTACTTTATTTTTTTCTCAAGTATATACCTAAGAAAAGTCAATCTCAATGTACATAATAACGGGGATCCTGCTTGTAATGTATATGTGGGCGCTGATCTCACTCTACATTTTGGTTGATCTTTTTCTTACACTGCGAGTAATTAAACATCACTGATGCTTACACTTAACCTCACATGGAGGCCCGCTTTTGTGTCTTGCCTTTACAATTCAATTTTGCTCAAACATGTACATTAACCCATTTCAGACTGGAAAGTAGAAGTAAAACAAAGATCAGGAACTGATACAATTAACTTACTCCACCCATAAAAGACACCAAAGGGAAAGAAATACAAACATTAAGCGACCAGACCATAATGGAAACCTAAACAAAGGAAGGCCATAAGGACAGTTACTTTCCCCACAAAATGGCCATATGACCATCCAAAACCAAAAGTCACAAGTGATACACACAATAAGTAACAAACAACAACATAAATAAATCGCCACAGAAAAGCCTTAAACGGGTACCGTGGCAAACAGTGCAGGCCCAGATCAGACGCCGCAGAACGCGGCGTCTGATCAGGGCCTACACTGTTTGCAAAACGTCCGGCCATTTTCCTAATGAATTTTGAAGAAAACACAACCTGAAACCCCTAAATTTTGAAATGGACTCATGCTATATATAAGGAGAAAGATTCCATTTGGTACAAAAAGGGTTAATATGGGGAAATAGCGCGGCAAGCATTCCAAGGCTGCATATAATAAAAATCAAAAATGAGATCCTTTAAGAGCAATGAAAACATTCATAAGAAAGAAGATGGGTCATACTACGTAGTTTCGGCTAATAAAGCCTCATCAGTGACCCTGTAATGATCCGGCAAAGAAAGCCAGAGGAAACACACTGCAATTTATATTATAAGTCTGATCTCTCACTAGGAGCAGAACTACAAAGTTATCCAAGATAATCAGCGAAGCTTGTAGAGACATGCAACCTTCGGTATCTAGTTAAGTCTATTGTACACCCCGAAGGTAACTGGCCCCCGTGCCCTAATGGGTAAGAGCGCTGACGTTTAACCCATTCAGTATCAGAAACTCCTAAAGGGGTACCTTGGCAAACAGTGCAGGCCCAGATCAGACACCGCATAACGCGACGTCTGATCAGGGCCTACACTGTTTGCAAAACGTTAAGCCATTTCCCGAACAAAATTTTTAAGAAAAAACAATCTGACACCGCTAAGTTTCAAAATGGACTCCTGTATATATAAGGAGGAAGATTCCATTTGGTACAAAAAGGGTTAATCATCGGGTCATTAGGTCTCTCCGCTGTGGTTTGCGCCTCGCTCGGGCCACACATGAGACGCCAAGATCTGCTACAGATAGTGGTCTTACTCCGGTTTTAGCTCAACTCTGATTAGCGGTCCGTTCGAAATAAGGGAAATAATCTTGAAAGTCCTGTAAATCCACTAAACACCCAGAGGATAATGGGCATCCTTAAAGCGCTGACACTCATTAGGGCTGTCATTGCTGCGGTTCGCACCTCGTTCGGTTCAAATTCTGCAACGTTGCGAGTTGAGCGCGGTCGGATCGAAATAAATGAATTTGTCCTGACATCATGAAAACACACCTTTGCAGGCTTAGATCCTGTATGCAGTTTACCAGTACTCGCTTGCGGGTCGATTTCAGCTATGCATGGAAGCATCATGAAGCCCGTCTATTTCATCAAGCTGAGCTTTTGGTAAATGTCACACATCATTATTCTGTTCATAACCTACATGCACGACTCATCATGAGAATTCGCCTATTCAAATATATTGTACAATTTTACCACTAAAAACGGAAAATATTTGGATAAAAATTCTGGCATATTTTCATATTTCTGCTCAACATTTTGGGTACACTTCAAAACGACTCGACGAGGCGGTTCCAATGCGTACCCACAATCTATGTGAGCAGAAATTAGATAAATAATGTATACCCCTGTAAACCCCAGTTAAAAGTGGATTTTAAGTGGGTAACAAATGAATAGGCGCATTTTCGTGATGTGAATAACAGTTGTCATGAGACTTTTAAAAAGGGATTATACAAAGGAGAAATAAATTACTAAAATGAAATTGTGTAACATGAAAGGATATTTGATTATGATTTAACAATGACTACCATTTGCCTTCGTTTACAAAAACAACACCAAACAAACGAAGAAATAATAATGAGCCGAAAATTTCACGTAAGCCCAGTTGTATTTTTTCTCCGCGAAACGCGGGTAATTTCATTTTCAATAAAAGCAATCGGTCAAATTTTCGCCGAGAATCTCCAAGAATTTTCTCCGTGAAACCGGGAGGAATTTCAGCGAGAAATTTCTCGCTCATTTTATCTTTTCTCGCTGTTTTGCGGAGAAAATAGCCGATTTCGGGTTAGGCGGTTTCTCCGCGAAACAAAAAAAAATGGGTTATTACCGGTAGCTGGTCTATATAATGGGAAAATGTTGTCTGGGCAATAGCGACTTTATCATTGTCAGATCCTCATAAAACTTGCAGGTAATGGAAATAACATTAAACTCATGGCCAAGTTCCGATTCGGCGCAGTTCGGACTATTCATGTGGGAGTTAGTTACTCGCCCTTTATTCTCCCATTTAATTATAATTGAAAAAATGCTGACCGATTGACAGTGACTTCATTTTCGATAGAATGATCATCAAAATTTGGTTCTTCCCTAGTGATTTGTTTTTGTTTTAGTTTGTCTTTTAATGTGTGTTTCGCTTATCCGTGTATTTTAGAAAATAGAATTTGAGGCAATGATCAGGAATCGATAAAATTAACCCACAACTCCCATCAGAGACACTAAAGGGAAAGAAACACAAATATGAAACAACAGACCGAATGGAAGCATCAAAAGCGGAAAGCCAAATTGACAGTTACTTTCCCACAAAATTGCCAATAAGCTATCCAAAATAAAATAATTTAACCGACATAAACACCCAAAGACAAACCATAACAAAAATAAACCGCGACAGAAGAACCGCCTTGGAACGGTCCTACTGGGGGTGATTAAATCGATTTTACGTGGCCACAATCCTCGCCCTTACTTCCGTCGCGATTTAGACAAATAATTTGTTCAGTCCGCATGATGGCCTCCTCACTCTTGAAGGCCTCCTAACTAGAAAGCCTTTTGGCCTTTATATTGGAAAGTTACTGTCCATTTGACTTTCCGTTAGTGATGTTTTCATTATGTTTCGGTTATTTCCCTTTGGTGTCTTTGATGGGTGGTGAAGGGTAGTTGTATCGATTCCTGATCATTCCCTTAACTTCAATTTTGCATGTATTAAGGACCGGCAAAAAAACCTCGGACAACTTCGGTTGGGACCAGTTTCGACTGTTTGCTGGAGATTAACCAGCCCTGGAGGGCCTGATTCAACACATTTCGTTTTGATGACAGCGATTACCCTTTTTTAGAGAATATAACTTCACCATAGCTGGTGTAAGGGGAATGTGAGGAGGTAGTTTAACAGTCTCTATGCCTTTCAGCACAGTGTTGGCTATATTTTAAATGTTTTGGCACGATTAATTTGTCTGCGTAATTTAAAAAATAATTGTCAGACACTGTTGAGGCCGAACTCGTCGAAACCAGCTACGCTGACCTAGAAAATTTTGTACATTTCATAATTTTTAGTTTGTCACTGTAGTCCTTACCGGCAGAGAATTACATTTATTTTTCAGAGCGTTTAGGGTAATAGGAGAGCCTTGAAATCCTGGACAAGTTCGATTTTGGGACAGTTCTGACCATCCACATGAGAGTTACTTGCCCTTTAGTTTTTATTCGACTTATAATTGAGAAAATGTTTTCCGGGTTTTAACCACTTTATTTTTTATTGGATGTTCATCCCATTTGCAAGTTATGAGGACATGTGTGCGTGTGAATTCGGGTTTAACATCGCTTTCAACAATTTTTCAGTCATATCACGACGGTGTCTGGTTGCGACAGGGAGCTCAATGCTCACTTCTATAGTGCTGCCTCACTGAAGTATCATGTCCCAGACACATTACATGATACCACACCCAGTCACATTATCCTGACACTGGGTCGACCAGTCCTAGTTCAACCCCGTTAATCTGAGTGCCAAGCGAGGAGCAGCTAGTACCATTCTTAACGACTTTGGTATGTCGCGGCCCGGGGATCGAATCCGTGACCTCCCGTTCCCCGGAGCGGACACTCTACCAACTGAGCTACCGGGGTCGGTAGTTATAATGACAGCCATAACGACTTAGACAGGTTAGAATGCGGGGCAAATCAAATAATTCACTGTAGAGTTACTTTCCCTTTAGTCTCACATAGGCATGTGAAAATGTTGTGCGATCGGCAGTAAATTAATTTATGATCGTATCCTTATCAAACTTGCACTTAACAAGGACGGTCATTAAATCTTAGACACGTTCATTTTCTGTCCCGTTTCGACTATTTGCACGAGAGTAATCCGTCCATTAGGACATTAGTACCTCATAGTCTTGAGGGAACCGGCCCCGATAGCTCAGTTGGTACAGTGTCCGCTCCGGGGAACGGAAAGTCACGGGTTCGATCCCGGGCCGCGACATACCAAAGTCGTTAAAAATTGTACTAGCTGCTCCTCGCTAAGCACTCAGATTTACGGGGTAGAGCTAGGACTGGTCGACCCAGTGTCAGGATAACGTGACTGGGTGTGGTATCATGTAATGTGTCTGGGACACGATACTTCAGTGAGGCAGCACTATAAAAGTGAGCATTGATCTCCTTGTCGCAAACAGACACCGACGTGATATGATTGAAAAATTGTTAAAAGCGACGTTTAACCCGAATTCACACACACACACACACACCACACACACACACACACACACACACACACACACACACACACTATTTCAGTTTTGACGCAATATTCATCAGACCTGTGGTTTTTTGATGTCGAGTCATCACCGTAGTTTCATCTCTGTGATTGTTTGATTTTGTGTGTTCTCGGAGATGTTGCACTGATGAGTTAAAAGACCTTCATGTGAACTTAACTATTTATTTGTCTAAATCGCGACGGAAGGGCGATGATTGCTGCTGCGTGAAAACGATTTAAGAACCCCAGTGGAATTCGTTTCACTGACCGTTCCAGGGCGGTTCTTCAATCGCGGTTTATTTTTGTTATGGTTTTTCTTTTGAGTGTGTGAATCGCTTGTATGATTTTGTTTTAAATGGTCTATTGACCAGTTTGTGGGAAAGTAACTATTCTTTTAGCTTTCCGCTATTGATGTTTTCATTACAGTCTAGTTATTTCATGTTTGTGTCTCTTTCCCTTTTGTGTCACTGATGGGAGCTGTGGGTTAATTTTATCGATTCCTGACCATTGCCTTCACTTCTATTTACTTTCAGTGAAATAGGACAGGCATGAAATCTCGCAAAACTTCAATTTTTATCCCGTTTCGACTATTGACATAGAGTATTCCGCCTTTTTTAGCCTCATAGACTTGGTAAAACGTCGTAACACTAAAGCGGCATATTCTACGTGCAGTTTTATATATATATTCATATTGTGTGCTGTGTATACGTCTTACCCGTTTCATATTGTGTGCTGTGTATACGTCTTACCCGTTTCATATTGTGTGCTGTGTATACGTCTTACCCGTTTCATATTGTGAGCTGTGTATACGTCTTACCCGTTACTAAGTAACGTCGCGACGTAACGCCATTTTGTTATTGTACTATTCCCCTGATGAGTTATAAACGAAACCGGTTGGGAATAATATTATTTACTGTGTTTTCCGTGTGATGTCATTTCTCTTTTTTGTATAATTCACTTGCCTCGGTTTTTCTACGTTTTTATTGATATATATCCGGGACAAGGGACATCGCAATGGGACAAAAACGCGTGAAAACGGACGAAAGCAGCTCGGAAAATTCGCCGTCTGCGTCAACAGCTTTAGTGCAAGAGGAATCCGAAAACAGACAGTTAAGTGAGATAAGTACAAAATTATCTATCATTATCTCTGCCATTCATGAACTTACCGCCGTGATAAAAGAAAGTAATGTGCATGGAGTCTCTGCTATTAACGAGGTTATGGCTTCGGAAATTTCTAATTTAATGAAAAGTGTGGACGAAAATGTGAAAAGTAGAGTTAATAGCGAAGTCCATACCCAAGATATAGAAATGCTCGAAAGCACCAATGTAAATTTTCTAGAAGCAGAAGCTATGAAAATAAAATCGCGCATTGGCAGATCTGGGATAGAAAACTAGGCCAAAGAAGAGATGCGTACTGGGCTTATGTACGCAACAGCGGAAATCTTCTCTTTCATCAGAAATGGATAGAAGGGAATCCGACAATTATTCCACGAAAACTTCAAAAATTTGAAATTAAATATGAAAATGAAAACCAAAGGCAATTAAGAGAGAGAGCCGTTGTTCAAGACTTCAGGATGGAAATAGAAATGGAAAAACTAAGGGTGGAATCCTGCAACGAAAGAGTAAGGAAACTAGATCAAGAAATGGAAGACATTATAAAAAACAAATGTACGGGACAAGTAGCTGAATTAGTGCTCGACATGTGGAAGAAACATGTCAAAAGAAACGAAGAAATTTCTCACAAAAGATGGCAAAGTAATGAGAACTGGCTCAAAAAGTATGAAGCAGAGTTCACCATACAGTATGCAAATTCCAGTCCCTTTTTCAAAGCTGGAAATGGCAACTACAAACAAACGCACCCACAAAGTCAACAAAAGTCATATGCCGATGTAGTGAGGGAGGCTCCAAAAAACCAAAGAAGAACAGATGAGAGTATCCATACTCTACTTACCAAACTTATTTCAAAACTTGATAGCAACAAATATCAACAAGAACAGCAGAGAGAACCAAGAAACAGCGGACGGTATCAACATCAGCAGAGAAGGGGGAGGATTAACAGTGATCACAGCTATAAAAGACCATGGGAAAACAGGTCCAACACTTCGATGAAAGAAAACGATGGACAAATAGAAGAACCTGTAGATTCTTTTCTACAGGCGGACCACAACTGGAACAGCCGGATTTAATTAGAGGTAACCTTGCTGAAACATCAGACAAAACATTTACTAAAATATATAATCTTTCTAACCGTAAACTTAATGATATAGAAACAAGTGTCTTGTTGATGGGTCTCAAATTTACTCCCACACCTGAAAAAAGTAATAGTTCTTAACTTGATGATGATTTAAATGAATTCTTTCGAAAAATAAGATTGCAAGAGTATTTTGATGGCAAAGAACAAACAGATATTTCATTGGTGAGAAATATATCAAGTTTTACCCCTCCCAGTGGGCGTAATTTAAACCTTGACACTTACATAACAACAACCAAAACGATATGTGACAATATCCCTAAAGAAAATAAAAACATACGACATAATGTTACTTTACAGCAAAGAAAAGCAATAAAATCTCTGTCAGAAGACAAATCCATAGTAATCAAGGAAGCAGATAAAGGTGGTGGTATTGTGATAATGAATGTTCAATTTTACAGGAGAAAAATTCTAGAAATGTTAATGGATGAATCATACTATACATCTATTCCAAACAGCAATGAAAAAGAAGTATTTGCTAAATTAAAAGAACTGATAAATCTGTATAAAGATATAACAATCCAGGAGGCAGAATTTTTACTTAATTTTGATTACAAAACAAGTACTTTTTATGGTTTACCGAAAATACACAAAAGCAAACTTATACAGAACGCATGCAACATATTGAATTCCGAATATATTGAAGTACTAGATCCTGAAGATTTACAATTTCGACCAATTGTTGCAGGCCCAAGATGTGAAACGAGCCGCTTAAGTTCCCTTCTTGATATTTTACTAAAACCTTTTTTGAAACATGTAAAAAGTTATTTACGGGATGATATAGATTTTCTTAATTTTTTACCTAAAAATATCCAAGAAAACACATTATTGGTTTCTTTTGATATTGTCAGCTTATATTCAAATATACCACATGAATTAGGCCTAGAAGCTGTATCATACTGGTTGGAAAAACACCCAGAATTAATTTCAGAAAGATTTTCAAAAGATTTTATTCTTGAGGGTTTAAAACTAATTTTAGAAAACAACAATTTTTCTTTTAATGGTTTATATTTTAACCAATCAAAAGGCACAGCCATGGGCACCAAAGTAGCACCAACATATGCAACATTAGTTTTAGGCTTTTTAGAAGAAACTTTATATGAAGAAATCAAGCAAGAAATGGGTGAACAGTTTGGACAGTATGTAGAAAATCAATGGAAAAGATATTTAGACGATTGTTTCATACTTTGGCAAAGATCACAGAAAGATTTAAATTTAATGGAAAATATACTTAACTCTCTTCATAAAGATATCAAATTTAAAATTGAGATTAACCCCGTACAACTACCCTTCCTGGACATATTAGTCATTAAAACTGGAACTTCAATTTCAACAGACATATACTTTAAGGTCACTGATTCCAAACAATACCTAAATTTCAAATCTTGTCACCCAAAACACACAAAAACCAATATACCATTTTCCTTAGCTCGAAGAATCTGTACCATTGTTTCTGATAAAAATATACTTAGTTACCGTTTAAAAGAACTTGCCACCACTTTAACCAAACGACACTATCCACTGCCAATAATAAAATCTGGAATAAATAAAGCCTTAGAAATACCACGAAAAAAATTGCTGAATGTAAAGGAAAAAGTGGAGGAAAATATAACTCCTTTTATTTCAACACACAATCCAAAACATAAAGAAATGTTTGGCATTTTGAAAAATAACATGAGAATTTTAAACTCTGATAAAACAATGGATAGAATAATAAGCAACACCAAGGTCATAAAATGCAAGCGACAACTCCCAAATTTAAAACGTATGTTAATAAAATCTCAATTCAGTGAAACAAATACTACCCCATCTGTTACTAAATGCAATGAACCACGATGCGGACTTTGTAATTTCATTATTGAAGGATCTTCCTTACAGGTAAATAACAAAATATTTCACGTTAAAGAAAACATGAACTGCACTGTCAAAAATGTATTGTATGTTTTAGTTTGTAATGGCTGCAAAGAATTCTACATTGGACAGACAGGCGACAAACTTCGAAACCGACGGACAGTTCATGACCAACAAATAAGAGACCCATCAACGAGGCAACTGCCCGTCAGTTTTCATTTAGACCAATGTTCTCTAAACAATCCAAAGTTTTCCATTTTTCCGTTTTACAAGTTTCACAATAATAATGTTTCAGCAAGGTTATCCAAAGAAAAGTATTTCATTAAGGTTTTCAAACCTAAACTTAACAATCACTAACGGCACCATTTTGCCGCATGACGTTTCATATTGTGTGCTGTGTATACGTCTTACCCGTTACTAAGTAACGTCGCGACGTAACGCCATTTTGTTATTGTACTATTCCCCTGATGAGTTATAAACGAAACCGGTTGGGAATAATATTATTTACTGTGTTTTCCGTGTGATGTCATTTCTCTTTTTTGTATATATATATATATATATATATATATATATATATATATATATATATATATATATATATATATATATATATATATATATATAATCTGCATTAAGGAGAACACATGTACTATATTATCTGGAATAGGGTGACCGCAACATTAAGGGGAACAATGCTGGTCCCCCTAATGTTTCAAGCGCAAATATGAGAATACTCAATCCAGATAGTAATAGTTTCTTTCAAGTTTCTGTTAAAAAAGGATGGTTTATTAATATTTTAAAGTTTTTAATTACTTGTCCGTTGTGTTTTGGACAAAAAAGGGTCAGTTTTAGACAACCGCTATATATTGTGGAATATTTTATTTTCTTTATTAGGGCGTCCACAGAAAAAGTGCTTATTCTACTGCTTTTTGACTATATATTCACACAAATATGTTTGAATGATGATATTCAATATGAGCATAAAGTTATTTAATATGTTATATCATGGAAAGCCCTTTGTTTAAAAAAGTCGACGTTTCTTGGGCCCTCACGGTTTGAATGCGGCGGGCTGGTCAACGAAAGTACATACCGGTATTTGCCGGACTGGTACCGGATTTATGCAGATCTTGTTTTTTTCCTTCAAGGAATATTTTTTTAACTTATTCTGTGTTGCTAAATTTCTAATTTGACAATGAAGCACCCAATTTTAAACCTTCTCTTCAGAGTTTGCTTATCTCCGTCTAATACAGATCCCCAAAGTATCGTTACTGGCAGCGCCATACCGGCAAATACACCGACAAATTTCGGATACGCCATTTTCGAAAAAATGCATGCCTGACAACTTCCGAAGTTCCGTTGTAGAACAACAAACAGTAACTGTTTTGTCGATGAAAAAGTTGTAGATCTTCTGAATGCGTATGTTTTCTTATTGATAAGGGCAGATAGTCGATTTTCGTAGATTTATCAGGATAGTTGTGGCTTCGGGTCGGTTGATGGGGGGGGGGGGGGGGGGGGGGTAATTTGTTGTTATCAGGTTATGATCAGACGAAGGTGCAGGGCACAAAATAACTGTAATGGTTCATCCCTAATATTATATAGCCTTGGATGAAAGATAGTTGGCTAGGATCCATGTCCATGTATTAGGTGAAGGCAGCAGGCAGAGTGTGATTTTTACCCGACATCTTACTGCCCCTGCCCATCAGGGCTTGGAGAAATAGATGGGCTGCACGATGCTTCCACGCAGAGTTGATACCAACCGCACATTAGTACTGGTAATATGCTTAGGTCTAAGCCTGCCCAGGAAAACTGCTGCGAGTCGGGCCCGTCCATGCATATAAACCATATTGGTTTTATTGGGCGGCAGGGATTGAGATGTCATTTCATCTCAATGTCGGGTAAAAGTCCCACAAAACTGGAAGCAACGTCTCCAAAATGACCTAAACTATGTTGGCGGGGACGTTAAACCTCAAATCAAACAAAACCTGACATCTTAATACAGTACACTCGGCGTGTAGTACAACACGTTAGACGATCACATGCACCCATTTAAAGATTTTTTTTTTATTGTTGTGCACACGTTAATCCGAATAAAAACAAAAAACGTAAATATCAGCATATGAATGTAAAATATAAATGTCCGGAACGCAGAACTCTCATGTATGGGAGTACAGTCGAGTAAGGCTGCCACTATTAATCGGATAATCGATTAATTGATTGATACATTCAAGAAATATGATTATCGATACTGATTTTTCGTAATCGATTATTTTCTTAGTAGAATTTACCAGCCAAAGATGTTTCTTAAATAGCTGGATGAGTGGAAAACAGTGCAGATCCTGGTGAGAAGCCACGTTCTGCGGCGTCTCATCTGGGTCTACACTGTTTGCTCCGGCCTGTCTGGGCAAAACCCTAGAGTGAAGTTCAACACATGGTAAGAGTCATGTTCAGCCAGAAAGCCAGACAGGTAACATTGTGACATTTAATCTTCAGTGATTACTAATCGATTATTGATCGGAATGACAAGACTGATAATCGATTATCATTTCAGCTCCGATTAGCCAGCCCTACAGTCGAGTCCATTAACATTGGGTAGCCGTTAATTTTGTGCACCCTGCATTCTAGTTTTCAGTATCTTTATCCCTCATAATTTCTTCCACCACCACCAGCGCATCGGCGTTACGTTTTAACTTAGCCTTGAAAAGATGGAGTTGCACGTGCAGATGTGACAGTTTTGCAGAATTTTTCAATTTTGTCAAATTGTGAAAAGACCGAAAATATCCAAGCCAAACTTTGAAAGACTGAGTTTAAAAATAGGCAAAGGGACAAACATTTTGTATGTAGTTTTCCTGCATCTAACAACATTACAGAATATCTAATATACAACTTATTTGAGTCAACCTTCGTGTTCAATCAGCTCAAAACAGTTATTGTGCGCAGTGTTAGGCGACAGAATTTGTAATTCAGTTTCAAGGGGGTATCCCTTTTCTTAGCATTAATTTTCCTGCCTGTTAAAGCTTCATAGGCCAGTTTCTATTGCAGTTGGTAGATAGGACAGTATTGCAATCGTTTTGATTGTGAGTTTTTGATTGGTTGTTTCCACAAAGTCACACATAGCTATCAAAACTTTATGTGCGCAATGTTACCGGACTACACCGTAACTCGGCGTGTTGGTTATTTCGTCGACTGTCACAGGAAAAATCACAGAAGCCATTGCCAAGCAAATTATTTGCATGCAAAACGCATGAAACTTTAATGGGTGTGCCTCAGTGCGTAAATTTAACAGAACGGACCTAATTACCGGAACGGACCCATTTCTACCCAGATTCCCTCCTATTTTAGGATATTTTGATAATATACAAATTGCTTACACTGCTGTTAAAGTTAGCTACATTCTGCATGCATCTTTTCATGCAAATTTGGTCGCATTGGGAATATGTTCCAGTACACCATTTAGACTTGACTCAGTGAAGCAGAGAAAAAAGATGTGCCATATTTTCTGGTTCTAGAAATATTACATGGAGTTTAACAGCCCAGTCAACATGGTCATGTAAAGTCCGTTAGTTTACCTATCTACACTTTTCCTGGGCCCACTTACATGTATGCATAAGTGGTTAACAAGTAAAGTGTGCATTCTTTCACCAGAAACTGACAGAGCTGTCCTTTCTTGACTCAGAGGAACAGAGGAAATAGTACTTTCTGAATCTAAGATAATTACTAAGAGTTAACAATGTTAAGGTCATATCAAGCCAGTCACTCTACCTATCCACACTTTTTCTCGGCCAGCTTATGCTAATGCAGTTAACCGGTATTGTTACAATCTGTCGCCAGATTCTGACAACTGCCCTTCTTGGCTCAGCAAAACAAAGAGAATAGCTGTTCTGTTAAAAATATATTTCATGATCCATCCTCCAAACAGATCTACCAAATAGCTAACCTTCTGATCACCAGTCTGATGCGCATCCGACTGAACTACCAAGGCAGACATTGAGTGCACTGATTGACATTATTGTGAACTTAAACCCGTATTTCAAATGGGACAATTCTTTTACGAAAAGGGGCATTCAGAATATAGTTAACAATGACAGCAGTGTAAGTAGACTGTATATTATGGAAATATCCCAAAAATAGGGAGAAACCTGGGTAGAAATGGGTCCTTTCCGGTTCGTTCCGGTAATTAGCATTCCGGTAAATTTATGCACCTGATGTGCGTGAAATCGCTTGGAACGTGGAGCAGTATATGCGAGTCCATTTAACAGTGGCATGGAAAGGATTAGCAGTTAGAGCTTGGAAGGGATTAAAAATCAATACTACACAACAACTTTCCAAGTTGACATGAATAAATGTTTCATTGTGATGACCTGTGCAAGAATGAGAAATGGGTTGCGGATACAGATACCACTAGATTGCAAAGGGTCATTTGCAGTATCAGGGTGCAGGTTCCGTACCCAGATATTAAACCTGGTGGCTCAGATGCCCCTTTCACATTGACAGGTAGATACTGACCAGTATAGGGGTGTAAAAATAATAATAATAAAATAAAATTGCGTGAACAAAAGGTATATTCAGGAGATAGTCATCCCCATAACAAATACATGCCTTATTTTGTGGGGTGGGCCATACTGGGGTGGTTTTATGGCCCTTACAATATAATTTCACTCATATTGAGCAGATCGTTAAAGGAGCAGTCTGATCAGGGTCTACATTGTTTGCCAGTCAATCTATACAACTCTTATAATTAATGGTCATGAAAAGAGTTTGTCATCCATCTCACCATCTGGGAATATATTCTCCTGATTAGGAGATTTCATACACTGCAGCAGCATATTGTACTCCTAAGTTATCATGTGCAAACAATCCTTTTAAGAACATTGTTTTACCATATTGATCCCAAGTATTGGGACAGACAGTTCTATCCGAACCATGGAACCCAGATCAGACTGGTCCAGGGCCAACACTGCTTGTCGCCCCATCTGCACCCATGAGTTTGTCATAACATCATAAGCCCTCACAGTGTCTGAATTCTTAGGACCTTTATGCACTAGTCATTTACGTTGATGGATGGGGGATAGCAGGGCTAATGAGCAGGGTACTTAACCTCTGTGTTCCCCTGCAGTGACTGGTTAATGCAGGGGTTTTGATATTATGAAATATATCCCCAGTGGAATTAACTGTTATAAACAGTGGGGCTGTGACATTCTGGAGGTCCCCACAGTGCAGGACTTCTAGCAGGGCTGTGAAAAGTCTTAGTCCCCGCTATTCCCCGTAGGTGTGTGTGGGGGTGTTGGGCAGTGGTTACAAATGACTGACCATGCATTGTTGCAATATGAATCCCTATTGTGATTACAATGCCAGAGCACATTGTGCCCTTTGCAGGGTTCTCACTAGGATTTTGAAAATTGGAGTAAAAATGCTGTCTCCAGAAAAAGTTGTAGTTTTACCCTACTTTTCTATTGAGACTTTCCAAAAAGTTGGATTCAGGAGTAAATTCAGCCAAATTTGGAGTTAACAAGAAGTACAAAAATTGTAAGTTAATAATTAATTTCTTTAATACATCATTGATTTATCGTAGTGAAGAGACAGTCCTAACCAAACTGTCCAGACTCATATCAAACTGCTAAGGTGATCCTCCTTGTGATGTAAATAAATTCTGAAAAGTTAGATCCTCTGGATTCAGTTGAGATGTTTATATTACAACATCAGCGTATGTTGTGAACCATAACCTCTTCTGGTCCAAAATTGCTGCATGTAGATTTTTTTTTACCCTAATGGTCCTAATCATTCAGACAGATGGTGCAGACCCTGATCAGATTGTTCCAAAGGGAGCATCCTGATCAGTGTCTACATTGTCAGTCACTATGTCTGTTTTGCCCTGATATGTCATGAAAGGATTTTGTCAACGGGCCTCCGTGGCCTAGTGGATAAGAGTGCTGACTCTTAGTCATTAGGTCTCTCACCGCCGTGGGTTCGAGCCTTGCTCAGATCACGTGTGAGAAGCCAAGTTCTGCAACAGAAGGTCAGGTGGTTTTTCTCCGGGTACTCCGGTTTTCGCCCACCTCTGATTAACGATCGGCTCGATATGAGTGAAATAATCTTGAAAGGACCGTAAAACCCAAACCAAAAAAAAAAAAAAAAGGATTTTGTCGGATGAACAGCGGCTAGCCCTGAAGTTGTCCCAATTATGAAGATCCCTATGATAGTACTCTACCCACGTTTTCTCCGCAGGGACTATGTACCAAAATCCCCTTCCCTCGGGCCCCAATCTGCCGCTAGGGTCAAAATTTTACTTGTATTTTATTCTGCTAATCATACCCTTCAATTTGATATGCAACATGACTATGTTTAAAAAATTCTTAAATTTTGACCCTTTGACCCCTCCCTAAGGGCCCCAATCTGACCCCAGAGTCAAACTTTTACTTATATTGTATTCTACTAATCATACTCTTCCATATGATAATATCCCACATGACTATTTTGAAAAATTTCAAATTTGACCCCTCCTCCCCCGACCCCCCAAGTGTGACCCCGTGGGGCATGACCCAGGGGTCGCAGCCAAAATCCTGTTCAATATGTTTTACATATTTCATTAATAATTACTTATGCAAAGTTTGGTTGCAAAATCTATAAAATTGACTTTGTATTTGAATTTTATTGGTATTTGTCCTTTTGACCCCTCTTGAAGTCCATGAGGGTGGGGCCCAAAGGTAAATGTGCCGTTGCGCGAGCCACTCATGTAAGCAACCTGCACACCAAATTTGGTTGGATTCCAATCAGCGGTTTAGGAGGAGATAGCCGGACAGACGTATGGACAGAAAGAGAGTCAGCCGATAACAATATCTTCGAAAAACGTGGGGATAATTACAAAGTCTGTTTTAATAGATTTTGATACCAAACATTGCAGAAGTAATAATTAGTAGTGTAAAACATATTGAATGTGGCATATCAAAATGAAGTGGATGATTAGTAGAGTGTAATGCAGATAAAATTTTAACCCTAGGGTCAGATTGGGGACCTAAGGGGGGGTCAAAAGGTCAAAATTTAAGTTTTTCCGAACATGGTCATGTGGCATATCAAATTGAATGGGAAAACTCATAGAATATTATACAAGTAAAAGTTTGATCCTAGGGGCAGATTCGGGCTCGGGAAGGGGATTTTGGTACAAATGTACTTAGACCATGTGGAGAAAACATTGGGATTTGCAATGGCACACCATCGACTGCATTCTAGTTATCCCCATGCTTTCGTGTAGGGGATATTAAAATCGTCTCAGTCCATTAGTCCGTCAATCTGTTATGCTATCTCTTAAACCATTAGTCAGAATCCAACCAAATTCGGTGTGTAATTATAGCCCCACTATACTGGATTTGCCTCGTCCTTTTGTGATTCCGTAATTCCGTTATTTATGATAACTAAAAAAAGGTTTGAGGTATTTTCACGAAACTTCACACAAATGTAAACCACAATAGGACAATGCGTAGAGCGCATGAACCATAACTCTGGATTACCTTCTTTTGGAGTTATTGCCCTTTGAACATATAAAAAATGCAATTTTAACCTTGTTTGCTCCATTACTCAAAAAGCATTTGAGGTATTTTCATGAAACTTAATACAAATGTAAAGCACTATGAGACAATGTGCGGAGTGCATAAATTGTAACTCTGAATTGCCTACTTTTAGAGTTATTGCCCTTTGAACATTGAAAAATTGCAATTTTAACCTTGTTTGCTCCATTACTCAAAAACTGTTTGAGGTATTTCCATGAAACTTAATACAAATGTTAAGCACTATGAGACAATGTGCAGAGCACATACATTGTAACTCTGAATTGCCCTCTTTTGGAGTTATTGCCCTTTGAACATTGAAAAATGTCAATTTTAACCTTTATCCGCGTCATAACTAAAAAAAAGTTTGAGATATTTTCATTACACTTCCCACAAATGTAAAGCACTATGAGACAATGTGCAGAGTGCATGAACCATAATTCTGGATTGCCTACTTTTAGGGTTATTTCCCTTTAAACATTGAAAAATACCAATTTTAACTTTGTTCGCTCCTTATCTCGGAAACTGTTGGAGATATTTTCATGAAACCTCACACAAATGTTAAGTACCATGAAACGATGAAACGCAGAGCTCCATCACACAAATCTAAAGCACCATGAGACGATGTGCAGAGCACAGGAATTGTAACTCTGGATTGCCTTTTTTCCACCTTTAATTAGAGGTCGAAAGCTGAAAACATTTGTTTTATTGTATTTTTGTCTTTTCCGATAGCGCTGTGTGGGGCTATAGTCAGATCTAGTTAGTTCCTTACATGAGTGGGGTGGGCATCATCACATTTTTTTTTGTCCCACCCCCAGGGGCCTTTGGCAGGGGTCAAAAGGTCAAATACAGTGCACTCCCTTGAAAACACTATAATGTATGTTTGGGATGCATAAAATAGGACTGTGTTATAAGTGAACCTTGTTATAAAGGGATAATTTTATTCAGAAATAATAGTAAAATGACAATTTGGGAGGCAAGACTTGATCGTGTTATAACCAAAACCGTGTTATAAGGAGAGGAGTACTAAAGGGACTGAAGTGTACCAATAAAATTCAATTACAAAGTCTAAGCCTCCTAGCAAAACCTATAAAACCTATAACAATAAGCTACATGTACATATATAATTTTGTATTAAACTTTTTGGATTGATTTGGTTCATATTTGGTATGATGGTACATACAGGTCCAAAGTATTCACCAATATCCCCACTCATGCCAATGTCCTCATGGTCAAGGTCATGGACTTAGAAATTTTTAATGATATAGACTCAGGTTAAGGTATTTGTGACAGGTAGAAACTGAACATTTATGATGACATTGGTTCATATTTGGTATCATCATAGATATAGGTCTGAAGTTTGATTTACCAATACCCCCACCCATGGTCATGTTGTTTTTCTAGGTTGGCCCCTGGTGAGGGCATCTGTGTCGTGGTGACACATTTCAAGTTTTTTTATTAACCTCTTATTTTTCGAAGAAAAACTGGGGATATTGTTATCGCCTCTGTCTGTCCGTTCGCCTGTTGTCTGGGGCTAGGGTTAGGATTGGATAACAATAACAAGAATTCCGCAAAATGCGGCGTCGCACCTGCTGGGGCGAAAGCTAAAGGAGCCACAATCATAACGTAGAAATTAAATAAGCTTATTTGTATGAGTGGAAAGGCAATTTTACAAGGAACCTACATGCCAAACTATATAGGCTCTATGTCAAATGGTTAAACCTTGATGATAAAGTAGGTCAAAGGTCCAGGGTAATGGTCATATTATTTGTATGAGTGGAAAAACAATGCCATAAGGAACCTACATGCGAAATATGAAGGCTCTATCTCAAATGGTTAGAAAGGTATGATAAAGTAGGTCACGGGTCAAGGTCACAGGTAAAATTTTTAGTATGAAAGGAAAGGCAATGTCACAAGGAACCTACATGCCAAATATGAAGGCTCGATCTCAAATGGTTAAAAAGTTATGACAAAGTAGGTCAGTGGTCCAGGGTCAAGGTCACAGGTCAAAATTTTTTGTATGAGTGGAAAGGCAATGTCACAAGGAACCTACATGCCAAATATGAAGGCTCTATGTCAGATGGTTAAAAAGTTATGATAAAGTAGATCAAAAGGTCAGGGGTCAAGGTCACTGGTCAAAATTGTTTGCATGAGTGGTATGGGAATGTCACGAGGAACCGACATGCCAAATATGAAGGCTCTACCTCAAATGGTTAAAAAGTTATGATAAGTAGGTCAAAAGGTCAGGGGTCAAGGTCACAGGTCAATTTTTTTGTATGAGTGGGAAGGCAATGTCACAAGGAACCCACATGCCAAATAACAAGGCTCTATCTCAAACGGTTGGAAAGTTATGATAAAGTAGGTCAAAGGTCACAGGTCAAGGTCACAGGTCAAAATTGTTTGTATGAGTGGTATGGGAATGTCACAAGGAACCTACATGCCAAATATGAAGGCTCTACCTCAAATGGTTAAAAAGTTATGGTAAGTAGGTCAAAAGGTCAGGGGTCAAGGTCACAGGTAATTTTTTTTTTGTACGAGTGGAAAGGCAATGTCACAAGGAACATACATGCCAAATATAAAGGCTCTATCTCAAACGGTTCCACTAAATAATATAATATTTGTCATGGTCACTGGAGCGTAAAATATAGGTCAACGCCACGAGATGAAAGCCCCTGCTTGGTTAGGAGCTTACGAAGATGTTTCATGTAAAGTATGATGGTTATTTAGTCTTGTAGTTGAGTATATAACAAACTTCGACATAAATGTCGAACTGCGACATAAATGTCAAACTTTGACGTAATGGTCGAAGTCACTGGAGCACAAAATATAGGTCAAAGTCACTAGGTCAAGGAGTCTACAAAGTCAGAAGGTCAGGGAGATGTTTCATGTAAGGTTTGATGGTAGATGAGGTTTGTAGTTGACTTAAATAAAAACTTCGACATAAATGTCGAAGTTATGTCGAACTTCGACATATAGATCAAAGTCACTGGAGCGAAAAATATAGGTCAAAGTCACTAGATCAATTTGCCTACAAAGTCAGAAGGTCTAAGAGATGTTTCATATAAGGTTTGATGGTAGATTAGGTTTGTAGTTGACTTAAATAAAAACTTCGACATAAATGTCGAAGTTATGTCGAACTTGGACATAAAGATCAAAGTCACTAGAGCGAAAAATATAGGTCAAAGTCACTAGGTCAATGTGCTTACAAAGTCAGAAGGTCTGAGAGATGTTTCATATAAGGTTTGATGGTAGATTAGGTTTGTAGTTGACTTTAATAAAAACTTTGACATAAATGTCGAACTTCGACGTAAATGTGACAGACGGACGAACGGACGGAAAAGTTGATGCCTATGTTGCACCCTGCTACAAGCAGGTGCGACAAAAAATGATTGGGAAATAATAGATTTGTTCCGTAAACAAAAGGTAAAAGAGGTTAGCCCCTAAACCAAACAAAAGAAAATAACAAAAGAAATAGCCCCTAAACCCGAAATGTTAGAACGTCCGTCCATCCGTCCAACTATCTCCTCCTAAACCGTTGATCGGAATCTAAACAAATTTGGTGTGTAGGTTGTTTACATCAGTGGCTCGCGCAATGGCACATTTATTTTTAGCCCTCATATGGCCTTGGAGAGAAGTCAAAAGGTCAAATATCAATAAAATTCAATTACAAAGTCAATTTTATAGATTTTGCTACCAAACTTTGCATAAGTAATTATTAATGAAATATGTAAAACATATTGAATGGGATTTTGGCTGCGACCCCTGGGTCATGCCCCACGAGGTCACCTTTGGGGGTCGGGAGGGCAAATTTTAAATTTTTCAGAATATAGTCATGTGGGATATCAAATCAAAGGGGTTGATTAGTAGAATACAATAGACGTAAAATTTTGACTCTGGGATCAGATTGGGGCCCTTAGGGAGGGGTCAAAAGGTCAAAATTAAAGTTTTTTTTCAACATAGTCATGTGGCATATCAAATTGAAGGGTATGATTAGTAGAATATAATACAAGTAAAATTTTGACCTAAATTTAGCGGCAGATTGGGGCCCAGGGGATGGGGATTTTTTTGTAGCGTGTGAGACCCAGGTCCGTACCTCAAAGGTCAAGGTCATACTTAGAGATCAAAGGTCAATATTTTTTGTCTTGTCCGATCAATAACTTTCTTATTCTTGAATGGATGTAAAAATTATTTGGCAGAAATGCTAATCATAATGTGACAGTGTGTCACATGTAAGATCCAGGTTGGTACCTCAAAGGTCAAGGTCTTACTTTGAGATCAAATGTCAAAACAAGGGTCTTTTTGTTGTGTCCGATCAATAACTATCTTATTCCTTGATGGATTTAAAAAGTTACTTGGGAGAAGTGTTAACCATATTATGACAGTTAATCATGCACAAGACCCAGGTTAGTACATCAAAGGTCATGGTCTTACTTTGAGGTTAAATGTAAGGCTGGCTAATCGGAGCTGAGAAGATAATCGATCATCCTTTATGCCATTATGCTCCATAACCAATTAGTAATCACTGGAGATTTTATCATAATTTAACTAGAATCGCGCAGTCGATGGTGCACCATCGCAAATACCCGCTTTTTCCATTGACAACACAATTAACAAGTTTCAGGTGTGTAACCC
Source organism: Lucinisca nassula (assembly GCA_963580285.1). Taxonomy (NCBI): domain Eukaryota; kingdom Metazoa; phylum Mollusca; class Bivalvia; order Lucinida; family Lucinidae; genus Lucinisca; species Lucinisca nassula. Next base: position 14,985,454 of record OY757026.1, read on the forward strand.
AAATAGTTTAGAATATACAGCAAATTCCTAGTTTTTGGCTTTTGACCTTGAGGTCCAGGTCATGCCAAATACAGCATGCAGTACCTTCTACATTCAAAGGGCTATCCATAACCAAAGTTTCAGGAATGTAACCCAAATATTTGTGAAGATATGGCAAAGTCCTAGTTTTTGACCTTTGACCTTGAGGTCAAGGTCACACCAAAAATAGTCCAGTGCATTCTAAATTCCAAGGACCATCCAATAACCAAGTTTCAGATGTGTAATTCCATCAGTTAGGAAGATACTTCCAAGTCCTACTTTTTGACCTTTGACCTCGCCCATGACCCCAGGGGGTCAGATGAAAATTTCGACACCTTCATGCACATCGGCAGTCCCTAAGCAATGTATGTACCAAGTTTGGTCACCCTAGTTCAAGAAATAAAAAACTAGTTAACATTCACAAGATATTTCTTAGAAATTTGACCTTTGACCTCACCCCGTGACCCCCAGGGGGTCAGATCAAATTTTCGACACCTTCATGCACATCTCCAGTCCCTAAGCAATGCATGTACCAAGTTTGGTCACCCTAGGTCAAGAAATAAAAAACTAGTTAGCATTCACAAGAAACGTGACAGACGGAAGGACGGACGGAAGGACGGACTGACTGACGGACGGACACCCATGACGAAAATAATATACCCGTTTTTAGCTCACCTGACCGAAGGTCATGGTGAGCTTTTGTGACCGTAAGATGTCCGGCGTCGTCGTGCGTCGTCCGTCGTCCGTCGTCCGTCGTGCGTAAACTTTTTCTTGTGAACAAACTAGAGGCCACAGTTTTGGTCCAATCATCATCAAACTTGCTCAGAATGATCATCATGACAATATCTCGGTCAAGTTCGAATATGGGTCATGTCGGGTGAAAAAGTAGGTCAGTAGGTCAAATCATAGAAAAACCTTGTGAACACTCTAGAGGGCACAGTTTTGGTCCAATCATCATCAAACTTGCTCAGAATAATTATCATGACAATATCTCGGTCAGGTTCGAATATGGATCATGTAGGGTCAAAAAGTAGGTCAGTAGGTCAAACCATAGATAGTCCTTGTGAACACTCTAGAGGGCACAGTTATGGTTCAATTATCATCAAACTTGCTCAGAATGATCATTGTGACAATATCTCGGTCAAGTTTGAATATGGGTCATGTCGGGTCAAAAAGTAGGTCAGCGGGTCAAATCATAGAAAAACCTTGTGAACACCCTAGAGGCCACAATTTTGGTCCAATCATAATCAAACTTGCTCAGAATGATCATCATGACAATATCTTGGTCAAGTTCGAATATGGGTCATGTCCGGTCAAAAAGTAGGTCAGTAGGTCAAATCATAGAAAAACCTTGTGAACACTCTGAAGGCCACTGTTTTGGTCCAATTATCATGAAACTTGCTCAGAATGACCATTGTGACAATATTTCAGTCCAGTTCGAATATGGGTCATATCGGGTTAAAAAGTAGGTCAGCGGGTCAAATCATATAAAAACCTTGTGAACACCCTAGGGGCCACAATTTTGGTCCAATCTTAATCAAACTTGCTCAGAATGATCATCATGACAATATCTCGGTCAAGTTTGAATATGGGTCAAATGGTTCCGGTCCGTTGCACATCTAGGTCACAGGAGCCAAAAACAGATTTTTTTCACCAAAAACTTAAAAAATCTTCTTCTCTGAAACCACAAGGCCCAGGTCTTTGTTATTTGGTATGAAGCTTCATCTAGTGGACCCCTACCAAGATTGTTCAAATTATAGTGCTGGGGCCAAAAATGCCCCCGCACGGGGGCCCTTTGGTTTTACATAGGCTTATATAGGGAAAATCTTTAAAAATCTTCTTCTCTGAAACCACAAGGCCCAGGACTTTGATATTTGGTATGAAGCTTCATCTAGTGGACCCCTACCAAGATTGTTCAAATTTGAGTGCTGGGACGAAAAATGCCCCCGCCACGGGGCCCTTTGGTTTTACATTGGCTTATATAGGGAAAATCTTTAAAAATCTTCTTCTCTGAAACCACAAGGCCCAGGTCTTTGATATTTGGTATGAAGCTTCATCTAGTGGACCCCTACCAAGATTGTTCAAATTATAGTGCTGGGGCCAAAAATGCCCCCGCCCCAGGGCCCTTTGGTTTTACATAGGCTTATATAGGGAAAATCTTCAAAAATCTTCTACTCTGAAACCACAAGGCCCAGGACTTTGATATTTGGTATGAAGCTTCATCTAGTGGACCCCTACCAAGATTGTTCAAATTATAGTGCTGGGACAAAAAATGCCCCCGCCACGGGGCCCTTTGGTTTTACATTGGCTTATATAGGGAAAATCTTTAAAAATCTTCTTCTCTGAAACCACAAGGCCCAGGTCTTTGATATTTGGTATGAAGCTTCATCTAGTTGACCCCTACCAAGATTGTTCAAATTACAGTGCTGGGGCCAAAAATGCCCCCGCCCCGGGGCCCTTTGGTTTTACATAGGCTTATATAGGGAAAATCTTAAAAAATCTTCTTCTCTGAAACCACAAGGCCCAGGTCTTTGATATTTGGTATGAAGCTTCATCTAGTGGACCCCTACCAAGATTGTTCAAATTTTAGTGCTGGGACAAAAAATGCCCCCGCCACGGGGCCCTTTGGTTTTACATGGGCTTATATAGGGAAAATCTTTAAAAATTTTCTTTTCTGAAACCACAAGGCCCAGGACTTTGATATTTGGTATGAAGCTTCATCTAGTGGACCCCTACCAAGATTGTTCAAATTTTAGTGCTGGGACAAAAATGCCCCCGCCACGGGGCCCTTTGCTTTTACATTGGCTTATATAGGGAAAATTTTTAAAAATCTTCTTCTCTGAAACCACAAGGCCCAGGTCTTATATATTTGGTATGAAGCTTCATCTAGTGGACCCCTACCAAGATTGTTCAAATTATAGTGCTGGGGCCAAAAATGCCCCCGCCACGGGGCCCTTTGGTTTTACATAGGCTTATATAGGGAAAATCTTTAAAAATTTTCTTCTCTAAAACCACAAGGCCCAGGACTTTGATATTTGGTATGAAGCTTCATCTAGTGGACCCCTACCAAGATTGTTCCAATTTTAGTGCTGGGGCCAAAAATGCCCCTGCCCCGGGGCCCTTTGGTTTTACATAGGCTTATATAGGGAAAATCTTTAAAAATCTTCTTCTCTGAAACCACAAGGCCCAGGACTTTGATATTTGGTATGAAGCTTCGTCTAGTGGACCCCTACCAAGATTGTTCAAATTATAGTGCTGGGACAAAAAATCCCCCCCTGCCACGGGGCCCTTTGGTTTTACATAGGCTTATATAGGGAAAATCTTTAAAAATCTTCTTCTCTGAAACCACAAGGCCCAGAACTTTGATATTTGGTATGAAGCTTCATCTAGTGGACCCCTACCAAGATTGTTCAAACTATAGTGCTGGGGCAAAAAATGCCCCTGTCCCGGGGCCCTTTGATTTTACATAGGCTTATATAGGCAAAATCTTTAAAAATCTTCTTCTCTGAAACCGCTAGGCCCAGGTCTTTGATATTTGATGTGTAGCTTCATCTAGTGGACCTTTGACAAGATTGTTCAAATTTTAGCCTTTGTTGATGTTTGGTATGAAGCTTCACCTTTAAGACCTCCCTCAACATTATGTACATTAAAGCCCTGGGGCCAATAATGGCCCTCTCTGGGGCCCACTTGTTACACTATGGATCAGGTGAGCGATCCAGGGCCATCATGGCCCTCTTGTTTTTCAAAAAGCGGGTATAACTAGCCTGGCTTTCTTCTTAGCATACATTTTACTATATTTAACCTACACATGAGGACATACAGGCCTGTGCAAACAGTGTAGACCCAGATGAGACATCGCGGAAAGCGGCGTCTCATCAGGGTCTGCATTGTTTGCGATTCTCCCAGCTATTTTATGCAGTATGTTGTGTAGTTAACTGTACTTATTGCATAATCAATTATTAACAGATCAGTAGCAATAATCATTTTTGTAAAATGTATTGATCAATTAATCGATTATCCGGTTAATAGTGTCAGCCTTAGTTAACCCTTTCCCAGTCAGATACGTGTTTTTACGTGTCTGGAGCCCCCCCCCCCCCACCCCCTTTGTTCCTAGAACCACCTTCAAACCTGCACTCCCCACCCCTGGATAGCAATGTTTGCATTAGAATAAGTTGGCCTAAAAAAGTGACCTGTTTTTTCGCGCGCCTCCCCACTAATACGTTCTGTGGGGGGATTGAAGGGGGGCTATCGCCCCCTTCACATCCGAAAAAAAATGGGTTTTTTAGCCCAGCCGGTCGCTGAAATGAGGTCTGACGGTGTCTGGGCTTTAAAATTACTTGTTATTGTTAACCATAATGTGATGATGTCAAGACCCAGGTTGGTACCTAAAAGGTCAAGGTCATACTTAGAGGTCAAAGGTCAGGAAAGGATCTTTTTGGGTGTTTTGTCAATAAGTGTATTACTCCTGGATGGATTTTAAAATTACATGTACTTAGAAGAAATGTTAACCATCAAAAGATTGCCAATTTAGGGTCAAGGTAACAGGTTATGGTCTTACGACGTGACAGTCGTAACAAAGGAAAGATGCATAGCGTGAAAAAATCCCCGTCTTTGGTGGGATTCGAACCCGGTTCGCTCGGGTAGAAGTCCACTGCTCTTACCCCTGAGCCAAAGAGTCGACTCCCTGATGCAGTTGTCAGAGAGTGGTTATAAACCTAGAATCTATGCATATGGATCTACCAAGGTAGATAATGGAAGGGAGGTAACAAATCCCGGTAGAGCCCCCACATCTTACGACGTGACAGTAGTAACAAAGGAAAGATGCATAGCATGAAAAAATCCCCCTCTTTGGTGGGATTCGAACCCGGTCCGCTCGGGTAGAAGTCCACTGCTCTTACCCCTGAGCCAAAGAGTCGACTCCCTGACGCAGTTGTCAGAGAGTGGTTATAAACCTAGAATCTATGCATGGATCTACCAAGGTAGATAATGGAATGGAGGTAACACACCCCCTCTTAAGGAAGTCATCATTTATGATGACGTGAAGGATGCCAACTTCGGCACGAAGCCATTTCTGGCATATAAAGTCCGATCCCGGACAAGCCCCCATCTTACGACGTGACAGTCGTAACAAAGGAAAGATGCATAGCGTGAAAAAATCCCCGTCTTTGGTGGGATTCGAACCCGGTCCGCTCGGGTAGAAGTCCACTGCTCTTACCCCTGAGCCAAAGAGTCGACTCCCTGACGCAGTTGTCAGAGAGTGGTTATAAACCTAGAATCTATGCATATGGATCTACCAAGGTAGATAATGGAAGGGAGGTAACAATGGTCACAGTTACTGAACGGAGGCAGGGGATTATGGCCATTCCACAGGCTGCTTTTTTTTTTTTTTTTTTCATTAAATTTCTTTCCTATTGTTCCTTTTTATTTTAGTCCCAAAATAGTGATGAAAAACTGTAAAGAAATGGTAATTTTTCCCCGCTCGCTTCACTCACTCAGACTCAAAATTCTTATCAACTTTTTTTAGCAATCGTGACGTAAAAGACATCTTTTTTTTCAGCAGAATTAAGTGTTAGTGTGAGTGTCGAAGAACCTTTTTAACCTATATTTTTTATCGAACAATCTGTTATTAGCCATTATTTTCTGTAAGACAAACCTATATAAAAACCTATATTTCCAAAGTGGGCCACTAGGAGGCTTGAAAGTCAATTTTATAGATTTTGATACCAAACATTACAGAAGTAATAATTAATGGAATATAGAAGCCTCCGTGGTGCAGTGGTTACGCTACTCGCCTTGTAAACCAGGGATCGCAGGATCGATCCCGGGCTTCTCCAGACTTTCGGATGAGTCTTTAAACCGAGGTCCCATCTCCGTATGACCTTATCTGTTGGTGGGACGTAAAACTCAAACACTCACTCACTCATTAATGGAATATGTAAAACATATGGAACAGATTTTGGCTCAGACCCCTGGGTCATGCTTAAGGGTTCAGACTTTTGGGGTTGCAGAGCCAAAATGTTTTCGAAATATAGTCATGTGGTATATCAAATTCAAGGGTATGATTAGTGGAATACAGTGCAAGTAAAATTTTGACCCTAGGGTCAGATTGGGGCCCAGGTTTGGGGATGGGGTCAAAAGGTCAAATTTTAATTTTCTTGGAACATAATCATGTGACATTTCAAATTGAAGGGGATGATTAGTAGAATATAATACAAGTTAAATTTTGGGGCCTTGATTTTTGGTACTTAGCCTGTGAGTGGAAAGCATGGGGATTTGCAATGGCGTTCCAATTTAACCACATTCTAGTTTTCTTTAAAAATAGCTCCTTATGGTGGAAACATTCATATGTGGTGAAATATTTCTAAAATAATGTGTTGTTGCATGGGCTGTTTGGGCTAGTATAGTAAGAATTTCAATATGACCTCCCAGACAGGTTGGGGCCCCGACTTGCCTGAGGGTAAAACTTCATTTTCTTCAAATATAGTCATGTTTCATATCAAATCAAAGTATTAATGGAGAGTAAAAGCTATGGCGGAAAAAATGCAGGCTGGGGGAATGCCCGGGGTCATGATAAGTAAAAAAGTAGGGTTTTAGGTCATATTGTCAAACAACTCATCCAAGGCTAGGTATTTGTGCTAGAATCTTATAAAATCTTGAAACTTTCCCAGAATGAGGGCTGGAGGAACATAATTTTTCAGAATTCTGATGTGACTTCCTTTGGTTGGGGGGGGGGGGGGTGCAGTGGGGTGAGCCCCATGGGTCAAAATTACTTTTTGCACAAACATAGTATTATTATTATTTATGCAAAGGTAATGGAGAGTGGAATACAGTGGTGCAAAACTTTGCTGGGAGGCATGTATTTGGGTTACCCAAGGTAAAAAATTTTGGGTCCTTTTATTACATGACATGATTTCCACAGCACAGGGATATCAACTTGCTCTAGTTTAATAAATTCAATGGAACATATTCATGATCTTCTATTTATTATTTTAAATATTTACAGATGAAGACTACAGCTTAGAAGAAGAAATCCCTGAAAGAAAAAAAAACAACTGGTAAAAAATTTAATCATTTTTGTTGCGCCTGCATGGCGCGATATAGGTGTCAAATTTTCCGTCCGTCAACATTTGCGACCACCCTAACTTCCACCCTGATGTAAGAGTCCATTTCTTGAGAACTATTAGAGCTTCCTTAATTATATTTGGTACAAGCTTGCATCTAGGAACTGCGACTTCAACAGAAGCATCCGTATCTGACTTTGACCTATATTTTATTGTTCACTGACTTTGTAAATTATTGCGACCACCCTAACTTTCACCCTAATGTAAAAGTCCATTTCTTGAGAATTATTAGAGCTTCATTAATTATACTTGGTACAAGCTTAAATCTAGGAACTGCAACTTCAACGCAAGTAACAAATCTGACCTTGACCCATATTTCATGGTTCAGTGACTTTGCGCCCCAACAGGCGTGACATAGCCTTCGGCGGAATTCTTGTTTAATCTGTATTTGGGAAAAGTAACATTTCTCACGTTTCTTGTAGAAAAAACAGATTGTCAAGTATGTTTTAATAGTCATTTTAATTTTTCCAATAGAATTTTTACATTTTTGTCACCGCCATTGGCATGATGTCCGGAGTATATTTTTTCAGTTTTTCACTTATGCTTTCAACCTAATTCAGAATAAATAAGCTGGTCATCTACAAACTGGTATTCAGAGTGTGTATACTCGTAAAATGTCAAGGTCCGGGGGCATATAGTTTTTAGGTTTGCCGTACATGTAAGGCTGCCACGATTAATCAGATAATCGATTAATTGATTGATAAATTCCAGAAATATTATTATTGATACTGATTTTCCGTAATCAATTATTTTCTTCGTAGAATTAACCAGCTAAAGATGTTTCTTAAATAGCTGGATGAGTGGCAAACAGTGCAGGCCCTGATGAGAAGCCGCATTCTCATCAGGGTCTACACTGTTTGCTCTGGCCTGTCTGTGCAAAACACTAGAGTGAATTACAACATGTATATGATAAGAGTCATGTGCAGACAGAAAGCGGGACAGGTAAAATTATGACCAAATCTCCAGTGATTACTAATCGATTATTTATCGCAATGGCAAAACTGATAAGCGATTATCATTTCAGCAACGATTAGCCAGCCCTAGGTACGTTGGTACGAATGTACGTCCGTCTGCACGAATGTGTGTACGTACGTTTGTATGAATGTACGTCCGTCTGCATGAATGTGTGTATGTACGTAATTGACCTCAAAATATATATAGGTCAGTGTGACCTATATTTCATGCTAGAGTGACTTTGCCTTATATCTTGAATACTATTTGATGGAGAAATGTCATGCCTGGTTTATTAGCTCCTTGTGACCCAATGATTGATTCAAAAATATAATTACATGTATATTGGTCATTGTGACCTATATTTCATGGATGAGTGATTTTGCCTCATATCTTGAATACTATTTGATGGAAAAATGTCAATCCCGGCTTATTAGTTCCATGTGATCCAATGATTGACCTCAAAATATACCTAGGTCATTGTGACCATATTTCATGGTTCAGTGATTTTGCCTAATATCTTGAATACTATTTGATGGAGAAATGTCATGCCATAGATTATTAGTCCCATGTGACCTGCTGATCAACCTCAAAAGATATCTAGGTCAGTGTGACCTATATTTCATGGTTCAATGACTTTGCCTTTTATTTTGAAAACTATTTGATGGAGAAATGTCATGCCTGTGTTATTAGTTCCATTTACCCCGCTGATCAACCTCCAAATATATATAGTTTGGTGTGCTTCAGTGATTTTGTCCATTATCTTGAATATTATTTTATGGAGAAATTTCATACCATCTGACCCACTGATTGATCTCGACAAAATATATCTAGGTCAGTGTGACCTATATTGCATGGTTTAGGGAGTTTGCCTGTAATCTTGAATACTATTTGATGGAGGAATGTCATGTCTGGGATAATACTTGAATGCATCCAGATGATTGACCTCAAAATATATCAAGGTAGGTGTGACCTGTATTTTATGGGTCAGTGACTTTGCCTGAAATCTTGAATAATATTTGATGGAGAAACTTCATGTCTGAAGTATCAATTCAATATGACTTGATGAATGCAACAAAGATATATCTAGTTTAGTTTGACACTATTCCAGGTGCGTTATACTGTTCAGTGACGGCTGTTGCTGCAACATAAGTTTTCAGCGTGAGTTTGGCCCCTGTGCGGGGGCATCTGTGTCATACTGACACATGTCTACTTTATATATTATCCTACAGCATTTAGAAGCAGATAGATACAGAATATGGATTTATTGCATTTACAGGGTAAAATGTCATTATTAATATAATGCTTAGCAGAAAATAAAATATATACAAAAAGTCTACCTAATGCAGAATAAATAAGCTGGTCGCCTTAAGACTATCAGAGTATATACTCGTAAAATTTCAAGGGGTCCATCATTTTTTTATATTTTATCCCACATCATTGAGAAGAAAACAGAACACTGATTTAATGCATTTTAGGCAAACAAATACATTATAGACATGATAGATTTGATGCATAGTAGAAAATAAAATATATACGAAAAGTCCACCTAATGCAGAAGAAATAAGCTGGTCGCCTTAAGACTGGTATTCGGAGTATATATACTTGTAGAAATAACTTTATTTTTTTTTATATTTATTATAAGGGGCCTAACATTTTTGTAAATTTTATCCTACAGAATTTAGCCAACAACAGATACAAAATATTACACTGATTTAATGTATTTTAGCATATAAATATATTCTTTGTACATGTTGTACAATGTATGTTGCATGTAGCAAAAAATGTATATACAATAAAGTCCACCTAATGCAGAATAAATAATCTGGTCGCCTAAAGACTGGTATTCGAAGATATATTTTTTAATGTTTGTTCATTGTGGAAGTTTGAAGCCCTACACTGAGATTTGCACAATGTGAGAGCCCTTCAGAATATCTTACTTGGACTCAAGCTCAAGGTCACATTTGATAGTCACCAGTTCTTTTTATGTATGGGGGTTTAACGGCCAGTGTTAACTAAAAGTTTGAGCCAATTATCTATCCACACTTTACCTTGGCAATTTTATCCGTAAGCAATTGACCAGAACAGTGCACATTCTTACACCAGAATTGACAAATGCCCTTCTTGAATCAGCTGATGGGAGAAATGACTGTAGAAAAGATTTCATGATCAATATCCACGAAAGAATGTTCCTGACTGCGGAAGGAATCAACCTACATCTTCCTGATAACCAGTCAGAGGTGGCTTTGGCTGAGCTATTCTTTGAATTTTGTGTTTGTTCCATATCTCCACCCCTTAAAGGATTTTCATCAAACTTGGTCAGTTATCCCCCTCAGAAAGTTCATGTCCAAAGCTAGGTTGGTAAAAAAGCTGAAAATACACATATAGTTTCATGGACAGTGGGAAATACAGGGAAATCCCGGTAAATATTGAGAAATACTGGAAAATGGACATTAATGTAGGTGGGGCCAATTGAGACTGCTTAATATACCCTGCCTGCCTAGCAGGGCTCGAGAAAATGCCGGTTTTCCGGTTCTGGACCGAATTTGGCCTCCATAAACCGATTTTGACTCCAGAAGAAGATAAAAAAATCGGTCCGTAACTCTATAACATTTTAAAAATATCGGTTCGAAAATTTTCGCTTAATCATTATGTTGTAAAAACAAGCTGACAGTTTGCCACTGATAATCCAAGCATGTATACAAAACGCCTGCAGCACAAGGTGTTAGACCGGTTCATTATCTAACTAGGTGAAAATTGGACAAGTCCAGGTCGGGTTCTTTGATCTTATGGTAGCGCAATTTGACCTGTGTGTCAAAATTATTAATCCGTGAAAACTGGCCTGAGGCGTTATCGGCAAGCTGGCAAGGTGAGAAAATAAGGTCAATAAATGCAGTACATACGCTAGTTTGTTTAGACAAGTCATTAATTTATGGCTTACTATAGAACCGGTATTTGAATATTATATAATTTTTTAGCTCACCAGAGCCGAAGGCTCCGGGGGAGCTTATAGGATAGGCAGTTGTCCGGCGTCGTCGTCGTCGTCGTCGTCGTTGTCGTCGTCGTTGTCGTCGTCGTCGTCTGACGTCAACACTTTCAAACATCTTCTTCTCTGAAGCCACTGGACCGATTCAGCCCAAATTTTATCTGTAGCATCCTTGGGCAGGGGGATTGAAAGTTTGTGTTTTTTATGAAAATCGGCCCATTAGTTTGGTTGCTATGGCAACTTAGAGTTTCCATAGACTTATAATGGGGAAAATTGAAAAATGGCATTTACTGCCAAGTCATTGCAGATATTTGGACAAAACTTTTATAGAAATGTTTCTTGAGTAAAATTCTTTCAGCCATATGCTTTTATGCCAACCTGAAGGTCCCCCAGGTTGTGCCGGGGCCATGCCCCACCCCCTCCACTTCATAAAAGGCCATATATCTCAGAAACCATTCAGATCCCGACCCCTAAACCATATATATTCTTGTTCCTATTGATAAGACGCATTTAGTAACACCAACCTTGGGGTCCTCAGGGATGCGCCGAGGTCATGCCCCACCCCCTCCACTTAATAAAAGGCCCAATATCTCGGAAACCATTCAGATCCCCACCCCTAAACCATATATATTCTTGTTCCTTATGATAAGACCCATTCGATGACATCAACCTGGGAGTCCCCTGGATGCGCCGGGGCCATGCCCCACCCCCTCCATTTCATAAAAGGCCCAATATCTCGTAAACCTTACAGATCCCCGCCCCTAAACCATATATATGCGTGCTTCTTATGATAAGACACATTCATTGACACCAACCTGGGGGTCCTCAGAGATGCGCTGGGGCCTTGCCCCACCCCTCTACTTCACAAAAGGCCATATATCTCAGAAACTGTTCAGATCCCCACCCCTAAACCATATATATTCTTGTTCCTATTGATAAGACGCATTCAGTAACACCAACCTGGGGGTCGTCAGGAATGCGCACAGGTCAGGCCCCACCCCCTCAACTTTATAAAAGGCCCAATATCTCGGAAACCATTCAGATTCCCACCCCTAAACCATATATATTCTTGTTCCTTTTGATAAGACCCATTCAGTGACATCAACCTGGGAGTCCCCTGGATGCACCGGGGCCATGCCCCACCCCCTTCATTTGATAAAAGGCCCAATATCTCGGAAACCTTACAGATCCCCGCCCATAAACCATATATATGCTTGCTTCTTATGATAAGACACATTCATTGACACCAACCTGGGGGTCCTCAAAGACGCACTGGGGCCTTGCCCCACCCCTCCACTTCAAAAAAGGCCATATATTTCAGAAACTGTTCAGATCCCCACCCCTAAACCATATATATTCTTGTTCATTATGATAAGACGCATTCAGTAACACCAACCTGGGGGTTCCCAGGGATATGCTGGGGCCATGCCCCACCCCCTCCATTTCATAATATCACAATATCTCGGAAACCCTACAGATGGCCACCCCTTAACCATATATAGTCTTGTTCCTTATGATAAGACACATTCATTGACACCAACCTGGGAGTCTCCCTGGGCCTTGCCCCACCCCTCCACTTCACATAAGGCCTTATATCTCAGAGAATGTTCTTAGCCCCACCCTAAACCATATATATTCATCTTTCTTATGATAAGACGCATTCAGTGACACCAGCTTGGGAGTCCCCGGGGCACGCCCAGGCCATGCCACACCGCTTTACTTCATTAAAAGCCATATATATCAGAAATAGTTCAGATCCCCACCCCTAAACCATATACTTGTTCCTTATGATAAGACTCGTTCAATCACACCAACCTGGAGGTCTCTTTGTGCTGAGGCAATGTGCCCCGCCCTTCCATTTCATAAAAGGCTTTATATTTCAGAAACCATTCAAATCCCCACCCCATAATTATATATGTTCTTGTTCCTTATTATTAGCACACCTACTGTAGCGGGGTCCGCAGGGGCCATTCCTATTTCATAAAAGGGCCTCAAATCTCTGAAACCGGTCAGATTCCCAGCACTGAACCATATATATACTTGGTCCTTATGATAAGACACATTTAGGGACAACAGTTTGGGCTTTCCTGGGATCAACAGGGCATGCCCCAACCCCTCAACTGTTAAAGAGGCCTTACAGATCCCCACTGCTAAACCATATATATTTTTGTTTCTTATGATAAGACGCATTTAGTGATACCAACCAGGGCTCCATTGGGTCCATGCCCCACCCCCTCTACTTCATAAAAGGCCTAACTTTTCAGATGCTGAGTCCACATGGGTGCTCATTTGGACATGGGGGTTCATTTGGTGGATTAAAATGATATCATGTTAAAATACATGGCTGCCATTGGGCAGGATGGGCAGTGCCCACCTGAGCTCTGGTGAGCATAGTGGCCCATGGGCCTCTTGTTTTTTCACAGGGCGCAATTTTCAATACACACCTGTCATGTCTGAACATTGCGTGTTATGCCTTTGAGGGAAAATGCCATATTTCACCCATTCTAAACGATATTTTTATTTAAGAATATGCTCCATTGAAACCAATAACATAAACCACGTCATTTGTAGACAAAGCGCTTTGTTTCAGGCTTGTGTAATCGTGAAATATGTGTTTATATTCTTTTAAACACGGTTCGGCTATGTAAGATTTTCAATGACTCTCGTTCGGCCATGTTTTGTTTCGAGAGTAAAGAAATGTTTTTCGATTTTTTAACCCGTTCAAAACGATTTTTTTTAGAAATACGCTCTATTAAAATCAATCACTTAAAACAGGTGTGTGGGTTACGTCCTTGACTGCATTAATGTGTATTGTGTAAACGGAAACCGTATGATATCATTTTCCGACCACGTTGCAGCACGTTGTCACCATTTGTAAACAAAGCAATTTGGGCAAAATAAAATGCGTGAAATAAGAGAAATATTTTAAAGGTTTTAAAAAGGGGGAAAAATATAGTGACCATCGAACTGGTCTTTTACTGCCCCACGTCGGTTGTTTCCCTTTAGCGGTCTTCAGGTTCTGAGTGACCCGGATATTGGGGAAAATGAAAGTAGATGAAATCTGGCGTAGAAAATGAAAGATGAAATCTGAACGATGTGAGCAATAATTGCTGTTTATAATCGAGATACTGGTGCTCATATCCGTTGACAAGTGTAAGAGCAACATTGGTATGTCATTCGTTATGCTAATAACACATTTTGAAATTGAAAATCGCCAATTGAGTTTACGGAAATTACCGAAACCGATCGGCAATTTCCGTAATTTTTTGGCGAAATCTGGCTGGACCGATTTGGATTCATCAGTTTCTCGAGCCCTGCTGCCTAGGTATATGTATTGTAAAGTAAAATCATTTCATACAGGGCTTGCATTTTACCTTACCTTTACGAAGTACAAGGAGAACTATTGTAGTCACCACGGTTGTCCGCGTTTGCATTAGCGTGTGCGTGTGCGTTCCCGTCACACTGCGTTAAAGTTTTTCAAATGCTTATATCTAAATAGCCATGCATCACAGAGTACTCATATTTGGAACTTTAGTACCTTGGACGGTCTTCTAATGTTCCAAGAGAGCAAACCCCTGGATCCATGCCCCGAGGTGGGGCTAGGGGTCAGAATCTAGAACACCTTTATAAAACTGTGTTAAAGTTTTTGAAATGCTTATATCTCAACAGTCACTCATCACAAAGCATTCATATTTACAACTTGGGTACTTTGGAATGTCTTCTGAGAATATGCGGGATTGTCTTCTGAGATTCCAAAAGAACACACCCCTGGGTTCACAAAAGGGGGGGGGGTGGGGCTAAAGGTCAAAATCTAGGACACCTAAGTTATTCGTTAAATACATTATCATTATGCTAACAAATTTGTTATACATCAGCCAACTTTGTGACGTTGGTTTAAGTGTAAAAGGGTGAAGGTCATGGTGACCTACATTTTACAGTCCAGTGATTTTGCCTTATATCTTGAATACTATTTGATGGAGAAATGTTATACCTGGGATATTGGTTCCATGTGACCCCATGATTGACCTCGAAATATATCTAGGTCAATGTGACCTATAGTTCATGATTCTGTGATTTTGCCTTATATATTGAATACTATTTGATGGAGAAATGTTAAACCTGGATTATTACTTCCATGTGACCCAGTGATTCACCTGAAAATATGTCTAGGTCAGTGTGACCTATATTTCATCGTTCAGTGATTTTGCTTATATCTTGAATACTATTTGATGGAGAAATGCTATACCTGGATAATTACTTCCATGTGCCCCAAGGATTTACCTCAAAATCTATCTAGGTCAATGTGACCTATATTTCATCGTTCAGTGATTTTGCCTTATATATGTTGAATACTATTTGATGGAGAAATGTCATACCTGGCATATTAGTTCCATGTGACCCCATGTTTGACCTCAAAATATATCTAGGTAAGTGTGACCTATGGTTCAGTGATTTTGCCTTATATCTTGAATACTGTTTGATGGAGAAACATCATACCTTGGTTATTAGTTCCATGTGACACAGTGATTGACCTCAAATAAATCTAGGTCATTGTGACCTATATTTAATGGTTCACTGATTTTGCCTTATATGTTGAATACTATTTGATGGACAAACATCATACATGTACCTTGGTTATTAGCTCCATGTCAGTGTGACCTATATTGGTTATTAGCTCCATGTCAGTGTGACCTATATTTCTCCCCCATCCCGAAAATGTAGGTCATTGTGACCGATATTTCATGGTTCAGTGTTTTTGCATTATATCTGGAATAGTATTTCATGGAATAATGTCATACCGAGATTGTTAGTTTCACGTCACCCAATGATTGACCCTGAAATATATATAGGTCAGTGTGACCTATATTTCAGGGTTCAGTGACTTTGCTTTAGATCTTGAAAACTATTTGATGAAAAATCTACATACCTAATTATTTGTTCCATGTAACCTGATGATTGACCTCAAAATATTTGTAGGTCAGTGCGACCTATATTTCAATGTTCAGTGATTTTACCTTATATCTTGAACTGCGAAGCAGGCGAGCTACGCTGACATGCGACAGCTCTTGTAGAGTCTACATGCACTTGGTCATGCAGGTCGAATGAAATGTTTTAGGATTTTCCAGACCTTCTGATAATGAATTGTTTGAAAGATTAATAATCTGTTACCTTCATAATTTTATATTTGAAGTAATCAAGTATGTATTGAATTTGTTTTCAAAAGATACTGAAATACTAGTTTTCAGACATCAGCTACTGGTATTTGACTTGACTTGTAAATAAAAATACTTGGGAGAGTACCTGCAGGTTAAGAAATGTATGCCCATTGTATTTTGTTCTTTAAATACCTGTCTTAAACAAAACAAATTTTCACACCGTTCAAAAGTAGGAGTAACTACTTGACAAACTTGCAAACAAACTTTTTTTTAAAGTACACATAAAAAAGTTTGGACAACCACAAAAGTTGTTGTAATTCTCCAAACAAATTTAACAATGTGTTTTATCATTTCACAAAAGCATAAAAAAAAACAAAAAAAAAAACACAAAGTTCAAGAAAACATGCCTATACAAATGTAATGAACATTTTACAACCAAAAAATGAAAATTTTCTGATTAAAAATTCCAATATTGTAGTATGTCTGCTGAAATTATAGATCATTCAGTGAGGCAGTTCTATTGAGCACCCACAATCTATATTTTTAGCAGAGATACGGAAAATAGTGTATATCCCTCTTAAACCCCATCTTTATTATATAAAAGTGGTGTTGGAGGGGTCAAAATCATGTGCATATGTTTTTGTGATGCATTTACAGACTGATGGAGCAGTCTGATCTGGGTCTGTCTGTTTGCTCAGGCCTGTCCATCTTAATTTTAGGATCATTATCTATTGCATATGAGTGATTTTAAATAGCATTCCTGCCACTGGTATTTACCTACCAACCTTGGTGCAAAGCCCATAAATGAATCAGGCTGACTCTAGGTCAAGGTCACATTTGAAGATCACGGCTTTGAATTTTGTGTCCATTCCTTATATCTCATTTACCCTAAAATGATTTTCATTTACCTTTGGTCAATTATCCCCCTCAGACAGCTGATGTGCATAAAGCATAAATGAATCATGCTGACACAAGGTCAAGATCACATTTAAAGGTCACGAGTTTGAAACTTTGACTTTTATGCCTATTTATTTACCCCTGGCAGGATTTTTAATAAACATTGGTAAAATATCCTCCTCAGTGAGCTGATGTGCAGAACCCATAAATAAAACATGCCAACTCAAGGGCAAGGTCACAGGTGAAGTTTTTCAACTTTGAATTTTATGTCTATTCCATACCTCCTTTACCCCTGGATGGATTTTCCTTTAAACTTTTAAGAAATAATTCCCCTCTGAGCTGGCGTGCAGAACCCATAGATAAACCATGCGGACGCAGGGTCAAGGTCACAGGTAAAGGTCACAAGGTTGAACATTGATTTTAATGGTGGGGGGATTGGGCTGTCCTTCAGACTGCTCCTTGTTGCAAAATTAAAACACTTTTTGCTTGATAACTTAGATTATGTTTGTGGCCCAACTTTGATGAAACTTTTACTACACAATGTCATGGTCTCTTAGATAAGGAAGGTGTAATACTAGCAGAATAAATACCAAGTGCCCATAACACCCATTGATGATAGGTTTCAAATTTCAGTTCAATGATTTATTAATCACATACAGTAGATGGTTGCGTTTACATTTACACCCCTTAATTTTAACAGTTTTGTCAGTCCTATCAAAGTCATGTGTGGCTGATAATGAAACACATGTGCATTGTAACCCCAGATTTTTATGCCCCCGGAATCGAAGATTCAGGGGGGGCATATAGTTTTTGGTCTGTCCGTCTGTTTGTCTGTTTGTCCGTTAATCCGTTTGTCCGTTTGTCTGTTTGTCCGGGCAGACTAGAGGTACCTAGTGGGGTGAGGATTCTGCCCAATTCAACTTAATGAGGTTTATTCCGTAAGGCACAGTAACTTTTCAGTTAGTGGGGTTAAAATTTCGTATGTGGGGTTAAAACTCTGTACAGTGGTGCGTTATGGGGTTAAAGTCTCCATAGACTTTACATTAGTAACCCCACAAGGTACCTCTACTAAGAACGTCCTTCTGCAAAAACTTTAACATTGGGCATAACTTTTGAATGGTAAATGATAGAGCCTTTATATTTCAAATGTGCATTCCTTGTCACAAGACCTTTCAAGAGGTACCATAAATTTTGACCTCGTGACCTTGACCTTGACATTTGACCTACTTTTGACCTCCTTTTTAAAAACTTTAACATTGGCCATAACTTTTGATTGGTAAGTGATAGAGCTTTCATATTTCACATGTGGATTCCTTGTCACAAGACCTTTCAATTGGCACTATAATTTCTGACCTCATGACCTTGACCTTGGCATTTGACCTACTTTTTAAAAACTTTAACATTGGCCGTATCTTTTGATTGGTAATTGGTAGGGCTTTCATATTTCACATGTGCATTCCTTGTCACAAGACCTTTCTAATGGTACCGTAATTTTTGACCTCATGACCTTGACCTTGACATTTGACCTACTTTTTAAAAACTTTAACATTGGCCATAACTTTTGATTGGTAAATGGTAGGGCTTCCATATTTCACATGTGCATTCCTTGTCACAAGCCCTTTCTAGTGGTACCATAATTTTTGACCTTGTGACCTTGACCTTGATGTTTGACCTACTTTTTAAAAACTTTAATATAAAGTCCATAACTTTCGATTGGTAAGTGATAGAGCTTTCATATTTCACATGTGTATTCTTTTTCGCAACACCTTTCCATTGGTACCATAATTTTTGACCTTGATACCTTGTGGCCTTGACCATGACATACTTTAGTGATGGGGCTTTCATATTGCACAGGCGCTGTCCTGGGGCATCGGTGTTTCACAAACGCATCTTGTTTCCTCTATTACACATCTTCATGGGGCATCCTTTGGTGTCTCTGATTCTCTTGTTTGATATTTGTTTTCTTTTTACAGTTTGATGGTCAGTTGTTGACACAATTCTAATCAGAAGACACTGGAGACAAATGAGAAAAGCAAAGGCTTCTTACCAGGCAAGTCTCTGCTGAACATGAAACATATTTATTTGGGTTTCCTATCCTTTTTTAACTCTCAGGAAATTTCGTCCCGGTAAGCTTTTCTACTACCCCAGGCATCGACGTCCACAAATGTTAAAGTTTTTGCGTTAAAGTTTTTTTAGAAGCTCATCTCGTTTTTATGACTACACGGATTAAGTTCATATTTAGTATGATGATATTTTCTGTTATCGACTTCTTTCCCTGGTGATGTTGTGGGGAGGATTTTGGATTTGATTGTATCAGTTCCTGATCATTACTATTTTTAATTTTTACACATTGGTTTATCACCTGAGGGGTTCAGCAAAAAATTGGAACTGTAAAATAAAAATGTAGGCAGTGATCAGGTATCAAAACATTTGTCAAACAACTCTGATCAGAGTCATCAAAGGGAAAGAAACATGAACATGGAGTAACTAAACACTGTTGAAATCTGATCACAAGCGGGCAGCAGAACGAGTTACTTTCCCACAGAATGGCTACGGTAAAAGGCTATCCAAACTAAAATGATATAAGCAATACATAAATGCAACATAAATAATCCAGGATAGAAGAACAGCCTTAGAATGGTCAGCAAAATGTATTTCACTGTGTGTTTTAATTTGTTTATATATGGCCATGATTCTCATCCTTGATTCTGTCATGGTCTAAACAAACACATGGTTCAGTCTGCATGAAGTTTGCTAACTCAACAGTGCTATATCGGAGAACAAATATCAGTCAACTACAGAGATGAAACAACAATAAGGACTTGACAGCATGAAATAACATAAATGCTGGAGCCAAAGAAAACTGTTAGAATCTCGTAAGCCTGATCAGAGAAAGTAATTTTTGCTTACTATCTTTTGAAGCTGTGGCCCTTTGAACATTGAAAATAATCATTGAAATTTATTCGCAGAAAGAACAATGCACCTTCACTTTGAATTCCTTTCTTACAATCTTATAGTACTTGTTTGTAAGATGTAAGTGTAATGGCGGGGCATTTCTTACATTGTTACTCTTGTTTTTGTAGGTCACAAGATTTCATGAGTTCCAATGAATTTCTGCCATTGAAAGACCTGAATGTGAGAGGAAAGGACTACAAGAAAATTTGTGTAAAATTGTTCAGAAAAGCCATAAGAGAGAAGCGAGATGCAAAGCCAGAAGAACTAACTATTGCTATGAAAAAGTAAAGGACAAGCAATTTCATATCCAGGCATTGGCTACAATGATAAAATAAAGGAGATGCAATTAAATATCCAGGCATTGGCTAAAAGTAAAGTAGAAGCAATTTAATAGCCAGGCACTGGTTACAATGAAAAAGTAAAGGAGAAGAAACTTAATATCCTGGCAATTATGTTTGACCACAGACTATGGATGATGCATCTTTTGCTGTACAGCTGCACGAGATGAGCTGCAGGACAAAGGAACCATAACTCTGGTGTTCTTACTTTCAGAGGCATTGCCCTTTGACAAATGAAAATAGCCATTTCTATCATTTAGTCTTCTGAAACACTGTATCTCCTGAACCGTTTGATGGATTCTGAAGTAACTTGCTTGGTTACAACACTAGGATGGGAAAAATAGCCATAAGGTTTTGATGACCTTGACCTTAACTATAAAACTATCAAAAACTATAAAAGCTATGGCATTGAAAGTTGATGAGTGCATTGCTAGAAATCTGTAGATGACCTTATTAACTTTTGAAGAAATTCTGAATACTACTTGATGAGTTATGGCCCTTTGTTACTGTAGGCATTTGTACATCACATGCTTTTGGGTCGTATGTGAGAAGCAAAACTTATTTTACATTTGTTTTTAGCTCACCTAACCAATGGTCATGGTGAGCTTTTGTGACAATGAGATGTCCAGCGGCGGCTGATGCCATGTGTAAATTTTCTTGTTAACACCCTTGGGCCACAGTTTTGGTCTAATTATGATCAGATTGGTTAGATCATACTGACAATATCTCTGTCAAGTTGGAATATGGGGCATTTTGAGTCAAAAAGTGGAACAGTAGTTAATACCATAAAAAAACCTTATTAATACTTTAGAGGCCACAGTTTTTGTCCAATCATCCCCAAACATGTGCAGAATTACCATCTCAGTACACTTTGAATAAGGGTCATTTAGGGCTATAAAGCAGATCAGTATGAACAAATCATAGAAAAAACCTTTTAAATACTATACAGGTCACAGTTTGGTCGAATCGTCATCAAAGTTGTCTCAGCAATATCTTGGTCAAGTTCAAATATGGATCATTTCGGGTCAAAAAGTAAGTCAGTGGGTCGTAGCCTAGAAAACCCCTGTGAAAACTCTGGAGCAGATAAATTTGGGCAAATGTTTATCAGACATGCTCAGAATGATCACTTTGAAAATATATGTCAAGGTCAAATATGGATCATGTCAGGTTAAAAACCTTTGGTCCAATGTTTATCAAACTTGCTCAAAATGATCACCTTGACAACATCTCTGTCAAGGTAGAATATGGATCATGGAAAAAATGACCTTGACCTGAGACCTACTTAAATAAAAATATATTGGTCATAGCTTTTTACAGCCTTCATATTTGGAATGAACGTTCCATGTAATACGGTCTTATCTCTGAACAAATAAATTGACCTGTGAATTTGACCTTGGCTTGAACAATATGAAATAGAACCTTCAATTTTTGTTTTGTTTGTTTGTATTTGGGTTTAAAGTAAGGGAAACAAACACAAACACGACGCAACCAGACAATAATAGAAACTTCAACAGAGGAAGGCCAAAAGGACAGTTGCTTTCCCACAAATTGGCCTAATGACCATCCAAAATAAAAAGACACGAGTAATACATACAATACTTAACAAGCAATAACATAAATAAACCGCCACAGAAGAACCACCTTGGAACGGTCAGTGGAAAGAATTCCACTGGGAGGCTTAAATCGATTTCACACGGCCTTAATCCTCACCCTTACGTCAACACTTGGCCTTGGCCTTGGCAAGCTCATTCGTAAGCAGCTGACTTGTACAGTGCACATTCTTTCGCCAGAAACTGACAAATGCCCTTCTTGAATCAGCTGATGGGAGAAAATGACTGTAGAAAAGGGTAACGGGTCATCCCTAACAAATTCTGCCCCTAGCAAAGTAGGCCCCTACAAACTCGGCACCCAAAATTATAATATATATATAAAACCTCCAATTTAGTCATCTGATCAGGGTCTTTCCGGTCATTGAGCGACACGGTGCCAACTAGTGCCCACAAACTACATATGTATGTTTTTGAGCAGAATTAAGATAAAAAGGGATATGTATACCCCCAGCAAATCTTAACGGTTTGACTGGATAAAAGTGGTGTTAATTGGGTCAAAAAGATAAGTTTTCGTGATGGTGTATTGTGCTAGCAAAGCTTGGCATGTTCTAACGTGTACCCACAATCTATATATTTTTGAGCAGAAATAGCAAAAATATCAAAAATTTTCATCTTAAATTATCAATTTTTGGGTCGGGGGGCGTTTAAGGAAAAATAACAGTATATTTGTTTAGGCATGCATGTTTTCATATTCAAACAATAAATGCATAGTACAAAAGAATTATTTTTAGCTCGCCTATACGAAGTACATGGAGAGCTATTGTTGTCACCCCGGATGTGCGCGTTAGCGTAAGCGTTTGCGTTCCCTTTCCGTCACACTCTGCGGTATAGTTTTTCAAATGCTTATATCTCAACAGTCATGCATCACAGAGCACTCATATTTGGAACTTAAGTACCTGGGAGGGTCTTATAACGTTCCAAGAGATCAGACCCCTGGGTAGCCCGGAGTGGGGCTAGGGGTCAAAATCTAGAACACCTCTGTAAAACTGTGTTAAAGTTTTTGAAATGCTTATATCTCAACAGTCACCCATCACAAAACATTCATAGTTACAACTTGGATACCTGGGAGTGTCTTCTGAGAATACCAGGGAATATCTTCTGAGATTCCAAAAGAACACCCCTGGGATCATGCCTGGGGGGATGAGGCTAGGGGTAAAAAATCTAGGACACCTTTGTAATTTGTTATATACATTTCCATTATAGTAACAAGTTTCAAACTTAATTGCTTATACATCAGCCAACTATGAGACATTGGTTCAAGTGTAAAAGGGTCAAGGTCACAGTGACCTATATTTCATGGTCCAGTGATTTTGCTTTATATCTTGAATACTATTTGATGGAGGAATGTCATACCTGGGATATTAGTTCCATATGACCAGTGGATTGACCTCAAAATATATCTAGGTCATTGTGACCTATTGTTCACGGTCCAGTGATTTTGCCTTATATCTTGAATACTATTTGATGGAGAAATGTCATACCTGGGATATTAGTTACATATGACCACACGATTGACCTCAAAATATATCTAGGTCATTGTGACCTATTTTTCACGGTCCAGTGATTTTGCCTTATATCTTGAATACTATTTGATGGAGAAATGTCATACCTGGGGTATTAGTTCCATATGATAACATGATTGGCCTCAAAATATATCTAGGTCATTGTGACCTATATTTCACGGTCCAGTGATTTTGCCTTATATCTTGAATACTATTTAATGGAGAAATGTCATACCTGGGATATTAGTTCCGTGTGACCACATGATTGATCTCAAAATATATCTAGGTCATAGTGACCTATATTTCATGGTTCATTGACTTTGTCTTATATCTTGAATATTATTTGATGGACTATTTTTATACCTAGATTATTAGTTCCATTTTACTTGATGATTGACCTCAAAATATATTTAGGTGAGTGTGACCTATATTTCATGGTTCAGTGATTTTGCCTTTTATCTTGAATACTTTTGATGGAGAATTATTATACCTGGATTATTACTTCCATGTGACCTGATGATTGACCTCAAAATAGACCTAGGTCAGTGTGACCTATATTTCATGGTTCAGTGACTTTGCCTTGTATCTTGAATACTATTTAGTGGAGAAACAGCATCTATGCATTATTAGTTCCATGTGACACGATAATTGACCTCATAATAAGTCTAGGTCAGTGTGACCTATATTTCATGGTTCAGTGATTTTGCCTATTATCTTGATTATTATTTGATGGAGAAACAGTATACCTGGATTATTACTTCCATGTGACTGGATGATTGACCTCAAAAGGTATTAAGGTTATTGTGACCTATATTTCACAGTTCAGTGATTTTACCTTATATTTTGAAAGCACGAAACAGGCGAGCTATGCTGTCATGTGACGGCTCTTGTCATCTCTTAAGTTTATAACTATAAGGTTAAGATAAAAGATACTTCCATTTTCAACTCCCCCCCCCCCCCCTGTTAGTTACACACCCAAACCCATGGTATGTCTCATCTAAATGGCGGGCATTCAAACTTTCACACAACAGAATGTCTGAAGACACTTATTGTCTTGATGCAGCTCAGTTGAACTGCGATTCATAGAACAGCATTTGGTCCCATCCCACTTAAAAGAAGGTAATTAACTGTTGACATTTTCAAAGGAACGACCTTTTTAGCTGGCCTGTACAAAGTACAAGGAGAGCTATTGTTGTCACCTCTGTTGGTCCACATGAGCGTTTGTGTGTGAGTTTGCGTTCCTGTCACACAGTGTTAAAGTTTTTCAAATGCTTATATTCAAACAGTCTCGCATCACTAAGTACTCGTATTTGGAAGTTAAATACCTGGTAGGGTCCAGGCTTGGGACCAATTACATTTGAAAGTAATTGATCAATCCCCCGATGCAGGGTTATAGGAATATGCCTTCGTCTGTCCCTCCATACATAACACTTTCTTGTCTACTCCATTTGATAGAATTTCATTAAACTTTGGTCAGTTTTTCTCTTTAGTATGAAGATGTGTTGCGTGCAAGGTCCAGGTTCGTACTTCAAAGGTCAAGGACATACTCAGAGGTCAAAGATAAAAAGGGCCTTTTTGTCATGTCCAATCAATAACTTCCTTATTCCTGGATGGATTTAAATATTATTTGGCAGAAATGTTAACCATAATGTGACAGTGTGTCGCGCGCAAGACCCAGCTCCGTACCTCGAAGGTCAAGGTCATACTTAGAGATAAAATGTCAAAAAAGCATCTTTTTATCATGTCCTATCAAAAACTTTCTTATTCCTGAATGAATTTAAATATTACTTGTCAGAAATGACAGTGTGTCGCCCGCAAAACCCAGGTCGGAACTTCAAAGGTCATACTTAGAGGTGAAAGGTGGAATGTCCGTTCGTAACAGTTATCTGCTGAACCCTTCGATAGAAGTTCACTAAACTTTGGTCAAATATTATTCTCAATGAGACAAAGTGTCGCCACAAGCCCCAGGTCCGTACCTCAAAGGTCATACTTAGAGGTTAAAGGTAAAAAATGTATTCATCATGAGGCGATGTGTTGTACGCAAAATCCAGGTTGGTTCCTGAAATGTCAAGGTCATGCATAGAGGTGGGTCTTTTTGGTGTTTTTCAATAACTTTCTTACTCCTAGATGGATTTTAAAATTACTTGGCTAAAATGTTAATCATCATAAGATTGCTAATTCAAGATCACGGCGAAGGTCACAGTTTAATGTCATAAGGTTGAGCTTTGTTACTGAAGGGCGGCAGGGGATTATGGCTGTCCCTCAGACTGCATTCTTATTCAATTACAATTACCTGGCTATAAAAATGTAATTGGTGAAATTACAATTATAGTGCAAACAATTTGACACGAGACTGACCTTTATGCAAAGAATAAATAAGCAAATGCTTCAGCCTAATATGTTGGGTTGTGAAAACTCGTGATTTTTCGGCAGCTTGGAATCGCGACCCATGTATTAAATAAGCCAGTACATGACAAGAACTACAAGATGGCTTGAGCGACCAGCAAAGACTCAGATCAGCCTGCGCATTCGAGCAGTCTGATCAGTCTTCGCTGATCGCATGTACTTACTATAGGCTATGATTTATGCCAAGAAATATAAGTAAAAGGTCTTGTCACAGTGGATGGGTGTGCAGATTGATTTGAGTCTCTGCTTGTTGCCCTGGCCTTATTGTAGGTTTTGTCATGCTCCGGCTCATAAATAACAATTTCCACCTTTTCAGAAAATGGTGAAAATAAATATATGTACATGTATTCAATCGGGTGTGAAATTATACTAATAGATAGTTCATAAAGAAATGAAGTTGAAAAAGTGTGACCAGAACCGGATTCGAACTGGTGACCCCTTGCTTACAAAGCAAGTGCTCTACCGACTGAGCTATACGGGCGCTGATAGCACCTCTTCAACTTCGAAGTTTGAGAAACTTAGTTAACAAACAGCCCTCTGGGTACTCTTGTTGTATATTTTATCCTACAGCATTTAGAAAAAAAGATACAGAACACGGGTTTAATGAATGTACAGCGTAAAGCTTCATTATTAATATAATGCATAGCAGAAAACAAAAACTATACAAAATGTCCACCTAACGCTGAAAAATTACGGTGGTCTCCTTATTTTTAGCTCACCAGAGCCGAAGGCTCCGGGGCAGCTTATAGTATAGGCAGTGACCCGCCATCTGTTGTCCGTGTCAACATTTTCAAACGACTTCTCCTCTAAAACTGCAGGGCCGATTGAAGGCAAATTTCATGTGGAGCATCCATGGGATGGGGGAACAAAGGTTTGCTCGTAGGGTCCAGGTCACATGACCAAGCTGGCCTCCATGCCCATATAAGGTAAAAACCCTTCAAAAGTCTTCTCCTCCTGAACCAGTGGGCAGATTGTGATGAATCTTGGTATGTAGTATAGGGGACTCTGGACCATCATAGTTTGCTAAAATAATGACCCTTTGATGACCTTGACCCATTTTATGCCAAGGTCAAATTTGGTCACATAGACTTTTGTATGAAAAAAGTCAAAACAGCATTTTTTTTTTAATTATTGCAGCCTGTGACCTGAAATTAAGTAGATGCAGTGGGCAAAATGTGCTAATGAAACTACATTAGTATTCAAGGTCAAGGATATTCCCTGACCTTGGCCCAAGGTTATACAGATATGAAAATTAAAAAAAAATGTTTTTCACTGAAATCACTAGGCCATTTGCAATCAAATTTTGTATGAAAGCTTTTCGGAACAAGGAAATGCAATTTAATTAATTTGAGTTTGGTCACATGACCAGGATGGCAGCTATGTCCATATAAGGTAAAACCCTTAAAAAATCTTCTTCTGGAACCAGAGGGCCAATTGTGATGAAACTTGGTATGTAGCATTGGTGACTCGTGGCCCATTATAATTTGCTTAAATGATGACCCTCGGATGACCTTGACCCATTTTATGCCAAGGTCAAATTTAGTCACATGGACTTCTGTATGGGAAAAAGTCAAAACAGCATATTTTTTTTTAATTATTGCAGCCTGTGACCTGAAAATTAGTATATGCAGTGGGCAAAATGTGCAAGTGAAACTACATTAGTTTTCAAGGTCCTTCTCTGACCTTGGTCCAAGGTCATTCAGATATGAAAATTAAAAAAATGTTTTTCTTTGAAACCACCTGCCATTTGCAACCAAATTTTATAAGAAAACTTTTAGGAACAAGGAAATAAAACATAATTAATTTGAGTTTGGTCATGTGACCATGATGGCTGTTATGCCCATAGAAGGTAGAAACCCTTAAAAATCTTCTCCTTCTATACCAAAAAGCCGATTGTCAATGAAACTTGGTATGTAGAATAAGAAACTTGGGTCCAGCATATTTTGTTCAGATGTAGACCCTCGGATGACCTTGACTCACTTTATACCAAGGTCAAATTAGGTCACATAGACTTTTTTGTGCGATAAACGGTCAAAACCAAGTATTTTCGAAACTATTGTAGACTTTGATCTGAGACTTGGTAGGTGCAGATGGCATCCAGGGACGGGCCAGTTTCTCACACTTGACCTCTGGTGAGCGTAGTGGCCCATGGGCCTCTTGTTTTTATGCCCCCGCCATTCGAAGAATGGTGGAAAGGGCATATAGTGTTACCCCTGTCCGTCAGTGCGTCCGTTCATCTCTGAAACTTAAACGCTGTCAATAACTTTCTTATTTCTGGATCAATTTAGAAATAACTTGGTAAAAATATTAACCACCATGAGACGATGTGTTGCGTCCACAAACCCAGGCCCCCACCTACAAGGTCAAGGTCATACTAAGAGGTCAAAGGTCAAAAAAGGGATCCAAAACTTAAACGTTGTCAAGAACTTTCTTGTTTCTGGATCAGTTTAGAAATTACTTGGCAGAAATTTTAAACATCATTTTTTCTTTCTTTCTATTCTTTTTTTTTCTTTTTAAAAACACAATATCCCCCAGCACAAAGGCTTTGGACTCTGACTCAAAAGGTTGTGAGTTCAAATCCCGGTGAAGTCTTTTGACGACTCTTGTTTCTCAATGGCATTTTTGCGGGGGCATCCGTGTCCTATTGACACCTTTTCTAGTTTGTTGAGTTTTACGGCCCTTTTATTGTTTCACTCATATCGAGCTGACCGTTAATCAGAAGTGGGGGAAAACCGGAGTACCCGGACAAAAACCACCTGACCTTCCGTACAGAATGTAGCGTCTCACATGTGACCCGAGCGAGGCTCGAACCTACGGCGGTGAGAGACCTAATGACTAAGAGTCAGCGCTATTATCCACTAGGCCACGGAGGCCCGTTAGGTGGTCTCCTTAAGACTATCGGAATATATATACTTGTAACATTTTAAGGGGTCTTTCATTCTTGTATATTTTATCCCACATCATTTAGAAGAAAATAGATACAGAACACGGATTTAATGCATTTAAGTCATAAAATGCATTATAGATATGATGCATAGTTACTTAGAAAATAATATAATTACAAAAAGTCCACTTAATGCAGAAGAAATAAGCTGGTCGCCTTAAGACTGGTATGCGGAGTATATGTACTTACAAAAATAAGGGGCCCAACATTTTTGTATATTTTATCCTACAACATTTAGAAGAAAATAGATACAGAACACGGATTTAATGCATTTAAGTCATAAAAATACATTATGTGATGCATAGTAGAAAATAAAATATATACACAAAGTCCACCTAATGCAGAAGAAATAAACTGGTCGCCTTAAGACTGGTATTCGGAGTATATATACTTGCAAACATAAGGGGCCCAACATTTTTGTATATTTTATACTACAACATTTAGAAGAAAATAGATACAGTACACGGATTTAATGCATTTAAGTCATAAAAATACATTATAGATATGATGCATAGTAGAAAATAAAATATATACACAAAGTCCACCTAATGCAGAAGAAATAAGCTGGTCGCCTTAAGACTGGTATTCGGAGTATATATACTTGCAAAAATAAGGGGCCCAACATTTTTGTAGATTTTATCCTACAGCATTTAGAAGAAAATAGATACAGAACACGGATTTAATGCATTTAAGTCATCAAAATACATTATAGATATGATGCATAGTAGAAAATAAAATATATACCAAAAGTCCACCTAATGCAGAAGAAATAAGCTTGTCGCCTTAAGACTGGTATTCGGAATATATATACTTGCAAAAATAAGGGGCCCAACATTTTTGTAGATTTTATACTACAACATTTAGAAGAAAATAGATACAGAACACGGATTTAATGCATTTAAGTCATAAAAATACATTATAGATATGATGCATAGTAGAAAATAAAATATATACACAAAGTCCACCTAATGCAGAAGAAATAAGCTGGTCGCCTTAAGACTGGTATTCGGAGTATATATACTTGCAAACATAAGGGGCCCAACATTTTTGTATATTTTATCCTACAACATTTAGAAGAAAACAGATACAATACACAGATTTAATGCATTTAAGTCATAAAAATACATTATAGATATGATGCATAGTAGAAAATAAAATATATACAAAAAGTCCACCTAATGCAGAAGAAATAAGCTGGTCGCCTTAAGACTGGTATTCGGAGTGTATATACTTGCAAACATAAGGGGCCCAACATTTTTGTATATTTTATCCTACAACATTTAGAAGAAAACAGATACAATACACAGATTTAATGCATTTAAGTCATAAAAATACATTATAGATAAGATGCATAGTAGAAAATAAAATATATACAAAAAGTCCACCTAATGCAGAAGAAATAAGCTGGTCGCCTTAAGACTGGTATTCGGAGTGTATATACTTGCAAACATAAGGGGCCCAACATTTTTGTATATTTTATCCTACAACATTTAGAAGAAAACAGATACAATACACGGATTTAATGCATTTAAAACATAAAAATACATTCTTAGTATGTTGCATAGCAAAAAAAAAATACAATAAAGTCCACCTAATGCAGAATAAATAATCTGGTAGCCTATAGACTGGTATTCGAAGAGATATATTTTAAGATTTTCTCATGGGTTTTCACTGAAACTCCATGCCTATTAGAAGTCCTACTCTGAGATTTGCACATTGTGACAGCCCTTCAGAAGATACCACTAGGGCTCGCTCTTGGTGGCTCCGTATCCCCACATCCATAACGTCACATACACAATATCCACCCATCCATCTATTTATTATCACATATACTTTAATCCCCCTAATAATACCCTTACATTTATACCCCCACTATGACAAGATAGAATATATCTTCTTTTGTTCCCCCTAATGTCATTTATATACCGTTCCCCCTAATGTCATTTATATACCGTTCCCCTAATGTCATTTATATACACAGTTCCCCTTAAGCCAGATTAAGTACTAGTAAAATATTAAGGGGTCCAATATTTTTGTATATTTTTTCCTGCAGAGTTTAGAATAAAAATAGATACAGAACACGGTTTTAATGCATTTAAAGCATAAAAATATGTTGTTGGAATGGTGAAAAAGCAGAAAATAAGATATATACAAAAAGTCCACCTAATGCAGAAAAAATAAGCTGGTCGCCCAAAGACAGATATTAGGATTATATATATATATATATATATATATATATATATATATATATATATATATATATATATATATATATATATATATATATATATTATATATATACTAAGAAAGATACGGGGTGTTTTTCTATATAAAACCTTTTTTGTGGGGTGTGAAAAAATTGCGGGGTGTTCATACCACCCCGCATTTTCTCATGCCCTGCAGTGGATTCAGGGCATCGAGTTTACTTTCCCTAGGTTGTTGGCTAGCAACACGGTTTTGTAGCGATTATATATATATGGGGTTTCACGGTAGTCTCCCTTGTGTCGGTTAGCACAAGAGCGTATTTAACTTCAAGATAAGAATATATATCACCTCGTAAACGTACCTGTAGTATATATAACACCCGACAACAAAACTCATTTAGCTGTGGGTGGTATCGATTTCTTGTTCTGACGGCCACATTGCGCAGCAAAAGATAACAGTTTGGAAAATGTTCTCCTTCGAAACGTAATTACGCAGTGCGTTTACAACTTTTGTGGTGGTTTTGGATTTTCGGCATTTTTATACTATTTGACTGATCATTAATTGGAGTTGGCCGCAAACCGGAGTATTGGAGAAAAAATACTTGCCAATCCGTTGCAGAACTTGTCATCCTACCTCAAAATATTACAGTGTCTCCGAAAAATGAAAACAAGAACAGGGAAATAGACCGTTACATCGATCATAATTATTATTTGCTTTAGCCCCTTTTAGTACCCAATGGAATCTTCCTCCTTATATATGGCAGGAGTCCATTTCAAAATTTAGGGATGACAGGTTGTGTTTTCTTCAAAAAATATTTTGAAAATGACTGAACTTTAAGCAAACTGCGGAGGCCCTGATCAGACGCCGCGTTCTGTGATGTCTGATCTGGGCCTGCACTGTTTGCCAGGATAACCGTTTTGGGGTTTCTGGTACAAATGGGTTAAATTTTACTCAAAATAATTACACGTACCCTGCGTTTATTTCGATTTCATATCTGATTATTATCTTTCTTCAATTCTAAAACCACTTAAATCTTTATATGGCCTGTGAGTTTCCTTGTTTGTGCTCTGAAGCGTAGGTTTTGGGTACTAACTGAGGCGGTTCTAACGAGGATACACATTTGAAATAAGGAAATGCATAATGAATCGTCTGAATAATCTAACAATGGTGGTTGTACAGGTATGAACGGTACCATTGTAGTCCATCCATGACAGGAGCAGTTGAGGGGGGGGGGGGGGGGGCAAGTTCTGTATCGGAAATTAAGGTTATTTTCTCCAGGCATCCGGTTTTCGCCCACCTTTGATGAAGATTCGGGTAGAAAAAGTGAAATAGTCTTGAAAGGACCGTAAAAGCAAGGCTATAGATAAAAATAACGAAGTAAACGTTTTTTTTTTTTGTTTTTTTTTAATCGAAATGTTAAATTTATGTGCAGGCTCACTCGAACTTTACTAACTATTAAGGGGAATTATAAAAATATACACAACGAACACACGACTAATATTTAAATACATTGGCAAAATTTAACCACCATTTTGTTTCAGATAAAATCCTGCGATTCCTCACAATGTGTAAAATAATGTTTGTTTTGTTTGATTTGTGGTTTAACGTCCCCGTCAACACTGTATAGGTCATTTTGGAGACGTTGCTTCCAATTTTGTGGGACTTTTACCCGACACTGAGATGAAATGACGTCTCAAGCCCTGTCGCCCAATGAAACCAATAGGGTTTATAAGCTTGGACGGTCCGACTCGCACCACATTACCTGGGCAGGCTTAGATCCTCTAAGCGGTTTGCCAGTACTCATGTGCGGGTCAGTTTCAGCTCTGCGTGGAAGCATCGTGCAGCCCATCTATCTATTCAAGCCCCGATGGGCGGGGACCGTGTAAAATAATGTATACCACTGTAAACTCAGTTTGAGTATATAAAAGTGGGGTTTAAGGGGATCAAAATTTTATAGGCGTGTCTGCATGATGGGCCGTCGGCGTGACATGTCATCCACCTTCGCTTGTACTTAGTTTAAATTATAAATTGAAATGTACACTTGCCCCCCTCCCCCCCCTCCTCCTCCTCGCGCCCCTCGGAGCTTAAAGAAATATATGGACTGCATGATGCTTCCACGCAGAGCTGATTCCGACCCGCGCACGAGTACTGGTGAACCGCCGCTTGGGGGTCTAAGCCTGCCCGGGCAAAGCGTTGCGTACGAGTCGGACCGTCCATGCTTATAAACCCTATTGGTTTCATTGGGCGAGAGGGCTTGGAATGTCATTTCATTTCAATGTCGGTAAAAGTCCCACTAAATTGGAAGCAATGTCTCCAAAATGACCTTTACGGTGTTGACGGGGACGTTTTACCTCAAATCAACAAACAATCAAATCAAAACATGTACACTTATACCAGACCCACATATATACACTTTTATCAGACCCATATATCTATGAGCGGTCTCGAAGACCGAACTATTAGCGTAATGCAACCTACCTTAGGTGGGGGAGCACATTCCCCGCATAATCAAAGCACTCGCAGAACTGTCGGGTGAACTGATGGGGATTTAAATCTTGTCAAAATTTGAACATAATTGTTTCATTTCTGTAATTTTGCTCTTAGTATCTGCAAAAGTGACGCCTCACGGTTGAGATCATCGCTTGGAACAAAGAAGGGAAATAACATTTTCACTTGTAAATTCCATCTTTCATTTTAGCTGATGCTTCTAGTTCTAGTATTGACATTCCTAACACATAACTAAGGGATATAAAGGAAACTCTCTCTCTCTTACGATAATACATCCGTGCGACGTAGTGCATTCTTTAATCACTCAAAAATGGTGACTTTTCTGATAAAAAGCGTGATATTTTTCTCTTTTTTTTTCTCCAAACATAGATTATATGCTCGTTATAATCGCGTCATAATGATGCATATCCTTGTATACCCCAGTTTTCTCTATATGAAGGGGTGTTTAGAGAGGTACTTACTACACGGACATGTTCTCTCTCATGCTCTCTTTCTCTCTCTCTCTCTCTCTCTCTCTCTCTCTCTCTCTCTCTCTCTCTTGTAACGATAACAAATCCTGCATAGTTCAAAAACGTTTTTCTGGTGAAATATTGAGATACTTTCCTTTTACTCTAACAAAAGTTGTAGGTGCTGGACCTGCTTATATGAGCCGCCTTACTGAGTACTCACAATTAACAATTGGTAGAAATAGAAAATATATCCTCTTGTACTCAGTATACAGTGGGATAATACTTATTTATGTTCCTAGCATATATTGTGGGTGCTCGCCAAGTTGGAACCATCTCATTGAGTACTCACAATACTCAGTATACAGTGGGATAAACAAGGCCATTTATACGCACTTGTTTACGTTATCTCTCTCTCTCTCTCTCTCTCTCTCTCTCTCTCTCTCTCTCTCTCTCTCTCTCTGCGAGAATGTCTAAGCTAGAAACCCTGAACGACCGGGAATAATTGCTCGGGATCAGTCGAATGCGGCGGCTGATCAGGTTCTAATATGTTCGCATAAAGTAAAGCTTTAGAAGGGTTCAACGAAATGGGTTCAAGCTCTTGCTAAACTCGGGGACAATCGACCAACCAGTGCGTTAAGTAATTTGACTTCAAATGAAGAAGAAGAAGAGTGTGAGTGAGTGAGTTTTAGTTTTACGTCCCACCAACAGCTAAGGTTATACGGAGACGGGACCTCGGTTTAAAGACTCATCCGAAAGTCTGCAGAAGCCCGGGATCGATCCTGCGATCCCTGGTTTACAAGGCGAGTAGCGTAACCACTGCATCACGGAGGCTTCTAAGCAGAAGAAGAAGAAGAAGAAGAAGAAGAAGAAGAAGAAGAAGAAAAAAAAAGAAAAAGAAGAAGAAAACACAGTATTTTTTGTAGCATCGCAAACATATGCACTTCTCGGATTTCATGGTAATCTCAGATCATGTCATTGTAACTTATTTGTAGGTAACTGATGGAATAATTGCCATTTGGGAGACGTTATCGCTGCACCTGATCATTACATGTAGCTGAGAACTGCACTACCGACCGATATCGGAAAAGAACCTAAGTATAAGACAACTAATCCATTAATCTCTATCGCACATCCGTATAAAGGAAATCTGTTCTGGATACCAATGCAATCCATAACGACATTCGTAGCTATGATGTTGCATTTCATATCTCTTCAAACGAATCGCTTTAGTTTTATTTTTCTTTTCTGGATATAGACGTTTGTCTCAATGAGGCGGTTCTAACAACTACCCACGCTCAATATTTTTAGAACGAAACGGATACTATTGATACCCATTTTATCGAAAGATTTACCTATATAAAGTGGTGTTTATAAGATAGTTCATCGTATGGGCTTGTAAAGACGATGAGAGCTTTGGGCTTCTTCAGGAAAGTAAAGCTTCATTTTTTTCTACCATAACGAAAGCAGGCTTGTCCAAATATTTTTCCACGCAAAATAAAAATTTTCAGATATTTTTCACATTTGTCTAGGGTAACGAATAATTCATCCATTTGAGACACTGCTGCCCTTTGAGGCCTTTATAAAGCCCTGGTAAATCCAACTTTATCTACATGATGGGGTTTATCGACAGAAATACGAGCAATACTGTAGTTCTTCGTAAACTCCGCTGTTCCCTATATAATGGTTGTAGATACGTGTAAGAATTGCCTCAGTTGTGAACGACCTTATAAATCCCACTTGTGTTTGATTTGGTTTTATGGCCCTTTCAATATATTTCATTTATTGCGAAGCCATCGTTTACCAGAAGTGGGCAAAAACCGGAGTACCCGTAGAAACACCACCTGACCTTCCGTTGACATTTCACGTGACCCGAGTTAGGATCGAACCGCAGAGTTATGAGACTCCGACATTAGGAGTTATCGCTTTTACCCCCAAAGACTATGGGGCCCGTTGTTAACCCCACTTTAAGTACAAGGAGAGTTTGCATGGGAATACCAATACCTTATTTTCCTTATTTTTGGTCTCAAACATAGGATGTGGGTGACTACACCTTAGCGGGCGGGCAAGATTTTTCAAATGCTGTCTTCCTCTCTGATATTAAAGGGTATAATTTCAAATGGCATGCCAATTCATCTGTCCTTTACTGTACGAATTTACGGGAAAGAAATATGAGGTTTCAAATGTTGGTTTATCCCCTTTAACTGCCAATCAGGACGTTTGCCGGCGTCAGTTTCAAATATATTTTATTTTCATTCTTTTTATTACTATTTCTCAGAGAAAATAAGTTTTGACGTTGCATGTGAACAGTCTGTTTGGGCAGCAGGGCTCGAGAAGTCATTTCATCCCAATATCCGGTGAGTCCTACGAAATTGGAAGAGCGTCTCAAAAAGACCTAACTAGTGTTGGGAGGTTAAAGCTCAACCGAAACAAACAAAACACCATAGAACTGAAATATGTGAAGTTTTCATTTTTATTTTATTTTATTTTATGATTATTTTTTTGTGTGTGTGTGTGAGGGCGGGGAAGGGGTAGACTAGCTACTTTACGCTTCATCAGCACACCTAAACGACTATGAAATATATATAATGTATGTAAAGTATGACAAAAGCCTGCTCAGGAAGAAGGTGACCTGGCCCCCATGTTATAAAACTTTTTTATGCTCATCTCAGCTGAGCATGAAACTTGTGGTGCTCATAAAAATTAAAATACTAAGAAGTTGAGCGATTTTCCTCTCTCAGATAGCAGAGAATGACATGTGTCCTGCTCACAAATTTTAAAATGCCAACATTGTTGGCATTTTAAAATTTGTTTAAAATGCCAACATTGTTGGCATTTTAAAATTTGTGAGCAGGACCAATTTCATGCTCAGGTGAGATAAAAAAAAATTATAACCTCGGATCCTGGATAGTGTTGTCTAGGCTATTGATATCCAAAAAGAAACAAACATGCCATGTCGTCCAATCTAAATTTGCATTAACATTTTACGAGACTTTAAACCGAGGTCCAGTCTCCGTATGACCTTAGATGTTTTTGGACATAAACCCCAAACATCACATGACTTAGAAGAACAAAGCCTTCCCAGGCTTTCCTTTATGCACATGTTCAGTGCATGTCTGAACTGTGTTACAAGTTTCAGTGTCCTGCATCAAATATTGTAGGTGGAGTCGTGGGGACACGAACAGCACAATATATTTAACATCCTGATATGGCCAAAATAATTGTCGTTCTAGGGGACATAATTCAGCAATTATGCGGGGATTAGAATCCTGTTTCTTTTATGCACATGTTCAATGCATGTCTGAACTGTGTTGCAAGTTCCAATGCCCTGCATCAAATACTGTAGGAGGAGTTGCGGAGACACGAACTTTACTATTTAACCTCCCAGTCTACAAAATGATTAAGTTTTTCAAGGGAACATAATGCTAAAATAAGGGGCTGGATCGGGATCCTGTTTCCTTTATGCACATGTCCAATGTGTCTTAAAAGTGTTGAAAGTTTCAATGCCCTGCATCAAATACTGTAGGAGGAGTTGCGGAGGCAGGAATATTACTACAAAATGTGGCGTACCGACGTACGTACCTACGTACGTATATAATACGGACAAGGGCAAACCTATATGCCCCTCCCCACTTTGTGATTGGGGTATAAAAATGGTGAAATTGAAACACCCCGTATCTTATATAAATTGTAGATCCACCGTTTCAGGATGATATAAAGCAAAAATAGTTCACTGTTTTAAGACTTTAACTAAAATATCCAACTCTTCTCACCTCACATTTTATATTCACATGCATCGTTATGTAAGGGTTGATTTTAGACATCCCGTATCAATTCAAAACACATATTTTTAGTAAAAAGAAAAATAAGAGTTGACTGCCTTCTCCCTTTTTATACGTAGATTAATATCTGTTTTATAATATATTTTACGAAGATCGGGTATGAGAAGGTGATGGTGAAAAATGTTACCACATACGAATATCAACCGCGGGACACAATCGGGATATAACTATCAACCAGGATTTTTTTTATTCAAAAACGAACTATACTGACTTTAATAAACCACGACAGAAGAACCTCCCAGGAAACCCTTTAGGGGACAAAATGATTCGGACACATTGCAATTTTGATATTCGACCATAAAGCGATATTTCAACCCTATAATGCGTATGAACGAAGAAATCCATACTTAAACCCCGAGAAAACACCGATTTTCAATGTTTATTGTTTAAAAAGCCCCGAGGAACCAAACACCATGATTAAAGATATTATCTTGTACAAACAAGCTAATAAGTTGTGTTCACAAAATATAATGCTGTCCGCACAAGATCTTGTGCGCTCGAGATATTAAGTTGTGCGTAGAAGATATTATCTTGTTCGCACATCCCTTGTAGGCATTAGTATCCATACAACTTCTACCCGCATGATATTTCAGTCTGGTAAGAGACGTAAAAACTCGCACATATGTCTGCTAACTTCGGAACAGAACTGCAGTTAAACAATGAAAAGAAAAAAAAACATGTGTTCTGTGTTCTTATGCATTTAATTAGTAATACCTTAGTCTATAAATAGGTTAATTGGATTTCTTTCAAATCAGTAATAGTAACTTGGTCTATGCTTATAATAATTTTGGGTCAATGTTTATTTTAACCTTAAAAATATGTTGCTTTAAGCAATTAGTGTATATCTTGATCAAATGCCGCGTTCTGTGGCGTCTGGTCTTGGTCTACATTTTTTGCCAAGCCAAACCTTTGATTCCAATATAACCATCTTACGCAACACTCTGATCTCACTGCGAATATTTTCGATAAAATAGTTATTCCGACAAGACTGTGATAGCCACGTGTACTTTAGCACGGAAAAGCTTTTCGGCTTAGCAACTTAGGGTGGATTGACAATCCAATCGACCTAAAACAAGCCGTGTTATGTGTTCCACTATGACGTCAGATGGCTGCGTACATGTAAGAGAGTTATCTGTAAAATCTGGACTGGAATCATGTGTTTGGTTTGGCAAACAGTGTCGACCAGATCAGACGTCACATAATGTGGCGTCTGATCAGGGTCTATACTGTCTGCATTAGGAACAAGAACCGAAGGGTATACCGAAAAAGTCCAAGTCCACGGCCATTTTACACAACCAGCGCTCTGAGTCAATCGGTCAAACAGTGCTGCCAATGCTTTGATTTCTTTACCCTCAAATCCGCCCACCCGTGAGATTCACGAGTGCACTCTTCCATCAATGAAGTTGGATGGGTACGCCCATTTTATGGTACGCAATATATATCCCGATTAGATTGCTCAGAGCCATCACGTCAGGATTTACACTGTTTGCATAAGTATCTGGACCGGGTTTCAGGGTTGTAAGGGATTACTTTTTTTTTTTTTTTTTGGTTTGGGTTTTACGGCCCTTTCAAGATTATTTCACTCATATCGAGCCGATCGTTAATCAGAGGTGGGCGAAAACCGGAGTACCCGGAGAAAAACCACCTGACCTTCCGTTGCAGAACTTGGCGTCTCACACGTGGCCCGAGCGAGGCTCGAACCTACGGCGGTGAGAGACCTACTGACTAAGAGTCAGCGCTCTTATCCACTAGGCCACGGAGGCCCGTAGGGAAAACTTTTCTTGCTGTTCCGAGAGGCAAGATATAACATGGACTGGAATCAAAACGGATAATTTAAAACGGAAGATTGTATATTCTGTGTAGGAATATTGTCATCGATTTCAAACAACCATAGACATACCGTCATCTATTTCAAAAACTGAATTTTAATTTTTAGACCATTCCAAAATGAAATTCCAGGACTGTACTAACTGCAATCAAAACAATCATTAATAAATAGAAGTGAGTGAGTGTTTGAGTTTTACGTCCCACCAACAGCTAAGGTCATACGGAGACGGGACCTCGGTTTTAAACACTCATTCGAAAGTCTGGACAAGGCGAGTAGCGTAACCACTGCACCACGGAGGCTTCTATTAAATAGAAGTGAAGGCAGTGATCAGGAATCGATGCAATTAACCCACAGATCCCTTGAAAAATAAATAAAAAAAAAAACATGAAATAACTAGACCCTAATGGAAACACCAATAGCGGAAAGCCAAAAGGACAGTCACTTTCCCACAAAATAGCCAATTGGCTAACCAAACAAAAAAAATGCATGCAAAACGCACACTCAAAGACAAACCATAACAAAAAGTAAACCGCGACAGAAGAACCGCATGGGAACGGTCAGTGAACAGAATGTCACTGCGGGGCTTAAATGCCGCAATCCTCGCCCTTACTTCTGTCATGGTTTATGCTTTGGTCACAATCCCTTCCGATTAGGCTTAGTATGTACACCCGGATTGATTTTCAGCCATTTTGGCCTGGTCCCCGGCCGGACTCCAGACATGGCCGGCCGGTGGCGGGGCTCTCAGGCAGCATCGGGGAGGTGCCCGAAGAGTTTTAACTCGAAGTTAAAATTTCTCCGGTGTCCCGTACATTTTCATAATTGGCCACATATCCGTCACACATCGTTTAAGTATCGTCCGATATCCGGTCGGGAATCGAGGGGTAATCGGCCGTTGTATGTAGCCTCAGAGGAGAAATTTTTGGGACCGGACATGGGCCGATATCCGGCCGATGTCTGTTTACACATTGGAAAGTAACCCATCGATGTCCGATCGGCTTGAACCGGTGTGGACCAGATATGTTACAAACTTCGCCCGGTCACCGGCCGGCTAGAACCGGACATCGGGCGGAATATATAAATCCCAATCAGTCGCCGTGTACATCATTATAGCGCGTTTCCATCACACCGCCCGGCAATCGCCCGACATTCGGCCAGGCCTGGTACAAGCATCGT
Source organism: Lucinisca nassula (assembly GCA_963580285.1). Taxonomy (NCBI): domain Eukaryota; kingdom Metazoa; phylum Mollusca; class Bivalvia; order Lucinida; family Lucinidae; genus Lucinisca; species Lucinisca nassula. The sequence goes on from OY757026.1 coordinate 15,026,340, forward strand.
TCGTTGTCCGTAGGATACTCGGGCGATATTCGTACGATGTCCGGTGAATAGGCCGGTTATCACTCGGACATCATAGGATAATCTGCCGATTAGTATTAGATGTTCGGTCGGTATTCACTGCCTCGCCGGCCCCCAAAAGATTTCTCTTTGGAAACAGATGCCGTACGATTACGAGGCGGTTTTCGGACGGTGCCATTTATGTAAATGATGTGTGACAAATTTTTTGACCGGTGTTGTCCGATGTCAGAAAAAAAAATGCCAAAACCAGAGGTGTACTCACGATTACCCCCTATCCCCGGATACCGGCCGATCTTTGTGACCACAGCATTAGTCAAATACAGCACAGAACAACTGAAATATTAACCAACGGACGAACTCCGGTTGGCCGGCTGTGAACAAGGGCAATCAGCTATCCAAAACCAAAACGACACCAGCGACATACACATGCCGATGAAGTATAAGAACAAAACAGACGCACCGCGGGGCCTTAAATCGATTTTACGCGCCCGCAATACGATTTAACAAGCCGCATGAATGCCACCTAACGCATCAGTGCAACATCTCCGAGAACAACCACAGAGATGAAACAACGTTGAGTACTCAACAGCAAGAAGAAACTGAAATGCTGGAGCAAAAAAAAAACTACATTTAGACTCCGATGGGCCCGACCAGAGACAGAGCATCAGGCACCAACAAGCATTACATAAAATTAAATTCTCTAAAATCACACTGTAAGACCAGGGTGAGAACTATTCTCACAAAAGCTGGGATCAGTCGCAATCGAATACGGCGGTTCATCAGAATCTCCTCTGATCGAATTAAGGGTTCAGCGAATTGGGTTCAAGCTTAGGATCCCTTTTCCAGCCTAAACGCAGGGACAATCGACCATCCAGTCCGTTTAGTAATTTGACTTCAAAAGCGGGTGAAGAAGAAGAAGAAGAAGAAGAAGAAGAAGAAGAAGAAGAAGAAGCACGTGGTGCACTCAATGTTTAAGCCTAATGCTTATAAACGTCGAGAATCTGGACTGAAGAATCGGCCCCGCCCATAGGGGCGCGAACAAGTATATGGGCTGCATGATGCTTCAACCTAGAGCTTAAACCGACCCACACACGAGTTGTGGTAAACCGCTTAGAGGAACTAAGCCTACCCAGGAAAAGCGGTGCGAATCGGCCCGTCCATGCTTATTAACCCTATTGTTTCATTGGGCGGCAGGGCTTGAGATGTCATTTCATCTCAATTTCAGGTAAAAATCCCACAAAATGGGGAGCAACGTCTCCAAAATGACCTTTATAGTGTTGACCGAGACGTTAACCTCTAATCAAACAAAACAAATCAAACAGACTGAAGAAAAATAACCGTAGAATTACGATGCAGTCTATCATAAATATTTTTTGTTTTCTCACAAACATACATGTACTTCTCGAATTTTGCGGTATTTTGGACAAAGTTCGGAATGCTACTCTCAGGTCATTATTATTTATACATGTTACATATTTGCAGGTTGGAAGGGGGTCAGATTACGGTAAACATGGCTTAATTGCCATTTGGGAGACGTTATCGCTGCGTGAAAACTACATAACCGACAAATATCAGATGTCTAATAAAATCTGAATAGAAGCAAATTTACAGATGCAAACCACTACTGTAATATTGTATTTCATATATCTTCAAATAATTTGTTTCATTTTCTTTCGTTTTTTATTTTTTTTTCTTTTCTAGATATAGACTTTAGGTGTGCCTTTGTTCATGTACATGTACCGCCTCGTTGAGGCGGTTCTAATGACTACCCACGCTCTAAATATTAAGACGGAAACCATTGTACTCATTAAAACAGACATTTCCCTATAGAAGGTGGGCTTACAAGAATGCTCATTATATGGACTTGTAAACATTATGAAAGTTTTGGTCGGGTTCGATCCCGGGCCGCGACATACCAAAGTCGTTAAAAATGGTACTAGCTGCTCCTCGCTTGGCACTCAGATTTACGGGGTAGAGCTAGGACTGGTCGACCCAGTGTCAGGATAATGTGACTGGGTGTGGTATCATGTAATGTGTCTGGGACATGATACTTCAGTGAGGCAGCACTATAAAAGTGAGCATTGAGCTCCCTGTCGCAACCAGACACCGTCGTGATATGACTGAAAAATTGTTGAAAGCGACGTTAAACCCGAATTCACACACACACACATGAAAGTTTTTGTCTTCAAAACACGCCTATTCAAATATATTGTTTGGTTGTTTGTTTGATCTGAGGTTTAACGTCCCCGTCAACACAGTATAGGTCATTTTGGAGACGTTGCTTCCAATTTTGTGCGCCATTTATCCGACATTGAGATGAAATGATATCTCAAGTCCTGTCGCCCAATGAAACCAGTATGGTTTATTAGCATGGACAGACCGACTCACACCGCTTTGCCTGGGCAGGCTTAGATCGTCAAAGCGGTTTACCAGTACTCGTGTGCGGTCGGTTTCAGCTCTGCGTGGAAGCATCATGGCGCCTTTCTATTTCTTCAAGCCCCGATGGGCGGGGGCCTTCAAATATATTGAGATTTTAATACCAAATCTTAAAATTTCCAAATACAAAATTCTGATATTTTTCACATTTGTGCTAAAACAGACATTGTGGGTACTCTTTAGAACTGCCGTGCCAAGGCGGTTCCAATGAGTACCAATATTCTATGTTTTGAGCGCAAATAAGAAAAATAATGTACACTACATAAAAGTGTGGTTTAAGGGGCCAACCATTATATAGGCTTGTTTGGGATGAATGTCATTTTTCAGGCGAAAAGTCGTGACGTTTTAATGTTTCTGAGGGTTACGAGCATATCATTAATTTCAGACACTGTTACCCTTTTAAGGCTCTGAAAAAGACACACATCTAGCCACGGACCTAATTTACATTTACTTGGTCCCAGATCTAGCGAAAAATTGTGATTAGTGTCTTAGTTTAATTAACTGACAGCCACAGTTACTATTTTGAGCAGAAATGTGGAAATACCTGGTAAACACAATCTTTTCTGTTGAAAGTGAGGTTTACTTGGTTTACCCACAGTCTGTGACTCGGAACAGAAGCACAGTCAACACTGTAGATCTTTGTAAGCCACGCTATTCCCTGTATAATGGTTATTATTCGTTAGAATCGCTTGTTATGAACGGTCTTGTAATCCCCACTTTTTGCGTTGGTTTTACGGCCCGTTCAAGATATTTTCACTTATTTCGAGCTGATTGTTAATCAGAAGTGGGTGAAAACGGTAGTACCCGGAGAAACACCACCTGACCTTCCGCTGCAGAACTTCGCATTTCCACCCGAGTAGGCTCGAACCACAGCGGTGAGAGACTTTATGATTAAGAGTCAGCGCTCTTAACAAATAGGCCATGGAGGCCCGTTGTAAACTCCACTTTAAATACAAAGAGGGTTACGTAGGGAAACCTTATTTTCCTGATTAGGATATGGATATTTCAAACGAGCACCCATATACTTGTTACATTTTACTCATTGAGTATGTTGTGTATTATTTATTTTTATTTTTTCATCATGTAAGAGCCACCGAATTTTTTTTATCTTTAGTGGCGGTTTGTACGCCCCACCTTTCTGGTTTAAGGCGAAGGCGTATTCAAAGATGTAAATGCAAGTTCGTTTGCACCATCAGTTTGGTGGATATAGATTGTCATGTCGATTTTACTTTCTATATACAATAATTTGTATGCGTCATTTATTACATAAATGACATACTTACGAAAATATAATGAAACTACCCAATGTACTTGTAAACCTCAACGCAAGACACATCTGCCATAACGTTTGTTTGATTTGAGGTTTAATGTTCCCGTCAACACTGTAAAGGTCATTTTGGAGACGTTGCTTCCAATTGTGTGGGACTTTTACCCGACAATGAGATGAATTGACATCTCAAGCCCTGTCGCCCAATGAAACCAATAGGGTTTATTAGCATGGACGGTCCTGCCTCGCACCGCGGTTCCTTGGCAGGCTTAGATCCTCTAAGCGGTTTACCAGTACTAGTGTGCGGGCCGGATCGATTCAGCTCTGCGTGGAAGCATCATGCAGCCCATACATTTCTTCAAGCCCCTATGGGCGGGGGCCGACATCTGTCATAACGTCACAGTTGATAATGACTCTTAATCATTAGGACTCTCACCGCTGTGGTTCGAGCCTGGCTCGGGTCGCATGTTAGACGCCAAGTTCTGCAACCGAAGGTAATGTGGAGTTTTTTTCTCCTGGAACTCGGTTTTTCGCCCACCTCTGAGTAACGATCGGCTCGATGTAAGTTAAATTATCTTGAAAGGGCCGTAAAACAAAAACAATAATAATATTAAACAAACAAACAAAAACAAAGAAAATAACGCCACTGATAAAGTGATAAATGGGGGACCAAATGGCTTGTTTTTTTTTTTTTGGCAAATTTTGAACCAATAATAATAATGAAAAAAAAGAAGAAAAAAAAGAATCAGTATATATTTTGTATAAGTGTATAAGTTGTAGCAGTCCGTAGTAGCTGTATGTTCACCGACGTAGGTCTTGTGTACAGAATTAAAGGAAATACATAGAAAACGTAGAAATTGTAGTTTTTATGAACCAAAAGCTCAGCATGATAACAGGACCGTGTAATGGACACCCCTTTATATCTCATTCTGTAGTGAAAATTAAGGGGTTTATAGGTATATACATTATGTTTCTTTATCATAAGTTGTGGATACTCGTTATAATCCTGCCCCCGCCCATCGGGGCTTGAAGAAATAGATGGGCTGCATGATGCTTCCACGCAGAGCTGAAACTGGCCGCCCATGAGTACTGGTAAACAGCCTAGAGGATCTAAGCCTGCCCAGGCAAAGCGGTGCGTGTCGGACCGTCCATGTTTTTAAACTCTATTGGTTTCATTGTGCGACAGGGCTTGAGATGTAATTTCATCTCAATGTCGGGTAAAAGTCCCACAAAACGATAACACATCCGTGTGCTATATTGCATTTTCAAATCTCGAAAAGGCATTTTTTTCTGATGAAAATTTGTGACATTTTTCTTATTTATACTCCAAACATAGGTTTTGGGTGCTTGTTAGAACCGCCCCATCGAGCCGGTTCTAACGAGTACCCACGACCTGTCTTGGAGCAGAAATAAGGAAAATAATGTTTAACCCCGTAAACCCCCGTTTTCTCTATATAAAGTGGGGTTGGGGGCGTCTTTATATCACGGACTTGTTCAAGTGATGAACGTCTCAAAAATGACGTGTACAGTGTTGACGGGGACGTTAAACCTCAAATCAGACAAACAAAAACTCGTTATAATCGCCGTACGAGCAACCACAACATATGTTTGGAATATAAGAAGAAGAAGAATATCACACATTTTCGTTAGAAATGTAACTATTTTTGGAGATAGCAAAGAAATCGCTGTGTCAAACGGTGGATGCCATATACAAACGGCATTGCGAGGCTTTATATATGCAATATATGCGCCTGATATTTCGGTTAAAATACCACTTAACTAGGTTGTATATCGACACCTCATTTCTTGTAAATACATGTATATATATTCGATGACGCATTCCTCATTTTTTTGATTGGATGGGAAGAGTTTTATTTCTGACTTTGACATTTTTGAGCTTGCAGTCTGTTTGATGGAACCAGTTGCTAAATATAATAGAAGGACCAATTTTATTCCAGTTTTGCTATCATTCACCTTTAATGCAATCCACTAATTATGAAAAAAGAAACAAAAAACAATCGACCGTAATATTTTCCGTGGATATTTTTAATGTTAGAATAATGTATAGGTCTATTCAGATCATAACTGTAAACTCACGATCTTGTCATATTTTTTGTCGTTGTTGTTGTTGATGGACTAGATAACAGTCCAACAACTTTTGCTCGTTAATTTCTCTAAATTCGTGGATTTACAAGGATATAAAATACGGGGTGTATACCTAAGTCTGTATAGCACTTCAAATTCGTACAATTAAATATCAGACAGTTTAATTTGAGGTTTAACGTCCCCGTCAACACTGTAAAGGTCATTTTGGAGACGTTGCTTCCAATTTTGTGGGACTTTTACCCGACACGGAGATGAAATGACATCTCAAGCCATGTCGCCCAATGAAACCAATAGGGGTTTATTAGCATGGACGGTCCGCCTCGCACCGCGGTTCCTGGACAGGCTTAGATCCCCCAAGCGGTTTACCAGTACTAGTGTGCGGGCCGGATCGATTCAGCTCTGCGTGGAAGCATCATGCAGCCCATATATTTCTTCAAGCCCCTATGGGCGGGGGCCGACATCTGTCATAACGTCACAGTTGATAATGACTCTTAATCATTAGGACTCTCATCGCTGTGGTTCGAGCCTGGCTCGGTTCACATGTTAGACGCCAAGTTCTGCAACCGAAGGTAATGTGGAGTTTTTTCCTCCTGGAACTCGGTTTTTCGCCCACCTCTGAGTAACGATCGGCTCGATGTAAGTTAAATTATCTTGAAAGGGCCGTAAAACAAAAACAATAATAATAATAAACAAACAAGCAAAAACAAAGAAAATAACGCCACGGATAAAGTGATAAATGGGGGACCAAATGGCTTGGTTTTTTGGCAAATTTTGAACCAATAATAATAATGAAAAAAAAAAAAAAAAAAAAAGAATCAGTATATATTTTGTATAAGTGTATAAGTTGTAGCAGTATGTAGTAGCTGTATGTTCACCGACGTAGGTCTTGTGTACAGAATTAAAGGAAATACATAGAAAACGTATTAAATATCAGACAGAATAAGGGGTGATATATGGACACCCCGTTTTTCATATAAATTGTGGCTTTACAGATTAGGGTGTTCAGAAGACACCGTGGTGTAGTGGCCTCACAAACCAAGGGTCGTGGGGTCTCCAGACAATAATAATAACAATATAATCATAATAATAACAAAACAAAAACAGAAGAACCGCCTTGGAACTGTCAGTTAGAAAAAAAATACTTGGTGGGGGGCTTTGGTACGGAACTAGCTGACCAATAAAATAAACTAATGGTCAATTCTGAGTACCTGTGCAATAAAATCAACTGTGATGCATAAACACTACGCCCATGATTAATTACAGACACGCATTGTAACATGGGTACGCGCAGTTCTGCAAGCAAAAGGATTTATTTATTATTTTGACTTATAACGTATAGGGTGCATTCGGAGAAATGCCACATCTTGTTATATTTCATATAAAAATATTCTTATTTTCAATATATTTTAAAGATGTACAATTTTAAGCAAACTGCATTGCACTTATTATGAACAAAAAACAAAACAAAAAAAAAAACCTTAATTCGTCACTCATCAATGATAAAGTCTTCACTGTACAAGGTTGAATGTGTAAAAGACTTTATTTATTAGTTTCTTCTCCTGACTGTAAGACTTTGTATGTGCCTGAGCACTATGTCACGCTTCTTAGCATTACGAAAACGCGCCTATTCAAATATATTGACAGTTTAACCACCAGAAATGAACATTTTCAGATAAAAAAAATCCGATATTTCGTCTCAAAACATAGATTGTGGGTACTCGTAAGAACCGCATCGACGAGCCAGTTCTAAGGAGTATCCACAATCTAAGAAATTAGAAAAAGAATATTTACCCCTGTAAACCTCAGTTTTAATATATAAAAAAATGGTTAAGGGGGTCAAAATTATATAGGCATGTTCGTGATGGCAGTGCAAATCTATGAAATTGAACTTAAACTTTTCTTTCGTTTTTTTTTTTTTTCTCAAGCACCTGCTATTGGCAGGGCGCGACAAAGGAGACCGGTTTTCCGTCCGTTCGTTCGTCCGTTGGACAATCCCTCAACATTTGCGCTAACCCAAATGTTCAAGTCCACTTCTCAAGAACTACTATCTCAGACTGAACATAGCCTGTGGTGAAATTCTTGTTATTTTTGTTTTTTATTATTATTTAAAATAATCTTGAAGGGCCGTAACGCACCCCTACTCCCACAAAAAAGAACTTAATTAACTAAGGCGAATCTCATTTTCAACTCATTTTGGGTCACTTTTCCGTAAACAAAGTAACTCTGTGGTTGGTTTGTGTGTATATGTTGTATTATGGTCCGGAGACCTACAGTACCAAATAAAATATATTCTGTTCTATTCTGTAGCAAAATTTAATCATTAAGATCACCTTTAGAACTGTTCGGATATTGTCAGAATCGCCTTACTTATGTTTCTGCAAACTGAAAAACATGCACACCCCCGTATATACATTCTTGGTATAAAAGTGGTAAGAATATTCTTGACCACTCTATGACTGTTCAGTTTTTATGAACTTTTCGGAAAGCAAATGAACACTTTCCGCAACAATTTAACTACTCTCCTTAAACTAGAAATTTTGGAAGAAATATAAAACTTTAACGCATGTATGACTAGCGGTCCTTTTTGGGTCATTTGCAAACAGTGTGGAACTAGATCAGATGCCGCACAACGCGGCGTCTGATCTCAGTCTACACTCTTTGCTTAACGTACTTACATTTTTGTTAAAACTTTCTACACACAAAAAACCCTGACACCCCTATAATTGGAAATGGACCACTCCAAACTTATGGGTACACAATAACTGCTGAGATATCGTTTACAATGAAAATTAAGCATTATCAATTGCAATGGCCATACAATTTGCACACTCAATAAAGGCTTTTAACGATTGCTTTTCTTCGATCATAAATCGTCTCCACCTAAGAAGTTTATGCTGCTTTTCCTAACACTAGCATTGACTGGTCAAATTATCTATGGTCTAATCTCACCAGTAGTGATCCTCCGCTGGACAGTAGGGTCATTTAACTAACATGCTTATAATTGAGTACCGGGTCTGTAAGACTTTCATTGGTTGAAATGCATTATTTAGTTATTTTTCACGATATTCAATTTCGACCCCCGCCCATCCGGACTTGAAAAATAGATGGACTGCATGATGCTTCTACGCAGAGCGTTAACTGACTGCACATTAATACTGGAAAACCGCTTAGAGGATCTAAGCCTGCCCAGGCAAAGCGCGTATAAACCCTATTGGCTTCATTGGGCGACAGGGCTTGAGATGTCTTTCATCTCAACGTACGGTCGGGTGATTTCCCACACAGTTGGAAGTAACGTCTTCAAAATGACCTATACAGTGTTGACGGGGACGTTAAACCTCAAATCAAACAAACAAACGATATTCAGTTTTACTCATATCCGCTCAAAGTGTAATTATTGTTGGAATGCACATTGCTAATTGTTCAGACATAACGATAACACATCTGTGTGAAATAGAAGAGCTCTCTTTCATTTCTCTAAAATGTTAATATTTCTGAGGGAAATTTGTGATATTTTTGCACCCCCCCCCCCCCCCCCCCCCACGACTGAGATTCTCGGGGACATATAGTTTTTGCCCTGTCTGTCTGTTTGTCTGTCTGTCACAAAAACTTTAACCGACATAAAAATTGTCCCCGCGGGGGGCATTGGTCGCTTACAGTGACAGCTCTTGTTTTCTTATTTTAACTCGAAAACAAGGGTTGTGCGTGCTCGCTAGAACCGCCTCATTGAGGCGGCTATAACTAGTACCCACAACCTATGTCCTGGAGCCGAAATAAGCAAAATAGTGAATACCCCTATAAATCCCAGTTTGCTCTATGTAATGTGGTGTTTAGAGAGATGAAGCAGATATACCAGGAAGGAATGAAACAGCGTCTATTTTAGCCCACCTGGGTATTCAAAACATTTTGGAAGGAATTAAGTTCCTTTACTTAATGGCCAAATTATATGACAAAGATATCATTAAAACAAATTAGCCTTACCTTCAATTTATTATTGAGGCATTTTTTCAGTGTATTAAACGATGGTGCGAATAGCATTTAAAAACCGTCACCCTCATTCGATGGGGACGTTAAGGCAAAAACACCACAAACGTTCTACTCTTCCTTATGTAAAGGTTTTGACAAGTTAACACTTGTAAACTCCGATTTACGTTTCATAAGGGTGTTATCATATCGAAGTGCAGTTTTTTTATGTGGGGGGGGGGGGGGAACAGTTCTTGGCAAGAGACCTACTTTATTCTATAACAAAGTTAGGTTTATAATGTATTTTACGCGAGTTTTCTATGTTGATCTGCGTCAGCACTCATAAAAATCAATGTATCGTTCACCATGTTCTTTATTAGATTCGGCTGCTGTTGCTTCCGCGCAGAGCTGAAACTGCTGAGAAACGGCTCACGACTAAGCCTGCCCAGAAAAAGTGGTGCGAGTCAGACCGCTCTTTAAACCCCAGCGGTTTCTTTGAGTGGTAGGGCTGCTGCTGCTGCTACTCCTACAACTACCACTGCTACTTCTACTCTAATTTACGTCCCCGCCCATCGAGGCTTGGAGAAATAGATTGGGCTGCACGGTGCTTCCACGTCGAGCTTAAACAGACCGTACTGGTAAACCACAAAGTGGTAGGAGTCGGACCGTCTTTACATGTAAACCATTTTGGTAGCATTTGGTGGCAGGGCTTGAGATGTCATTTTATCTATTGACGGGTAAAAGTCCTTCACAATCAGAAGCAACGTCTCCAAAATGACCTAAATAGTGTTGACGGGGACGTAAAATCTCAGCACAAACAAACTTTGCTCTTATCAAAATCGGATCAACAAGGATTTGCCTTTCATGGATCTTTAAGTAATGAACACGGCAGTCTGCTGGGTCACTGGTTTCATATTTTGTGCCATTTATACTAGTTAACGAAAACCGTACTTTTTTACGTATTCGGACTTGGTCCCCGCACATCGGGGCTTCGAGAAATAGATTGGGCTGCATGATGCTTCCACGCAGAGCTGAACCCGACCGCACATGAGTACTGGTAAACCTCTTAGAAGGTCTAAGGCAAAGTTGTGTGACTGTTCCATCAATAAAAACCATGTAGGTTTCACTGGGTGGCAGGGCTTGAGATGTAATTCCATCACAATGTCTGGTAAAAGACCCCCAAAATAGGAAGCAGCCCCTCCAAAATAACCTAAATAGTGTTGACGGGGACGTTTCGGACTGCGCTATGTGAAAATGTTTTGAGTGTATGCAGCTCAGATCAGCCAGTGCATTCATGTAGTCCGAAAAGGCTTTGCTATGTGTTGTATGGGTACCTGGAGATCTTGGTCAGATGGCAACTGCGAAAGCCATCTGATCTGGATAATGCACTGTTTTCAAGATAGAGGTTGTCATTTTCCGCAGGATAAGGGTTAGAGGCTATTTTGCCAAGGTGATCCAAGCTATATATATTTTTTTTTTCTAGATATTGATGCGAATATTGGGCAACTACTCAAGTCTTACACTTATTGCTCATTTTCCTCCATTTTGTTTTGTCAAATTTTATTGTATTTAAGTTTCCAATTATATGTATGGACCAGTACCTCAGACTACGTAACCTGGGAAGAGACATGTATTTCTTTTATTATGTTTAGCGAACACGATATTAAGTTGTGCGAACAAGATATTTTCTTGTGCCCACAAGATAATATGTTATTCGCACAACTAAATATCATGTGCGCACAGTATACTATCTTGTTCGCACAGTATATTATCTTGTTTACACAACATAGATCTTGTGCGGACAACATAGTATCTTATGCGCCTGATTAAATTGTGCTAACTAAGTTGTGCGAACAAGACAATATCTTGTACGCACGAGATATTATGTTGTCTGCACAAGATCTATGTTGTGCAAACAAGATAATATGCGAACAATTTAATAACTTGTGAGCGCAAAATAATATCTTGTGCGATAGTATGTTGTCCACACAAGATATTAAGTTGTGCGAACAAGATAATTTCTTGAACGCACTAGATATTATGTTTTTTGCACAAGATCTATGTTGTGAAAACAAGATAATAGGCGAACAAGATAATAACGTGTGATTACATGATAATATCTTGTGCGAACAAGGTAAAAAGTTGTGTGCACAATATTTTATGTTGTCCACACAAGATCTATGTTGTGCAAACAAGATTATATCGTGTGCACACAACATATTAAATAAATTGCTTGTCCCTTCCAGGGTTCCGTATGAGACTGACCGGGTGTTGAACACATACTCTAGAAAAAGAGTCATGTGCAATTTGGTTTGGTGTTATTGTACGAGTGTTTACAAATCAACCATTACCTTTATTTCTAAAATAAAACTTCAACATTGGATAAACTGGCAGCCTCAAATGCATTCCAAACCAAACCAAACAAGGTATTCATTATCATGTGATCAAACCTTTTTGCAGAAGTTGAAGACTTCAAGAAAGCGCAGTCAATCCATTACGATAATGTACACGTGTGAGCTAGTGCATTCTTTCATTCCTCTAAAAAGGCTACTTTATTTGTTATATGTTTCTTATTACACTTTAATTGCAACCAGCGGGTCGGTGTCTCTGCTGGTGGATGATTCGTTCGTCCCCGATTGTATCATCAGCTCTGTATCAGTTCCTTAGTGCTGAGATTGAGTGCGGTGCTGACGTCAGAACTCAAATACTGATTTAAATAACTATATTATTGTTATACTTTTATTTCTTTTTGGCAGAATAAAATTCTAATTTTTCTAAAACTAAGACTTGTCAGGTGAGACATGTATCTTAACGGATTTGGTTGCCACTTTTTGTTGTATCTTTTTTTTTTTGCAAGTCTCGCTACTTTGGACATCTCCTTCCTGATGCCCCGGACTTCGCGGAGTGTGGGCCATGTTTGCTGATGTTGGCTCGGTGGGGGACGCCTATATGTCCTAGGGTAGGCGTCTCTTGCATGATGCCTCCGGTTGACCTGTCTCATGAGGTACGTTGGTCGGTGTGTGCTCAAAGGGGGGAGGGTGCTGTGTTTGCCGGGTCTTGTCCATCATCCGTTTCGGTTTCAGAACTTTGGGGCTGAGACACACTGATGAACTGATGAAGATTAAATATCAGAAAGGCCTCTGTGTCACTACATGTGGTATAGTTACGCCTTAATTATACTCAGAACACAGGTTGTGATGCTCGTTAGAACCGCCTCATTGAGGCGATTGTAACGAATACCCACAACCTATGTCTTGGAGCAAAAATAAGCAAGATAGTGTATACCCCTGTAAAGCCCCGTTTTCTCTACATAAAGTGGGGTTTAGAGGGTATTCATTTCACGGACTAGTTAACATAATTAATAAAGAAAACCCTTGTGAAAACCTGTTGTTGCAGTTTGCGACCAGGTAGGACACAGACAGTCTAGAAAGAGACTTGGAAACTTTTAGGTACCTTGCATTCTTAAACGCAACGCCAAATAATGATAAATCAGTATATTACATGCATAACAGAGAGATTGGCCCTATACTATGATTTCTACCATGATGACTTAACTTTGCTAAGCAGAAATATTTCCTCTGAGCCCTTTAGCTGGAACTACTTTATATGAAAGATACAAGATACCGCTTTTGCCGTGAAATCGGTATATACAAACGCGGGAAAGTTTCAGTCCCGTCGACGTTATTCATTGCGTCATTGCAATGACGTCTGAAACGATATCAACATACGTTCATAATACGTGGCGTTAGAGTCGGATGCAACGCTGAAAAAAAGAAAACAGGGATATGGTCATTGAATAGGATGTTTGATCTCACAATTAATTTGTTGTATTACTAAACCCCTTTTTATTTGTTTGGTTGGAGGTTTAACGTCTCCGTCAACACTTTAAAGGTCATTTATGAGACGTTGCTTCAAATTGTGTGGGACTTTTTCCCGACATTGAGATGAAATGACATCTCAAGCCCTGCCGCCCTATGAAACTAATAGGGTTTACAAGCATGGACTGTCCGACACTCGCAGCACTTTGCCCGGGCAGGCTTAGATCCTCAAAGCGGCTTACCAGTACTCCTAGGCGGATTGGTTTTAGCTCTGCGCGGAAGCATCATGCAGCCAATCTATTTCTTCAAATCCCGATGGGCGGGGGCTTTGTTTCTTCTTTTTTGGTTCAAAACTGTATAAAGCGCTTTCATAATGGCGCCCATCCAGTTTTTTGCCTCCCAGCTTCTGTAACACTATGCTGATTGAACCGTTAACCTAAGCTGTAAACAGTCAATTGAACGGGAATTCAGATCCAAAATTCAAGATCCAAACTGCCTTAAAAGTCTATGGAAGTGCATGTAAAATACATATTATTCATTTTTATCCCCCGACCGAATAGGTTCGGGGGATATAGCGATCAGCCTGGCGTCCGTCCGTCCGTCTGTCCGTCCGTCCGTCCGTCCGTCCGTCCGTAGACGCAACCTTGTGATGGCCATAACTCCTATACCCTTTAAGATTCATTGTTGGTTCTTGGCACAATTGTTCACAAGGCTGACACGGCGTGTCATGCACAAGAACCAGAACTCTGGATGCCATACTTTTTGAGTTATCTCCCCTTTTAATAAAATAGAATGACTACTTTGTGATGGCCATAACTCCAATACCCTTTGAGATATGTTGATGGTACCTGGCACAGTTGTTCACAAGGGTGAGACAGCGTGTCATGCACAAGAATCACAACTCTGGTTGTCATGGTTTTGGAGTTATCTCCCCTCCAATAAAATTGAGTGACTACCTTGTGATGGCCATAACTCCAATACCCTTTACGATATATTGATGATACCTTGCACAGTTGTTCACAAGGCCGAGACGGTGTGTCATGCACAAGAACCACAACTCTGGGTGCCATGGTTTTTTAGTTATCTCCCCTTCCAATAATATAGAATCACTGCCTTGTGATGGCCACATCTCCAACACTCTTTGAGATATATTGATGGTACTTGGTACAGTTGTACATGAGGTTACGCAGGTGTGTCACGTTCAAGAACCACAACTCTGGGTGCCCTGGTTTTTTTAGTTATCTCCCCTGACAATATAACCTTGTGATGGCCATAACTCCAAAACCTTACAGATCCCCACCCCTAAACCATATATATTATTGTTCCTTATGATAAGACACATTCATTGACACCAACCTCGGGGCCCCCGGATGCGCTGGGGCCTTGCCCCACCCCCTCCACTTCATAAAAGGCCCAATATCTCGGAAACCTTACAGATCCCCACCCTGAACCATACATATTCTTGTTCCTTATGATAAGACACATTCAGTTACACTAACCTGGGGGCCTTGGGATGCGCCGGGGCCATGCCCCACCCCTCCACTACATAAAAGGCCATATAACTCAGAAACTGTTTAGACCCCCACCCCTAAACCATATATATTCTTGTTCTTTATGATAAGATGCATTCATTGACACCAACCTATGGGCCCGCTGGATGTGCCAGGGCCTTGCCCCATCCCCTCCACTTCATAAAAGGCCCAATATCTCGGAAACCTTACAGATCCCCACCCCTAAACCATATATATTATTGTTCCTTAAGATAAGACACATTCAATGACACCAACCTGGGGGCCCCCTGGGATGGACCAGGGCCCTGCCCCACCCCCTCCACTTCATAAAAGGCCATATATCTCAGAAACCATTCAGATCCCCACCCCAAAACCATATATATTCTTGTTTCTTATGATAAGACGCATTCAGTGACACCGACCCGGGGGTCCTCTGGGAAGTGCCCGGGTCAAGCCCCACCCTCTCCACTTCAAAAAAGACCCAATTTCTCAGAAACCGTTCAGATCCCCACCCCTAAGCCATATATATTCTTGTTTCTGGTGATAAGACATATTCAGTGATACCAACCTAGGGATCTCCCGGGATGCACCATTGCCCCACCCCCTCAACTTCATAAAAGGTGATATATCTCAGAAACCTTTCAGATCCCCACCCCAAAACCATATATATTCTTGTTTCTTATGATAAGACGCATTCAGAAACACCAACCTGGGGGTCCTCTTGGATGTGCCCGGGCCCTGTCCCACCCCCTCCATTCCATAAAAGGCTCAAATTCTCAGAAACCGTTCAGATCCCCACCCCTTATCCATATATATTCTTGTTCTTTATGATAAGACGCATTCAGTGATTCCAACCTAGGGGTCTTCAGGGGTGTGCTGGGGCCATGCCCACCCTGCCACTTCATAAAAGGGGATAAATCTCAGAAACCTATCAGATGCCCACCCCTAAACCATATATTTTTTTGTTTCTTATGATAAAATGCATTCAGAGACACAAAATTGGGGGTCTCTTGGGATGTGCCCGGGCCATTCCCCACCCCGTCCACTTCATAATCTCAGAAACCGTTAAGACCCCCCACCCATAAACCATATATTTTCTTGTTCCTTATGATAAGATGCATTCAATGATATCAAACTGGGCCATCTGTTGGGTCATCTCCCACCCCTCCACTTCATAAAAGGCCTCATATTTCAGATACAGAGTCCACATGGAATAGGGGTTCATTTGGGAGACTTTATAATCAATAAATTAAAACCATACATGGCTGCCAGTTGGCAGTGCCCAGGTGCCCACCTGAGCTCTGGTGAGCATCGTGGCCCATGGGCCTCTTGTTTAGTTATCTCCCCTGACAGTATAATCTTGTGATGGCCATAACTGCAATACTTTTGTGATATATTGCTGATTTAATTCTGGTGCACTTTCTATTGGTGAACAATCTTCTGAAGGCCATATTGGCGTTTGGTCGGGGGATTTGCCATCTCTTCCGATGGCTATTTTTCCTGTTTTAAAATATGGGATGTTTAAACCTCTGGAGGTAAAACAATCCGGTAAAGAAACTCGTGCTTCGCACTCGTTTCTTTATCGGATTGGTTTACCCCCAGAGGTTTATAAATTCTATATTTCGTATAGGAGATGAATGATCTGTATTTATCATATGACGTCGCGTCTAAGAGTGTAATAACGCCATGTAATAAATTCCGTAATCCACACGTGGATTACGAGTAAATATGCAAATTAGTAAGATGAGCCCCGTTACGTTGCATGTACGACGTCCTTAACGACGTCGCGTTTACTAATAGCGGAATATTCATATCTTTGTAAAACAATCGTGAATAAAATGCGTTTTAAATGGCATATGATAAATAGAAGCGTGCATTCGTGCTCTTGTATTACTGAATTCTTTAAACTCGTTGAGGAAAAGGGATAAATGCTCGGCAAGCCTCGCATTTTATCCCTTTTTGTCAATTCATTTAATAAATTCAATAATACATGAACATTCATGTAAGATCCTCTTTTTATCCTATGAGGAAGTTGATAAGCAGTGGATGACGTCGTGTAATAAAAATCGTATGACCACACGTGAAACAACACTTTAGCGGTAACGCTTTAGCGGTAACGCCATGACGACGTCCATGTCAGCCATGCATTTATGTGGATTTTTTTTGTCAAATTTAAGGGCGATGAAATCCAATTTAAAGTGCCCATATGATAAAAAGAACCTTACATGAGCGGTCATTTTATATGAAATGTATGAAACTCGCCAAAGGCTCGTTTATAAATTTCATATGAAATGACCACTCGTGTAATATCCTCTTTTTAACATACGTTTGTGTTATCGAATTAAATAATGAAAAAATGCATCTGTGTGAGACCAGTTTTCATATGAAGTGGGGTCTACAAGAGAAGTT
The DNA here is from genome assembly GCA_963580285.1 of Lucinisca nassula. NCBI lineage: Eukaryota > Metazoa > Mollusca > Bivalvia > Lucinida > Lucinidae > Lucinisca > Lucinisca nassula. Next base: position 15,043,865 of record OY757026.1, read on the forward strand.
ATTACACGGACTTGGTACTTGATACGAGGGTAGGCTGAAAAGTTCTGAGGCTGACCAAGATCCAATGGTTTGTCCATGCTGAAAGTGCCTTATTTTTCAACATAGTCTCCCTTCCTGTCCACACACTTCCTCCAGCGATGCTGGAGTCCTTGGATCCCAGTGGTATAGAAGGTCTCATCTTGGTCCCTGAAAAACTCCTCCACAGAAGCTATCACCTCCTCGCCTGACCGATAATGCTGCCAAGCCAAGTGCTTTTTCATGTTTGGAAACAGGAAATAATCTGAAGGAGCTAGATCAGGTGAATACGGAGGGTGATCGACAAGTGTGAAGCCACAGTCATGCGCAGCAGCCATTGCGACAACCGATTTATGAGCAGGCGCATTGTCCTGATGGAACAAGACCCCTTATGTCAATTTTCCGGGTCGTTTAGCCTTAATTGCTATTCGCAATTGTTTTAGCAGATCTGCTTAATACTCCCCATTAATTGTTCTGCCCTTTTGAAAGTAATCTATGAATAGTATGCCCTTGGCATCCAAGAACACTGATGCCATCACCTTCCCTGCAGAGGAGACGACCTTTGCCTTCCTTGGAGGGGGTGAGCCAGGGTGCTTCCATTGCATGGATTGTCTTTTGGTCTGTGGCTCAAAGTGATGAACCCAACACTCATCCTGAGTGACAAAACGGTCAAGAAAACTATCTTGGTCTGCTTCAAAAATAGCCAAGTTGGCTTGTGACAGGTTCAGTCTGGTCAACTTTTGGTCAGGCGTCAAAAGCCGTGGCACCCATCTGGCGGAAACCTTCGACATCCCTAATTCACTGTGTAGAATGTTCTCTACTCGTTCACGGGAGATGCCAACAGTGTTAGCTATCTGATTCACAGTTAAACGCCTGTCATCCATCACGGCCCTGTGCACTTGGCTGATGGTTTCCTCAGTTGTTGCCGTTGTGGGTCGTCCACACCAGTCATCATCTTCAATGCGGTCCTTGCCATCTTAAAATTTGCTGCCCACCTTTTCACGGTTGCATACGAAGGAGCATCATCCCCTAATGTAGCAAACCATATCGGCATGAATGCCCTTAGGAGCTAACCCATTTTTATTGAGGTACTTGATGACACCACGATGCCAGATTTTGTCCATTTCCTCAAAAACGTGCTAGTATCAATTTTCAAAGTCTAGAATTTCTACGTTATTGCAGGTAAACTTGTACTCATTTGAGTCAAATAAAGTAATAAAGGTTTGGATTTAATGAATACAAAATTTCATGGCTGTTCGATGCCTGCTTCTTGGTCAGGCTCAGAACTTTTCAGCCTACCCTCGTAGTTTAAACGTCTGTGTCAAAATATCGTCGCCTGCGATACTCGCACTACGTTAACATACTTCGTTCTTATTTCTGCTCAAAACATAGTATCTCATGTGTCCTCACCCCACCCATTGGAGCTGGAAGAAATAGATTAAGACTGGACTGCTCAGAGCTGAAACCGACTGAACATTCGAGTTTTCGTAAACCGCGTAGAAGGTCAAAGCCTGGCCAGACATATTGGTGCGAATCTGACCGAGCCTTAAATCCCTGCGGTTTCTTTGGGATGTTAAAAATTTCCACATAAACGTCTCCAAAATGACCTAAATAGTGTTGACTCGGATGTATGTGTGGCAGCAGCATGAATAAAAATATATAACATTGCAAAACTCACTTTGCCTACATAAAGTGGGTTTGTGAGGGGTTCAGTACGTGAACTGGATAAAGTTTACAAATCAAGTGTGAACCAGAGCAACAATTCTGGCTGCGTTATAGTTCTGAGGTAATCTGTTCCTGATATATCTGAAACATGGATTTAAGTGAGACTGCTTTTTGTGGAATGTCGTCATATAGCATTATGATGATGACGACGACCATAACGGCCACGAGGACGACGATGATGATGAACCGTCATGTTGTAAAATCCCGCTTTTCACAGCTCATGTATATGCAGCGACAATCTACGTTTATTATGCAGCAGGAAGGAATAAAGGAGCGAAAGGCACAAGAAAAAAGTAACGGAAAAAAGTCACAGGTTTGGGTAGGAAATAAATAATGGAAGAAAAGTCACAGAAATGGTTTTTATCCTGTTTTTCTTAGAATTGTTGGTGATAATCACAACCATTCATAATGTTAACAAGTCCGAGCAATGAACACCCCTCTACCCCCCATTTTATGAAGAGACTAGAAATGCGTCCAATGGACACGGATGCCCCCGCGTGAAAATATGCCTATGTTCGTATTAATCCATAGAAAGTTATTGACGTTGTTTAAGTTTTGGACCCTTTTTTCCACATTTGACCTCTAAGTATGACATTGACCTTGGCGGTAAGGACCTTGGTTTTGTGTCAGACAGATTGTCTCATGATGCCCAACATTTCTGCCAAGTAATTTCAAAATCCATCCAGAATAAGAAAAGTATTGACTGCGTTTAAGTTTCGGACCCTTTTTGGAACTTTGACCTCTAAGTATGTCCTTGACCTTGGCGGTACTGACCTGGGTCTTGCACGTGACACATCGTCTCATAATAATTAACAATTCTACAAAGTAATTTCAAAATCCATCCCAAAATAAGTTATTGACTTCGTTTAAGCCGGCCCCCGCCCATAGGGGCTTGAAGAAATCTATTGGATGCATGATGCTTCCACGCAGAGCTGAATTCGGCCCGCACACTACTACTGGTTAACCGCTTAGAGGATCTAAGCCTGTCCAGGAAGCGCGGTGCGATGCGGACCGTCTATGCTAATAAACCCTATTCGTTTCATTGGGCGACAGGTCTTGAGATGCCATTTCATCTCAATGTCGGGTAAAAGTCCCACAAAATCGGAAGCAACGTCTCCAAAATGACCTTTACAGTATTGACGGGGACGTTAAACCACAAATCAACCAACCAACTTCGCCTTTTTAAGTTTCGGACGGACGGACGGACAGTGGCAATGCTATATGCCCTTCCACCATTTTTCGAAAGGCGGGGGCATAAAAAGTAGGGCTTACAGGGGGTATTCGTATTTTTTCATATTTTGCTCCTCTTCGTGAAGCAATCTGATCTGGGTCTACAATGTTTACTGTTTGCCAAAAAAAGGTATTTTTAAAAAAGTTTGTAAGAAGATGCAGCAGAGTGAATAAACAGTGATAAATAGGCAACAATTTCCAATTCAGGTTTTCTTGGTATCTTTAGGTCAAAGGGTTTGACACCGGGAAATGTCGGTTTGCAGGTGTTGACGTTACTTTTATTTACTCATTATATATTTTGAAAATGGATGATTTCTATTTTTTTTCTATTTGTGACTTTTTTTTTAGTTTTATCTGTGACTTTATTTCCATTAGCCTTTTCCAGTGCCTTTCTTTCCGAACAGCATCGCCAACCCCGACACAAGAAGGGACATTTCCTGTCCGATATTTACGAGGATTAAAACCAGAAAAGAAGACAAGAAAATTAAAACAATTAAACAAAATCAGTAAGAACAGAATGAAAGTTAAAACATCATTGAATGTGTGTGCTCACTCATGTATTTGCTTTGGATAAATGCTTTAGCCAAAACAAATGCATCAGGTTTATGAAAAAAAAAACACAAAAAAAAACAAAAAAAAAAACAAGAAGCATTTTGCATTGTTATATACAGTTTAATGCCTTAGTACAAAGGTCATTGTCTGCGTCGCGTGTTCGAGACGTTCGGAATAGTCTTGTCTCCGTATGACCTTAGCTGTTGATGGGACGTAAAACTCAAAATACACAAAAGGTCGATTGAAAGGAAAGAATTATAGCATGACACGTTTGCGGTAGAGTGTCAAAACCTCAGCAACGCTCGTTATACACACGATTACGAAACTGACACCTGCTTTATCGACGATAATCATCACTAATCAGCCTGAACACAGCAAGGTCTACATTCGCGATGCGCATTATGGGTAGTTTTTTTTTTTTTTTTATTTTGTTTATTTTTTTTTACTGAATTGAGATTGAACGTCCCCGTAAATTCTAAAAGGGCCATTTTGGAGACGTTCCTTTCAATGTTGTAGGACTTTTACCCGACAAAGCTCAAGCCCTGCCGCCAAATAAAACCAAAAGGCTAATATGCACTGGACGGTCTGACTCACACCAATTTCCTTGGGCATGCTTAGTAGGACCCATTGTTTCTTCGTGCACCTAGTGAGGACTCCGATCAGACAACCCAGATGTTTAGGCTGATATGTGTCTTTGCTGGATGTAATAAGTGTAGAAAATGCATTGCCAGGACTCTTTTATACTGTCTCCAATTACATAAAAATAAATACAAAAAAAAAAAAAATAATAATAATAAATAAATAAAAAAAATGAAAATAATAAATATATAAAACTACAAAAGAAAATTTAATTTCGCAAATAATGTTTGATTAAAATAAGATCATTTTTACAAGGTTATTCGATGCACAGGCAAGTTAATATGAGGTAGTAAAACTGGTCACAGGAAAAAAAAATCACGGAAAAAAATTCACAAATAAAAAATATAGAAAAAAATCCACTAATAAAAGATTGTACTTTAATCAATTTTTCTGATGCCATGTTAAAGATGGTTGGTTTTTGTCAATTAGTTCAGTGTTTATATAACTTGCTCAAAGGTGTGAATATTGGTCCTGTCTACCTAATTTGTTGCGTATACCCCGGTAAACCTAAACCTATATATAGAAAAATGGGGTTTACGGATTATCCATTACAGTCCTCATTTTTGCTTATAAATATAGATTGTGGGTACCTGTTAGAAGCATCTAACTGAGCCGGTTCGATTCAGCACCCACGATGTATATTTGTGACAGAAATAGAAAAAATGCGTTCATCCGAAAAAATGCTACTTCTAGCTAAGTTTAATCTCACGGGCGTATCATTACGCAAACACGCCTATACAAATACATTGCTACCTTTATCGCCGAAAAAATAAAAAGTTCAAGATGAAAAATTGTGATATTTTCCTTATTTCTGCTCAAAATATAGATTGTGGGCACTCGTTAGCACCGCCTCATCGAGGCGGTTCTAACGAGTACCCACAATCTATAGAGCAGGAATAAGAAAAATAAGGTTTACCCCTGTAAACCCCAGTTTTACTATATAAAAGTGGGGTTCAAGGGGGGGGGGGGTCAAAATTATATAGGCCTGTTTTCGTTATGTAATTGTAATGTAAAGACTCTTAAGTGTCTTAAAAGATGGGAAACTACGTGGTCAGTCCTCGTTAGTCATTGCCAATATTCTGGATTCGAACTTATCAATAAGAACCTCATATAACACATAACAGTCATTATATGCCTTATTTTCGGTTCAAAACATAGATTGCACCACCCCATTGAGGCTGTCCTAACAACGACCCATAGTCTATATTTAGGCTAAAATAACAAAGACTGTCAAAAGTTTCCATCTAACTTATGTTATATCTGACATGAAAGATGACATTTTAGCAGTGGCACGGGCGTAATACAGAAATGTGAAGACTCTAAGGGATCAACAAGGATGGAATACTCCGTTGCCTGTAGTTGTTCGTCGTTGTCAACACTTAATTTTGAATCATGCTGTTTTTCCGTGACTGTTTTTCCCAAACTTTTTCCCCCCTGTGACTTTTTTTCCTACATTCGTAAAAAAACTACCACTGAACCATTGCGGATGATTCTAACGAGCACCCGCAATCTACATTTGCAGCCGAAATAATGAAAAATATCAAGCTTTTATAAATCAAAGCACTGAAGCACTTGTATCTGAGTCTAGGTTGGAAAATGATCCTGAACGGTAAGTTAACTGTTGACATTTCGCTTAACTTTTACAGTTTTACTTGTTTGATTTAAAGTTTAACGTCCCCGTCAACACTAACTTTTACAGACCTGCATTGTAAGATATTTGTATAGACCCTGATACGATATCGCGTACGTAAGCAAACACGGTAGATCATGATCAGACATCGCGTTCAACGGCGTCTGATCTGTGTCTACACTGGTTGTCAAACACAACACTTGATTCCAGTCCAAATTCTAACACTCTGACGCAATACTCTGACCTCAACGCGGCTATTTTCCTATAAATTTGTTAAAACCACGTGGACTTTAGCAAAGAAAACCTAATACCCATTATAACTTCGGATCGTTTGACAAACAATCGACCAAAAATTGAATTTAATTGTTGAGATTTTGTTTGTTTGATCTCAGGTTTAACGTCCCCGTCAACACTGTAAAGGTCATTTTGGAGACCTTGCGTCCAATTTTGTGGGACTTTTACCCGACATTGAGATGAAATGACATCTCAAGCCGTGCCACCCAATGAAACCCATAATGTGTCTAAGCATGGACGGTCCGACTCGCACCGCATTGCTTGGGCAGGCATAGATTATCTAAGCCGCTTACCAGTACTCGTTTGCGGGTCGGTTTCAGCTCTGCTTTGGAGCATCATGCAGCCCATCTATTTCGTCAGGCCTGATGGGCGCGGGCAGGATTAATTTTTGTGATACAAAAGTATTCGCCGGCCTCTATAGCTCAGTCGTACGCACGTCTGACTGCTGATCAGGAGGACGCGGGTTCGATACCTGCTGGGGTCGGCAACATTCTTTCGGTAAGATTGATCATGAAATCTAGCGGATAGCCAACAGGACAGTAACTTTCCCACAAAATTGCTTTTTCGAGCGTAGTGCACACGGTTATACATGTATATGGCTAAATATGTGACCCAACTGCGTTTGCTTTAAAATTCTTAGCGTAGCGTATACCTTGCAAAAACCCGTACGAAAAGAAACGCACTAAAACGTCAATACGTATAAAAACGTAAAAAGCAGTATAGCGCGATAATACGCATAACAATCGGTTTCCTACGCCTTAATATATTTGCTACGTTTTATTCTACGTTTTATTACGTTTCAGGTTTTTTTTTTGTAGTTATTGCTTGGTATCGCTTCCGTACAAAACGGCGCAAAATTAATGTACATGTAGTAAAGCATAGCCCTCACTACGTAGCGGTGAGACTGAGGCTTTACTCCGAACCACGTAACGTAGAGGCATACACGTTTACGAAATTCGCGGATGTATGGCACTAGAGAAGACGAATAAAAACAAGGATTTTTTGTATTTTTCATGAACGTAATGTTTGTGGGGCGACATATATAAAGGGTATTGTGGGGCTTTATATATGTATAATATATACATGCCTCATATCTGGGTTGGTATGGAGGGGCTCTATATATGTTTAATATATATATGCCTCATATCTGGGTTAACATTTTCTACCACTTAGCTAGGTAAAAAATGTATAGATATATAGAACAACGATATCTGGCTTGCGTAATGGAACTAAACAAAACACATAAAACGCAGGATTTACATTTTCGTGAACATTATGTTTGTGGGGCGACATATATAAATTGCAATGTGGGGCTTTATATATATATAGTATATATGCCTCATATCTCGGTTAAAATTTTGCGCCACTTATCTCGGTTTAGACACGACCACCCCATATCATGACCAATTTCTCTCTCTCTCTCTCTCTCTCTCTCTCTCTCTCTCTCTCTCTCTCTCTCTCTCTATATATATATATATATATATATATATATATATATATATATATATATATATATATATATATATATATATATATATATATATATCATTTAATCGACCAATTCCAGACTTTTACGATTGATACCATGGTACTAAATGACCAGAAGCTAGTGTTGTCCAGAAAGCTTGATACTAGAGTAGTATCCCTGTGTGTTGTATCAAAATATTTTAACAGATTATTTCAGCATACATGTAAACGCTAGATTCCACTGAATCCTGTTACTGCTTTAAATGTATCGACGTAATGGTCCTCTGTGACCTAGTGAGTAAACGCGTTGAGTCTTAATCATTAGGTATCTCACCGTTTCTGCTCGACCCTCGCTCGGGACACATGTTACCGAAGGTCAGGACATATGTTTTTTTTCTCTTGGTACGCCGGTTTTCTTCCACACGTTTGATTAACGATCGGCTCTTTATAAGTGAAATAATCTTGAACAACAATCTTGTAGGCTTACACGAACTGTTCATCCAGAAAGACGACGCAAAGCTCCAAACAGCGCTGATGGAATTACGGAAGATGTGGAGTGGTGATGATTCCATGACGTGGCCTTCAAGCTATATATGCATGTAGTTCGCTGCTCAGCTCGACACGACAGAGCTTGAATGTTGAATTATAGATAATCACTGTGACATATCAATTATTTAGTTTCATGCCCATGTTAGCAGTGAATATAATTTGTGCTGAATGTAATTTCTAATGCCAAACAACGGTTGGCAGTCTTCATAGACTATATCATAAACACTGCAGCACAGCCTGAATTGAGCAAGAGCCTTAAAATTATTCAAGTTTTACTGGCTTAAACCGGTAATAAAGGTGGGATTAAATGCAGTTTCTTTTTCGGGAACACAATTCATGCTCGCTTGAAACGGGTTGGTGGCTTTCTTTATAGAAGCCGAAACTATGAAAGGGTCTGTGTCAACATTAAGGTTTACATATAATGTGCATTATATGCATCTTATGTATAATGAGAAATGCTAACTACCTCGGAGTTCTTAAATTTATTACTTTTGCAAAAGGATATAAAATACAATACTTAAAAGTTTAATTTTAGTATGCACATCATGTGAAAACCCATTTAAACGCCAACTTATATAGTGAAAATTTGTACTTACCTTTAACATACATACGGTTGCTTCTCCTTTAAATGATAAATTGTGAGTTGTTATTATAACGTCCTTAATGAGAGCGGTAATTGAGAGTATCCATTGAAACCTGCCCGTTGATGTGGTTTTACAGTGCGCAAAAGATATTGATACACTTCACAACAATTTCATTTACGATTCTTTGTTTGTTTGTATTGGAGTTTAACGGCCCAGTCAACACTATTTTAGGTCCTTTTTGAGCCGGTCAGTTTACCTATCTACACATTTCAAGGGCAGGCTTATACATAAGCGGCTAGCGTATACAGTGTGCACATTCTTTCGCCAGAAACCGACAACTGCCCTTCTTGAATCAGCCAAAGGGAGAGAATGACCGTAGAAAAGATTTCATGATCAATCTCCACGAAAGAATGTTGCAGACCCGGCAGGATTCGAACCCGCGTCCTCCTGATCACCGGTCAGACGCGCATCCGACTGAGCTACCGAGCTACTAAAAATGACATAGTTGTTATTTGGACCTGACTGAAATTGTAAATACTGTAAATATAAAGCCACAAGAAGTAGTTTGGCCAGAAATGTATAATTATGATTAATTAGTTTGTTTGTTTGTATTGGAGTTTAACGGCCCAGTCAACACTATTTAGGTCATTTTAGCCGGTCAGTTTACCTATCCACACTTTCCTGGGCAGGCTTATACGTAAGCTGTTAACCAGTACAGTGCACATTCTTTCGCCAGAAACTGACAACTGCCCTTCTTGAATCAGCGGAAGCCCTTCTTGAATCAGCGGAAGAGAGAGAATGACGGTAGAAAATATTTCATGATCAATCTCCACGAAAGAATGTTGCCGACCCGGCAGGAATCGAACCCGCGTCCTCCTGATCACCGGTCAGACGCGCATCCGACTGAGCTACCGAGCTACTGAAGAAAATGATATAGTTGTCACTTGGACATGACTAAAATTGTAAATACTGTAAATATAAAGCCACAAGAAGTAGTTTGGCCAGAAATGTATAATTATTATTATTACATACTTTCTATAGAATACATAGGAAAATCACAATAGAATCTTTTAATACTGACTCATGTTTCCCTATTTTGATAGACAGTCACGTGACTGTGCCTAAATCCATATAGTATAGGTTTTTGGCACTGCCTTTCAGTATTGGCATCGCTCTACTCTGTTACTATAGAAATAGAATGTTTAGCTCGTGCTTCACAAGCTTCAAAATGGCCGTAGAAAAGACACTCGAATCACTGTCAAACCGACTTTTGGACCTAGAAGAGAGTATCATTTAATAGCAGCAGATTTATACAAATATCTGAATCGACTGAATACGAATCTGACTTACGGAAAGCCTTCCAGGCAATCTTACATCGGTATCTGGCTCATCAACAGTAGGCGAAAAATCTAAAGGACGATCGATGCCTTCAAGTATCGATACAGCAGGGAAGCAATAAGGTCTTAGCAACAAGGCTATGCATGCAGATCCCTTCACTAATGAAGAACTGGAAGTCTCTGTTAGGACAGGGTGTCCCCAACCCCACCCCGCGCATTGAAAATGCCCAACTTCACAAAGCTACTTCACTTGTGTTTGTGTTTTCTTATTAAATACATTCTGCCTTTCTTAGGCTTGTATTGTGGCCAAACTTTCCGCAGGCTCGTAAATAGCGTCAATATTCAGCAAAAGAAACGCGAAGAACGTTTCATTTATGCATTTTGAAAAAAAGATATATGCTTCAAGTTAATAATAAATAAATTCAGGGAGAACAATTTTCTGCTAAAATCGGAACACAAATTGACAGTCCTGATCACAATACATTTGCTGAAATGCAAGTTTTAACAATGCTACTATCATTAGCCATAAACAATTAATTGTGTATGTGATAATTGTCAGTCAATGGGCACAAACAATTGTAACTTCCTTCAGCGTTTACTGCGGCCATGCAATTACGTCTCGTAGAGTTTACAAGCCTATGGATAAATGCCTGCGGCATATTTTTCCATTCTTGACGTATCGCAGCTTTGAGCTCGTTGACGTTCGGAGTCTGTCTTTGTTAATTGTGGATGCGTCTCCCCAGCTTGTCCGAGACATGACTTATGGAAGCGAGATCGGGGAAGAGTTCTAACCCACCAGTATATGAATTCCACTGGCTTGCAGAATCATCTGAGTAAGAACAGCTCTGTAAGCCCCGGCGATATCCTGCTTGAAAAGATATCCCGAATCCTATGCGAAACAATGGGACCACTTGAGGACGAAGCACTTAAACGCTGTAACGTCGTACTTAAAGTCCACGTTCAGGATCATTATCTCGAAAGTAGAGAACAAGAAACTGCGTTTACTCACCAAATGCGATGCCTCCCAATACCATCTGTCTCGCTCCTGTTCCTGGCACATGCACATCTATACAGTGTCTATCGGAAACGGCCATCTGCCGGATCAACACAGAAGCCTGATTCGTCCCTGAAAACAATATCATGCGTCTCTTAGACGCCGATTTACTGTGTTCCTGCACCAACGCAAGCTTTCCGTCTCATGTCGACTCTTTAACGTTTGACCTCAATAGGGACGTATAACTTTCAAAATAGAAGTGGTGGCAATGATCAGGAATCGATACAATTAGCCCACAGCTCCCGTCAGAGACACCAAAGGGAAAGAAACACAAACATGATACAACAGACCACAAGGGAAACATCAACAGCGGAAAGCCAAAAGGACAGTTACTTTCCAACAAAATATCCAAAATAAAATAATATAAACGACACAAACACCCAAAGAGAAAACATAATAAATAATGGCGACAGAAGAACAGCCTTAGAACGGTCAGCGGAAACGGATTCCACTGGGGGCTTCAATCTATTCTACGTGGCCACAATCCTCGCTCTTACTTCCGTCGCGATTTATACAAATAATTTATTCAGTCCGCATGAAGTCCTCCTAACTCATCCGTGCAATATCTCCGTGATCACAAAAAAAAAAAACAACCACAGAGATGACATAAGGGTGAGGACTCGACAGCAAGAAACCACTGGAATGCCGTAGCAAAAGCAAACCAAAAGTTAGACTCCGGTGGGCCCAACCAGAGACAGAGTATTAGGCACCAACCAACGTTACATTGAATTAGATCGCTCTAACTCTCAGTAACATAGAAATAGAGGCAATGATCAGGAATCGATAACTTAACCCACAGTTCCCATCAGAGTCACCAATGGGAAAGAAACACAAACATTGAAGCAACAGACCGCAACGCAAACACCAACAGCGCAGAACCTAGAGGATAGATACTTTCCCACACACTGGCTAAAATGCTATCCAAAATAAAATAATATAAGCGACACAAACACTCAAAGACCAACCATAACAAAAATAACTGCGACAGACGAACCGCCTTGGAACGGTCAGCGGAAACGAATTCCACTGGGGTGGGGGTGGGGGGGGGGGGGGGCTTAAATCGATTTTACGTGGCCACAATCCTCGCCCTTACTTCCGTCGCGATTGAGACAAATAATTTGTTCATTTCCAAGAAGGCCTCCTAACTCATCAGTGCAACATCTCCGTGAACACAAAAATCAAATGACCACAGAGATGAAACAATGGTGAGGACTGGACAGCAAGAGACAACAGAAATGCTGGAGTAAAAGAAAACCAACCGTTGGACTCAAACGGGCCTTTACGCTGAAACAGTCACAAAATCGGTTCGGAGGCCTGGCCCACCGGCGTGCAATTAAAGAGGGAAGCAAAGCTGTCCACCGTGATTGGGTTAACTACCATGCATGCAGTCTGTCGTATAACATTTATGTTGTACCCATTCTTCAAGCATGCATTACGTAGGCGGCAACGTAACTGTCAGCGCTTATCCGTCGGTTTTTTAGATCCTAGAGATATCAGCTGCCGACTGAATTGTGTTTCTCTTGACGTACTGACGTAAAGTGTGGTTGTCCGTAACCGTCACTATTGTCTCCTGCAACAAGACAATTCGTAGACACGCGACACCCAAAATCAGCGGCAATGTCATACGCATGCCGACTAGCTTCTGACTATCCAAGGACACGCTCATTGTCCCTAAACGAAAGACTTGGCGTTAAGTTCTGACTTAATGCTTTTTGAGAACAAATTTCAGTTTTTGCTTTGCTAGACACAACCTTGCAATACACCACACAATCTTGGTCCTATTCATCTGGTTTCTATCCGCATTGCTGCATCGGTGGTGCACGGGATGACGTGACCGAACTGATAACCAGACGTCACGGTTGATTATCTACTTCTTTTTTGTTTGAAGGACTGATGTTATTAAATTAAGCTCGTAATGTCAAAATCGTTTGGACTAAGAAAGCAATATTTGCAATTTTGCGTTTTTATGCTGTTCAGTATGTATTCCGTTGTAAATAATTTATATTGTTGCTGTCGTTTTTGTACATTTGCGCAAGCATTACATTTCTCAGTGATACACGATCTTCCATATCTAATGAAAACGTATTTCCAAAGGCAACAATTATATTCAAATGCATATCATTTATTATAACTATTTATGTTGGTTCCTAAGCTTTATTTTGCCTTATTACATTTTACTATTCTTTGACACTTGCTATTTTATTTTCTTTTTGGAATGCTGTTATTTATTTTAATGTTTCACCACCATCATAATGTACAAATGGTATAAACACCACGCTCAAACGTCCATGCAGTCAGCCAATTTATATAGAGAGACAGCTGTGATTTTCCAGGGTTTTTAATAGTTTAATTTCTGCTTGGAAACAAAGTTTGCATTCAAAACACTTCATTTTGGGCGTTATAGCGGGCATGTATAATGTTGAGGCATAATAAGAGAAATATAGTGACCGTTCGCAAAGAATGTGGCAGTGACCAAAACGTGACCGATTGTTCTTATCATAGTGTTGTTGTCTTCATAAAACAAGTATTTGCACATAAAAATGTGTCATTTTTTCCAGCAACCCTAGCGTAGGTCGTGGTTGCTCTAAGTTATTGCCCTATTGGACTGTTTTCCGGGGTTTTCAATAGTTCAATTTGTCGTTGGGTGTTTGTGTCGCTTTGGATAGCCTATAGGCCATTTTGTGGGAAATTAATTGTCCTTTTGGCTTTACGCTGTCGGTGTTTCCGTTGGGGTTTGTTGCTTCATGTTGGTGTTTCTTTCCCTTTGGTGTCCATTTTCCCCCGAGTAAAGTGTATTAATTAATAAGACGTGTTATTGTTATTAACGGATATAGTTCTCTTTAAATAGTGTTTTGTTGTCGGTACTGTAGTTTATTCTACTGCCTAAAATGACTTTTGCTTTGGATAGCCAATCGACTATTTTGTGGGGAAGTAACTGTCGTTTTGGCTTACCGCGATTGATGTTTCCATTAGGGTCTAGTTGTTTCATGTTTATGTTTCTTTCCCTTAGGTGTCCATAATGGGAGCTGTGGGTTTTATTGTATCGGCTCCTGGCAATTGCCATCTCTTCTATTTTGCGTTTTTGTTGACTATTGCAATATGGCATTTCATAATCATTGTATTCAACTAGTCTAAGTGTGTCATTCTTTTATGTTGTCAAGTTTTATTATAGTTTGTATAACATTTAATATATGTAAATAATTTGAAACATGAAATTTTCATTTGTCAAGAAAATGCACGAGGTTTTAGTTTCATTTGTATCGTTCCTATATATTTATTAGCTGTGACACGCAAAACGTGTTCGTACATGTGCAAGCCAAAACTAGTCTATTCAACCTGCTCATCTATATATTTTAATTAGAATCTTCACTAATCACTATCTTGATTCGCATTAACCCATTTCGTTTCACATTGGCAGCGAAGCCTCTGTTATGCTGAGTCTGTACGCAGCTTACGCTGGGACCTTCAAAATAGAACATTGGCATAAGTTTTTCCTCAGCTCGACATGTTTGATGGTACTGCTGCTGCTTAAGATGTATATTGCCACAACCAACTCTAATGTTGTAATTTTGAACATTGGTCTCATCACAAGAAAACATGATTGTGTTGGTTTAGGTGAGCACGTGAGACACGAAACAGAATTGAAAATGATAAAATATTTGAAACAATTATCTCAACCCTCCAATCCAAGACACCAAAGGGCAAGAAACACAAACTTAAAGAAACTTTACCATTATAATGAAACCGGCCCAAGCGGAAGCAAAAAAGAACAGTTACTCTAGCACAAAATGGCAAAACGTCTATCTAAATGAAATGATATTAGCAATACATATATGCACAGATTAACTATTTCAATAATTAACCACAACAGGGGAAGCGCATTGGAATGATCAGTTAACAGGTACTTCCCTAGGGGAGTGTGCTAAATGGATTTTACGTGGCCACAATCCTCGACCGTAGTTCTCTCGTAGTTTTGATAAAGAATGTGTTCATTCCGCACGCCGGATTTCTATAACTTATTTCATATTATATTTTAGTAATAAATCACACCAGAAGCGACTGAGAATGATCAGTAAAATATTATTTACTTGGGGACAAGGGAGGGGGTGAAATCTATTTTACATGACCACAGCCCTCCTCGACCTTAGTTCTACCGTGGTTTAGACTAATAATTTGTTTATCCTGCACGTATGATTTCAACTTGTCAATGCAGCATCTTCGAGAACATACGATTCAATCGAATACAGAGATGAAACAACAACAATAAAAACGACGAGGGCTCGACAACATGCAATAATTGAAATGCTGGAGCTAAAGAAAACCAACAGTTGTCCGAAAACATAAGATTGAAACGAATAGGTGGATGAAAAAAGAAACGACGAGTTCTAACCAACATGCAATAATGCAAATGCTGGAGCTAAAAAAACAACAACTGTTGGACTCCGGAGAGCAACAAAAGAGGCAGTGTATCTGGCACCAACCTACATAACTTAAAATAGATTGAGTATGAATTTAAGTAAGATTAAGTATTCTTGCACACCAGACAAGGAAATCCGTGATTTTACCCTGGGATAAAAATTTATGTTCTGACCCAAAATCGAATATAATCGCGTGTTTGATAAATGCACTGGTTGATTACAACCTCATGCGCGGCGGCGTCATGCGTGACTCACTAAACATTCCTGTTGTGTCATCACAAAATGGCGGACGTCGGTAACCGAAGTGACAGCAGCATTAAAATTCGCACTAGAAATGGAAGATGTTCAAAAAAAAAAAAAAAAAAATAAAAAATAATAAAATATTGGTGAGAGGCGTGGATAGAAAAATCTGTCCCTCGGGATCACTGTCTGGCATCACTCGGCAAGCCTCGTGATGACTGATAGTGTCCCTCGGGACGGATTTTTCAATCCACCCCTCACACCCGTATAAGATTCTTATAAGCTAGGGCGATGATTGCGCCCGCGTGAAAACGATTTAAGCCCACCCCAGTGAAATACTTGACAGACTTTCAATTCTGATTCTTCTGTCGTTCTGTCGCGTTTTATTTTTGTTGTCCTTCGTCGTTGAATGTGTATATCGCTTTTTTTGATAGCCCATCGGCCATTTTGGTCGGTTTTTCGCCACTGATCTTTTCATTGCGGTTTAGCTATTTAAAGTTTGTGTTTCTTTCCCATTTTTATCTGATGGTAGGTGTGGGTTAATTGTATTGATTCCTGATCATTGTCCTCACCTGTATTTATGCCGGCGACATGATAGAATCCGAGGACTTATCAATCGGCGTGAAAATAAAGAGGGGAGCATAGTTGCCATTTTACTATTATGGTTTACAAGCATGCATTCAGTCTTTCGTATATCAATCTTTCAATATCGAAGAATGATTTTACAATATCGGGTACTGAAATTATTGCAATCATATAATTTTCTGAATGTATAAACTGCGCCATTTAAAAAAATCCGTATCCGACTGGAGATTTAAGTCCAACACTGAATTTCGAGATTAACCAATCGATGTTTATAAAACTTAGAAAAGACTTTGTGGTGTGTTCACGGACATACCGGACTTATACGGACATCACCTTTCTCAGCTGTGCTGAAAATCAAGGGAATTAACGCGAACAAGACAGAAAATAAATGGTTATCTCCCAAAGGACTCGACTACCTCCTGTGCAAATTGCCTCAGGCAAATTGTAAATCGTACATTTTTAGGACCGCTTTTTATATACTAAATAGGTGACTGTTTTAATTTAAGAAAGTGGAGGTTGTGTTATGGTGTATCTTGAAAAAAAAAATGACTGAAAAAGAATAAGCATAGATGATGTATTATATATGATTGCAAATAGTATCTTCCAGTGTCAACTATATCAATTGTATTTAGCATCATAAATCAGTCTGAAATACATAAATGTACAAGCCAACAGTGTAAAATGCAACAAGGTTTTGAACATTTTATAATGTGCAACATAAATTTTCAAGAATTGCTGAAATGGAATATTATATAAAATAAGATAAAATAAAATAAAATAAACAATAAATCGATCAGTAGCGTATGCTCAAGAAACGCAAAGTTGTTAAACACAACATGACTAGTCAGACGAAAATGATCTAATTATCAAGTTTTTTTTTTTTTTTTTTTTTTTTTTTCAAAATATTTTTGTTGTTAATTCTAAGCCCAAATGATGTTTTATATCACTTGTGAATCGTCTGCAGCAAACGATTCACGTGAAATGCCAAGCCTTATTCGCGTTGGAAATTAAGAAAAAAATATTTGAAAGTGTCTTCTGCTACTGATTCCCAGAGCTTGAAAGATAGTATTGTTCGGTAGCCGGACAAAATCCCCCCGGACATAATCCCCCCCGGACAAAATCCCGCCTTTTTGTAAAGGCGAACAAAATCCCCCTCGGACAAAATCCCCCGGACAAACCCCCCCTCGCTGTATGTCAGGTTGGACAAAATCCCCCCCCCCCCCGGAAAAAATCACCCTTGCTCTAAATTGTTCTGGTTAATTATCCTTCCACCACCCAAAATCTATGTTTTTGAGCAGAAATATGAAAAATATTGGAATCTGTTATTGGAATATGTCAATTTAACTGATCATGCCAGACATAATCCTAATGGGTTGAGAGGTCCATAAAACCCCAAAGCTCACATGTACAATTACAAAAAGTTAATACAAGTAGGTCCATTTTACTTTGATCTTACAAGCAACGTCTCCAAAATGACCTATACAGTGTTGATGGGCAATAATTTCTACATGAGCACCAATATAGCTTTGATAGTACTGCACCAATCGGATATGGAATCTGCAGTTTTCAAATCGACAGACT
Organism: Lucinisca nassula; assembly: GCA_963580285.1. NCBI lineage: Eukaryota > Metazoa > Mollusca > Bivalvia > Lucinida > Lucinidae > Lucinisca > Lucinisca nassula. The sequence continues at coordinate 15,061,765 of OY757026.1, forward strand.
GATTTTCAAAAAACAGTAATTACGCATGTGGAGGTGTGCGGGATACTGTCCACCTTTATAAACAGCAGGGGGGACTATGTCCGTGGGGGGATTTTGTCCAGGGGCGATTTTGTCCACCTGAACAGATGGGGGGGGGGGGGATTATGTCCGGGGGGATTTTGTCCTGGAATCTATTGTTCATGTTGCTATTACATTAAATCATATTTAGCCGATCAATCGAAGACGCAATCTGTGTGAAATTATTCATCGGGTCTCTGTATGTAGCATAATCTCATCTCCCCTGAGGCGAATTAAACAGACTCGGACCAGACTGCGTGTATTCGCAAACTGATCCCAGTCTTTTTTTATTGCACACAAAAAGGTCATAATATTGAGCCGGAACCCATGATTTAGTTTTTGCTTGCTTTGACAGTCCAATGACTCAGATCAGATTGCACCCGTTCGTATTCCTCTATCCGATTCGCGTTTGGCAAGAGCACCAGGATAATATAAATCAATGCTAGAAAAACAACCTAGTTGATTACTGTCTATTCATTTAATAGGTGATATTCTTATATACTTAATGCCTCGGGCGGTCCTCAGTCTACCTTTCTAATGATGTTCACCCGTGACTTCGCGATGTTACGCGGTGTTTAACCCATTGAGTACCGGAAACCCCCAAAACGGGTACTCTGGCAAACAGTGCAGGCCCAGATCAGACGCCGCAGAACGCGGCGCCTGATCAGGGCCTACACTGTTTGCTGAAAGTTCAGCCATTGTCAAAATGAATTTTGAAGAAAACACAACCTGACACCCCTAAATCATGAAATGGACTTGTACTATATATAAGGAGGAACATTCCATTTGGTACAAAAAGGGTTAACAGGGATTAATATAATTATTGGTTTGTTACGCCAAGGTCATTTTCTCGAAAAACACTATTGATTTTGCCTTTATCTCTTTATAATCAAATCAGAGTCTTAAGTAAATCTGATGGGTCCGAGCTTAAAGTGAGACAGAGAGGGAGGCGATTACAAAAAAAAACAACAAAAAACAACAGACTGAATTATTATTCTTGCTATTATTATTTTTATTATTATCATTATCATTACCTTCATTTTTTACTTTGATTAGTATATTATTATCACAAATACCCACAATCTTTATTTAGAAATAATATTAGAAAAATTTCGAAAACACGCCTATTCAAATATATTGAAAAAAAAAATCCACTAAAATTTTCCACAGAAAGAAAATGGTATTCTTCATATTTCGGCGGTTTTAACGAGTACCCACAATCTATGTTTTTGAGCAGAAATAAGAAAAAGGTTTTACTTAATAAAAGTGGAGTTTTAAACAGGCGCCCGCTTGACATGCGCAACTCTGCGCGTCGATGTGTGAGAAAATGATTAATTATCAGCTCTACTCAACAGGGCAATAAATGGACAATAAACGATTGCAGGGCATAATCCTGGACTCAAACGTTTTTTGTAACACGAGCAAAAAATACGATAAACATTTTACCACCAAATCATGAAAATTTGCATATAAAATCTGATATTTTTTATATTTCTGCCCAAAGCATAGATTTGGGCTACATAGTAGAACCACCTCGGCGAGGTGGTTCTAGCGAGAAATCACAATCAAGGTTTTTGAGCAGAAATAAGAAAATATATATCCCAGTTTTACTATATAAAAGAGGGTTGAAGGGGGTCAAAATAAATCCAGAAAAAGCTGTTTGTTTTACAATTACGTGCATGAGAGAGATCTTTGTCCTTTCTTAATAAATATTTATCCACTCCAGGACAGGTTTTTAAGGTCCATTTCTCCAAATGTAAAGTCCTACCAGAATCTAGCCTTTAGTAGTTTTTAGGTTGGCGCGGTTTTAATGTTAATATCATGATCTGTAAAGCATTCTGACTAGATTTCAGTTTGTCGAGGTGTAAACGAGATAATGTTTTGAGCAGTAAGTGACAGGTCTGTAAAACATTGCATAATCTTCACAGTTTTCAGAACAATAAAATTATCTGTCTTTTCAGGCCCCTGTCGGCAAATTTACTTCAATATAATTTAATACAATTTGGAGCCACATTTAGAACAGAACGTCACTTAATGAAACTAAACAATTACAAAACCAGGCCTATTCAAATACACATGTACATTGAAAATTTTATCACTAAAATGATTGAATTTTCAAGAAAGGCAGTTGACAGTTTCTGGAGGAAGAATGTTCACTCTACTGGTTAACCGTCTACGTAAAAGCATGCCCATGATTAGTGTAGATAGGTTAACTAAAATGATCTAAATAGTGTTGACTGGGCCGTGAAATCAATCACAAACAAAGAGTCAAACAAACAAACAAAATCATTATAAATGAAAATCATCAGTTAAAAATACGTTATTTTCTAATTTCTGCTCAAAACAAAGTTTGTGGATACTCACCAGAACCGCCTCCACGAGGCAGTCAAACGGGTAAAAAAACATAGTTTGTGGGTACTCGTTAGAACCCTCTCAGCGTTGCAAACGGGTACCCACAATTTATGTTTTTAAGCAGAAAAAAATGTGTACAACTTTAAACCCTGTTTTACTACATAAAAGTGGGGTTTAAGGGGGTCAAAATTATCCAGCGTGTTTTATGATGGTCAAACCAAAGTAACAAACACATTATTCCATTTCAAACTGATATCGTAGGCGTAATAAAGTCTTTGTTTTCGAAAACATTTACATTTGAGAATACATCTAAATAAATAAATAAATAAATAAATAAAAAAATAAATAAAAATCCCGAACCATACAGTTCAAGAAGCACGTCGTATGCGTAATATATTCTTTGTTATTGTTTACCTTAGTAACAACCGCTGACTGCTGGTTACCAAGGTAAACTGGAAATAGAAAAGGAGGGTTGTGTATTTCATTTCAAAACAGGACCAAATTATTCTCATTTCTATTTTACAAAAATTATATGGACGTGTTCGCAATACATTTGCCAACATACTCCCGCTTGCACAGAATAAAAATAACAACTTACAAAAATGTTATGACAATATATTCATCAGTTTTTGTCGCTTCATTCGGTAGTTTTACTATATATTCTATACATTTAGAGGGTGCCTCCAATTATATGTAAAAAGGACCAAATAGTTGTTGATAAAACTCCATGAAAAATACATGTGTGTATTCGTAAAAGAATGCAGAATCATGAACCGCTGGCACAGAAAAGATATTGCTATTACTTTTTATTTTATAGGGAAATAATTATCAATTTCCTATATAAATCTATGTATTTACTTTAACCGACTGCAGTTACCTGGATGTCCGTTAAAAGTAGAAGTAAAACAAAGATCAGGAATTGATACAATTAACTTACTCCATCCATAAAAGACACCAAAGGGAAAGAAATACAAACATTAAGCGACCAGACCATAATGGAAACCTAAACAAAGGAAGGCCATATGGACAGTTACTTTCCCACAAAATGGCCATATGGCCATCCAAAATTAAAAGACACAAGCGATACACACAGTAAGTAACAAACAACAACATAAATAAATCGCCACAGAAGAGCCGCCTTGGAACGGTCAGTGGAAGATTTCCACTGGGGGGCTTAAATCGATTTTACGTGGCCACAATCCTCGCCCTTACTTCCGTCGCGATTTAGACAAATAATTTGTTCAGTCCGCATGAAGGCCTCCTAACTCATCAGTGCATAAAGTTCGACATGGATGTTGCACTGATGAGTTAGGATGACTTCAAGCGGTCAGAACAAATTATTTGTCTAAATCGCGACGGAAGTAAGGGCGAGGATTGTGGCCACGTAAAATCGATTTTAGCACCCCCACCCCCTCCAGTGGAATTCGTTTCCGCTGACCGTTCCAAGGCGGTTCTTCTGTTGCGGTTTATTTTTTTTATGGTTTGTCTTTGGATGTTGGTGCCGCTTATATTATTTTATTTTGGATAACCTATTGGCCATTTTACAGGAAAGTAGCTGTCCTTTTGGCTTTCCGTTATTGATGTTTCCAATAGGTATGTTGTTTCGTGTTTGTGTTTGTTTCCCTTTGGTGTCTCTGATGGGAGCTGTGGGTTAATTGTATCGGTTCCTGATCATTGTCTCCACTTCTATTTTGCACGTTTCTGATACTGGTAATTCTGACACACCAGCATGTTCAGCTGCACAGACGAACAATTAAACAAAGCCTAGTACATCCCGCCTATATATGCAATAGACAGGAACAATTATGATGGAACAAAAATGGTTGGAAGAGGGTGCCGAGTGACGTCATCAAACGCTGCAAAGTCTTGACGTCACTCGTAGATTCCTTCACGAAAAACGATTAAAAGTGTTTTATTCGCATCAAAATTATTACACAAGGTCATAAATATGACTGATAGAGTCAATAATTTTGGCTGGATTTCTTCTAACAATGGTGGATTTGTTTGTTTGATTTGAGGTTTAACGTCCCCGTCAACACTGTAAAGGACATTTTGGAGACGTTGCTTCCGATTTTGTGGGACTTTTACCCGACATTGAGATGAAATGACATCTCAAGCCCTGTCGCCCAATGAAACCAATAGGGTTTATGGGCATGGATTGTCCGCCTAGCACCGCGGTTCCTGGAAGGCTTAGACCAGTACTAGTGTGCGGGCCAGATTTAGCTCTGCGTGGAAGCATCATGCAGCCCATACATTTCTTCAAGCCCCTATGGGTGGGGGCGGCTAACAATGGGGAAGGTTTGGAAGTATTTGAAGGAAACAACAAAATTATTGTTGATTTTAGTGTGATAGAATCAGAAAAGATCAGCTCTAGTGTGTGATTTGAAAAGCAATAAATCACAGTTTGTCAGTCAGTTGTAAGAAGACCAATCACGCGCGTTGACGTTCAGCTTTAAGTAGAAATATCACGCGCGCTTCGCGCTCGTATTTCGATCTACTTTACAACTGACCTCCAAACTGTGATTTATTATTCCAAAACCACAGCTAGAGCTTTTTTTATTTTTAAAGTGAACTAACATGCCATAGAGTCACATTCACAAACCGAAGTCAACCTTCAGCATAAAGAGGTAAACAAACAAAAACTCACAGGCAAAGGTCACTGCAACAAGTGTTTACCAAGCGGATATTGCAGCCCTCTCTCCCTCAAATGGGGGTGATTAGATTGATAAAGTGCACTGAATAACAATGCACAATAAATAACTAAGATATTTTTGGCTCGGATGTTTTCGAATGAAACGACGAGGTATTGTCATAGTTCTGGCGTCGTCGTCGTACAAAAACTTGGACAGTTTCGTCTGCTTCGTCGTCTTGCAAAAACTTGGACATTTTGTAATAAGCTCGGACTAGTTGTTATTATGGAATGGGGCTGCATTCGAGCGTTGACACCCGCATGCGGTGCTCTTGTTGTTGGAACATAATAGCCAACACTGGAATAGTCGGCAGCACATGGTACCGAGGAGTGTGAGCGATGAAAGAGCTTTTACTACCGGCAAAATTTCATCCTAGGTTAAGAATATTAAAATACTATTTTAATGTAATAAAAAATAAAAATCCGACTTAAAACCGTCACTTAAGGTTAAGGATATAAAACAGACGTTTTGTTGAATATGTCTTTAATTTAATGGCACCGCTTTTTTACTAGGAATAAGTTACCAGAAAAAGTAGTTTGTCGATATAATTTTTGTCGAAATGTTTACATTTTTTCAAGTTTATGCATTAGTTGTGTACAACACAAAAACGATGTTGCAATATCAAGTGCGGCTTAATGCATATAGATATTTAGCAAAAGCCTGTTTCCATAGCAATTACCTGTAACTGACAAGTCTTTTGTCAGAGTTTTGTATACAGTAACGGATATGTCTTATTTAACTTTTACGGAGTACACGTTTTCAAACTGAACTGCTCTCATCACGCGAACAAATCCGTTAATGATAGATCCCCTTAAACCCCACATTATGTATAGAATACTGTTGTCTACATGGGGTTAATTCTATTATTTTTCTTATGTCTTTTCCAGGACATATGTGTGGGAACTCGTTAGAACCAATTCAATGAAACGGTTCTAATCAGCACCCATTACCAATGTTAGGAGTACAAATAAGAAAAATGTTACAAATCAGTAGGTTTCTATTTAGAAGATATAAAGGAGTGCACATTATCTTACGGGTTTGTTGTCGTAATGGCTGTCGGACAAAGATATCAATGTATCTGCAAAATATATTCAACGGAAGGTCAGGTGTTTTTGTTTCTCCGGGTACTCAGGTTTTCGCCAACCTATGTTTAACGATCGGCTCGATGTGAGTGTTTTAATAATGAAAGAGCCGTAAAACTAAAACCAAATAAAGAAAAACTGCAAAATACAAGTATGTAGAAGTTGACTCTTAATTCGGCTTCTCTGTTTGTCGAATGAGAATATCGTGTATCTGGAATAGAAGTAAAATTTACATGACGTTAGCAAGCTTCTTTTCTGAACAACTCTACATGTAAACACAATCATATATAGAGAAAAGTAAAATATAAAGGAACATACTCTGGTTTTGTTTATTTCTGCCTCAAATTACGCACTGTGGATACTTGTATTCCGTTAGTAAACAATTCTGAAATAGTGGTAATCCTTAGGAAGCAAGGACTACAGCACAGAACCAAAAACCACAGAGTGTACAAAATCGTTCTTGGGCAGACTAGCTAGTTTAACACGGACGTGAAATTACTTTTACAACAGCATACATTACGAAAACCCGGCTGTCTGAATCATGGTAAATTTAATCGCCGAAAAACAACAATTTAGTGATAAAAACTTGTGTTAATATTCCTATTTCTGCTCAAAATATAGATTGACGTAACACGTTAGTACCGCCTTATCAATGCGGTTCTAACGAGTACACACAATCTATATTTTAGAGCAGAAATCAGAAAAATAAAGTTTATCCAATTAAATCTCAGTTTTACTCTATTAAAGTGGGGTTCAGTGGCGCCCTGTGCAGGGAGAACCATCCCTTGTGCAGGTTAAAGAACCTTACCATAATTACATTACTGTGAAGGCTTTCATCCTGCAAAACTGGAGTGTATGTAATATACACCTGCCTAGAATGTCCTCGAGGGCGTATGGCAGTTTATATAGAAAGAAAAGAAAGAAAGAAAAAATCGTTGAGTCGCCTACCCCTATTCCCGGAGTCAGCTATGCCAGCATCACATAGTCACCTGTAAAAAGGTTCCTGTTGAGGATGCTGCCACTCAAACAGATCCGATTCCAGGCCTAGCACCTTTAGAAAAATTGAAATCGAAAAACAAAACTGAAGAACAACCAATCAACTCTAAAAGCCAAACACAAACACAATCACCACAGCAAATTAAAGACAACAAAAAAGAGAAATTACTGAAAAACACTACTTAGGAAATGATAAAAAATGATTTAAAAAACAGCAACAAAAACAACAAACATCCCAAAAACAAACAGACAGACAACGCAAAATGAAAAACAGACCATATAAAATATCAGAACAGATTCGGATCTTTGAGTGACAGGGATATGGAGTTCACTGAAACTCCATCACCACAAAGTGGTCACAACAGATCGAGGTCAACAACATCACGAGGTGGTAATAACAGATCAATATCACCAATTGCAGCTCCAAAATAATTTCTAGTCTGAACAAATTATTTGTCTAAATCGCGACGGAAGTAAGGGCGAGGATTGTGGCCACGTAAAATCGATTTAAGCCCCCCAGTGGAAATATTCCACTGACCGTTCCAAGGCGGCTCTTCTGTGGCGATTTATTTGTGTTGTTGTTTGTTACTTACTGTGTGTATCACTTGTGTCTTTTAATTTTGGATGGCCATATGGCCATTTTGTGGGAAAGTAACTGTCCATATGGCCTTCCTTTGTTTAGGTTTCCATTATGGTCTGGTCGCTTAATGTTTGTATTTCTTTCCCTTTGGTGTCTTTTATGGATGGAGTAAGTTAATTGTATCAATTCCTGATCTTTGTTTTACTTCTACTTCAATGGGATTATAATTATACAGGCGTGTTTGCATGAGGTATATGTTTCCTATTATTGTCCTTAGACTTGAGGGTGTGCTAATGAGAACGCAAAATCAATGAAGCGAAAATAAGAACGCTTTCGTGACGTTTTATCAGAAACAATTGTTACGTTTTGGAGGAAAACAGGAAGCTTGTGTTAATTGCAGAAATATCTTATAACCCTTTTATCCTCATAATTCATACGTGTATTATCCAGATACAGACGATTATTCATGCAAACCATTTCAAGAAGCACGAAAAGAAAAACGACCTTAACTTTGTTTTAAGAAGAGATCATTAATTTGACTAATACGAGTACGTGTATATGACATTGAAAATTTGGGCAAGTTCATCCACGTTCTTAGTGAAATTGCCCCCCCCCCCCCCAACCACCTTCTCGCATAATACATTATGTAGCGTCCTGAGTATGCCTATGCAATGCCGGGCTGTCTGAGAGTCCCCTAAATCTCCGTATTATCCGTGTATTGTTTGTGTCATTGGACCCGGTAAAGTTTCCGGGCAATGCGCCTCCTTTTCACCCATTTTGTCATTTTGTATTCCGTAATCTTGCTAATAGTTCGATTCTAGATGTCATTCGCCATATTCTATCAACATTTTTCTACCTTGTCAATCGCTATTAAGCTGTATTTTTCTCTTTGGAATTGTTTAATTGTTACGGCGATTCCAAAACGTCAACAGCAACATGGCGGGTATAAAAGTCAACGCGCTATTGAAATGCATGTACAAAGCCGAAACGTTCCGCATGTTGTTGTTGTCGTGTTGGAACTCGTGACCCATGACGTCATTCAGCGCGTGTTTTGAATACTATAAAAGGGCATGCTACTACGATTGTAGTACCTTTCCAACCAGCGGAAAGGCAGACAGTTCTCCACACTTAAAAAAAAATAGCACAGTTGCATCCAAACACCAGATCGGGTGTAAGACCTACCCGCAGTGTTAACTAAATGTAGAAAGGTGACAAATAGATTATACTTATGGCTAACAGCAAGCCTTTTGGCAAGGTAATATCTTAAGACATTGTATATTTTCATTTCACCAGATCTGGTGAAACCACCAGATTGGGTGAAAATATCATACTTTTGGGTGAAATTAGTTCATGCATCATTCGGGCATAATTTAGCCATTTCTAACTTGCAGCCAGCATATCTTATGCCCAATCATACTTGATAAGGCTAAATGATTAGGTTCATGTCTCTCTCTTGCATATTTTGATAAATATTGTACAGACGGACTCCTTAGAGGACTTTCCCTCCATTTTGGGTGATTTAGTAAATTACTAACTCAGACAGTCCATTAATGCATTAAGAAAGTGATATCCTGACAAATTAATTCTTTTCTGTATGTGTACAATAAATTTAATAATCTGTTTTACAGATTTTATTGGTTTCTACACCACAATCCGTCCGACCCAGGCGAACCCACAAACTACTGTAACCTCCTCATTCTCAGCCACTAAGCTCGGCTACTTCCTGTCCTGACAATCTCCCAATACAGGGCTGAGAAGAGGGGTTGTGTTACTATTTGGTGTTGCAGAAGTGGGATACAGTTAAAAAAAATAATAATAATAATAATAATAATAATAATAGATCTAATAAATAAATAAAGTAGATCTATAAGATAAATAGATAAACCAGCAGGTTTTTATTGTATTTATTATTTTTATTCATAAAGACCGACAAGACATGTCAAAGCTGTTCATCAGTAGACATTAGGCCAAGATACAGGCTAGCTATAGCAACAGCAACAGTTGGTCCACAGGAATAAATGAACAGTCAGCTATAAGTTCATCTTCACCAACTGAAAAGATAAAAAAAAAAATCAGTTTCAGCTACTGGAAGCAACCTGGCGTATGGTAGTTTGTGGTGGAGAGCCAATCTATAAAATTAGTATTATTATATACTATTATTCATTATGGCTGAAAACACAGAATATGAATCACCAGTTTTGGTACATCAGCGGGAGCCGTCTGGCAATGAAGATAATGAATCAGTCACTTCTTTTGGCTCAGATAATAATGCAGAATTTTCACGCTTGGAGTCTGACATTAAACAACACATGACACAAATTGCAAACCAAGTAAAAGATAGCATATCCGACATAAATAGTCATATACAACAGTGTTTTAGTAATGTTGACCGGCATGTTCAGAGACTCGAGTTACAGGTTTTGGATAATGCAATAATCAATGAAAGTGTAAGTCAAAACAGGGTGCCATCTCTAGCTAGAACAAATGAAAATGGTAATCATATGCAGAATTATTCTACATCTGTTACAGACCATTATAACCCAGTAACTACAACTGCAACTGCAGTTGGCAACCAACCTTCTACAACTGCAGTTGGCAACCAACTTTCTACAAATACAATTGCAGTTGGCAACCAACTTTCTACAACTGCAACTGCAGTTGACAATCAACTTTCTACATCTGCAACTGCAGTTAAAAATCAACTTTCTACAAATGTTCCTACAGCCAATAATACCCCTTCAGCTTCATATTTGTTAAATCAAAATGAAAGTCAGGGAGCAGTTAATGTCAATATGGGTAGAGGGGATAGCTCTATCAAGCTGAAACCTCAATGTTTCTCAGGAGCACCCACTGATGATTTTGAGAACTACCTGGCCCAGTTTAACATAACAACAGAAATAAATGGCTGGACTTATAAGCAAAAATCATTATATCTGGTCAACAGTCTGACTGGTAATGCCCATTCTTTGCTAAGTGAGCTCAATGAGGAAGAACGTAAAGATTACACCTGTTTGGTTCAAAAACTAACTGCAAGGTATGGTTCTGAAAATAGAGCTGAAGTTTATAGTGCCCAATTAAAGTCACGTGTCAAGGGTAAAAGCGAAAGTATAGCAGAACTAGCTCAAGCAATTCGAACGCTATCTCGACAAGCATACCCAAATGCAACCATTGATGTGATAGAGGCTTTAGCATTGGATCATTTTATAGATGCCCTATCAGAATCAGAAATACGTCTTAGAATAAGGGAAGTAGGTCCAAAATCTTTAAGTGAAGCAGAGGCTATGGCAGTTCGATTTGAGGCACACCGTATTGCTGATAAGCAGCGCACACGTTTAGTAGGGAAAATTGAAGGGTCTAACAATTATCATAATAATGAACAGAATCATATGACCTCACTAAATAGGAATATTGAAATTCTGCAAAAACGTGTAGACAATTTATACCCTAACAGAAATCTGCCTACCCTAAACTCTAGAAATAGACATTTTCCTGCTCATAATGGTAGGGAAAACATTTACAATAGGAATGAACAGAGGAGGGTACAAAATGACCCTGGAAACAGAAATAATAATTCCCAGAGGCAAAATAATTTTAGGCAAAACAATTATTATCACCAGTTCAGGGGAGATAATTCAAGCAATCAATATCAAAGCAACCAGCAATCCTTTGGAAATAGAATGAGGTCGGAAAACTACCGTCAGCCAAATCAGGGGTCCGGATCCAAGCTGAATTAGAAGGACCCGAGACAATTCCCATGAGACACAATTGGTGCATTGAAGAGGGTTATTTTGTTTGTGCAACAGTAGGGGACCTACCACTCACATTTCTGATAGACACAGGTTCAAATGTTTCTATTCTGAATAGAAGCATATTTGACAAACTTTCTCCTGGGGTTCGTCATTCTGTTCAGCCTACAAATAAGAAATTACTTACTGTTACAGGGGAGATAACTCCATTTTTAGGTAAAGCAGTCCTGAACTTAGAAATGGGGTCACAAAAGCTTCAGATGAAAGTTCTCTTTGCTGATATTGAAAATGAAGGTATATTGGGCTTAGACTTTCTCAAGGAACACAACTGTGACCTTATGCTTACTCAAAGCTGCTTGAAAATTAACAGAGAAAAAATAAGGTGTTTTGCGAACAGCAAAGAAGCACAGCCAACCTGCTGCCGTGTTATTGTTTCAAAACGCTGTGTTATACCGTCAAAGACAGAAATGTTGGTGGAGGGTTATGCTGCTGGTGTAATAGACAATCGGGGCACAGGTCTGATTGAACTTGATAGTGGATTTTTACACAAAAAGGGATTGCTGGTGGCTAGGGCATTAGTTTGTCCATTAAATGGGATTATACCAATACGAATAGCAAATCCTTATGGGGAAAATATCACATTAAACAAGCATACAATCATTGCTACATATGAAGCCATTGAACCTGAACAGCTTTTGTCAGTGGGTTCCACTCATTCATGTAAAACTGAACAGAAATCAAATTCTACCAATACAATTTCTGCACATCTCAAAGACCTGTATACACAGGGTACCCAGAATCTGAACCCTGAACAAAAGGCTGAGCTTAGGCACTTGCTGACAGAGTATCAGAACACATTTTCAACTTCTCCTCACGATCTCGGTTGTACAAATCTTATAGAATATCAAATAGACTTATTACCGGGGACAAAGCCAATAAAACAAGCACCTTATCGTTTGCCACTTGCCAAGCGCCAAGAAGCAGAAAATGAGATTAAGTCAATGGCTGAAAAAGATTTGATTGAACCATCTACTAGTCCTTGGTCTTCACCTGTTGTTGTTGTACCAAAGAAGTCAGGGGGTATCATATTTTGCATTGATTATAGGCGACTTAATTCAAAAACCATTCAAGATTCTCAAGCTTTACCACGAATCGATGATTCGCTTGATGCACTAGGTGGGGCTACATGGTTTTCCACGTTAGACCTCCGATCTGGCTTTCATCAGATAAAAATCAGAAAAATCGATAAACCTAAAACTTCATTCAGCATTCCAGGCTCTGGATTATGGCAATTTAAAGTGATGCCAATTGGCGCTACAAACTCGGCTGCCGTCTTTGAACGCCTTATGGAGACGGTTTTTACTGGTCTAAATTACAAGACACTGCTCATATATCTTGATGACGTCATAGTTTATGGTAAAAACTATGAAGTACACCTAAAGAACTTAAGGGAAGTCCTTAAGAGATTGAAAGATGCAAACTTGAAACTAAATCCCGAAAAATGCATGTTCTTTCAAAAGCAAGTCACTTTTCTTGGCCATCTGGTATCAGAAAAAGGTATAAGTATGGATCCAGAAAAGATTAAAGCCGGCCTCAGTGGCTCAGTCGGATGCGCGTCTGACTGGTGATCAGGAGGACGCGGGTTCGACTCCCGCCGGGGTCGGCAACATTCTTTCATGGAGATTGATCATGAAATCTTTTCTACGGTCATTCTCTCCCTTCCGCTGATTCAAGAAGGGCAGTTGTCAGTTTCTGGCGAAAGAATGTGCACTGTACTGGTTAACCGCTTACGTATAAGCCTGCCCAGGAAAGTGTTGATAGGTAAACTGACCGGCTCAAAAATGACCTAAATAGTGTTGACTGGGCCGTAAAACTCCAATACAATACAATACCAGAAATGATTAAAAGTGTTCAAGATTGGGCAGTCCCAAGGAATGTTTCTGAGTTAAGATCTTTTGTAGGCCTATGCAGTTATATGAGAAAATTTATCCCTGCCTTTAGTACAATTTGCAAACCATTGCATGTGCTAACAGAAAAGGGCCATGTATTTGAATGGACGGAACAGTGTCAAATAGCATTTAATACCTTGAAAGCAGCTTTAACCACAAGCCCTGTCTTAGCTTTCCCACAAGAAAAGGGAGGTAACTTTATTATTGATTGCGACGCATCCAATGTTGCTATAGGAGCTGTGATTTCACAAGTCCAGGATGGCGAAGAAAGAGTGATAGCCTACTATAGCAAATGCTTTTCCAGAACAGAACGTAAGTATTGTACAACCAGGAAAGAGCTACCAGCAGTAGTAAACTCAATCAAACAATTCCATCATTATTTGTATGGTAGACACTTCATTGTCAGAAGTGATCATAACAGTCTAAGATGGTTGATGAACTTTTCTATCTTAGAGGGACAATTAGCTAGATGGCTAGAATTCCTAGCATCTTACGACTTTGAGATACAATTTCGCAAAGGAATATCTCACAAAAATGCTGACAGTCTAAGTAGACGCCCTTGTGTTGACAACAGCTGTAAGTATTGTGACAGAGTAGAAGAGAAAAATAGGGATAATGAAGCCGGACTGATCACCCGGGAAAATGGGGGCTATGTGGAGAATAGTATCAGGGGGAACAATACAGAAGAGGTAGGTCAGCTAAGAAAGGTTAGTACGAGTTTGGATGAACTGGACTCATCAGGAAATGAAATTGGCAAGGGTTACTGCCCCTTAGAAGAGCACCTAAAGGGACAGAACTCAGAGACTGATATACCTGTTTGCAATATAATAGGGGGAATCAATATGGATACTACTCCACTGATATCGAGTCATAGAAGTCAATCAAAGAATGAAACTACAAAGGTAAGTGGTAGTTCAAGCAGGACCGTTGACCGGCCTCACGAACAAATCACAGAACAGCTTGACAATTATAGTTTGAAGAAGACCGTTGATCGGCCTGCAGAACAATATAACAATCAAGTGTTAGAATTATCAATATTCCCTGAAATCATGCATGGAACTCAAACTTCTGCTGGGAAATTGTTAATTCAGGAACCAGTTTCAAATAAAAGGATATTTATTGAACTTTCTGATAATGAAGACTATCAGATAAATGACTCAACCAATTCTACTGACCTTTGGACCAGGCTACAAGACACGGGTAGTCTGGAAAGCAGTTTAGATTGTCAATATGATACACAAGAGGGTGAACATTTTGCAGGTAAGTTGGAACCTGTAGCTATTAGGCAAACAGAAATCATCGATATAGACTGTATGGCACCTGAAAACTTGACAGTCATGCAAGAAAATGACCAAATATTGAGTCAAATAAAGCTCTGGAAGAGTACAGATAATAAGCCAGATTGGAATGTAGTTGCCCCTTATGGGATATAATTAAAAACATACTGGGGACAGTGGGAGTCCTTGGTAATGATAGATGACATTATTCACAGAAAGTGGAAAAGTCCATACATACCAGGGGAGGTAATCAATCAAATACTCTTGCCAACTAGTCTTCGTAAGACAGCTTTCATATTATTGCATGAATCTGTGTCTGCCGGACATTTAGGACAACTTAAGACTTTTGATAAAATACGGCAGAGGTTCTACTGGTATCGTTACAAAGAAGATATTGAACACTGGTGTAAGGTATGTGACATATGTGTCTCTAGAAAACAGCCATATCGCAAGGCCAAGGCACCCATGAAACAGTACAATGTAAGGTACCCCCTTGAGCGAGTGAGCTTGGACCTAATGGGACCACTCCCATGTACCGATGTAAATAATTCCAGGTATATACTTATGATATCTTGTTACTTCACAAAATGGCTCGACGCCATACCTTTAGTATCGACAGATGCAAAGACTATTGCAACTAAGCTTATTGAGAGGTTTGTATCTATCTTTGGGGTTCCAAACCAGCTCCACAATGACCAAGGATCAATGTTTGAGTCGTCAGTTTTCAGAGAGGTGTGTAATTTATTAGGGATACATAAGACTAGAACCACTCCAGGCAGACCCCAGTCAGACGGAATGGTAGAGAGGGCCTGTAGAAGTGTACAGACCATGCTGTCAGCGTATGTGTCCCAGAATCAAAAAGATTGGGACCAATACCTACCGTTGCATATGATGGCTTTTCGTAGTTCAGTTCACTCAACTTTAGGAGTCTCTCCTTGCGAAATGATGTTAGGAAGGCAAATACGACTACCAATTGATTTGGCCATTGGTGTACCTGAAACGAGAACAAGTATCTCCAATAGTGACTATGCATACAAGCTAGAAAAACAACTAGTTTCTATACATGATTTTGCACGAAAACACATACACATTTCCAGCAACAGAATGAAAAACTATTATGATAGAAATGCAAACTTCTCAGAATTTACAGTAGGAGACTGTGTATGGTTCCACAACCCGGTCCGAAAACCTGGCATTAGTCTAAAATTTCAAAGACCCTGGAAGGGACCTTATATCATTGTACAAAAGATAACTGACATTCTGTACAGAATTCAACAATCACCCAGGGGTAAATCAAAGATTGTTCACTATGATCGCCTTAAGAAATGTGTGGGTGAAAATAAGCCGACATGGTTCAGACAGTAATGGCAACAAAATATAAGATAATTTTAATCAGAAAGACAGGCAGCATTATAACAAGATATTTCATCTGTATATTGCTTTAAAATCAGCCTTATAACACGCCATTAATTAATATGAACCATCATTTGTCAGTCCATCTTCCATTAAAAAAACAAAATAAATATGGTCAAAGCAGCTATATATATATATATATATGTGTGTGCATAGTTCTTCGATTACTGTATATGTATGATTTACATATCTTCATTATGCTTATCTCCAGTATGCATAATACTGACGATCAACATATAGAGTTGGTCACTATTATGTATGAGGATCACCACTATCTTGCATAAGGTCTGTCACCGGTATGCATTCTATATTTAAACAAATGGATGTGAAAATTCACAGTACAAGCTTTCATTAAAATGTGACTACATGTGTCATATATACTTGTAATCAGGGCATTATCACAGAATTATTGAGGAAAGACAGCATTTAATACAGAGAATACTATAACATTTTGTGGTGTTTATGCTTTCAGCATCAGATCAACACTTGGACCCTATTTATTGCAACAATGGTCAGGTTTCATATGCGAGACACCAAGTTCTGCAACAGAAGATCAGGTGATTTTTCACCGAGTACTCCAGTTTTCACCAACCTCTGATTTATGATCAGCTTTGTATAAGTGAAATATCTTAAAAGGGTCGTAAAAAAAATGATGATGACCTGTTATCCTGCTGTCTAATACAATAAAACGCCCATGGCGACAGTACAAAGAGTCTGTTTCTCAGCACAGGCCATGGCTGTTATAGACAGATGGACCTTATACACAGTATATACATGCATATATGAACGGTATATGCATGTATATACCTACATGACGCCCACAAGGGGATTACATGTACATGATCCAGAACTGCAACATGGCATGCTTTAATATACTTTCAGGACACCAGATTCAAGTGCAATGTCTGCAGAATCCGTCCAGTAAAGACAAGGTTTGAGATAACCAGACACATTGAGGAACAGCACGGGGGTTTTGGATTCTGGTGCTGCACGGGTGATCATCCATACAATCGTCTGGGAAGACATGCGCGCTGCAATGGCACCAATGCTGACATGATATCCTACAACAGGATAACGGGAATCAGTGGACCAGAATGCCAAAAGAAACTGGAGCAGTATTACAGAACTGAGCTACCGTTCCTGTGGCAAGCTATTCCCTACACAGAGGATGAACCCAGATACCAGAGTTCAGCAACACAAAGGAGGCCTTTCCACACCGCCACCGACATAAAACACAGGACAGAACAAAAGCAAGAAACAAAGAAAAGACAGCTGGTAAAAGTACCTATCAAGCAGAACTCCCCCAAAAGACAGGCCATCGTAGACAGCACAGGACAGGCACCACTATCATCACAATATTACATCGATGAATTTACCAGTGCTCAGACGCCTGACATCCAAATTCTGGATCCCATAGAGGAATTGTTCCAGCCTGATGATCCGAGCTGGGCACATGTAAAATTTGATCCGCCAACCCGCATTACGCCGCCTTCAACCATATCCAGTTCCAGCTCGGACTCATCCAGTTCGTCAAGCGACACCAGCTCAGAATCTGAAATGGAGAATGTAACCGAGGATGAGAAAAATGAAGATAAGCGAATGGTAAGAAAAAGAAAATACTCAGAGGATGACAAAACCTGTCAGTCAATCAAAAAAGTGCATCATTCTGATGGAGAACAAGAAAAATCAAAGAAAAATGACATGAAAACAGTGAATAAATCAACCAAAAATGAAATGAAAAATGACATGAAAGAAAAATCAATGAAAAATGACATGAGAACAGTGAATAAATCAACCAAAAATGAAATGAAAAATGACATGAAAGAAAAATCAATGAAAAATGACATGACAACAGTGAATAAATCAACCAAAAATGAAATGAAAAATGACATGAAAGAAGAATCAGTGAAAAATGATGAGAACAGTGTGAATAAATCAACCAAAAATGAAATGAAAAATGACATGAAAGAAAAAGCTATGAAAAATGACGTGAAAACTGTGACTAAATCAACCAAAAATGAAATGAAAAATGACATGAAAAAAGTGAATAAATCAACCAAAACTGAAATGAAAAATGACATGAAAGAAGAATCTGTGAAAAATGACATGAACATTGTGAATAAATCAACACAAAGTGAAATGAAACATGACATGAAAGTAAAATCAGTGAAAAATGATGTGAAACCTGTGAATAAACCAACCAAAAGTGAAATGAAAAATGATGTGAAAGAAGAATCAGTGAAAAATGACATAAACACTGTGAATGAATCAACCAAAAGTGAAATGAAAAATAACGGCAAATAAAAATCTGGGGAATATGACATGAAAAATGTGAATGAAACAGTGGAGAGTGAAATAAAAATTGACATCAAGCAAAAATCAGTGCAAAATGAAGTGGAATATGATAGAAAATCAAAATCAGATGAAATTGAAAGAAAAATTGAAAACAACACAAAATCAGTGAAATATGAAATGAAAAATGTGAGTATAGCAATGGAAAATGAAACAAGTACATGTAATGTGAGTAGTGCAGTGGAGCATGAGACATGTTCAAAAATAGTGAAAGATGACAATAACGTAAAGGCAATCGAAACACACAGTGAGTCAGAATCAGTGGAAAATGAAATAGAGAATACACATGAAATAGAATCAGGAAATATAGAGGAAATAGAAAATAATAATGAAGAGAAATATAGCAATGAATCTAATGAAAATGAAAGGGAAAATAAAACAGAGGATGAAATAGAATACATGGGTAGCAGTGAATTAAAATGGGTTGAAAATAATTGGGACATGAATATGTTTTATAACATTTCTAGATTGTTTACTACCCTCCGTTATGATGGATCTACACGGCCATATGGGAGATTGGATGATCATAAGCCAATGTCCAATGTGGCCTACAAAAATTACTCCACCTTGCAGGCTATTCAGGAGTCGCCGGTGAATCTGGATATAGGTGGACAAGTGTTCCCTACATCCAGAATCACCTTGATGGCTGATCCAAGTTCGCTGCTAGCCATGCTATTCCGAATGACATATCCCATGCGTCCCATGGCTGGAAATACCTACAAATTTGATAGAAACCCTACTTATTTCCCTTTCATTTTGGATTACTTGCGCAATGGTGGGCATCTGGACCGGATGATACTGCCCAAGGAGAAGAGTGCTCTTCTTGCCATTCTGACTGAAGCCAGATTTTATTGCATGAAGGGCTTGGAGGAGATAATTTTAGACAGGCTGTATCTTGAATTTAAAAGCAGGAAGTATTAATCTAATTTCATGATACAGAACTCTTCTCCTTGGACAGTGTTTTACGGTCTGGAGTCTATACCATTGCTTTTGGTTTGATTGATAAGCATATATATATTTTTTTTTAAATGTATTATCATCATACATATAGCAGGTTTATGGTGTTTCACATTAATTTATTTTTTTCTTTGAATGTTTAAATACTTGACTGATAAATAATATTGATGTTTGAAATATAGCAACTAAAAAAAAAAAAGAGCTTTTACACAGAAAAGGCTTCTTTGACGACCAGCTCAGTATATGAAAATATTCTTGAGAGGGCTGTAAATATATGATGGAAGAAATTTTTGCAAACAATACTTTAGTTTCTCAAATTGTATGGATTTGCACAGTTTATCCATTAGTCATTGACATGTTTCAGCATTTTTTTTTTCATCTGGCTCACCTATTATTATCACTCCTGATGATTACAGAGCTTTTACACAGAAAAGGCTTCTTTGACGACCAGCTCAGTATATGAAAATATTCTTGAGAGGGCTGTAAATATATGATGGAAGAAATTTTTGCAAACAATACTTTAGTTTCTCAAATTGTATGGATTTGCACAGTTTATCCATTAGTCATTGACATGTTTCAGCATTTTTTTTCATCTGGCTCACCTATTATTATCACTCCTGATGATTACAGGCATTATTGCTATCTAAATACCTTTATTTCTTTATATACAATTAAGCTTCATTCATTTATTTCATAGGATTTATTTATGTTGTTGTTTGTTACTTACTGTGTGTATCACTTGTGTCTTTTAATTTTGGATGGCCATATGGCCATTTTGTGGGAAAGTAACTGTCCATATGGCCTTCCTTTGTTTAGGTTTCCATTATGGTCTGGTCGCTTAATGTTTGTATTTCTTTCCCTTTGGTGTCTTTTATGGATGGAGTAAGTTAATTGTATCAATTCCTGATCTTTGTTTTACTTCTACTTTTCATTATAAAAGTTCTTTGTAAACTCAAGTCATCATTATCAAGTTCAGTATCATAGTCCATTATCACATGATACTGAGTATGATATTGATGTGCTGATTCTATAGTGGGAATATTGAAAGCAAGACAAGCTTTCCTATAAATCTGTAATTTTTATGCTAAAATGCAGATTTTGTACAGATAATGCAGGAGGTGAGCTGGGGCCATGAAAATAATTGTTTTATGGTCATGGAGAGGTATAAAAAAAAAAAAAAAAAAAAAAAATGTCATTTGATGCAGTTGCTTACTTGGCACTTGCAAACAATGATGGTGAATTATTCAACTGCATTAAAGAGTATATTATGTATAAAAGTAGTAGCACTACTACATAGTCTCATTCAGTGAATAGTTGGTTGTGTCACACTTGTTTTATATGTAGTTGAGGCTGGTGGTATGCATTATGGAAAGGTTTGCTTTCCAAGCTGTATTCAATAAGTTTGTCTTGACACAACCATGCCTGTTGTTATATATTTGTATATTATTCATGTATGTGCTTTATCTGATTTGAGGCAAAAGGGAATCTTCAGTACTACTGTGCTGATATGGCTCATTTTCAGGGTTTACTGATCACTGAAATATGTTTGCAGTATTGGAGAAATTGATTGGGCTATGCTTCCACGCAGGACGAGGCCATCTGCACATGAGTACTGGTAAACCGCCCAGGCGGGTAGGGGCGAGTCAAACTGCCCATGCATGTGAAAATCTTGGTTGCATGGGGTGGTAGGGCTCGAGATGTCATTTCATCCCAATGCCGGGTAAATGATCCATGAGATTGGAAGCATCATCTCCTATATGACCTATAGGGTTTTCGTGGACGTTAAATCTCTATCAATCTGTTAAACAATTAAACATATACAATATACATGTGGATATGGTAGGCTGAAAAAATAAGTTTAAAAGAAAGCTGTTTGTTATGTTTGGCTGCATTTCAGTTAAACATAACAAATGATATTGTTACACTAATTTAATCATTACTTGTGCATGTAAATTAATCAAAGAGGTCATCAATGTTACTTTTAAAGTTGTGAGAGCTCTCACATTTCTTTGACTCTCCACCGAAGAAATGTCCGAAACACCCTCATATACCTACATGATTTTTATTTTTATGTAACTTTTACAATTCACTGTTCTTATAAACACATGTAGTAAGTATTGAGGCTAGAAGTAAATGACTCACTGCATGCCATGTCAGAATTGTTCACATGTTTGACAGGGTAAGAAGAATTTCATTGTGTATTAATTTCAGTCTGACAGTGTGCACCACTTTATACATCCACACTACTCAGTGGATTATAGTATTATATGTAAGCAACATTTAATTGGCATTGCATTGGTCGATTTTGGACCATCAACTCAGAACTACCACACTTCTTGCATATTCTTACCTATCCTGCCAATTCGTGGGTCCGAATTCCTGAGGTCGGGTGGTATTGTAGCGTCCTGAGTATGCCTATGCAATGCCGGGCTGTCTGAGAGTCCCCTAAAACTCCGTATTATCCGTGTATTGTTTGTGTCATTGGACCCGGTAAAGTTTCCGGGCAATGCGCCTCCTTTTCACCCATTTTGTCACTTTGTATTCCGTAATCTTGCTTATAGTTCGATTCTAGATGTCATTCGCCATATTCTATCAACATTTTTCTACCTTGTCAATCGCTATTAAGCTGTATTTTCTCTTTGGAATTGTTTAATTGTTACGGCGATTCCAAAACGTCAACAGCAACATGGCGGGTATAAAAGTCAACACGCTATTGAAATGCATGTACAAAGCCGAAACGTTCCGCATGTTGTTGTTGTCGTGTTGGAACTCGTGACCCATGACGACATTCAGCGCGTGTTTTGAATACTATAAAAGGGCATGCTACTACGATTGTAGTACCTTTCCAACCAGCGGAAAGGCAGACAGTTCTCCACACCTAAAAAAAAATAGCACAGTTGCATCCAGACACCAGATCGGGTGTTAGATCTACCCGCAGTGTTAACTAAATGTAGAAAGTTGATAAATAGATTATACTTATGGCTAACAGCAAGCCTTTTGGCAAGGTAATATCTTAAGACATTGTATATTTTCATTTCACCAGATCTGGTGAAACCACCAGATTGGATGAAAATATCATACTTTTGGGTGAAATTAGTTCATGCATCATTCGGGCATAATCTAGCCATTTCTAACTTGCAGCCAGCATATCATATGCCCAATCATACTTGATAAGGCTAAATGATTAGGTTCATGTCTCTCTCTTGCATATTTTGATAAATATTGTACAGACGGACTCCTTAGAGGACTTTCCCTCCATTTTGGGTGATTTAGTAAATTACTAACTCAGACAGTCCATTAATGCATTAAGAAAGTGATATCCTGACAAATTAATTTTTTTCTGTATGTGTACAATAAATTTAATAGACTGTTTTACAGATTTTATTGGTTTCTTCACCACAATCCGTCCGACCCAGGCGAACCCACAAACTACTGTAACCTCCTCATTCTCAGCCACTAAGCTCGGCTACTTCCTGTCCTGACAATCTCCCAATACAGGGCTGAGAAGAGGGGTAGTGTTACAATTATAAAAGGCGGGTATAAGTGGGGTATCACATTTCCATCTGTTTCATATGACTGGGGCCCACAATATGATACTTCGTTACGCAAATTGCTAATTAGACAGTTAATTATAGGTAATTAGAAGTCTATACTAACATTTGTCAATTTAAAAATTCAATTAGTATGAAAACAACCGAGGTTAAAATAAACATCTGCAGCAAATTTTAATAAAATTACAAGTTTCAAACGTTTATCGAGCTGGAAAAATAATTATTTTAAGATCAATTAAGATCACATGTTTTAAACTATATTGAACAAAAATAGTCTCCAAGGTAAAGCTAGTAATGCCACCTGCTGTGAGCAGAGTCATTACTGGAGAAAGATGATGCCAAAAGTACACATCTGGTTTAATTATAAGTAGAGCATGATTTTTGGTCATTTTTCTCTAAGGCAATAACATGCCACGCATAGTAGAAGCAAAACAGAAGTGGTGACAATGATCAGGAATCGATACAATTAGACAATTAGCCAACATCTCCCATCAGAGACACCAAATGGACAGAAACGCAAACATGAAACAACAGACCCCAACGGAATCACCAACAGTTCAGAATCAGAATCAGAATTGTTACTGGTAACACGTCAAATGATATTCATACACCAGGACCTGTGATGTGGGAAGTTAGTCCCTAGCTCTAACCAAAGAGGTAAATTTAGCTACACAATCATCAGCACCTTCAGCTGTCGAAATAATCGAATCGGGAAGGGCATTCCAATCTCTAATGGTTATGGGCAAGAACGACTCTTTATAAATGTCAGTTTTTGCAGTAAGGGTCTGAAATGCCAACGAATGGGGATTTCTACAATGTCCAGCTGGGGGAACAAGGTCATCTGTTGGAATGCTAGCAACGCCCTTTAAACCTTTTTTCTTGCATAAATACCTATGCGCATGGCTGTTTGAAGCTATTGTCAAATGGATCAAAAGCCGTGCTCAAACAGTAAAACCATGTTCAAATCATGAAATTCGCGTGTTGTTTGAACATGGAGTTAGAGCATTTGATATCACAAGACGGGCCTTGCTTTGTTACATTACGTTGAGCGACGTTACAATATCGCCCTGAACGCAGCGTTTTAGGGTTCTATGATGACGTCAGATGGTTACTGCGTAACAACGTCATTGTAAAACAACATTCTGAACCAGCCGCCATGTTGGTTCGTCGGGCGCATTTGAAAAGTTTATATGGAGTTTATATGGAGCTTTTGGGCGTTTTCGTCAAAATTTGCTGTCGGATACGTAAGTTATGCAAGAACAACGATCATCCATGGTTATTTCATTGCATTAACATTTGCTGGATCCCTCGGAAGATATTTGAACATTCGGCCTAGCGGCCTCATGTTCAAACAGCTTTCTCGGGATCCGGCAAATGTTAATGCATGAAAAACCATGGTTGGTCCCTATAGTATAAAAGGATAATAAACGTGGAGGCAATGATCAGGAATCGATACAATAAACCCACAACTCCCATCAGAGACATCAAAGGGAAATTATCACAAACATGAAACAACAGACCTAATGGAAACATCAATAGCGGATAAGCCTACTGTCTTTTCTCCTTTTCTTGAGAGACTCTCGTTTTAATTTCCCAAGTATTCCAGTCATGCTCGCAGTTTCAAAACAGTAATTGCCTGTTACAAATCTAGCAGCTCTGTTCTGAACTATCCCAATTTCATCGTTAAGGACCACTCTCACTGGAGTCCCAGATACAACTACCATATTCGAAGATTGGGCGAACAAGACCTTTCTATGCTGCCTCTGTTACATCCTGAGGGCACTGAAGAAGATTTCGCCTCAGGAAACCAAGCGTTCTATTTTCCTTAGTACACATGTTGCTAATATGAGTATTCCATCTCAGGTTGTGTGAGATTGTTACTCCAAGGTATTTAATGGAGTCCACATTCTCGAGGACCGTTCTCTCTAAGGTGTAAGAAGCATCAACTTTATTAGATCTCTTCCTAGTTATCTGCACAATCTTGCATTTTACTGACTGAAATCTCATGCCCCATTTTCGGGCCCAATATCCTATTCTATATATGTCAGCCTGAACTTTCAATGAGTCATCTGTATCTTTAAAACCCGGTAACAAACACAGTCTTATTTCTGAGATTTTATCAGTGGACATATCACTGATGTACAGGGAGAACAATAGTGTACCAAGAGCAGTCCCTTTCACTCATGTATCGAGCCAATCGTTAATCACGGCTGGTAGACTCGTAAAGGGTAACCGCCGATTATGCGCTCAAAACTCCTTACGGGAACTTCCGGTTATGCCTTCCGAGACTACAAGTATGTCAACAAACAGGTGAGTGTTCCCGATATATGATTTTAGTCATTTTTGTAAACATAATTTGAGAAATCAGACAATGCTTTGCTCAACAAATTTCCTTTCTGCATCAGAAAAGATGGGCGTGGACATGAAAAGGCAAGCCGTTGATTTTTAATGTAATTTCTCCGGGAGAGAGGTAGGCAGATATTTCTGTTTTGACCTGTTCTCTAGTACTGAATGAAGGCATTTACAGCTACCAGGACGATGCAAAACTAACCCAACATGCCAAAGAACACGTACTTCAAACCACTCTAATGTTGTTGTACCCAATCTTTTTAAATCGAAGAATAGTTTTATGAAACTGGGCTCTGTTTATTGGATTTGAAGTTTAACGTCCCCATGAACACTGTATAGGTCATTTTGGGGACGTTGCTTCCAATTTTGTGAGACTGTTACCTGGCATTGATAAGAAATGACATCACAAGCCCTATCGCCTAATGGAACCAAAAGAGTTTATAAGAACGGACGGTCCGACTCGCACCGCTCTGCCTGGGCAGGCTAAGATCGTAAGCGGTTTATCAGTACTCGTATGGGTCGGTTTAGTCTCTGTGTGGAAGCATAATGCATCCCATCTTTTTCTTCAAGCCCCGACGGGCGGCGGTAAACGAAATTGAGTACTGAAATAATTGCAAGTTTGTATTTTTCTGAATGTATATATTGCCACCATAACATTCGGGCTCCGACAGACCTTGTTGAAAAAGAGATTTAAGCCCAACATTTAATTTTGAAACGAAATCAGAATGACATCTATAAAATTTTGAAAAGGAAAAGGTTCTGCGTAGTTTTTGATACCGAAGACGTTTAGCAGCTAACAATTTATTACGAGTGTTGAAGTTAGTTATATGAGTAGACACCCTGGTAAATCAAATTAATTGTGCATCTTTACAGGCTCTAAATCAAAATTATTGCGTATATAATGAATTTTGCAGGAAATAAACTAATCTACAATAGATAGCTGAATCTCGAAAATCGGGGCCTCGGTATCAGAAGAATTTGTTTTATTTAACTGAAGTCCGGGTGGGGGTGGGGGATGGGGGATGGTGTTAGGGGGTAAATTTGACTGATCAACCATAGAAAGAGTTATGTCATTATTCAATAAACCATCCAATAAGAAGCCGAGCTAAAGAATTCAATGCTTTCTGATTGGTATCGCAGGATCGATCTCAGGCTTATCCACTGGTGAGGCCTAATTGGCCGAAACTAGCTAGTCTGGCCCAGAAAACATGTACACTCCATACTTTTCACTTCTGTGGTGTATTCCTTGCTTCCAAAGGATAACCCTTTTATAGAACATATTTAACTTCACTACAGCTGGTGTGTGGGAATGTGTGGCGGCGGTAAAACGTCTCCCTGCCCTACATCATAGTGTATATTATATTTTCTTGTCCTTTGGAATCATTGATTCCATTGTGCAATTTTGAAAATATCTGAGGGTCACTGATGAGGCCTTATTGGCCGAAACTAGCTAGTCTGGCCCGGAAAACATGTACACTCCATATTTTTCACTTCTGTGGTGTATTCCTTGCTGCCAAAAGATAACCCTTTTATAGAACATATTCTCCAGATTTTTGGGTGAGATTTTTAAAAACGAGGTCCCGTCTCCGTATGACCTTGGCTGTTGGTGGGACGTAAAACTCAAATCCTCACTCATTTCACAACCTTTCTGACATATATGTTTCTTTTATATGATTATGGAGAAGTGTAGTGTAAAGAGTGGAACAAAACATAAGTACACAGACGTGAGGCATGAAAACGTCTGGATTTCAATTTATTTAAAACTTTATTGGAATGTTTATAGACCAAAACTGATTTCTCCATGACCTTTCGAGAAACTTTGTCGCAATATTTAATCACTTGTTCTTTGATCGCAGCAAAATATTTAGTGAATAATTTGGAAAGTTCAGTGGTGGTACAAGAGTTTGAATTTGCAATTAAACATCTCCATGCCATGATGATGATTTGCATCCTATGAGAGAGATTACGGGTTCTTGGTATATTCCGCCATGTATTTATTTTTCTCTCTTTTTGTTTCAATATTGTGTTTACTATTTGTGACCCGTCACGTGAAAAGGGACCTTCTGGGAAATTACGTCATTTAGCGTAAATGACGTTCGAAAATAATGTTCACGTTAACGTCATTTGCTGATAATTTGATTACGCTGTGCCATAATTGGACTCACAATTCACCTTACATTGAGCGAAATTGCCTTTTTTCTTCATTTTGATTTTGTACTGTTCCTATTCGAGTTTCGTCCCTTGTTTGAGTGAATAATTAACAGTAAACGTCGCAAAACTTTACACAAAAATTGTTTTCTGAATCTTTACGCAGACGATAGACGGACTGAATTTAACAGCGTATAGAGGTCCGGGCAAAGATTTTTTTCATCTGTGTAAGGTCAGACAAATGCCAGGCCTAGTAGGTATACACAACCAGGGCGATAAGGTTAACCGGTTCACAGCCAGTGGGTATTGGTGACTTCAACTCCTACGTCATAAGTTAATCAATATAGTATTTGAATATATTTTAGGAGTTTTGGCACAGTTAGTACAAGCCACTGATTCCAGC
The DNA here is from genome assembly GCA_963580285.1 of Lucinisca nassula. Classification (NCBI taxonomy): domain Eukaryota; kingdom Metazoa; phylum Mollusca; class Bivalvia; order Lucinida; family Lucinidae; genus Lucinisca; species Lucinisca nassula. Next base: position 15,089,667 of record OY757026.1, read on the forward strand.
GATCAACATAACAATGCACAAAATTTAGTTTGACTTAAGCCATTGTTTGAGATATCAGAGTTTGAGATAACAAGAGACTAACTAACGTATTTTAAAACTTCCCTCATAATGCCATCTGTTTGAAATTCGCTCCAAACAATTACCCAACCAAGTTAAATACCAACTTAATGAGGCTTGGCTTACCGGCGAATGAGACTGAGTAATTAATTCTGACAACTCAAGTAAATACATTGATCTGCGTCTCCAGTGGCTTTGTGAAAACTGACGCCCCCCCCCCCCCCCACCCCTACCCCCTCCCCCAACACATACCACCACAAAACACACACAAAAAAAAAAAAAAAAAAAACAAGAACAATGCTGTTGTCAAGTACCATTGTTAGAGAACAATGAAGGTTTAAATTCAGACACTGATGGGGGATGGGGGGGTGGGGCGTAGGCTAACGTCCCACCAACATATAAGGTCAAACGGCGAGGGGACCTCTGTTTAAAGACTCACCTAAAAATCTGGAGATGAGGTCCAAATTGGTCAACTGAAAAAAATAAAAACATACCTATATTTAATACTGTGTAGGCTTTTATCCTGAAAAAAAATAGATAGATTTGTTTGTTTGTTTCATTTGAGGTTGAACGTCCCCGTCAAAACTATAAGTCATTTTAGAGACGTTGCTTCCAATTTTGTGGGACTTTTACCCGACATTGAAAAGAAATTACATCTCGAGCCCGGTCGCCCAATGGAACCAATACGGTTTTTAAGCATGGACTTGCACCACTTTGCCTTGGCAGAGTTAGATCCTCTAAGCGGTTTACCAGTACCCGTGTGCAGTCGGTTTCAGCTCTGCGTGGAAGCATCATGTAGCCCAGCCCAAATGGCCTGGGGCCGCAGATGATAGATAGATAGATAGATAGATAGATAGATAGATAGATAGATAGATAGATAGATAGATAGATAGATAGATAGATAGATAATCAAAATTATAAATGATCAGGAACTGATCACATAAGTCGATGAACTTTTCCACATTTTCCACATTTTCCCCATTTCAAAGCATTTAGCAACACGCTTCAACAACAAGCACAACGAGTATACGGGTTTTATTTTAAAGAAATTTTGTTACGCAGACTTGAAGTTTTCTGCACTAAAGGCAAATTAATCATATGCTCATCGTGTGAAAGTGGTCGTGCATTCAACAATGCGGCACTCGCTTGTGCGCTTAATTTTGTCTGTTTGATTTGAGGCTTAACGTCCCCGTCAACACTGTATAGGTCATTTTGGAGACGTTGCTTCCAATTTTGTGGGACTTTTACCCGACACTGAGATAAAATGACATCTCAAGCCCTGCCGCCCAATGAAACCGATAGGGCTTATAAGCATTGACGGTCCGACTCGCACCACTTTACCTGGGCAGGCTTAGATCCTCTAAGCGGTTTACCAGTACTCGTGTGTGGTCGGATTTCAGCTCTGCGTGGAAGCATCATGCAGCCCATCTATTTCTTCAAGCCCCGATGGGCGGGCCGTTGAGCGCTTGAACAAACAAAACATACACACCATTGAACAACACTGGGCGCTCACTGTATCAGAAGTTTAATTCTGCTAGTTCTGCTTGAGGAACTGACAAATAGTTCTGTGGAAGGTAGTTAATACCCGTTTAGGCAGCTGTAAACAAACATTATTCTTCGCCGATTCAGCTGAGGCAGAACCTCCATTCCCTTCACGCATGCGCAAAGGATTTGGTACCCAGTGATACACCGCTCAGGCTGTATCGTAAACGCTCGCGGGCGCTCGGGCAAGTGCATGCGTTCAGGAGGCAGGCGAGCGCTCGGCGGGCGCACGCATTGTTGAAAAGTCAGCCTTAAGCTTTGTAACTTTATACAGATTTTTGAGACATGAAAGAGAGTTCTCATTACCATAACACTTTCGTGTGACATAGTGCATTCTTTCAAATCTTAAAAAGGGTGATGAAAATAAGTACGGTCTAGGGTGCTATTAGAACCGCCTCATTCAGGCGTTTTCTAACGAGTATCAAGAACCTTTGTATTGGAGTAGAACTATAAGAAAAATGAAAAAATTAATATACCTCTGTCCCAACCCCCCTCCCCCACCCTCTTTTTCATTATGTATTTATTTACTCATTCTTTTTTGTTGTGTAGACCCTTTCAGTATGTTTTTACTTATTTCAAGCCTATCATTAATCAGATGTGGGCGAAAACCAGATACCGAGAAAAAAAAACCGGTTGCAAAACATCGCGTTTTACTTTTTACCCGAGCTTTAGGTTGGTTTTGGTTTTGCCGCTCTCTCAAGATGACTTCACTTTTATCGAGGCGATCTTTAATCATAGGTGGGCGAAAACCGGAGTACCCAGAGAAAATCATCCTGACCTTCCGTTGCAGACCTTGGCCTCTCACATATAACACGAGCAAGGCTCGAAACCACAGCGGTGAGAGACCTTTGGTGACCTGAATTTTGGCACTGAGCCGCCTAAATTTTAAAGAAAGACCCAGGCAGCGCCACGATCAAAAGACGCAGCCTACTCTCGACACCAAGAGGAAGAGGAAACTTACACAAAACAAGAAATATTACGAGTGTTTATGAAATTGAACAATCAGCCCTCTCTTCCCCACGCGGGGTGATCAGACCATTAGAAACATTAAACAACAACTCACAACAAAAACGCAGACATACAAAAAAAAAAAAAAAAAAAAAAACAACAGCAAAAGACTAACACCAAAACTACCGCCTTTATAACACGATCACAAAGCTTGCATAATACGCACTAATCAGTCTATGTTAATGAGCAGGCTGATCTTCGCGTTTGCTCAAATGCAAACAAGATTTGAAGCTCATATAATGTGTAAAAAGTGTTTTTGGTCTGCCCAACGCAGTCGTTAAAACTACACAGTTCCAGACGACGACAATATGCCAGATTTCTCAAAGAAATGCTTGATAATTAAACAGCGATAAGAAAATAAATGTTTTCCAGTTTTGAAAATGCATTTTAGATGTTTCCTTGTATAAATACGTGCGACTTTACCTTTAACAGTTTGTTGACGTAACCCATGACGTCGAATTGGTATTCTGTGACGTTATTACGTTTAGGGTACCTATGCTTAATGTACTGTAAATCTGAAACCTTTCGGAGTATTTTATTCATTTTGGTGTCAAATTGTTTCTCAAATACCAATATATCTGAAACCAGTTATAACTCATTTTCGCCCAAAATTCCCAGAAGGTCCCTTTTCGCGTGGCGGGTCTCATTTATATTTTATGTTCTTAAATTTATTTGAAATTATCGATTTCGGATTTTCTTTTCTGCATGTTTAGAATTGAAACCAACTATAGTTCTGTGACAATGATGTTGATCTTTGTACTTAAACATGACTGATGTTTGTTGTAAATACTTTAATGTAAACTTTCTTTTCACAGTTATTGCATTGACGTTCTATTTAGTTCGCTTCTCTTTGTGCGATTATTCTGAAAAGTCTCTGTCACATAGACCAAAGTATGTTTTTAGTCAGATGTCAATCACCGAAGAAAATTATTTCAATATACGTACAAAACTAACCACAAAAACAAATATGCCTCTTCTTTTGACAATCAGGAATCATAATTTCTCTCGGTATGAGAATATTTATTATAGGGAATAACAAGAACTATTCTGACAGCATTGAGCATTTATGAGTTCCACATACTGTAAAACAGATCATCTTCTGAAATAAATATATGCAATGTTATATTCAGTGTTTCTGATATTGCTGGCGGTTTATGTTCCTACTGTTTACCCACGCGGCAAGTATATATAGGATATTTAATTTTCTGACGTAGATACCACAAGTATTTCATCGAGTGTGTTTAAAACATCCAAATTGTCGAGAGTGCGAAGCACATGTGAAAATTCGGATGTTTTCAACACATGATATGAAAATTTTTTGTATTATAGTTTAATGTGGATATTTACGGTAATTGATCAATCGTATCGCACGTCACAATTTTGACCTGTCTATGACGTCACAATTGTCAGTTTCAAAATATAAACAAATCGCTATTATGAATACAGCATTTTTCAATTCAAAGAGTACTTTTCAAGGTATCTTAAAAAAATATTTTATCGATAACATATGAATTTTGGCGACAGAAAGTCGTCCGGGCTGCTACTGGGAAAAGAACAAGGTCGTGTTACTTTTCATAGTGCTAAAATATCATTTTTATTTGTTTTAGGTATGCACTAATTTCACTACAGAGTATAAAATAAATTAACCTCTGTAACCACCGAAAGGTTTGAATACCTTTTTAATTGCAGCACATCAACAACACATCATATTTTGTATGCTTGCAATTTGTTATGCATGCCTATTTTTGACATTTACAATCGACCTTATAGTACTGCTGATGCTTTAATTATTTAATTGCTTCAAAGCATAAATTGTGAGTAAGTGTATTTGAATGTTCGTCCGAAAGTCTGGTGAAGCCCGGAATCGAACCCACGACCAATGGTTTATGAGGCAAGTAGCTTATCAACTACACCACATTGGATTTTAAAGCATAAATTGTAGGTCTGTATGTTTGATTTGATGTTTAACGTCCCGGTGAACTCTGCTTAGGTCATTGGGGACGTTGCTTCTACTTTTGAGGGACTTTTACTCGATATGAGATGAAATGACATTTCAATACCTGCCGCCCAATGAATCAATATACCAATATACATGGACGGTCCGACTCGTACTACATTGCCTGGACAGGCTTAGACCTTGTGTGTGTGTGTTTTTTTGTTTTTGTTTTTTTTTTTTTGGGGGGGGGGGGAAGGGGTTGGTTGGGTGGGGAGGGAGTGGGGGTTGTTTTTACGGCCCTTTCAAGATATTTTCACTATCGAGCCAATCGTTAATCAGAGGTAGGCGAAACCAGGAGTACCCAGAAAAAAAAACCCACATATCCTCCCATTTCACATCTTGGCGTCTCACATGTAACCCGAGCCAGGCTTGAACCACAGCCGTGAGAGACCTACTCGATTTACAAGTTTACAAGTACTCATTTGTGGTTGGTTTCAGCTCTGCGTGGAAGCATCATGTAGTCCAATCTCTTTCCACCACGTGAATAAGTTTGTGAAATAAACACCCCCACCCTAACCCAACTTTATATGGAAAAAAAAATATCTGTTTTGGAGCCATGAAAGAATTCAGTATGGCACACAGTCAAGTGTAATTTCGCATGTTATTTAATCATATTTATTTTTCGTAGTAACCATGTATTCTGAAATGAGGTATAGAAAACATTATATGTAGCCATCATGTATCACTATTTCTTTCACACCAGATAAGGAAATCCACAGTTGTAGTTTGGGATATAAATTTTGTTCTAACCTTGGTGTTCTTACCCAAAATCGAATAGCCTCGCATGTGTCATAAATGCACTGTTTGAATACGAGCTCCTATGCGCCGTCGTTTAAGTTGACATCACAGCGCGTAATATGACGTCATTAAGTCATCACAATGTGGCGGACGCCGGCAACCGAAGTATTAAAAATCCACGCTCAGAAATGGAAGGTATGCAAGAAAAAATATTTTTCAGACCGCACCTCAAGCTCATGTAAGGTTCTTAATGTATTATACCTTAACCTGTTCATAGTTTCAATCTGTTAAAGTAATATACTTAGGTTTACTTAAGTTTTTTTGTCAAGTCTTATTATAAGGACACCATGACACCTTGGTGTCAATATGTCAAAGTTATGTTTGTTTGTTTTGTTTGCGTTTTGTGTTTTCGTATCTATTGAAATTAGTTAGGTCATTTTGGAAACGTTGCTTTCGATTTTGATGGACTTTTATTCGACGTTGAGATGAAATGACGCCTCATGCCCTGCCGCCCAAAGAAAAAAAAAAAAAAACGATAGCGTTTAAGGAACAGTCTGTATCGCACCACTTTTCCTGGGAATGCTGGTTTACAAGTATTCAAGAGCTCTGCGCGGAGGGAGCATGCAGTCGAATTTATTTCCCCAAGCTCCGTGGGAGGGGCGCGGCAATGTTTCTTATACATTGCGATAAGCATCTAATGTTGTCACCTGGTTAAGAAGTCCACGCATTTGATACCCCTTTATATATGGAAAAATGTGAAATAAATAGAGGTATACATTGCTTTTTCTTCTTTTTTGTTTTGCTCAAATATAAAGATAAAAAAGAATAAGATAAAAAACCTTTAATTAACGTCGCATATCCGAAACAAATAACATAAGCTCTGTAGAGCTTTTATTGCGACAAACAAAGTATCCTTTAACAAATACTTACCCGCCTTCTTTTATCTTCCCAGGACTACCTCTGCTTATGCGAGCGTCAGCCAAGGGAGCTCATAGTACCATTTTTCACGCCTTTGGTATGGCGCGGCCGGGAATCGAACCCGCAACCTCCCGTTCCCGAAGCGGACGCTCTACCACTAAGCTCAAAATATGGATTATTGGTACTCGTAATAACCGCCTCAATTAAGGACCGCCTCACTGATGCGGTTAAAACGAGCCCGCGAAATCTATGTTTGATGTGGAAATAAGAACATTATCATAATATTTATACAGAAAAATAATGTCTCTTTAGGAGCCTTGAAAGAATCTCTATCTATGCAATGTTATATATGTAGCAACCCAGTATCCTGGGGTGCCGTCTACATTATTTATCTTGGTGAAAACTGTTTAGCATTTTAATATATGGTTTTGTTTGTTTGTATTGGAGTTTAACGGCCCAGTCAACACTATTTAGGTCATTTTTGAGCCGGTCAGTTTACCTATCAACACTTTCCTGGGCAGGCTTATACTAAAGCGGTTAACCAGTACAGTGCACATTCTTTCGCCAGAAACTGACAACTGTCCTTCTTGAATCAGCGGAAGGGAGAGAATGACCGTAGAAAAGATTTCATGATCAATCTCCACGAAAGAATGTTGCCGACCCCGGCGGGAGTCGAACCCGCATCCTCCTGATCACCAGTCAGACGCGCATCCGACTGAGCCACTGAGGCCGGCCATTTTACTATATGGTTGTTTTATTTTTGGAGGTATAAGTGTTTTATATCTTGGGAATCATTCAAGATATTTGTTCAAATTTTCAGCATCTCTTACAGTATGGCATCTCAAAAGTTGCCACACTTCAAATCGCAAGTGATCTATTATAGTAGTTATTATTTTGCGGACAAACCCTATGAAGTAGGTGCTAACAAACACCCACAATCAAAACCTGGAGCTATATAAAGACTGAATCAACACTGTCTATGTCATATCGAGCCGGTCAATTCACCTTACCATATACTTCCTGGCCGGTCGTATACATAATTGGTTACTCAATACAGTACAGCGCCATTCGCTAGAAAATGGCAACTGTACTTATTCATCGGGGGAGATAACAATGACAGTTTATGGCATAGATAACGCTATATATTTGCATGAGAAAAAAAAAATTAGGCCCAAAATATATCATATCTTATACAGGTGTTTTGTATATCTTATATTTTGGCATCAGACAATGAGACGCTTATAAATATGAAAGTGTAAATTTGCTAAACCTTTCTTAACAAACATATTTTCGACTGTGGTTCAAAATGTATCTTTCTCCAATTTATATTGATAAAGTTGCGCCTTTTTATGATAAGATGGAAATTTTATGCTTTGACAAATATTTGGCAAGATGAGAATATGTATACAATCGCAGTAACCTGCTAATCAAGGAACACTGTGTCCAGCGAAGGTGTCTTGGTACGTGTGCGCAGAGCGAAAACTCTCAACAGACTGCGCATGGGCGTAATCTGATTAGAATCTACGCTGTGCGCTATATCGATGCCACTAAACCAAAAGCTACTTCAAACAGCATTCGAGGCGGTTCTAACGAGTACCCACAAGACAAATAAGCTATACCCTCCAAGTCCCAGATTTATTATACAAAAGTGCGGGTCAAGTGCGTGAAAGTTATATAGGCGTGTTTTCGGAATGATGGAATAGAAATAAGACATTTAACATAATAAGAAAAGTATGTTTTTTAGAGATACCTCAACCTAAATCACAATTACTAGGTCCGGCATACTAAACATTAAAGACGGAAAGAAAACATACCCTATATGTACGCGCAAATGCATGATATACGTGGCAATTTGCTCAATGCATGTTTCCCTTTTAGGGGACCCTCGAATACATTTTATGGAACCAAAACGGTTCCCGTCTATTAAATAAAAACAACAACAAAAAAAAATATTATCGACTGATGTTGATGAAATGTGTATATCTTGTTGGATTATTTGTACAAAAAAAAAGACAAAAATGGACCATAAATGTGTAATTGTCAGATTGTATCGAAACGATGATCTACATTCCAACAAAACTTTCGCCATCTCAGCGTGGGTTTTCACACCTAATTTAGCTTTCAAACTCGTCCAAAGTAGAAATCCATATCCTATATTGACTCGGCTCTTAATTGTCTCTTTTCTTCCTTTTTTTCGGCCGTCAAAGTGAGTACTTTCGTCCGTCCTCGCTTTTTTTTACTTTCTTTTTCCGATTTTATGCTTGTTTACAATATCGATCGCACAACATCCATGACACATGCGCAGACTCTGAGTCATAAAGGTCAGATGAATTACGGAAAATATCGAGAGCAAACAGAAAACGGGAATCTGAGTTAGTGATGGGACGTAAATAATTATCATAGTGTATAACGAATACCACAAGACGACATTTCGTGACGGATTCCGTTTCTTTTGCATGTTTTATTGCAACAAATTAGCTATGTATACCACGTTATGTGTGTGTGTGTGTGTGTGTGTGTGTGTGTGTGTGTGAATTCGGGTTTAACGTCGCTTTCAACAATTTTTCAGTCATATCACGACGGTGTCTGGTTGCGACAGGGAGCTCAATGCTCACTTTTATAGTGCTGCCTCACCGAAGTATCATGTCCCAGACACATTACATGATACCACACCAAGTCAGATTATCCTGACACTGGGTCGACCAGTCCTAGCTCTACCCCGTAAATCTGAGTGACAAGGAAGGAGAAGCTAGTACCATTTTTAACGACTTTGGAATGTCGCGGCCCGGGATCGAACCGTGACCTCCCGTTCCCCGGAGCGGACACTCTACCAACTGAGCTATCGGGGCCGGTTAAATACCACGTTATGTAGCGAAAACAAAATGACACAAAAATAATAAAATTGCCGATTTTAGCTCTTTAAGTAATTTGTCATATTGCAAAGACAAGCACTACACATTTAGGATTTTTTTTATTGTTTTTCAAGATTATTTCACTCATATCGAGGCGATCGTTAATTAGAGGTGGGCGAAAACCGGAGCACCCAGAGAAAAACAACCCGACCTTCCGTTGCAGAACTTGGCGTCTCACTTGTGACCCGAGCGAGGCTCGGACCACATTTAGGACAACTGTTACATTTTAATAACAGTGTTTTAGTTTGAACAGACAAATAAACCTGTTTTCGTTAATATTTTGAATACGCACTATAATTTTGAGATTCAATGAACTAAAAAAATTCTTAGGTCTCGTTACTTTTTTTCTCAAACGTTTAGCGGTGACAGGAAAAGATCATAGCGAACATAGAAGTATCAGTGAGAATTTTTTTTTCATTGTCAAAATGCCTATCACGAAACACGCCTATGTACTTTTGACCCCCCTTGAACCCCGCTTTTATATAGTAAAACTCGACTTTACAGGGGTAAACCTTAATTTTTCTCAATTCTGCTCTAAATATAGATTGTGGGTACTCGTTAGAACCGCCACTAACGAGTACCCGCATTCTACATTTTGATCAGAAATAAAGAAATATCACAATTGAAGGGGTTAGTGCAAGAAGGGGCCTAAGTCACATTTTTTTATAATTTCGAGAAAAACGCGAAAAACAAAATATTTTGCAAAATTTTAATATTTTTCATACTTGAATTTAAATAAATTCTTCTGATGTGTTATCATGTCATCTGAAATGGTGCAAAAACCGCATAAATAGTTCTGAGTATATCGCAGATATTCATTTGTTGCAATAATGGTTTAGTGCAAGAAGGGGCCTAAGTCCAGGATTTATTGGACTTAGGCACCTTCTTGCACTAAACAAATACAACAAAGTTTTCTCTATTAAAAGCAGAAACTTATGTCATTTAGTTGAACATGTATATTGTATCGTATCACGACTCTTTATTAGTTTATTATAACAAAAATGTGAAACAAATGAACAATACATACAATGGAAACTCAAAGCTTTATGTGGTAAAATGGACTTAGACCCCTTCTTGCACCAACAATACGACATTGAACTTAGGACCCTACAAAAATTTTTATTAAACGTCATTTTTAATGCCAGTAAAGAAATAAGGTATAACAAACTATATATCAGATTGTAGGTCTTGATATGATGTATCTGAAAATGATAATATCCCAGATTTTCCAAAAATGGACTTGGGCCCCTTCTTGCACTAACCCCTTCAATTTGTCACTGATTGTTTTCTTTTCTCGGCAGTGGAGTTTACAATGGATTTGTAATTGGCGTGTTTTCGTAATGCTGCAGACGGTGAAAACGGTGTTGGTCTTGCAAACATTAGAGGTGCTTGTGCAGTCTAAATAAAACTCAGTGCACGTTCGAGTGCTAAAACTTTAGATAGCTCTATAATCCCACATTTTTAGTTGATTGTTTTGTATGCAGTAAAATTCCACTATCAAGATCGCCAAAATTTGAGAAAAAATCTGCTTTACAATGCTTATTTAGAACATTTCAATTATTCAATTTTCGCGCTTATTTTTTGATTTGAAAAAAAAAAAAAAAAAAAAAAAAAAAAAGAAAAACAGGTACGTTACTGGAAGCAATTAGATGTATAATAAACATAATATAACTATAGTAACTTTATCTGATTCTTTGAAACTTTTTAGCTCTATTGAATCGCGTTCGACACTCCTCGCCCAGTGTGATCTAAAATATTTACTCGACGTGATACAATGTGGCAGATCAAGTTTCTGTATAAATCTGTGCATTTTATTATACCCCATTAATAATCATGAATTATTCCAGAATTCTGATTGGTCCAGAACATGCCACGCGCAGGTCTATAAATTATCACATTTCCCCCGCAATATTCCCCTCTGACGTCACTGCTCAAAAGTACAAGTGCATTCACCAAAAGAATCTATAGAAGTAATAAAACACATTTCCACTGCAATATACCACTCTGACGTCACTACTCAAAAGTACCAGTACACTGAAGTCAGAACTCAGTAAATTCATTTGTTGCCCTTTTGTAAGGGGAATATGAAGTTTTGGTCACCCTTGACAGGTAATATTGCCCTGGGGCTTCGCGAACAAATCGTCATATTTCCCTCATAAGGGCAATAAATGAAGAATATTACCCAGGAAAAGCTACGAACACTAAAAAAGGTATCTCACAGGACTGGTACCAACAAACACATTCAATTTTAATACAAGGACAGGAAAGCAAAGCAACGTTCGCGTTGGAATAGTCAGCAGACAAACTAAATGGTGTCGGCTAGCGTTTCAAATTTAAAACATTAGCGACCAGGTACTGATACAATCAGATTACAAATTATTACCACAATACCACTAGGGGAAGAAATCGAAACATAGAGTGACGACATTAAAAACTGTCAACAGGTAACTTGAGTTAGCAGCTCTTTCTCAAACAGGTGGTGACTCAGAATATCCAAACCTTACTAAAAGGAGCAATATACCTTGGCGTGTCACTTGTGACCCGAGCGAGGCTCGAACCACATTTAGGATAACTGTTTCATTTTAATAACAGTACTTTAGTTTTGAACGGACAAACAAACCTGTTTTCGTTAATATTTTGAATACGCACTATAATTATGAGATTCAATAAGTCCGCGGGTAGGTTCTCTTGCCTGATGCCTCCAGCTGACCTGTGATTTTAAGATGGATGAAAGAGTGAATTTGATAGGCTGATAACGGGGTTCCTTCACAAAACTAACCAATAACAGGCACGCTTATGGATTGGATACGGATTGCGCGGCGAACAGAAAAACAGAAAAAGAAAGAGAAGAAAGTTAGAAAGAAGAATTGAAATATTCCGCAATGTCATAACCGTTCAAAGGTTTACCTTGATGTTTAAGAATATTTTATAATTCAGGATACACCCTTTGGTTTTATTGGTTACCATACCAATCATAATAAAATAAAAATGAAACAACGTTGAATCGTCTCATCAGTTTATCCCGGCTGAGCTAGAAATAATTCTACGCCTATATTAACTGTTATATATATACAGAGCCCGTGTGATAAATATTACTCAGGAAAAGCTATGAACACCACAAGACTGGCACCAACAAACAAATTCAATTATTATACAAGGACAAGCAAGCAATTGGAATAGTCAGAAGACAAACTAAATGGTGTCGGCTAGGGTTTCAAATTTAAAAACAGAAGCGAACAGGAACTTATACAATAAGATCACAAATTATTACCACAATACCACTAGGGAAAGAAATCGAAACACAGAGTGACGACATTGAAAACGGTCAACAGGTAAACTGAGGCAGCAGCTCTTTCTCAAACAGGTGGTGACTCGGAATATCCAAACCTTACTAAAAGGAACAATAAACATATAGTGTGTGTGTGAGAGGGGGGGGGCAGGGAATAAGAATCACAACAACATGACATGACAAACATGAAGCTGGAAGGAACAACGTAACTAAAATGAAGAATCAAAAGGGGGAAGAATCAATTCAACCCCTCATTTTCCCGGTATCCCACCTTCACCATTAAAACAAGTGCAGTTTCCAACAAATTCATGACCTTATCAATCAGACTCAATCCGTCCAAAATCGGATGAAGCACTCACAAAATAACTGCAATCCGATCCAACGCCATGCATCTGTAGAGCAATACAAAGTTGCCCGCTGTAAAAGGGTCGGCTATAAGGTATCCTGGTTATTGTGCAATATTATGTCTTATCCAAATATTTTCCTGACTCCACGCAAACAAGTCCGTGTACTGGACAGCCCTCCAAATTCCGCTTGATATAAATAGGAGTGGAGCTACCAGGGTATATATTTGTTTGTTTGATTTTAGGTTAAACGTCAAAAGGCCATTTTGGAGACGTTGCTTCCAATTTTGTGGGACTTTTACCCGGCATTGAGATGAAATGACATCTCATGCACTTCCGCCCAATGGAACTAAAGGGTTTATAAGAATGGACGATCCGACTCGCGAAGCTTTGCCTGGACAGGCTTAGATACTCAAAGCAGTGTACCAGTACTCGTGTGCTGACCGGTTTCAGCTCTGCGTAGAAGAATCATGCAGCCCATCTATTTCTTCAAGCCCCGATTGGCGCTGGCCGAACAGGTATTCATAATATCCCTTACTTTTTGCCGCCCCCGCCCATAGGGGCTTGAAGAAATATATGGGCTTCCACGCAGAGCTGAATCTGGCCTGTACACTAGTACTGGTAAACCGCTTAGAGGATCTAAGCCTGTCCAGGAACCGCGGTGCGAGGCAGACCGTCCATGCTAATACACCCTATTGGTTTCATTGGGCGACAGGTCTTTAGATGTCATGTCATCTCAATGTCGGGTAAAAGTCCCACAAAATTGGAAGCAACGTCTCCAAAATGACCTTTACAGTGTTGACGGGGGCGTTAAACCTCAAATCAAACAAACAAAATTGCCAAAGTCATGGATTGCGGGTACTCGTTAGAACCGTCTCATCGATACGGTTCCAATATACATCAGCTATCTATGTCGCACTAGAAATAAGAAAACTATCGAAAATTGTCAGCTGAAACATGCTTGTTCTAGAAATAAAAAAGAGGTCATTTTATCGCAATCAATGCACAGGAAAAAGTTACAAAACATTTTTTTTTTAATTCGTTATGATAGCACACCGTATGACAGTGCATTTTTTCACATCACCAAATTTGCTACTTTTCTGGCGCAAATCCGTGACATTTTCCTTATTTCTACATCAAACATTGGTTGGTTGGTTGATGGTACTCGTTAGGCCGTTAGTGCCAACAACCTATGTCTAAGAAGAATAATGAATACGCCCGTAAACCCCAGTTCTCTCTATATAGAGTGGGGTTTAGTAGAGTGCTCATTCCACGGACTTGTTCATGTGATTTATAAACCAAATTGACTCAGTCGTACCTTGGCGTACGTGTCCGACGACATATGTTTGCGCCTTAGCCAAAAAAAAAAAATGGCAAATCACATTGTCTAGAATGCATCAATTGGAAGTTAATTGCGAAGACAAATAAAAATGTTCAAAATGATTTAAATATTATTGGCTTTTTACGAGTATTAACTGACTACGAATGGTCGAACTCACACAGCGAATGTAGTGCACAATACAAACACTTTCGGCCGACCACAGTTTCGGGTCTCTGGTTCTATAAAGCTTTAACGAGAAATTCGTACATGCTGTGAACGCTGATATGCCGCCGACACCAGAGATATGGAGATATATCCTTCATGCGAAGTAAGTTAAACTGTGGCAGTCAGATGCCACCATCAATCTGTGATTATAAATCAATCAAAGAAAAGAAGAGATAAGTTACTGAGGGTATTGTCAGACTTCTTGGTAATGTTGATTTGTGCCAGATGCTCTGTCCCTGGTCGGGCGCATCGGAGTCTAACTGTTGGTTTTCTTTTGCTCCAGCATTTCAGTGGTTTCTTGCTGTCGAGTCCTCACCGTTGACTCACCTCTGTGGTTCTTTGATTTTTTTGTGTTCACGGAGATGTTGCACTGATGCGTTAGGAGGCCTTCATGCGGACTGAACAAATTATTTGTTTTAATCGCGACGGAAGTAAGGGCGGGGATTGTGGCCACGTAAAATCGATTTAAGCCCCGAGTGGAAATCTTTCCACTGACCGTTCCAAGGCGGTTCTTCTGTGCCGGTTTATTTATGTTGTTGTTTGTTACTTACTGTGTGTATCACTTGTGTCTTTTTATTTTGGATGGCCATATGGCCATTTTGTGGGAAAGTAACTCTCCTAATGGCCTCCCTTTGTTTAGGTTTCCATTATGGTCTTGTCGCTTAATGTTTGTGTTTCTTTCCCTTTGGTGTCTTTGATGGATGGATTAAGTTAATTTAATCGATTCCTGGTCTTTGTTTTACATCTGCTTTTAAACTGAACAAGGTTTGAAGAAGGAGTGATGGCGTGCAGGAAATTAGGCATCTTAAAAGTTCTTGGAGTGGTACATGTATTCCTGGAATGTTCATCAAGCATGCGTGAACTGCACTATGGTACCAGTGTTATGATGCAAAATATTTTCTTGTTCAGTTTTGTTTGTTTCTTTTTTTTCTTCCTTTTATTCGATATTGTCCTGTGTTTGCTTTCTTTCTTTCTTTCCTGTCTTTCAAGTTGTATCTAGAGGTCATATATTTTAGCGAGACTTGCAAAGGCTCTAGTACGAAAACATGCCTATACACAACACGCCTATATAATTTGGACCCACTTGAATCCCAATTTTATATAGTACTGGGGTCTACAGGGGTAAGCCCTATGTTGCTTATTTCTGCTCTAAAATATAAATTGTGGTAGCCGTTAGAACCGCGTCATTGAGGCGGTTCCAACTAGTACCAACAATCTATACTTTGAGCAGAAATTAGAAAAAATATCACAATTTTTTATCTTAAAATTTTCTTTCTTTCGGCGATAAAGGTTACAAAGTATTTGTAGAGACGTATTTTCGTAATGAATTACATGTATATTGGAAAATTTACCACCAAAAATGAGTTTTTTTTTCTGATTTAAATTGTGATATTTTCCACATTTCTGCTTCAAACATAGATTGTGCTCCAAACATAGAGTGTGGGTACCCGTTAGAACTGCCGCACCCAGGCGGTTCTAACGGGTACCACCACTCTATATTTTTGAGCAGACATAAGGATAATATTCTATACCCCTGTGAACCCCAGTTTTTCTAGGTAAATGTGGGGTTTAAGTGTGTCAGAATTATATAGGTATGTTTTTGTAATGTAAAGCAAACCTGTGCTTAAGCGCAGGCATATAGAGGAGTCAGGCAAGACGTTTTTTCTAGCCCTATTAACTGGCAGAACACGTGCATCTAAAGAACAATAACCAGAGAATATTTGCGGACAATTTTCATATGATTATGTGCAAATTATGTAAAATGAAAAGCAGCATCTAAAAGAAACGATGAAATATATTGAAACTTCGGGTACAGAATCAACGACGCAAAACAGATATCAAATATTTCTTCAGATTTACATCTTTACGTACATAAACCTACGGAACCCGGGAAGGGACATGATGTTTTTTTAATATGTTGTGTGAACAAAATATTAAGTTGTGCGAACAAGACATTATCTTGTGCCCACAAGATAGTATGTTGTGCGCACAAGATCTTATCTTGTGCGGACAACATAATTCATCTTGCGCGGACAACATATTATCTTGTGCGATGAATAATATATTGTTCGCACAACTTAAAATTTTGTGCGCACAAGATATTATCTTTTTGCACAACATATTATCTTGCGCACAAGTTATATAAAAAGTAATGTCCCTTCCCGAGTGCCGTATAAACCTGAATAATTAAATTTCTGTACATAAGAGAAGCAGAAGCCTCCATGGTGTAGTGGTTACGTTACTCGTCTTGTAAACCAGGGATCGCAGGATCGATCCCGGGCTTCTCCAGATTTTAGGACGAGTCTTTAAACCGAGGTCCCGTCTCCGTATGACCTTAGCTGTTGGTGGGACGTAAAACTCTAACACTCACTCACTCAAATAAGATAAAACACCAAAGCCAGATCTGTTTCGAAGCTATAGAATTTATGAATGTCGAATTGCTTATGAACTTGTTTGTGTACCTCTGTCGTGATTCTCTGTCTGATAGGTTTCTAGTTATTGTAACTTATAATCACTCGTTGTTTCAAAGGTAGAACGTAAAGATCGGTCCATACTATTTAAATGTAGTTATTTAAATGATGTAGCTACAATCGTGTCAAAAAAGCAAACGTTACTACAATAAAACTATGAACAAAGAACACAGCCAAAGCACGCCATCAAAACAAGTCAAACAAGGCAACCAATTCTATGTGGCATAAAGTCACTAACAACAAAAGCAACATCACATACGCACGCACGCACAGACGCAGCACGCACGCACCGACACACGCAGCACACACACACACATGCACGCACGCACGCACGTACGCACACACATATGCATGCATGCACGCACGCACACACATACACACACACACGTTTATCAACCACACAAAGCTTTCGGATGGCCAGTATAAACCAAGAACGATACGTGAGTCGAAATGGGGGGTTGGCTTTGCTACAACGTTTATTGACCTCAATGTATTGTAGATTCGTAACATAACAATACAGGAATCCTAGCTTAGGAGCAAATCACTGAAACACAACTCAGAGTGCATAACTAAAGGCAAAAAAGACGAGCATGAAACGGGGCTGAGGACTAAACCACAGTCTGACAGATTACCAGTGATCAAACGCAAACTATTAAACATTGGATTCCGTACCTTTCAAACGAGTTGGATTATCGTCCTGGCCATCGCATGTAGCAAAATTGTCCACAGAAATTTGGTCGATAACAAAGCATGTTGTCTATTGCATAACATGTGTATAAACTCGTTTTCTACTGTTTCTGTTACTGACATAATCACGATAATTTCATATCAACAACACAACATCACTAATATAATGAGTAATAATTTTAAAAATGTTAATTGCTCCTATTACGGAGTGGAAAAGATATACCATTCCCCAGTTAACAGAGTATGATGCCCGCCCAACTTCAGACTAAATGACATGTCCCTCTCATTGCATCAGGTTGACTTAAATACGCGTACTACGCACACATTTTGCTATTTACGTGTACCCAAAGTTCGATGAGGCGGTTCTAAAAAATCGGTTTACCCTGAAACCCTCAGTTTTATTACATAAAAGTGAGGTTCAAGGGTGTTGGAATCATATAGGCGTGTTTTCGTGATGGTGCATATCTCAATCAGTAACAAACATTTTACACGTTTCCGTCAGACTCGAAAAACTGCAGATGGTGCACGTCCTGGTCAACGTCGTGTAATGATGCCATATCAGGTTCGTTTTATTCGTTTACGTCATTACAGAAGCAGTTTCGAATATGCCATGTTCACTGCAAGATCGGTGTGCGTGGGAAAAGGAGCAGTCCCAATACAGTTTGTCGGCAGCTGAAAGCTAGTGCTGATGTCTTTACCAATATTGACGCGACGTCAGCGCTAGCAGGAATGAAGTCGGGTGCAAAAAGATAAATTATAGTATTTTTGTCGGATGAATCGAGGCTTAGTCTGAGACCTGGGACGAAAGATTAAGTGAACGATACGGTGATAGTTGTGTTGTTGAGAGGAACAGACGCAGCGGACGTAGCATGATGGTTTGAGGCGGTATAAATTAAAAGATAAACTTATTTGTATCCGACAGACTTTGACGCCGCGTCACGTCGACGATGTGTCAATACGAAACCGGCTCATTACATTGTATATCCTTGAACACATTCCCTCATATGGCACGAGTGCTGATAACCGCGTCAGCACCTTATAATGCCCGTCCTTATTCCCGTCTGTGAATCCGATAGAGCATTTGTGGGACTTCCACGACAAACGTCTAATGAGCAGAACTGTTTAATCGAGACAAATGATGGAATTAGAGGATTTATGGTCGATGATTGACGCTGTTTTCTGTCTACCGTGAATTTATCCTTTGCAGGCCTATGCCTCAGCGCATTTGTGCGTGTGACCAAGCAACTGGTAGGCACGCGCGTAATTTACGTTAACATGCAAAGGGCTTGACATTTCTGTTTTTAAACATTCACATAACACGCGTTTTTCGATGGCATTTTCAACAGATCTTCGGAGTATGATTTACATGTATTTTCTGTGAACATCAGCACCTCAGATTTATTAAATGTTATCTTTATAAGTATTCAAAATATACCTTGCATGGAATATGTATATCTATAATAGATTATCGCTTTCAGTGACGATGTATATGTTTGGTGCTCAATACCGAAATATAAGACGAATATAATACACCAAAACAGACAGATAACTCGTAAAGACTTAGTCAATTTAGAGTTCTTAAAGAGGATGAAGTCATAGTAGAATCTGAAATTCGGACCGTTGCTATGCAAACAAAAGGCGAAGCAAACTTGGTTTGATTATGGAATTTTGAAACTAGTTGAGGCCGAGTTAGTTAGTCTGGCCCTTTAAACATATACACCGCGTACGTTTCAGTTCTGTGGTGCACTTCTTGCTTCCAAAGGATAATCCTTTTATATCTGTAAAAGATCGACAACCAAAGACTGATTACACATAAAATCTATATATGCTACCTGCAATCTTTTTGTATCGGAAAAGAATTTTACCGAACTAAAATGCAAACTATTTTTACTGAGTAGCATTTTAAGTTTATAAAGCGTGATATTAAAGTGCTGACAGCCTTTTTGCAGAAATGTTTTCAAAAGTATATTTCATTTAGAAATTAAGTAGTATTCAAAAACTCAATTATATCAGAATGGGTATTTCTATACGGTGACAAAACCAAATCCTTTTTACGACAGAAACAAATATGCAACAAGCTGTGGAAAATATGTGTCTATCGACATTTCAATTTGTTTGTTTGTTTGATTTGAGGCTTAACTTCATCATAGTGCAGATTATATTTTTAATTTCTTTGAATGCATCAAGTCTAGTGCGAGTAATTTGAAAAACGAGTACCGCTGAAATCGATGGGGGGGGGGGGGGGCGTATTCAGCCTTGCAGACAACAGTGCTGTTTATGAAGAAACTCAATAAAACCGAGTTTCCGGTTTTCATTCTAATATGTAGTTTTTGCTTCCCCGTCAACACTATATAGGTCATTTTGGCGACGTTCCTTCCAAGTTTGTGGGACTTTTACCGGACATTGAGATGAAATGGCATCTCAAGCCCTGTCGCCCAATGCAACCAAGAGGGTTTATAAGCATGGACGGTCCAACTCGCACGACTTTATTTGGACAGGCTTAGATCCTCTAAGCGGTATACCAGTACTCGTGTGCGGTCAGTTTCAGTTCTGCATGGAAGCATGATCCAGCCCATTCTTCAAGTACCGATAGGAGGGGGCCGGACAAAAGCCATTTCAATTATGTTTCAATATAAGTTACAACAAAAAATTAATTAAAATATATATAATGAAAAGCATCTAGCGTGAATAGCCATCACAAGCTGAGAGTGTTTTGTCGATAAGTTAAGATTTTGTAGGTTTGGATTTTGTGTTCACCCCAGTCATGTGAACGTAAAGAGTAGAAATAATCCGTGGTTGTAGTTCACTTTAAGGTTAACCGCATGCAAAAGTCTGTTATCTATACATTTTATATTTTGAATTCAAACATAACACGTCGGCTTTTTAATCAATCGCGTATTTAATTCTAGCGTCACCCTTTATAACTGTGTATATGAATTGACTTGATAACAGCCCAAACCTAAAACTGCCGTTACGTTAGGTTCGTTTATTCCTTTCAATGGCACAAATCATAACAAAATATACCGCGAAAGAAGAATCACCTTGGAACGGTCAGTGGAACGAATTCCACAGACGGTTGGGGTGGTGGCTTAAATCGATTTTACGCAGCTGCAATCCTCACTCTTACGTCCGTCTCAATTGAGACAATTAATTTGTTCAGTCCGCATGAAAGCCTCCTAAATTATCAGTGCAACATGTTCGAGAACACAAAAATCATCAAACACCGGTGCTGTGATTCTTCTTTCGCGGTGTACTTTTTATATGATTTGTCTTTTGAGTATGTGCATCGCTTATATTATTTTGTTTTGGATAACCAATTGGCCATTTTAATGTAAAAGGACTTTCCTTTTGGCTTTCCGCTATTGATGTTTCCATTTGGGTTTAGTAATTTCATATTCGTGTTTCTTTCCCTTTGGTGTCACTGATGGTAGCTGAGGGTTAATTGTATCGATTCCTGATCATTGCCTTCGCTTCTATTTGTTTCGGTAGCTAACGCATCCGGATTATTAATTTAGTTACAGCAATATAAGATTTGGCTGCGATTCACTGCACGTCTGTTTTTGTTCTTTTGTGGGCCTTTAAATCAACAGGCCTCCTTTTTTTGTCTCGGTGGTTTGAGTTTTCATTTTTTTTTTTTTTGCTTTTCCTGAGTAGGCTTTCTCATTTTTGATTTTTATTTTCCTTTGCTTAGTTTACTTTGCTTGGTGTAGGGTGGTCCTCCTGAGGATAGTTTAAAATATTTGCCACGTTCCCTCGATATTTGTAATTTATGTGTGCTTTTTTCAGACAGTTCAGATTATGTGAAAAGAAAACTATATAATATGTTATATTTATACTAGAAATATGACTGCAGTTGAATTTCTATAACTTATTCTAGTGTGCTTTAATTTTTCTTTTCAGGCTCTCCGGATCATGTCGATTGTGGTGAGTAGAAGATCAGAAATTAGAAATTAGCATAAAAAAGCTACCAAGTATTCATCAACAATAAATATATTCACTAAAATGACCTTAGTGAATCTATGACGCCTGTACTTATGCAAATGTTTTAATGCAACATTTCATGAACCTCTTTATCCAAAAGAGAAGTTGAAAAAGCTTAAAGATAAAATTTATTTTATGTAAATAAATATAGGAGAAGCAACACGACAGTGACAAGGGCATCATATATCGGTTGATGAGAAACGCTGCCGTTCATTCGATAACGCCATGGTTACTTAAAGTCAAAGCTTATAGTAACGTATGACTACCGGGTTGTTTTTATGATAGACGTATTCTGTTCTTTTCATGCACCGTCGACGTCAGCAGATAAGAAGGCTGCAATCCAATGCCAAAACATAAAAGAAAGATAATTCGACAGATATAAAGTCCATGGATAAACACCGTTTGCAGTACTGCATTTTCCCCTACTAATCTTAGTACCACTGCAGGATCGTTTGCCATATTATCAAAGTTTGCTTGAGAAAATACAGCGGACCCGCATTGTAACGAGATTCGTTATAACGGCAAAACTCGTGATAACGACAATTTCAATGGAATGATTTCTTAGCTCGAGGTTTTACCTCGATTCCGAGCGACTTGGGTTGTCCTCGTGTTGGAAATACCCTAATCGAATACATAGCCATGAAAGATTATTGTAATTTAATACTCCAAGAAACAAATGTTATAGGCATGTGTCTTTAATATTTGTTCTTGAAGTAAAATGGAGAAACAACTTTTATAACCTGTCGTAATCCTAACTGGGATTACAAATAACAGTTGATTCATTATAATGGCACAATAATAGGGAGCAAATACTGTTGTTATAAGGCGGGTCCTCAGTATTGCTTTAGGAGAGAACTGACGGCAATGATCAGGAATCGATTCAATAATCTAACACACCACATCAAAGACATCGAAGGGAAAGTAACACTATCATAAAATAATCGTTATTCAAACATTTCAGGCAGAAAGTCGTAAATAATAGCCAAATCGCTATCAAAAATAAAAACAGATGTTAATCTTTTAAGCATAAAACTTTGTGAACCATGCGTTTTGGCGTTTTAGTTGTTTAATTCATCAATGCGGATGGGTCCGGGGGATCTAATAGGAAAGACAGGGGCTAATCGTCTGCGTCACCGACTGCGTCGTCGTTATCAACATATTCAAACGAAATCGCCAATGAAAACACTGACAAACATCGTAACATGCAGATCATCCTTGGGTGGGGGATTCAATATGGCCAAATATAAATTATAAAAATCTTCAGAAATCAAAAATCGAACGGTCGAAGACCTTGAACTTTGGTATGCACTATTGGGGACTCGGAATTAACAGTTTTTGTTTCAATGATGAGCTTTGTTTGACCTCGACCTATTTAACGTCAAAGAAAGAATATTTCACTCAGGCTTTGCATGAAGTAACTGTCTTTTTGGCTTACCGCTTGTGGTGTTTGCATTAAGGTTTAGTTATTTCATGTTTCGTGTTTTTCCCTTTGGTGACCCTGATGGGAGATACTGAGTAGTGATATCGATTCCTGATCTTTGCTTTTACTTCTGTTTTGTTTGTAAAAAAAGAAGAAAAAAAGTCGTTTCTTTCAATCATACTGCATCAAGGTTCATAATAAAAAAAATCCAAACTCTAGCATAAATGGTTCTTACGCAATGATATGTTATGATATGCACTAAAAAGAACACGATCAAAAGGGCGTGAAATTGCAAAGGTCAATAACTCCAACAATGTTTCATTAGATTATTTGAAAATTACATCTAGTGATCTCCTTATATCAAATATCAAGCTTGTCGCTCAAATACATTTTGAGATATTTTTGGTCACACAATATTTCAGTGTTTTTTATTAACAGTGTATATATAGATAAAAAGCGAAATGACTCTTAAATGGGAGATGATTGGGACAAGAAAAATACGGGAAACTATGTTTTTCATGAGTGAATGAGTGTTTGAGCTGTACGTCCCACCAACAGCTTATGTCATAGGGAGACGGGACCTCGGTTTAAAGCCTCATCCGAAAGTATATGTTTTTCATGAGGAATCCGCATTAGAAAATTCAAAGCACTAGCATACATGTTTATAAAATTATTGCAAAGGGACAAAGCTCCATTAAATTGTCATTAAATTTGGTGATAATTTAAATCAGGTGATCTCCTCAGTCCCAATCAGTAAACAAATATCAAGTCTCTACCTAAAATATGTTCTAGAGAGGGTTATGCCCTGCATTATAGGGTAGTTTTTATTTTCTTGTCCTTTGGGATCATTGATTCCATTGTTGAATTTTGAAAATACTTGAGGGTCACTGATGAGGTCTAATTGGCCGAAACTAGCTTGCCTGGCCCAGAATCCAGGTATACTCCATAATTGTCAGTTCTGTGGTGTATTCCTTGTTTCCAAAGGATAACCCTTTCTAGAACATACTATCGTTTGGAATACTTTTAATAACAGCAACAAAAATAATAATAGTATTATTTTATCTATATTATTATTATTATTATTATTATTATTATTATTATTATAATTTTTATTATTATTAAAATGATGTGTATTTCTTCTACTTGGTCTCCTCGTTACAAATATCATAACAATAATATTTCCATGTGACAACGTGCATCCTTTCATTTCTCCAAAACGGTTATTTTCTGATAAACTTGTGTTATATTAGTCATATTGATACTCCAAGCATAGAGTATTTGTGCATGTTGAGACAACCTTAAAAATGCGGTTCTAACAAGTACCCACAAGCTATGTCGTGGAGCTGAAATATGAAAATTGATGTATACCCCAAAACACCTGTTTTCTCTATATAAATTTGGGTTAAGACGGGTGTTCACCGCACAGACTTGCTAACGTGATAGATAAGTAGGGGAAAACAAAATGGTTACAGGGTGTTTCTAAATTATCACCATATACCCATCTTATCTATCAGTAAGCAAACTATTGATATTCCTCAAGAGGGTCTATTACCTATTGAAGACAGAAGAACTCTCTTGATTGCAATCATAGTCCTAAATAGTTCAGAGTATATGTCTCTAATACTCACTAATAATTGCTTAAAACCAAATTGAAACTCGAAATGTAGCTATGAATGGGCAGGTGTCTTTCGTCTCACCGTATATAAGGTGTTATTTTTTGTGTCACGAACCATTATGAATTTTGGAAATGTCAAAAGTGTGTTTCGGTTAAACTGACAGTCTAAGAAAGATTTGCACGGCGTGGGTCATGTCTCAGACTCGATGACGGCCCAAACTGTACTTGTTTTTATTAGCTCACCAGAACCGAAGGCATCGGAGGGAGCTTATAGGATAGGCTGTTTTCCATCGTCGTCCGTCGTCGTCTGACGTCTTTTGGCCCAACACTTTCAAACGACATCTCCTCTGCAGCCACTGGGCCGATTCAGCCCCAATTTCATCTGTAGCATCCTTGGGCTGGGATATTAAAATATGTTTTTTTTAAATGAAAATCAGCTCATTAATTTGTTTGCTATGGCAACTTAGAGTTTCCATAGACTTATAATTGGGATATCGAAAAAAGGCATTTACTGCCACGCCTCTGCAGATATTTGCCAAACTTTCATAGAAATGTTCCTGAGGCAATCTACTGTCTGCGATATGATTTTTGGCCTACTGCCGATTTATTTTGGTTGCCATTGAAATCAAAATGAAAAAGAAAAAAAAATCATCTCCTCAGAAACCGTGTGCTCTATGAGGCTGAGAGTCTTTGGAAATATTCACAATAATTGCCTAAATAGGTTTTTTTTTTTAAGAAATTTGGCTCTTTAATAGGGCTACTAAGATTTTCCATATACTTATAATGGGGAAAATTGAAAAATGGCATTTGCTGCCAAGTCATTGCAGATATGTTGACAAAACATTTATAGAAATGTTCCAAGAGTAAACGTCTCTCAACCATGCCGACATAGGATCACCCAGGTCATGCCAGGGCCATGCCCCACCCCCTCCATTTCATAAAAGGCCATATAACTCAGAAACCATTCAGATCCCCGACCCAAACCCATATATATTCTGGTTCCTTATGATAAAATGCATTCACTGACACCAACTTGGGGATCCCCCGAGATATGTCAGGGTCATCCCCACCCCCTTCATTCCAAAAAAGCTCCAATATCTTGGAAACCTTACATATATCCACCCCTAAACCATATATATTCTTGCTGCTTATGGAAAGATACATTCCCTCACACAAACACAAACTTGGGGGTCTCCCTGGGTGCGCCGTGGCCTTGCCTCACCTCTTTACTTCACAATAGGCCATATATCTTAGAAACCATTTAAATTCCCGCCCCAAAACTATATATATTCTTGTTCCTTATGATAATTATGTTTTATAAAAGGCTTATCCTTTGTAAGCAAGGAATACACCACAGAACTGAAAAATATAGAGTGTACATGTTTTCTGGGCCAGACTAACTAGTTTCGGACAATTAGGCCTCATCAGTGACCCTCACAATGATCCCAAAGGACAAGAAAATATAATCTACACTATGATTTAGGGCAGGTAGACGTTTTACCGCCGCCACACATTCCCACACACCAGCTGTAGTGAAGTTAAATATGTTCTATGAAAGGGTTATCCTTTGGAAGCAAGGAATACACCACACAACTGAAAAATATAGAGTGTAAGATGCATTTAATGACACCAGCCTGGGGGTCCACCAGGATGCACCGGGTTGATGCCCCATCCCTTCCATTACATAAAAGGACCAATATATTGGAAACCTTACAGATACCAACACCTAAACCATATATATTCTTGTTCCTTATGAAAAGATACTTTCAGTGACACCAACTTGGGGGGGGGGGTCTTCCCGGGGTGCGCCGGGGCCTTGTCCCACCCGTCCACTTCACAAAAGGCCATATATCTCAGAAACCATTCAGATCCATACCCCAAAACCATATATGTTCTTGTTCCTTATGATAAGACGCATTTATTGACACCAGCCTGGGGGTCCCCCAGGATGCGCCAGGGTCATGCCCACCCCTCCATTTCATAAAAGGCCCAATATCTTGGAAACCTTACAGATACCAACCCCTAAACCATATATATTGTTGTTCCTTATGATGAGACGCAGTTATTGACAGCAATTTGGGGGGGGGTGTCTTCCTGGGTGTGCAGGGGCCTTGCCCCACCCCTTCACTTCACAAAAGGCCATATATCTCAGAAACCATTCAGCTCCCCGCTCCTAATCCTTATATAGCCTGGTTTTTTATGATAAGACACATGCAGTGACACTTACCCAGGGGAATCCCCCCATCCCTAAAGCCCCATCCCTAAACCATATATCGTCACCTTAGCGCAAAAAGTCAATAACTCCAATACAAATGTATTGGAGTTATTGACTTTTTGCGCTAAGGTGACGATATATTCATCTTCCGTATGTTAAGACACATTCAAATAGCACTAGCTTGGGAGTACTCCAGGGTGCCCGGGCCATGCCCGACCACTGCTTTACTTCATTAAAAGCCATGCATCTCAGAAATCTTTCAGATCCCCATCCATAAACTAAAATAATCTTGTACCTTTTGATAAGCACACGAGTACAGGTAAACCGCTTAGAGGCTCTAAGCCTGCCCAGGCAAAACGGTCCGAGTCGGACCGTCAATGCTTATAAACCCTATTGGTTTCATTGGGCGACATGGCTTGAGATGTCATTTCATCTCAATGTCGGATAAAAGTCCCACAAAAATGGAAGCAACGTCTCCAAAATGACCTTTACAGTGTTGACGGGGACGTTAAACCTCAAATCAAACAAATAAGATGTGTTCAATGACACCAACCTGGGGTCACTTTGTGCAGGGGCAATCTGCCCCGCCCATCCACTTTAAAAGGCCATGTATTTCACAAACCATTCAAATTCCCACCCCATAATCATATATGTACTTGTGTCTTATCAATAGCACACCAACTTGGGGGGTACGAAGGGGCCATTGTTTCACTGCATAGAAGGGTCTCATATCAGAAACCGTTCAGACTCTCATCCATAAACCACGTATATTCTTGGTCCCTATGATAAGACACATTAAGAGACAACACTCTTGGGCTTTCCTGGGATCAACAGGGCAGTCCCAACCCCTCCATGGCCTAAAAGGCCTTATATCTCCGGCATACATATCCCCACTGCTATACCATATATATTGTTCCTTATGAAAAAACACATTTGTGATACCAACCAGGGCTCCATTGGGTCAATGCCCTACGCCCTCTACTTCATAAAAGGCCTAATGTTTCAGATACAGAGTCCAGTCGCGTTTCATCATTGAACTTTATGTAAAAGTACATTCGAGCCGCGCCAAGAGAAAAATGTGAACATGCAGATCTGGCGAAATCTTAGTAAGAAATAAAATAGGAGTAACGGCAATGATCAGGAATCGATACAATTAATCCACAGCTCCCATCAGAGACACCAAAGGGAAAGAAACACAAACATGAAACAACAGACTCCAACGGAAACACCAACAGCTGAAAGCCAAAAGGATAGTTACTTTCCCACAAAATGGCCAAGAGGCTGTCCAAATATAATAATGCATACGACACAAACACCCAAAGACAAACCATTTAAAAAAAAAACGCGACAGAAGAACCGGCTTGGAACGGTCAGCGGAAACGAATTCCACTGGGCGGCTTAAATCGATTTTACTTGGCCACAATCCTCGCACTTACTTCCGTTGCTATTGTAACGGTTATAGATAAATACCACTTCTACAGCCTTGCTGTAGGAGCCGGCTCTTTTAGCGACGCGGGTAGAGTGGTTGGCTTTTTCACGAAGTGAAGCAACGGAGTTTACGGTTAGTACCTGGATGGGTGACCGCGTTGCTTGACTTCGTGGACGACCCGGTACACGCTACATTGGTGGCAGCGGTGGGATAGAAACAGTGCCGCTGGTTTGTTACATAGACTCCGCCCTCGGTATTAGCCTTGTGAGGCATGTGTGACTTCGGGACGAAGTCAAGAGGTGAGGGGGAGAAATGTAACGGTTATAGATAATAACCACTTCAACAGCCTTGCTGTAGGAGCCGACTCTTTATGCGACGCGGGTAGAGGTAGAGTGGTTGGCTTTTTCACGAAGTTAAGCAACGGAGTTTACGGTTAGTACCTGGATGGGTGACCGCGTTGCTTGACTTCGTGGACGACCCGGTACACGCTACACTATTAAGAGAAATAATTTGTTCAGTCCGCATGACTGCCTCCTAACTCATTAGTGCAACATCTCCGTGAACACAAAAATCAAACAACGACAGAGATGAAATAACGGTGAGGTCTCGACAGCAAGAAACAACAGAAATGCTGGTGAAAAAGAAAACCAACAGTTAGACTGCAATGGGCCCGACCAGAGACAGAGCATCAGGTACCAACCAACATAAGCCTGCACGTTGGAACCGTCATAGAATCTGATGCCTGACCCACCAAAATTAAAGGGGGAACCGTGACAGGGTTTTCTACCATGCATGCAGTCTGTCGTATAACATTTATGTTGTACCCAATCTTTTTATATCCAAGAATTATGTTACGAAATTGGGTGCTGAAGTCACAGTCTTCTCTGTGTACTATATGGCTGCTTATATGACTGCCTTGTGAACTCGAGTTTCGTCATGTGCTCCGGATGGCAGCATTATAACTGATGGGCAACTTCGGCTGACTTTAATCGTCACTCTTTTCGCTTGCCACGGCTCATATTTAATCAGTTTAACCGTGTTTAATACACCGTCTACGTTTACATCAATAACGCGTGTCTTCCTGGCAAACGGAGTAGATTTTTCTTGGAGCTTAGGTTTTACGTCCCCCGTTAACACTGTTAAGGTCATTTTGGAGACATTGGTTTCGATTTTTTTGGGACGTTTACCCGACATTGAGATGAAACGACATCTCAAGCCCTACCGCCCATAGAAACCGCAAGGGTTTAAGGAGCAGTCCGACTCGCATCACTTATCCTTGGCAGGCGTAGACCTAAGCTGTTCACCAGGACACAAGTTCAGTCGGTTTAAGCTCTGCGCGGAAGCACCGTGCAGCCCAATCTATTTTAGCGAGCGGCGGGGGCGCCAACGGCTTAGACCCAGATCAGCTGGCACGGTGCGCTATATATATAGTACTTGAACATGTAAAGGCATTGTTCTCGTTCATTGTCATTAATGAACGCGCAATCTGACCAGGGTCTTCTTTAATATACGAAGGCCTTGTTCCCGTCCATTGCCATTAATGGATTCGCAGTCTGATCAGAGTCTTCGTCCTGCGCTATATGTACTTATGGAAACTAACTGGAACATACTAAGGCCATGTTATCATCCATTGCCATAAACAGACGCACATTCTGGTTATTCTTCTCGCGACTGATATATGTATAGCCGTTGTAAATAATTAATCGAGACTGATGAGGATTTATTCGTCGCCAAAAGTGGCCGCGCATTCTGGTCATAGCCGTCGCTGTGTTACACGTGTCTAGTAATTGGAGATTATAAATCGCAAGTGCGAAGCCTTAAAGCCGGGTCGGAATTCCAAAAACCTTGCACACATGCTCGAAAACACAAGCGGGGAAACAAAACAATCATACAAACAAACAGACAAACAAACAAACAATAATAATAATAATACTAATAACGTTTGTGAAACACTATGCCCAAAACCATATGCTTGTCCCTAAATGGAACAGTAAACAGTACCTCATGATCATTTGCATTAAAAATAAATCTGTCAAATATTAACAGATTTAAAAAAAGGATTCAGGTCATCTATGCCTCAGTAGCAAACAGACTGCCAAATATCATGAGCCTAGCTCAAGTGGTTCACCAGTTATTCTGTTCACAAGGTTTCCCTATAGCCACAATGCATAAGTCCAAAAAGGAGCATGACTCCATTAAATATTTCTGGAATTTAGTTAAAAGTTAATCAGATCATCTACGCATTAGACCCAAACTGTATACAAAATATCATGAGCCTAGCTCAAGCGATTCTCCAGATATTGTGTTCACAAGGTTTCCCTAAGCCACAATGCATAAGTCCAAAAAAAATGCATAACTCCATTAAATATTTTCGGAATTTCGTAAAAAGTAAATCAGGTCATCTATGCATTAGACCCAAACTTTATGCAAAAAAAAAAAAAAAAACAAAACATCATGAGCCTAGCTCAAGCAGTTCTCTAGATATTTTGTTCACAAGGTTTCCCTATAGCCATGATGCGTTAAGCTGGAAAAGGGGCATATCTTTGTTATATTTAGTCGGAATTTCGTCCAGTCTTAATCAGGTTATCTACACATTAGACCCAAACTCTCTACTAAATATCATGAGCCTAGATCAAGCGGTTCTTCAGATATTTTGTTTACAAAGTTTCCCCATTGCCGCAATGCATACGTCCGAAAAGGGGCGTTACTATGTTAAATATTTTTGGAATTTCGTAAAAAGTTAATCAGGTCATCTACACCTTAGACCCAAACTGTTTACCAAATATAATAAGCCTAGCTCAAGTGGGTTTCAAGATATTTTGCTCACAAGGTTTCCCCATAGCCCCAGTGCATGTCCTAAAAGGGGCGTAGCAAAGGCAAGTCCGGCGAAAATAAAAAATAAAAATACCTATCCGCTTATTTTTCATGCACATTCCATATATGAAATTTCGAGATTCTAGCTCAAACCATTCTTGATCATTGCCTCCACTTCTATTTTGAGTTTCCTACAGGGTGAAAGCGTAACGGACAGACAGACAGACGGACAAGACAAAAACAATATGCCCCATCAACTTCTTCGAAGTTGGGGCATAAAAACATCACGGATGAGAAGGTCATCCATCACAGTACTATCTTTAGATTTGTTGCTTAACCTCAAATTGTAGAATTTTCGCTTACGTCCGGAGTGTGAAACGAGAAATAGTTTACTAGCGAAATGTTTTATTTTTAAAGTAGTAAAGGACAGCTGGCTTACCTCCTTTTTTATCTAAGAAAAACACAATTAAAACTGAACTTCCATTGTGAGTTTAACCGATTAACGAACTTAAATTTCAAAACGTACATCTTTATAAAAAAAAAACACGAAAATGCCACTTTATTTTCGACTAATAATAGATTTATATCTACGAGCGTACAGCTAAATATATGTCTACTTTCACTTTCGTGACGTGTACCGTTTTGCCTGGTCAGGCGTAGACCTTGTAAGATTTTTTTGGGGGGGGGGGGGTTTATGGCCCTTTCAATATTATTTTACTGATATCGAGACGATCGTCAATCAGAGGTGGGCGAAACCAGGAGTACCCGGAGAAATAACACATGACCTCCCTTTGCAGAACTTGGCGTCTCACATTTTACCCGAGCCATGCCCGAAACACAGCAGTAAGAGATCTAATGATTACATGTTTAGAGACAGCGCTCTTACCCACTAGGCCACGGCGGTCCGTTCTAAGCGGTTTACTAATACTCAAGTGTGGTCGGTTTCAGCTTTGCGTGTTAGCATCATGCAGTCGAATCTCGTTCCATCACTCGAACAAGTTCATGAAATTACCCCACCCCACATCCCCCACAGACACCTTTTTGTATAGAAAAAAAGGTGGAATAAATAGAGGTATATTTTCTATTATGATCATTATTTGTTTGTTTATTTTATTTTTTTGCTCAAAATATAGATTGTGGGTACTCGTAATAACCGCCTAAATTTAGGATCGCCTCACTGATGCGATTCTAACGAGCACCCGAAATCTATGTTTGATACGGTAATAAGAACATTATCAAAATATCGTTACAAAAATGTCTCTCCAGGAGCCTTAAAAGAAAACAACTATTTAGCATTTTACTATATGTTTGTTTCATTTTTCAGGTATTAGTGTTTTATACCTCGGGAGCTAGCTGAGATATTTGGTTCAAATTTTCAGCATCCCTTTCAGTATGGTATCTCAAAAGTTGTCACACTTCCAATCGCTAAATAATCTTTATAGTAATTGGTATTTTGCGGAAAAGCGATATAGAGTAGGTTCGAACAAACACCGATATTGGATTGTCAAAAACAAAGGACCGAATGAACACTGCTTAGGTCATATCAAACCCGTCAGTCCACCTTACCACATACTTCCTGGTCGTTTACATAATTGGGTATTCAGTACAGTACAATTTCATTCGCCAGAAAATGACAACTGTCCTTATTCATCGGGGAAGAGAACATTGACAGTTTATGGCATAGATAAAGATATATATTTGCATAAGAAAAAAACACATTAGAGTCAAAATACATCATACAGGTGTTTTTTCTTTTTCTTACATTTTGGCATCAGACAACGAGACGCTTATAAATATGAAAGTGTTAATTTTCTCAATTTTTCTTAGCAAACATATTTTCGACTTTGGTTCAAAATGTATCTTTCTCCAATTTATATTGATAGGGTTGCGCCTTTTTATGGTAAAGACTGGTAATTTTATACTTTGACAAATATATGGCAAGATGAGAATATTTATTCAATCGTAGTAACCTGCTAATCAAGGTTCGAAATGAACCCTGTCCCGCGAAAGGTGCGTTGGTACGTGTGCGCACAGCGAAGACTCTCAACAGACTGCGCGTGTATTAGAATCTAGGCTGTGCGCTTTATCGATGCCACTAAACCAAAAGCTACCTCAAATAGCATTTGGGACGGTTCTAACGAGTACCCATAAACTATATTTTAGAGCAAAAATATGAAAAATAAGGTAAACCCTGTAAGTCCTAGTTTCACTATATAAAATTGGGGTCAATGGCGTGAAAATTATACTTGCGACTGGCGTGTTTTCGTGATTGAATAGAAATAAGAAATTTAACATAATGAAAAAAAAAATCAGTTTTTTTAGAGATTTAAAAAATGAAGAAAAAGAAAAGAAAAACATTTCCCTATATACCAGACAACAATATACGACATTTGTACAGTGCAAACAGTGTTCACATAATTCATTCTTAGCTTACCCTGTTAATTTTACCGTCCTTATGTTTGCGCTATTTGCAAGTGCAGATGACAGGTTTAAAGCCAACAATAATTAAGTTCGGAAGTTAGATCCTTTGGAAGCAAGGAATACACTAAATAGACGAAAATAGCAGACTCGGTTTTATTGAGTCTGTTCATGACCATTACTGAAATGGGCAACACCGGCCACGCCCTCTAGCACCGGCTTAAGCAGAACTCTATTTTCAAAATAATACCAAATGAACTCAATGATCCAAAAGGACCAGAAAATATAATCTGCACTATGATGATGTACGGGGAGACGTTTTACGGCCGCCACACGGCACAACACTAGCTACAGTGAAAATAAATGAGTTCTGAAGTTAGATCCTTTGGAAGCAAGGAATACACCAAATAAACGAAAAAAGCAGACTCGGTTTTATTGAGTCTGTTCATGACCAGTACTGAATTGTGCAACACCGGCCACGCCCTCTAGCATCGGCTTAAGCAGAACTCTATTTTCAAAATGATACCAAATGAACTCAATGATCCCAAAGGACCAGAAAATATAATCTGCACTATGATGATGTACGGAGAGACGTTTTACGACCGCAAACATGGCAATTGGAAGTTTTCATATACCTGCAATTCGAAGTTTTAATATGCGACACATGCTGTGAATTCCAAATTACACGTCACTATACCTAATTGATATTCATAAGGTATATGTCAATTTTCCCATCACGGTAACACACTCCTGTGACATGGTGAATTCTTTCATTTCTCCAAAATGGCTGTCATTCCAATGACAACTTGTGATATTTGTCTTATTTATACCCCAAACATTGGTTCAGGCTCGCGTTAAAACCGCTTTATTGGGGCGTTCCAACGAGAACCCTTAATCTATAAAATGTGACATAAGCATTATCTGATACCGTGCCCTCAACCTAAATCACAATTACAAGGTCCGGCATACTAAACATTAAAGACTGAAAGAAAACATAGCCAAATATGTACGCGCAAATGCATGATATACATGTACGTGGAAATAGTTCAATACATGTTTTCCTTTTAGGAGCCCCTCGATTAAATATTATGGAACCAAAACGGTTCCCATCTAAATAAAAACACAAAACACTTTATTTATCGACTGATGGTGATAAAATGAGTATATCTTGTTGGGTTATTTGTACAAAAAAGACGAAAATGACACATAAATGTGTAATCGAAACGTTGATCTATTTATAGATCTTACCTTTCGTCATCTCCGCGTGTGTTTTCATATATTGACTCTGCTCTTAATTTTCGCTTTTGTTCCGCTTTTTGGCTGACAAAGTGATTACTTTCGGCCGTTCTCTCTTTTTACTTTCACTTTCTATGGTTGTTTACAATAGCGATCGCACAACATCCATGACATATGCGCAGACTCTGGGGTCGGAAAGTTCACATGATAGAGAACAATCGGTAAACGGGAATCTGAGTTGGTGATGGGACGTAAATAATTATGAAAGTGTATAACAAATGCCCCAAAATGACAGTTCAAGACTGATTCTGTTTCGTTTGCATGTTTTTATTGCAACAAATTAGCAATGCTAACCACGTTATGAAGCGAAAAAAAATGACACAAAATAATAAAATTGCAGATTTTACCCCTTTTAGCAAGTTTTTATTTTGCAAAGACGAGGACTGCACATTTAGTTTTTTGTTTGCTTTCGTTTAAGGGCCCTCTCAAGATTACTTCACTCATATCGAGCCGATCGTTAATCAGAGGTAGTTGAAAACCGGAGAACCCGGGAGAAAAACACCTGACCTTCCATTGCAGAACTTGGCGTCTCACTTGTAACCCGAGCGAGGCTCGAACAACATTAAGGATATATGTTACATTTTAATAACAGTATTTTAGTTTTGAACGAACAACGAACCTGTTTTCGTCAATATTTTGAATAGGCACTATAATTATATGAGATTCAATGAACTAAAAAATTCTTAGGTCTCGTTCCTTTTTCTCAAAAGTTATACGGTGACAGGAAAAGATCATAGCAAACATGGAAGTATCAACGAGAATTATTTTTCATTGTCAAAATACCTATCACGGAAACACGCCTATTTTATTTTTGACCCCATTGAACCCCACTTTATATTGTAAAACTGGGGTTTACAGGGGTACATTTATCTTTCTCAATACTACCCTAAATATAGATTTTGGGTACTCGTTAAAACCGCCTCTAAAGAGTACCCACAATCTATATTTTGAGCAGAAATAAAAAATATATCACAATTTTTCACTGAATTTTTGGAGTTTACAATGGATTTGTATTAGGCGTGTTTTCATAATGCTGCAGACGGTGAAAACAGTGTTGGTCTTGCAAACATTAGAGGTGCTTATGCAGTCTTAATAAAACTTACTGCACGTCCGTATGCTAAAACTTTAGATAGATCTATAATCCAGCATGTTAGTTGATTGTTTTGTATATAGTGAAATTTCACTATCAAGATCGCCAAAAGTAGTTTACGTCGTAGTACCGAAGCGTTAATCAAAAATCATTAAAACATAGACCAAATGGCAAATATCAGTGTTCAATAGACATGGACTCCAAAAGAGTGTAATCAGGCGTCCGCGGATAGTAAGCATTACTTGGTAAGCAAGCTTCGCCAGCCAAAATTGAGACAAATTCTGCTTTAAAAAGCTACATATTATAACACATCGAAAATCGAAAGTTTCTGAGACAGGTAGTGTTCAGGACTAGATCTAGCCCGATATGCACACAGAACACGAAAACCACACTGACTTGACATGATCAAACTGGAAGTTTTATACGTTTCAAAGCATTCCACAGGCTTATGTTCTCATATTAACACAGTTTCTGTTTATATCAAATGTTTATCATTTACTAAAATGTTAAAAGTATCTCAACACTTGTGTTCACGTGAGCCCACACCTGCAGGGTACTTTGCCCTCATGCAATGCCTAATTTTTTCCACATGATTGGCATAACAGAAACATACACCCCTATGATTGACTTTTCTTAGATGCATTTCAGGTTTCTATTCGAAGGAATCTTCTTCAGTAATTTTATATGCTGTTTTATTTATTTATTTAATAACCGGTATGAACATCGCTTTAGTATTGACGGTATCACAATCTTACTAACCAAAATGAGTATTACAAATACATTTAAAATGTCAATATCACCCCTTAGGTTACACTCTGCTTCTTCTGTACGGATTCCCCATTCTATTAAGAACTTTAATACTATGTTGCCTTCGGTATTGGTTAGACCCTTAAATTTGTCTTCAGTAACTTCAGTTAATCTCAAAGGAGCAGGCAATACCAATGTTTTTGGGAGTAGTCTTCGTATAAGACTATCTCCTCTCAAATCGCCCATCCTTCGTAAATATACTAATCCGTGGAAAAGAAGTGGAATGTATCCCAGTATTTCTAAGTGCAATGCCAAGAGGTGCAGATGCTGTTCGCATTTAAGCACTGCGTCTACCGTTACTTCATCTGTAAACGGTAGACGTTTCTCTGTAGTTAACATGTCTGATTTGACATGACAGTCTACAGATTTAATTTATCTAATTACTTGACGTGCTACAAACTGTAATATGCAGTACGTCGGTCAAACTAACCGCATGCTTAAAACTAGATTGAACGAGCATTATCGTAGAATGAGTAAGCCTAAGAAAACTGACACTTTCTTGTACCGTCACTTTCGAAGTACAGGTCATTCTGTAAATAACATTGTTATACAACCAGTGGAAAAACTTTATTACGATGCAAATTCTACATCTAGATTCAAAATAATCAAAAGACATGAAGATGAACTGAAATGGATTAAATTTTTACAGACCCCTTTTCCACTGGGATTTAATGACAACATTTATCATGAGGGTAATATTTCCAGAATGCCGGACTTTGATATTTTCTCACTCCTGGAATGTCGAAAACGCAGAACTAGATCTCACGGTACCAGGAAAAATGGTAACTTTAAACGTAAAACACGTGCGTTTAAACGAAACAATACTAGACTGAAGTGACTGTCAATTATATTATTAAATCATGTTTTACGTCTTCTGGACACCGAGGCGAATAAATTCTACGATAGTTCTCATCAGTTATATGATGCGGCTCTCTTAACTAGAGGCTATACGCAGCATACTCTCCGTCCTTACATTGATTCTGAAATTAATCATAAACGCCATTTCTTCAAAATATCCTTCATTAATAAGGGTATGGATTTTATAGATTTGCCCAGTATCTTCCGTGAGAGATCGGTGCTTTCTTCCATTCCTGCTTATTTTCAAAATACTGAAACACCTATAATTTGCTATAAATATAACAAACCTGTTAGATCTATCATTTTTAATTTCAATAAACTTGTTTCGGATCTTGATATTGATACTAATACTCCTGATTCATGTGATTGTAAAAACTCAAAGTATTGCTATCCTGCTGCTGGTCATGTAATTACTGGCAATTTGAAAATTATTCCTGATTCTAGGATAAGGAATATAATTTCTAAAGGACCGAAATATCGGTTTCCTTCTAAAATTGATTTCAGTAAATGTAGAGATGAAATCGCTGCTTCCTTGAATGAATTCGGTAATCGATGGTGTAAGCGAGAGTATGTTGAGCATAAAGCCCTTAAGGACTGGAAACTTAGCATTTTAAAACTAGTAAATAAACGCATTTCTTTCTATTCTCAAAATACTAACTTATTACCTCCTAAACCCAAGACGTCTTCACGTCATCTTAAACTAGGTATTCAAGAATTTCATAAGAAGTTTGTTTTGGCCCCTGCAGACAAGGCCGCTAACAACGTCGTCGTTGTGTGACGGCTCCACTATGTTAACACGCTTAAGCAGGAGCTTGGTGGTACTTTGGCCTATGAACTTCAGCCTTTAGCTGAAGAGAGAGCTATAGTAGATAAACATGTTTGTCTTTCGGCCACCAAGTTTGCTGTGTGTGTTAACGAAGGCCAAGACAAGCTTCCTACGCTATACTGGTTACCAAAACTTCATAAAAAAACCTTACAAAGCACGGTTTATTGCAAATTCTAGCTCTTGCACTACCACTGAACTTTCTAAATTATTAACTTCCTGTCTTACTGCTATTAAAACGCATGTAATTAAATATTGTGATAAAGTCTTTGAAAGATCAGGAAGAAATCTGTTTTGGTCTATAAAAAATTCGAATGAGGTTTTAAATAAATTGAGATTTAGGCATTTTCGTGCTTCTAGTCTGTCTACCTACGATTTTTCCACTCTTTACACTACACTTCCTCATAATATTATAAAAGAAAAGCTTAATGATTTAATTGAATGGACTTTTCACAGAGAAGATTCTCTCTATCTTGCATGTAATGTCAGAAATGCATTTTTCACTTCTAAAGAGCATAAGAATTATACACTTTGGTCATGTCAGAAAGTGTGTGATGCCCTCACCTTTCTACTTGACAATATTTATATTAGATTCGGTACTAAGTTATTTAGACAAATTGTGGGTATTCCGATGGGTACTAATTGCGCACCTCTTGTGGCTGATCTGTTCTTGTATTGTTATGAAAGAGACTTCATTTTGTCGCTTTCCATTGATAACCAATCTGAAATTATTGAAGCTTTTAGCTCTACTTCTAGATATTTAGATGATTTATTAAATATTGATAATACCTATTTTGATGGTTTGATCAGTCAGATTTACCCCCTAGAACTTCAGTTGAATAAAGCAAATTCTTCTGATACCGAGGCCCCGTCTTTGGACTTACATCTGTCTATTGTAGATGGATTTGTTTCGTGCAACATTTATGATAAACGCGATGACTTTGATTTTGAGATTGTAAATTTTCCTTTTTTGGATGGTGATGTTCCTCGTGCGCCATCCTATGGCGTTTATATTTCGCAATTAATTCGATTTGCTAGAGTGTGTAGTCATGTAACTGACTTCAACACTCGTAATAAATTATTAACGGCTAAACTCCTTAATCAGGGTTATCGGTACCATAAACTACGCAAAGCCTTTTCAAAATTTTATAGACGCCATTCTGATTTAATTTCAAAATTCAATATTGGACTTAAATCTCTTCTGCAACAAGGTCTATCGGAACCCGAATTTTATGGTGACTTAGCATATAAATTCAGAAAAATATATAACCGCAATGACTTCAGCACCCAATTTCGTAAAATCATTCTTCGATATAAAAAGATTGGGTACAACATGGATATTATACGACAGACTGCATGCATGGTAGTTAACCAAATCACGGTTGGCAACTTTGCTTCCCTCTTTAATTGCACGCCGGTGGGTCAGGCCTCAGATTCTATGACGGCTCCAACGTAAAGGCTTATTTAAAATTAGAGAGATAATGTCGGTTGGTGCCTGATGCTCTGTCTCTGGTCGGGCTCATCGGAGTCTAACTGTTGGTTTTCTTTTGCTCCAGCATTTCAGTGGTTTCTTGCTGTCGAGTCCTCACCGTTGTCTCACCTCTGTGGTTCTTTGATTTTTGTGTTCACGGAGATGTTGCACTGATGAGTTAGGAGGCCTTCATGCGGACTGAACAAATTATTTGTCTAAATCGCGACGGAAGTTGGGGCGAGGATTGTGGCCACGTAAAATCGATTTAAGCCCCCCAGTGGAAATCTTCCACTGACCGTTCCAAGGCGGCTCTTCTGTGGCGATTTATTTATGTTGTTGTTTGTTACTTACTGTGTGTATCACTTGTGTCTTTTGGTTTTGGATGGCCACATGGCCATTTTGTGGGAAAGTAACTGTCCTTATGGCCTTCCTTTGTTTAGGTTTCCATTATAGTCTGGTCGCTTAATGTTTGTATTTCTTTCCCTTTGGTGTCTTTTATGGGTGGAGTAAGTTAAGTGTATCAATTCCTGATCTTTGTTTTACTTCTACTTTATGTAAATTGCACTAGTTTTTCTCCCGATAAAATATTTGAATAACAGCACATGTTACATACGTAATGCATAACTGAGTTGACTTTTCTTAATGTCAGCGGATTTAAACAGGCTCCAAGTAAACAATCTCTATATGTATCGTGTAGCTAGCGTATCAGGTGCAAATTTCTATTTTATAGAAAGAATGGATTAAAATGTGTGGAAGGTAAAAACGTTTTCCATTTTCCAAATGTAAAAGCTTATGATGAATAAATTCTACGATAGTTCTCATCAGTTATATGATGCGGCTCTCTTAACTAGAGGCTATACTCAGCATACTCTCCGTCCTTACATTGATTCTGAAATTAATCATAAACGCCATTTCTTCAAAATATCCTTCATTAATAAGGGTATGGATTTTATAGATTTGCCCAGTATCTTCCGTGAGAGATCGGTGCTTTCTTCCATTCCTGCTTATTTTCAAAATACTGAAACACCTATAATTTGCTATAAATATAACAAACCTGTTAGATCTATCATTTTTAATTTCAATAAACTTGTTTCAGATCTTGATATTGATACTAATACTCCTGATTCATGTGATTGTAAAAACTCAAAGTATTGCTATCCTGCTGCTGGTCATGTAATTACTGGCAATTTGAAAATTATTCCTGATTCTAGGATAAGGAATATAATTTCTAAAGGACCGAAATATCGGTTTCCTTCTAAAATTGATTTCAGTAAATGTAGAGATGAAATCGCTGCTTCCTTGAATGAATTCGGTAATCGATGGTGTAAGCGAGAGTATGTTGAGCATAAAGCCCTTAAGGACTGGAAACTTAGCATTTTAAAACTAGTAAATAAACGCATTTCTTTCTATTCTCAAAATACTAACTTATTACCTCCTAAGCCCAAAACGTCTTTACGTCATCTTAAACTAGGTATTCAAGAATTTCATAAGAAGTTTGTTTTGGCCCCTGCAGACAAGGCCGCTAACAACGTCGTCGTTGTGTGACGGCTCCACTATGTTAACACGCTTAAGCAGGAGCTTGGTGGTAATATGGCCTATGAACTTCAGCCTTTAGCTGAAGAGAGAGCTATAGTAGATAAACATGTTTGTCTTTCAGCCACCAAGTTTGCTGTGTGTGTTAACGAAGGCCAAGACAAGCTTCCTACGCTATACTGGTTACCAAAACTTCATAAAAAACCTTACAAAGCACGGTTTATTGCAAATTCTAGCTCTTGCACTACCACTGAACTTTCTAAATTATTAACTTCCTGTCTTACTGCTATTAAAACGCATGTAATTAAATATTGTGATAAAGTCTTTGAAAGATCAGGAAGAAATCTGTTTTGGTCTATAAAAAATTCGAATGAGGTTTTAAATAAATTGAAATCTAGACATTTTCGTGCTTCTAGTCTGTCTACCTACGATTTTTCCACTCTTTACACTACACTTCCTCATAATCTTATAAAAGAAAAGCTTAATGATTTAATTGAATGGACTTTTCACAGAGAAGATTCTCTCTATCTTGCATGTAATGTCAGAAATGCATTTTTCACTTCTAAAGAGCATAAGAATTATACACTTTGGTCATGTCAGAAAGTGTGTGATGCCCTCACCTTTCTACTTTACAATATTTATATTAGATTCGGTACTAAGTTATTTAGACAAATTGTGGGTATTCCGATGGGTACTAATTGCGCACCTCTTGTGGCTGATCTGTTCTTGTATTGTTATGAAAGAGACTTCATTTTATCGCTTTCCATTGATAACCAATCTGAAATTATTGAAGCTTTTAGCTCTACTTCTAGATATTTAGATGATTTATTAAATATTGATAATACCTATTTTGATGGTTTGATCAGTCAGATTTACCCCCTAGAACTTCAGTTAAATAAAGCAAATTCTTCTGATACCGAGGCCCCGTTTTTGGATTTACATCTGTCTATTGTAGATGGATTTGTTTCGTGCAAAATTTATGATAAACGCGATGACTTTGATTTTGAGATTGTAAATTTTCCTTTTTTGGATGGTGATGTTCCTCGTGCGCCATCCTATGGCGTTTATATTTCGCAATTAATTCGATTTGCTAGAGTGTGTAGTCATGTAACTGACTTCAACACTCGTAATAAATTATTAACGGCTAAACTCCTTTATCAGGGTTATCGGTACCATAAACTACGCAAAGCCTTTTCAAAATTTTATAGACGCCATTCTGATTTAATTTCAAAATTCAATATTGGACTTAAATCTCTTCTGCAACAAGGTCTATCGGAACCCGAATTTTATGGTGACTTAGCATATAAATTCAGAAAAATATATAACCGCAATGACTTCAGCACCCAATTTCGTAAAATCATTCTTCGATATAAAACGATTGGGTACAACATGGATATTATACGACAGACTGCATGCATGGTAGTTAACCAAATCACGGTTGGCAACTTTGCTTCCCTCTTTAATTGCACGCCGGTGGGTCAGGTCTCAGATTCTATGACGGCTCCAACGTAAAGGCTTATTGAAAATTAGAGATATAATGTCGGGTGGTGCCTGATGCTCTGTCTCTGGTCGGGCTCATCGGAGTCTAACTGTTGGTTTTCTTTTGCTCCAGCATTTCAGTGGTTTCTTGCTGTCGAGTCCTCACCGTTGTCTCACCTCTGTGGTTCTTTGATTTTTGTGTTCACGGAGATGTTGCACTGATGAGTTAGGAGGCCTTCATGCGGACTGAACAAATTATTTGTCTAAATCGCGACGGAAGTAAGGGCGAGGATTGTGGCCACGTAAAATCGATTTAAGCCCCCCCCCCCCCCCCCCCCACAGTGGAAACTTCCACTGACCGTTCCAAGGCGGCTCTTCTGTGGCGATTTATTTATGTTGTTGTTTGTTACTTACTGTGTGTATCACTTGTGTCTTTTGGTTTTGGATGGCCATATGGCCATTTTGTGGGAAAGTAACTGTCCTCATGGCCTTCCTTTGTTTAGGTTTCCATTATGGTCTGGTCGCTTAATGTATTTCTTTCCCTTTGG
Source organism: Lucinisca nassula (assembly GCA_963580285.1). Taxonomy (NCBI): domain Eukaryota; kingdom Metazoa; phylum Mollusca; class Bivalvia; order Lucinida; family Lucinidae; genus Lucinisca; species Lucinisca nassula. The sequence continues at coordinate 15,132,972 of OY757026.1, forward strand.
TGTCTTTTATGGGTGGAGTAAGTTAATTGTATCAATTCCTGATCTTTGTTTTACTTCTACTTTTCATAGCACTATCAACATATTCCCAAATACATTTATTACCCATTGTACAACATATTGGTCATATGAAGTTCTTACTACTCATCAACGTTGTTTCAACCATCCATGTAACATGCCTGTGTAATAAAAAGTGTATCTTTTACAATCCGTCAACACAATTTGGATCATTAAGAGCACACGCCCACGTAACTACGTTACAAATATCGTTTGTACCTGCCTTTGGAATGCTATATTAGCGAAAAGATAAACAAAGTCCGCCGATTGTGTGAATTCAACTGTAAAACCAACAAAGCGGTGGCGTATATAGCCATTTGGTCCGCCTGCAGAAAGCATGCGAAAGGCACTCTCTACCGAATCTTCTTGTGGACTCGGCGAAATTGACATATATTGACAACACCCGAATAGCCCCGCCTAGTCAATCTCATGTGCGACTACTATAGCTGTGGGTTAATTCTATCGATTCCTGATCATTGCCTTGCTTCTATTTTGTCAGTCAGAGGATATTTCGGTAGCTAAGGCATCCAAGTTATTAATTTAGTTACAGCAATATAACATTTGGCTGCGATTCTTTCACTGCACATCTGCTTTTTGTTCTTTTGTGCGCCTTTAAATCATTAGACCTTACTTTCTTGGCTTCCAAGTTCGATTGGAAGCCATTTAGATTCGACTTGTGACACCCCATTTTATTTCTGAACGTCCTATGACATAACTGGTCAATCCCTACAGATAAGACTGCTCTCCACATATTTACGCAGCGAAAACGCGTTCGGAACAAACTGAATGCAGCGCCCGCCGATGTCTATTTATAAAGCGTTTCTGATATCTATTTATAAAGCGCTGAACTTTCTAAATTATTAACTTCCTGTCTTACTGCTATTAAAACGCATGTAATTAAATATTGTGATAAAGTCTTTGAAAGATCAGGAAGAAATCTGTTTTGGTCTATAAAATATTCGAATGATAAATTGAAATCTAGACATTTTCGTGCTTCTAGTCTGTCTACCTACGATTTGTCCACACTTTACACTACACTTCCTCATAATCTTATAAAAGAAAAGCTTAATGATTTAACTGAATGGGCTTTTCACAGAGAGGATTCTCTCTATCTTGCATGTAATGTCAGAAATGCATTTTTCACTTCTAAAGAGCATAGGAATTATACACTTTAGTCATGTCAGAAAGTGTTTGATACCCTCACCTTTCTACTTGACAATATTTATATTAGATTCGGTACTAAGTTATTTAGACAAATTGTGGGTATTCCGATGGGTACTAATTGCGCACCTCTTGTGGCTGATCTGTTCTTGTATTGTAATGAAAGAGACTTCATTTTGTCGCTTTCCATTGATAACCAATCTGAAATTATTGAAGCTTTTAGCTCTACTTCTAGATATTTAGATGATTTATTAAATATTGATAATACCTATTTTGATGGTTTGATCAGTCAGATTTACCCCCTAGAACTTCAGTTAAATAAAGCAAATTTTTCTGATACCGAGGCCCCATTTTTGGATTTAGATCTATCTATTGTAGATGGATTTGTTTCGTGCAAAATTTATGATAAACGCGATGACTTTGATTTTGAGATTGTTAATTTTCCTTTTTTGGATGGTGATGTTCCTCTGGCGCCATCCTATGGCGTTTATATTTCGCAATTAATTCGATTTGCTAGAGTGTGTAGTCATGTAACTGACTTCAACACTCGTAATAAATTATTAACGGCTAAACTCCTTAATCAGGGTTATCATCATAGTGCAGATTATATTTTCTGGTCCTTTGGGATCATTGAGTTCATTTTAAATCATTTTGAAAATAGAGTTCTGCTTAAGCCGGCGCTAGGGGGCGTGGCCGGTGTTGCACTTGTCAGTACTGGTCATGAACAGACTCAATAAAACCGAGTCTGCTATTTTCGTTTATTTGGTGTGTTCTTTGCTTCCAAAGGATCTAACTTCAGAACTTATTTATCGGTACCATAAACTACGCAAAGCCTTTTCAAAATTTTATAGACGCCATTCTGATTTAATTTCAAAATTTAATATTGGACTTAAATCTCTTCTGCAACAAGGTCTATCGGAACCCGAATTTTATGATGACTTAGTATATAAATTCAGAAAAATATATGTGGGATATATAATCTGTGGGAAAGTAACAGTTCTTTTGGATTTTCGCTATTGATGTTTCCATTAGGGTCTATTTGTTTCATGTTGGTGTTTGTGTTTCACTCCCTTTGCTGTCTCCGTGGGTTGACAGTATCGATTCCTGTTCATCGCCTTCACTTCTATTTTTAGCTCACCTGTCACTTAGTGACAAGGTGAGCTTTTGTGATCACATTTTTTTCGGTCGTCCGTCGTACGTTCGTGCGTGTGTGCGTGCGTCCGTAAACAATTTCAAATAAGTATAAATCTAATACCCCACGGCCAATCTTGACCAAGTTTCATGTGAAGCATCATCAGGTAGGTGGATAGGCTGCATAAGGTTTTTGGGCTGATAAGATTTGCATTCTTGTTGCCATTGCAACATATAGCTCCCATTGACTTATAATGGGATTTTTAAAAAAAGAAATCTTCTCTGAAACCACAGGGCCCAGAGTTTAGATAATTAGCTTGTAGCAATATCAAGTGGTCACCTACAAAAATCCTGCCAATCATGCCCCTGGGGTCCAAATTGGCCACACCCTGGGTCTCCTTAGCTCCCATAGACTCATAATGAAAAATAAAGCTTAAAAATCTTCTTCTCTGAAACCATAGGGCCCAGAGCTTAGATATTTAGCATGTAGCACTGGCAAGTAGTCACCTACATAATTCCTGCCAATCATACCCCTGGGGTCCAAATGGACCACGCTACGGAGCTCCTAAGCTCCCATAGACTCATAATGGAAAAACAAATTCAAACATCGTCCTCTCTGAAACCACAAGGCCCAGAACTGAGATATTTAACATGTAACAACGGCAAGCGGTTACCAACATAAATCCATCCAATCATGCCCCTGTGGTCCAAATGGGCCACGCCCCGGGACCCCTAAGCTCCCATAGACTCAAAATGGAAAGAAACTTAAAAAATCTTCTACACTGAAACCACAGGGCCCAGAGCTCAGATATTTAGCATGTAGCAACGGCAAGTGGTCACTTACATAAATCCTGCCAATCATGCCCCTGGGGTTCAAATGGCCACGCCCCGGAGCCCCTTAGCTCCCATAGACTCATAAAGGAAAAACGCTTCAAAAATCTTCCTCTCTGAAACCATAGGGTCCAGAATTTAGATATAAAGCATGTAGCAACGGCAAGCGGTTTCCTACATAAATCCTGCCAATCATTCCCCTAGGGTCAATATGGGCCACGCCCCGGGGCCCCTTAGCTCCCATAGACTTATAATGGAAAACAGCTTCAAAAATATTTTTTCTCTGAAACTATAGGGCCGAGAGCTAAGATATTTAGCATGTAGCATCGGCAAGTGGTCACCTATACAAACCCTGCTAATCATGCCCCCGGGTTCCAAAAGGGCTACGTCCCGGGGCCCCTTAGCTCCCATAGACTCATACTGGAAAACAGGTTCAAACATCTTCTTCTCTGAAACCACGGGGGCCCAGAGCTTAGATATTTAGCATGTTACAATGGCAAGTGGTCACCTACATAAATCCTGCCAATCATGCCCCTGGGGTCCATATGGGCCACGCCCCGGGGCCCCTTAGCTCCCATAGACTCATAATGGAAAACAGCTTCAAAAATATTTTTTCTCTGAAACTATAGGGCCGAGAGCTTAGATATTTAGCATGTAGCATCGGCAAGTGGTCACCTATACAAACCCTGCTAATCATGCCCCTGGGTTCAAAAAGGGCTACGTCCCGGGGCCCCTTAGCTCCCATAGACTCATACTGGAAAACAGGTTCAAACATCTTCTTCTCTGAAACCACGGGGGCCTAGAGCTTAGATATTTAGCATGTTACAATGGCAAGTGGTCACCTACATAAATCCTGCCAATCATGCCCCTGGGGTCCATATGGGCCACGCCATGTGACCCCCTTAGCTCCCATAGACTCATAATGGAGAAAAGCTTAAAAAATCTTCTTCTTTGAAACTGTGAAGCACAGAGCTTAGATATTTAATATCTAGCAACATAAAATAGTCACCTACATAAATCCTGCTAACCCTGCCCCTGGGATCCAAATAGGCCACTACCTGGGGCCCCTTAGCTCGTTTAGACTTATAATGCTAAAAATCTTCAAAACCTTCTTCTCCGAAGCCATAAGGCCCAGAGCTTACAAATTTAGTGTAGCAATGTCAAGTGGTCTCCTACACTAATTATTTTCTGGTACTCAGGTGAGCGATATAGGGTCATTGGCCCCTCTTGTTTATTAATGAAGACGGTGACATATAGCCACATACATCAATTTCCAAGATAATTCCTACAATACTACAGTGTCACTGCTCTTCCATGATCAGAGAATACTTTGATTTGTAAATATCATGAACTATATTAAAATAATATGGTCTGAAATTCCTACCAGCGAATAATTTTAAACAACTTGGAAATGGCGAAATGGCTGCAGACAAACAAACCAGCAAATATCTTGTGTGTGTGTGTGTGTGTGTGTGTGTGTGTGTGTGTGTGTGTGTGTGTGTGTGTGTGTGTGTTTTGGTTACAAATCCGAAAGCAGATTTTTCGTGATGGGACAAAGTGTACAAGACTATTCCCTCCAAGCAACGAATGTAATGTAAACAGAAGGGCACTATTAGATGTTGCACTTCAAGAAAATGTAATTTTTATCTGCTATGGTTGATGTTGAATATTCTTTTTAAAACACGGTATTTCTGTTGAAGCAAAACTTACAACACAGGACTGAAAACCGTTGAGCAGTTATTTTTTATTTCTTGACCATAGTGGCTAGTTTTGACAAATAATGAATCATCAGTCGCCTCCCAAACGCTTTGAAACTTTTGCTGTGGAATCATTGATCCCTTACGACTGGAAAATGTTACCCACACTATGAAGGGGTGAGAGAGACTTTTCCCAGCCGCCAAACGTTCCCTAAACACGATTTACGGTAAAGCTGAATGTTCTTCAAGGAAGGTTATCCCCTGGAAGCAAGTGCTACAGCACACAACTGTTTACAATCTTTTTTGCAGGATCTTGAAAATACATGATTTCTGAAGTACATTGTAGGGAAAATTAAATAACTGCTAGATATGAAAAGATACCGGCATTCCTACCTTTCTATTTGTAGTATGTGTTCAATCTCCAAATGCTCTGCATTCAACAATTCAGTTACAAAGTTACTGAACATGCTTTGTTTGTTTGATTTGAAGTTTTAACGTCCCCGTCAATACTGTAAAGGTCATTTTGGAGACGTTGCTTCCATTTTGGTAGATTTTTTCCCGACATTGAGATGCAATGACATCTCAAGCCCTGCCGCCCAACGAAACCAAACTGGTTTATAAGCATGGACGCACCGACTCGCACCGCTTTGCCTGGGCAGGCTTTGGTCCTCTAAGCGGTTTACCAGTGCTCGTTTGCGGGTTGGTTTCAGCTGTGCGTGGATGCATCATGCAGCTTAGATATTTCTTCAAGCCCCGATCGGCGGGGGCTAGACGTAGTAATGATACATTTTTGTATAATATTTGATACATGTAGCCTACTTGCCACATTGTCTTGTCTTTTGGGATCATAAATTCCACTGCGGAATGTTTGAAAACATGTGTGCGTCACTGATGAGACCAAATTGGTCGAAACTAGCTGATCATGTCAAGAAATAACTTGGAAAATAGAAGTGACGGCATTGATCAGGAATCGATACAATTAACCCATACCTCCCATCAGAGACACCAAAGGGAAAGAAACACAAACATTAAATAAATGCTTCCTAATGGAAATATCAATTATAGCGGAAAACCAATTGGACAGTTTCCCACAATATGGTCAAATGGCTATACAGAACAAAAAGTTGTAAGCAATACGCACATTCAAAGACAAACCATAACAAAAATAAACCGCGACAGAAGAACCGCCTGGGAGCGGTCAGTGAAAAGAATTTGGCTTTGCGGATTAACTCATTTTACGTAGCCGCAATCCATGCCCTCGCGATTTAGACAGATAAATAGTTCAGTCCGGATAAAAGGTTACTAACTAGTCAGTGCAACATCTCCTCGAACACAAAAATCAAACAACCACAGAGACGAAAAAACGGTGAGGAATCGACAGCAACAACCACTGAAACGCCGAACGCCAGAGAAAAAGAAAACCAACAGTTAGATTCCTATGGGCCAAACCAGAGACAAAGCATCATGTACCAACAAACATTGCATAAGTAAGCCTTCATGCTGGACCCGTCATAAGTAAGCCTTCATGCTGGACCCGTCATAGAATCTGAGGCTTGACCGACCGGTGCGCAATTAAAGATGGGGGAGAGGGGGAGGCAAAGTCATCAACTTTAGTAAAACTCCAATATTTAACCAATTTTTGTGATAAGTAAATTACCTTTGTAGTGTGGGTGCTCATGATGGTTTTACATTTACAGACATTCGTAAAGCCTCTGTGCTTACTGTTATAATGCTTATCACATACATGTACCGTTAACATCAACCAACAAACGTATATTGTTGCAATAGCTGTACTCTATAACTATATATTATCTGCGACACATATTGTAAAATAGAAATGAAGGCAAAGGTATTGAATCGATCCAATTAAACCACAGATCAATTCAAAGACACCAAAGGGACAGAAGCAAAACATGTATCAAGTAGACCCTAATGGAAACATCTATATAGTGGAACAAAATTAAACCAGGACAGAAGAACAGCCTTGGAACGGTCAGTGAACGAATTCCAGTGTGTGTGTGTGTGTGGGGGGGGGGGGGCTTAAATCGATTTGACTTGACCACAATCCTCGCCCTTATTTCCGTGTCTAAAAATTTATTCAGTCATCATATTGTAAGCCAGATTTGATTAATTTTGTTGAATTTAGATGCTTATGTAATGTATATTTCATGACGTTCGTTTGTTTTCTCGTCGAATTTTAATGCACTTGACGTATCACATATTACAATTAGCAGTTATAACATGTGGTATTTCCCTTTTTCATTCAAAAATCTAAACTTGTGCTTTCTTGTGGTGTTCCGTTTTGGCTATGTTAAGGCTTTTTTGTTATTATAGTAACCAAACTTATTTGTCTAAATCGCGACGGAAGTAAGGGCGAGGATTGTGGCCACGTAAAATCGATTTGAGCCTCCCAGTGGAATTAGTTTCCGCTGACCGTTCAAAGGCGGTTCTTCCGTCGCGGTTTATTTTTGTTATGGTTTGTCTTTGGGTGTTTGTGTCGCTTATATTATTATATTTTAGATAGTCTATTGGCCAGTTTTGTGGGAAAGTAACTGTCCTTTTGGTTTGCCGCCATTGACGTTTCCATTAGGTCTGTTGATTAATGTTTGTGTTTCTTTCCCTTTGGTGTCTCTGATGGGAGCTGTGGGTTGATTGTATCGATTCTTGACCATTGACCCCACTTCTGTTGTTATATACATCCAGATAAAAGAGAGCCAAAATCATCTTGTCCCCCACAATTGGTATAGGTCATGTTAAACATTATGTTACATATTACAGACATTGACGAATGTGCCAGCAATCCCTGTCAACATGATGGTACTTGTATAGATGATATCGACAGTTACTCCTGTCAGTGTGCTACGGGATATACAGGGTTCGATTGTCAGACAGGTTTGTTCATAAAATCAATAAAAGAAAATAAACTATCACTATCAGGAAAAATATTGATGCATGGACAACACGTTTTAATTGACTAGTATACGCATAATATTAAACCCAGTTACTCTTTTAAAACTAATATGAGAGATCAAATTGATACCTATCCGAGGAACCGTAAAAAAGTATTCCGACGCACCACCAAGATAACATAATTTCTATGCAGGGTTTGCATCCCAACTAAAAGTAAACTGCAAATGTTATCTTTGCAAACGAAGAACACTATGACGGAAAGTAGGTTAACGCGACTACATTGAGAAACTGCAATACATAGACAGCCTGTCACTGTCGTCAAAAGTAAACTTAACGGCCAGATCCTACGTAATACAAGAGCAAAAACACGAGAAATGAATGTTTACTAGTTATCTTTCCGTCCTGAGTGGCTAGCCAATTGAATACCAAAACTCCCACTTTCACATTGATGATTGTGAAAGATACCCCTGTCAAAATAGTGGCACCTGTCAACACGGCCTAAACAGTTATGTATGCTAGTGTCATACAGGATACATAGGAGTTTGTCAATAGGTATGTGCTTATTTCCTTAATGGAAATTAAGCAGTTTGACCTTAGATAATTAGGGTAACGCTTTTGCGAATAAATATTTACTTTAGAAATTTAAATGCGGGCCTCATGCGCTCAGTCAATTTTGCGACTTACTGGCGGTTAGAAGTCGCGGGGTTGATACCTAACGGCTGGCGAAAGAATGTGCGCTATACTGGTTAACCTGTCACTAATGATGCCTTACCAGCTAGGTTCAGAAATACTTGTAAATTCCATTCTTTGCAGTGTTGCGGGGTATCGTCTGCTTCAAACCATAACTCTTTCATAAAAAATGCTTAAACACCCACAACTTAAATGTCGTATGAAAAATTGAACGACCCTATAATTATAGTCAAAATATTGTTGACTGTGCAGTAAATCTACCAACAAGCCCAAATATAAGTTATCTTATACAGTCGTTAAAATGTTAATACAATTTCCTCTTTGTAGCATTCTCGCTTGTAGGCTTCATATAAACAGTACCGCTGGTGAATGTAAAATCTGATATTTGGTGTGACCCCATGTTGCTTATTTTTTTAGGTGACTTGAGATGGCTGCGTTCTTTGATTGTGGCCTCTCCTAGGTGATATTTTCTTATTAGTTTTTTACAAGCAGGGTAAAAAGAATAACTGATAAAACATCATTAGTAAACCTCCGATGTTTAACCCATTTGTGATATGTAAATTAGCTTTGTGTAGTGGGTGCTCAAAATGGCTAGCTCTTAACAGACATTCGTTAAGCAAGTGTGTTTACTGTTATAATGTCCATCAACAATATGTGTTAATCAACAATATGTATCATGATCATCTACAACAAACGCATATTGATATAATAGGTGTACTCTGTTTATACCTACGATCCATATTGTAGCCAGATTTTTATTGAGTTTAAATGCTTACGTTGTAGGGGTTCAAGATCTTAGGATTTACTTCCATTATAACTAAGCCAAACAGTAATTTGGTTAAACATAACCAGCTTATTTGGATATTGAGATTGTAAATTTTCCTTTCCCGGACAGTGATGTTCCTCGTGCGGTATCCTATTATCTTTATATTTCGCAATTAATTAGATTTGCCAGACTGTCTTGTCAGTCATGTATCTGACTTCATCACTCGTACGCCACCCGCCCATAGAGGCTTGAAGAAATATATGGGCTTCATGATGCTTCCACACAGAGCTGAATCCGTCACGCACACTAGTACTGGTAAACCGCTTAGAGGATCTAAGCCTGTCCAGGAACCGCGTAGCGAGGCGGACCGTCCATGCTAATAAACCCTATTGGTTTCATTGGGCGACAGGGCTTGAGAAGTCATTTCATCTCAATGTCGGTAAAAGTGGAAGCAATGTCATCAAAATGACCTTAACAGTGTTGACGGGGACGTTAAACCTAAAATCAAACAAACAATCAACACGTAATAAATTGTTAACTGCTAAGCTTCTTAGTCAGTGTTATATGTATCATAAACTCCGCAAAGCCTTTTCAAAATTTTATAGACGTATTTCCGATTTAATTTCAAAATTCAATGTTGGACTTAGATTGGAACTCGAATTTTACGCTCAGTATATAAATTCAGAAAAATATATATAAATGCAATGGCTTCAGCACAGAATTTTAGTCAAATCATTCTTCCCTTTTATAGAACATATTTAACTTCACTACAACTGGTGTGTGGGAATGTGTGGCGGTGGTAAAACGTCTCCCTGCCCTACATCATAGTGTAGATTATATTTTCTTGTCCTTTGGGATCATTGATTCCATTGTGGAATTTTGAAAATATCTGAGGGTCACTGATGAGGCCTAATTGGCCGAAACTAGCTAGTCTGGCCCAGAAAACATATACACTCCATATTTTTCAGTTCTGTGGTGTATTCTTTGCTTCCAAAGGATAACCCTTTTATAGAACATATTCGATATAAAAAGATAGGGTACAACATACATGTTATACAACAATCTGCATGCATAGTAGTTAATGCATGCATGATATTTAACACAATCACAACTTTGCTTCACTCTTTAATTGCATGTCAGTTGGTCAGGCATTAGATTCTATGACGCTTCCAGCATAAAGGCTTAATGAGAATTAGAGAGTATCTAATTTTATGTAATGTTGGTTATTGCCTGATGCTCTTTCTCTGGTGGAACCCATCGGAGTCTAACTTTTAGTCTTCTTCTGCTCCAGCATTTCAGTGGTTTCTTGCTGGCGAGTCCTCAACGTTGTTTTATCTCTGTAGTTGTTTGATTTTTGTCTTTACGGAAATGTTGCACTGATGCGTTAGGAGGCCTTCATTCGGACTGAAGGAATTATTGTCTAAATCCATAGTTAATCACTTTGATACTTTATCTATTTAACGAGGATTCATTACAGCAAAGGGATCATATGTAGTTGGTTAATTAAAATACATGGCTGCCAATGGGCAATGCCTCCCTGAGCCCTGGTGAGTATAGTGGCCCCTGAGCCACTTGTTTGTTCAATTCGGCTCATTCGTTTGTTTGCTATAGCAACTTCGAGTTTTCATTGACTTTTAATGTGGAAAATTGAAAACAAAATGTCATTAACTGCCAATTTTTGCAGATATTTTGGCAAAACCTTCATAGAAAAGATCCGTATGCAATCTACTTTGCCATGTGATATGAGGCTTATATATCGTTCGTCGATATATAAAGATTGAGTATAACATCAATATTATAAAACAGACTGCATGCATGGTGGTTAACCCAATTACTGTTGGCAAATTTGCTTCCCTCCTTGATTGCACACCGGTGGGTCGGGCTTAAGAGTATATGACGGTTTCAGCGTGAAAACATAAATTGAATTTTATTTTATTTTAGTATTCCTTATGTTGGTTGGCGCCTGATGCTCCGTCTTTGGCCCATCGGAGTCTAACTGTTGGTTTTCTTTTGCTCCAGCAATTCTGTTGTTGTATGCTGTCGAGTCCTCAACCTTGTTTCATCTCTGTATTTTTTGGTTTGTATGTTCTCGGAGAAGTTACACTGATGCGTTAGGAAGCCTTCGTGCGGACTAAACAAAATTAGTGTATACCGCGACAGAGGTAAGGGCGAGGATTTATAGCCATGTACAATTCATTCTTTCCACTGACCGTTCCAAGGCGGTTCTTCTGTGGCGGTTTATTTATGCTGTTGTTTGTTACTTCTTACTGTGTGTACCACTTGTGCCTGTCTTACTGTGTGTATCACTTGTGCCATTTTACTTTGGATGACCAGTTGGCCATTTTGTGGGAAAGTAACTGCCCTTATGGCCATCCTTTGTTTAGGTTTCCTTTATGGTCTGGTCGCTTCATCTTTGTGTTTCTTTCTCTTTGGTGTCTCTGATGGGTGGAGTAAGTTAATTGTATCGATTCCTGATCTTTGTTTTACTTCTACTTTTAATGTTCATTTTTACTGATTGCCATTGAACCGAATTAAAACATGGAAAAAATACTAAACAACATTCTCTCAGAAACCATATGTTCAATGGGGCTGACACTTTATGATCAGGGAGAAATCTGTCTTGAGAAATCTTGTTCACGGAGATGTTGCACTGATGAGTTAGGAGGCCTTCATGCGGACTGAACAAATTATTTGTCTAAATCGCGACGGAAGTAAGGGCGAGGATTGTGGCAACGTAAAATCGATTTAAGCCCCCCAGTGGAAATCTTCCACTGACCGTTCCAAGGCGGCTCTTCTGTGGCGATTTATTTATGTTGTTGTTTGTTACTTACTGTGTGTATCACTTGTGTCTTTTAATTTTGGATGGCCATATGGCCATTTTGTGGGAAAGTAACTGTCCATATGGCCTTCCTTTGTTTAGGTTTCCATTATGGTCTGGTCGCTTAATGTTTGTATTTCTTTCCCTTTGGTGTCTTTTATGGATGGGGTTAGTTAATTGTATCAATTCCTGATCTTTGTTTTACTTCTACTTTGGTGTATAAAAAAATAAATTGAAAGCCAGACGTTTTCGTGCTTCAAGTTTACTTATGATTTTTCCACCCCTTACTTACACTTCCTCATAATCTTATAAATGAAAAACTTAATTATTTAAATAAATGGACATTTCATAGGGAATAATCCCTCTTTCTTGCTGTTTTCACTTCTGAAGAGCATAGAAATTATACTTTATTTTCATGTCAGAAAGTGTATGAAACACTCACCTTTTTACTTGGCAACATTTCCATAAGATTTGGTACTTATTTATCTAGACAAGGTGTGGGTATTCCGATGGGTACAAATTGCGCACCCCTTGTGGCTGATTTGTTCTTGTTTTCTTATGAAAGAGGCTTCATAATACTACTTCTGTCATGGTTTATGTGTTATGACTTGTCTTTGAGTGTGTATATAGCTTATATTATTTTGCTTTGGAAAGCCAACTAGCCATTTTGTGGGAATGTAACTGTCTTTTTCCGCTAGTGGTGTTTCCATCAGGTTCTAGTTGTTTCATGTTTGTGTTTCTTTCTCTTGGTGTAGCTGATGGGATGGGAGCTTTGGGTAATTGTATCGATTCCTGGTCATTGCCATCACTTCTGTTTATGGACATTATTTACCAAATTCGCATTCACACGTTTTCATTATTGTTTATGAAAATAGGCCTTTTAGTTTGTTGCTATGACAACTTCAGAGTTTCCATTGACTTATAATTGGGAAAATTGAAAAATGGCATTACTGCCATACCTTTGCAAATGTTTTGACAAAATATTCATAGAAGTATTTTAAGCAACCATGTATCGGTCATATGATTCTAGGCCCACTGCTCATTTTTGCTGGTTGCCACGGAAACCCAAATGAAAAAAAAAATATATATATATATTAGAAAAAAAACTTAAAAATCATCTCCTCAAAAACCATATGGTCTATGAGGCTGAGACTTTATTGAAATATTCACCATATTTGCCTTTACAAACCGTTCCAAAGCGGTTCTTCTGTCGCGGTTTATTTTTATTATGATTTGTCATTAGGTGTTTGTGTCGCTAATATATTTTTCATTTTGGATAGCCTTTGGACATTTTGTTGGAAAGTGACTATCCTTTTCGCTTTCCGCTGTTGATGTTTCCATTGGTGTCCGTTGTTTCATAATTGTGTTTCTTTCCCTACGGGTCTCTGATGGGAGCTGTGGGTTAATTGTATCGATTCCTGTTCATTGCCTTCACTTCTATTTTGTGTTGTTGATGAAATTCAGCTCTTAAGATCGGTTCCTATGGCAATTCAGAGTTTCCATCTTATAATGAGGAAAATTGAAAAAAATGACATTAATTGCCTAGCCTTTTTAGATATTTTGATTAAACTTTCATAGAAATGTTCCTTTAGTAATCATGTATCTACCATATGATTTTAGGCCTACTGCTCAGTTTTGCTGGATTCCATGGAAAACAAAATGAAAAAAAAAATCCTTAATAAAACACACCTTCTCAGAAATCATATGCTCCATAAGGCTGAGACTTTATGGAAATTCTTTACAGGTTTGGTGATTTTATGAAATTCGGCCTTTAGGTTGGTTGCTTTGGCAACTTAGAATTCTCATTGACCTGTGATGGTGAAAATTGAAAAAATGGCATTTACTGCCAAAATAGAAGTAAAACAAAGATCAGGAATTGATACAATTAACTTACTCCACCCACCAAAGACACCAAAGGGAAAGAAATACAAACATTAAGCGACCAGACCATGATGGAAACCTAAACAAAGGAAGGCCATAAGGACAGTTACTTTCCCACAAAATAGCCATATGGCCATCCAAAACCAAAAGACACAAGTTATACACACAGTAAGAAACAAACAACAGCATAACTAATTCGCCACAGAAGAGCCGCCTTGGAACGGTCAGTGGAAGATTTCCACTGGGGGCTTAAATCGATTTTACGTGGCCACAATCCTCGCCCTTACTTCCGTCGCGATTTAGACAAATAATTTGTTCAGTCCGCATGAAGGCCTCCTAACTCATCAGTGCAACGTCTCCGTGAACACAAAAATCAAAGAACCACATAGGTGAGACAACTGTGAGGACTCGACAGCAAGAAACCACTGAAATGCTGGAGCAAAATAAAACCAACAGTTAGACTCCGATGAGCCCGACCAGAGACAGAGCATCAGGCACCAACCAACATTATCTCTCTAATTTTCAATAAGCCTTTACGTTGGAGCCGTCATAGAATCTGAGGCCTGACCCACCGGCGTGCAATTAAAGAGGGAAGCAAAGTTGCCAACCGTGATTGGGTTAACTACCATGCATGCAGTCTGTCGTATAATATCCATGTTGTTCAAAATCTTTTTATATCGAAGAATGATTTTACGAAATTGGGTGCTGAAGTAATTGCGGTTATATATTTTCTGAATTTATATACTAAGTCACCATAAAATTCGGGTTCCGGTAGACTTTGTTGCAGAAGAGATTTAAATTCAATATTGAATTTTGAAATTAAATCAGAATGGCGTCTATAAAATTTTGAAAAGGCTTTGCGTAGTTTATGGTACCGATAACCCTGATTAAGGAGTTTAGCCGGTAATAATTTATTACGAGTGTTGAAGTCAGTTACATGACTACACACTCTAGCAAATCGAATTAATTGCGAAATATAAACGCCATAGGATGGCGCACGAGGAACATCACCATCCAAAAAAGGAAAATTTACAATCTCAAAATCAAAGTCATCGCGTTTATCATAAATTTTGCACGAAACAAATCCATCTACAATAGATAGATGTAAATCCAAAAACGGGGCCTTGGTATCAGAAGAATCTGCTTTATTTAACTGAAGTTCTAGGGGGTAAATCTGACTGATCAAACCATTCAAGTCTTTGCAAATGACAAAACTTTCATGGAAATATTATTCAAGCAATCATCTATCAGCCATATGACTTCAGGCCCACGGCTCATTTTTGTTGTTTGCAATGGCAACCAAAATGAAAAAAAATAATACATAAAAAATCATCTCCTCAGAAATCATATGTGTCTTGATGAAATTCGGCTCTTTAATTTTGGTTACTTTGGCAATGTGGCAATGTAGAATTTTCATGCACTTGTAACGGCAAGAATTGTAAAATGGAACTTACTGTCACGTCTTTGCAGGTATTTTGACAAACTTATATAGACAAAGGGTTTAAACAATAATCTATCTGCCATATGAATTTAGGCCAACCGCTCACTTTTATTGGTTGCCATGTGAACCAAAATACCCCCGAAAATAGAAAAAAAAAAACACTGATATATCATCTTCTCAAAAATCATATGCTGTATGAGGCTGAGACTTTATGGAAATATTCACCATATTTACCTGAGTAGGTGTGGGGTATTTGATGAAATTCGGCTCCCCCCACCGCACCCTCATCGCTTCATAAGTAGTTAAGGTCGTAGTATCAAAGCGTTAATCCAAAATCATAAGTCCATAGACAAAATGGCAAATATCAATGTTCAGATCAACGGACATGGACTCCAGAAGAGTGTAATCAGGCGTCCGCGGATAGTATGCATTACTTGGTAAGCAAGCTTTGCCCACCATGTCCATCGACCCGAACGAAGAAAAGGTGTAAATGCCGAGAAGGGTATGTCCGAGGTTTTGGAAAGCTTCCTATGGCTTTCCATTGGCAAACATATCAGAAATAATTCTGGAAATGGCCACATTGTACGGATTAACAAGATCATGGTGCCTCCCATAGCACTTCTTTAGTGTTGATGCCAGTTTGGTTTTTTTGATACCCCTGGCATAACAACCTGGTAATGAGCGCCTTCCCACGTTCCATAAAGTCCTGATACTTGGAACAGGCTCTAGCATAACGGATTAATTGTGAAACGTAAACTATGCTGGTGCAGACGGGATATTACTGCTCAGGAAGGGAAAGTTAACAATGGGAAAATTGAAGTCAACTCGTTTATCGTACAGCCTTGTAGTAAGCTTCCATATGCATAAACCATACGCACTATGAGGCTGAGACTGTATGAAAATATTCACCTTATGTGCCTGTACAAGTGTGATGCTTTTATGAAAGTTTGCTTTTTTAGGTTTGTTGATATGTGAATTTAAGAGTTTCCACAGACTAATAATGGAGACAATTGAAAAATGGCATTTACACCTTTGAATATATTTTATCAAACTTCCTTTGTTTAGGTTTCCATTATGGTTTGGTCGCTTCATGTTGTGTTTCTTTCCCTTTGGTGTCTTTGATGGGTGGATTAAGTTAATTGTATCGATTCCTGATCATTGTTTTATTTCTACTTTTCAAAGAAATGCTCCTTAAACAATGTTCTATCTGCCATATTGTTTTCGACCTATTGGTTGCCATGGATGGGCAGTTGGCATCTGTCGTCTGTTGACTTGTGTTGCGGTATACACAAGGACTCATTTCAGACAGGTTTATCAGGGGGAGCACGTCTCTGACTGGATAACGGTCCCAATTAATTATTTTTTTTTAGAATTTTATTTTATTAGTGGCTGGTGCCTGATAATTTTTCGGTGGATTGACTCTTCGTGGTCAACCAAGTGGTTCTCTTCAGCATCAGATTACAGAGTGTGAAGCAGACTACGAGCCCTAACCTTTGATTCATCACAGTTATTCAATGTTATTTTGTATTTTAGTTTGTTCTCATTTGTCTGTTATTCTGTGATTATCACGTGAACAAACCCTTACTTTACACAACGAAACTGGTATTTACTAGGGTATATTTTTTTCTCTAATTTCTGTTCCTCGAAATCGATTGTGGATACTTATTAGAATCGCATTGATGGTGCGGTTCTAAAGGCAGCTCTAACAAGCAACTTCAACATATGGTTGCCAAAATATAAGAAACATTTTTTTTCAGAAATTTGTCAGAAAAGAAGGCATTATTCGAGATATGAAAAATGCACTAAGTCGCACTGGTGTGCTATCATTAAGAGGGCAATTGATTGAGTAAGTTACCTTCCGGTGCACACACTTTTCTGTGTGTTGTAAATAATAATAGAGCCTAGATTGAAGGTTGGGCCAACAGTCTCGATTAAAACTACCCATAGGTTCTCGCTACAGAGGTTCTGACCGTTCCAAGGCGGCTCTTCCGTGGCGATTTATTTATGTTGTTGTTTGTTACTTACTGTGTGTATCACTTGTGTCTTTTAATTTTGGATGGCCATGTGGCCATTTTGTGGGAAAGTAACTGTCCATATGGCCTTCCTTTGTTTAGGTTTCCATTATGGTCTGGTCGCTTAATGTTTGTATTTCTTTCCCTTTGGTGTCTTTTATGGATGGAGTAAGTTAATTGTATCAATTCCTGATCTTTGTTTTACTTCTACTTTGCATATCAGGGCTGTTTTGTTTGTGCCGTGTGGCGGCTGTTAAAGGTCTCCCCGTACATGCATTTAATGCTCTTATTTTTCCAATCCTCAGGGATTGCTTATGCAATTGCTTTTCACTGTTCCATCAATTGACATCCTTAAGATACCTGTTGAAGGTCATTATTAAACCGATGTTCGTTCCTCGTTGTATAACAACTGCTTGTTTGACATCCCTGTACTTTAAGTAGACTAGGATGTTTTGTGGGCTTTTGTTGTACCTTCCTTCTGTTCGAAGGAATCTTCTTCAGTAATTTTATTTATTTAATAACCGGTATGAACATCGCTTTAGTTTTGACGGTATCACAACCTTACTAACCAAAATGAGTATTACAAATACATTTAAAATATCAATATCACCCCTTAGGTTACACTCTGCTTCTTCTGTACGGATTCCCTGTTCTATTAAGAACTTTACTACTATGTTGCCTTCGGTATTGGTTAGACCCTTAAATTTGTCTTCTGTAACTTCAGTTAATCTCAAAGGAGCAGGCAATACCAATGTTTTTGGGAGTAGTCTTCGTATAAGACTATCTCCTCTCAAATCACCCATCCTTCGAAAATATACTAATCCGTGGAAAAGAAGTGGAATGTATCCTAGTATTTCTAAGTGCAATGCCAAGAGGTGCAGATGTTGTTCGCATTTAAGCACTGCGTCTACCGTTACTTCATCTGTAAACGGTAGACGCTTCTCTGTAGTTAACATGTCTGATTTGACATGACAGTCTACAGATTTAATTTATCTAATTACTTGACGTGCTGCAAACTGTAATATGCAGTACGTCGGTCAAACTAACCGCATGCTTAAAACTAGATTGAACGAGCATTATCGTAGAATGAGTAAGCCTAAGAAAACTGACACTTTCTTGTACCGTCACTTTCGACGTACAGGTCATTCTGTAAATAATATTATTATACAACCAGTGGAAAAACTTTATTACGATGCAAATTCTACATCTAGATTCAAAATAATCAAAAGACATGAAGCTGAACTGAAATGGATTAAATTTTTACAGACCCCTTTTCCACTGGGATTTAATGACAACATTTATCATGAGGGTAATATTTCCAGAATGCCGGACTTTGATATTTTCTCACTCCTGGAATGTCGAAAACGCAGAACTAGATCTCACGGCACCAGGAAAAATGGTAACTTTAAACGTAAATCACGTGCGTTTAAACGAAACAATACTAGACTGAAGTGACTGTCAATTATATTATTAAATCATGGACGCCACTCTATGCTTTCATTTTTAAGTTCATTACCCGTTTCTGTTTTACGTCTTCTGGACACCGAGGCGAATAAATTCTACGATAGTTCTCATCAGTTATATGATGCGGCTCTCTTAACTAGAGGCTATACTCAGCATACTCTCCGTCCTTACATTGATTCTGAAATTAATCATAAACGTCATTTCTTCAAAATATCCTTCATTAATAAGGGTATGGATTTTATAGATTTGCCCAGTATCTTCCGTGAGAGATCGGTGCTTTCTTCCATTCCTGCTTATTTTCAAAATACTGAAACACCTATAATTTGCTATAAATATAACAAACCTGTTAGATCTATCATTTTTAATTTCAATAAACTTGTTTCAGATCTTGATATTGATACTAATACTCCTGATTCATGTGATTGTAAAAACTCAAAGTATTGCTATCCTGCTGCTGGTCATGTAATTACTGGCAATTTGAAAATTATTCCTGATTCTAGGATAAGGAATATAATTTCTAAAGGACCGAAATATCGGTTTCCTTCTAAAATTGATTTCAGTAAATGTAGAGATGAAATCGCTGCTTCCTTGAATGAATTCGGTAATCGATGGTGTAAGCGAGAGTATGTTGAGTGTAAAGCCCTAAAGGACTGGAAACTTAGCATTTTAAGACTAGTGAATAAACGCATTTCTTTCTATTCTCAAAATACTAACTTATTACCTCCTAAGCCCAAGACGTCTTTACGTCATCTTAAACTAGGTATTCAAGAATTTCATAAGAAGTTTGTTTTGGCCCCTGCAGACAAGGCCGCTAACAACGTCGTCGTTGTGTGACGGCTCCACTATGTTAACACGCTTAAGCAGGAGCTTGGTGGTACTAAGGCCTATGAACTTCAGCCTTTGGCTGAAGAGAGAGCTATAGTAGATAAACATGTTTGTCTTTCAGCCACCAAGTTTGCTGTGTGTGTTAACGAAGGCCAAGACAAGCTTCCTACGCTATACTGGTTACCAAAACTTCATAAAAAACCTTACAAAGCACGGTTTATTGCAAATTCTAGTTCTTGCACTACCACTGAACTTTCTAAATTATTAACTTCCTGTCTTACTGCTATTAAAACGCATGTAATTAAATATTGTGATAAAGTCTTTGAAAGATCAGGAAGAAATCTGTTTTGGTCTATAAAAAATTCGAATGAGGTTTTAAATAAATTGAAATCTAGACAGTTTCGTGCTTCTAGTCTGTCTACCTACGATTTTTCCACTCTTTACACTACACTTCCTCATAATCTTATAAAAGAAAAGCTTAATGATTTAATTGAATGGGCTTTTCACAGAGAAGATTCTCTCTATCTTGCATGTAATGTCAGAAATGCATTTTTCACTTCTAAAGAGCATAAGAATTATACACTTTGGTCATGTCAGAAAGTGTGTGATGCCCTCACCTTTCTACTTGACAATATTTATATCAGATTCGGTACTAAGTTATTTAGACAAATTGTGGGTATTCCGATGGGTACTAATTGCGCACCTCTTGTGGCTAATTTGTTCTTGTATTGTTATGAAAGAGACTTCATTTTGTCGCTTTCCATTGATAACCAATCTGAAATTATTGAAGCTTTTAGCTCTACTTCTAGATATTTAGATGATTTATTAAATATTGATAATACCTATTTTGATGGTTTGATCAGTCAGATTTACCCCCAAGAACTTCAGTTAAATAAAGCAAATTCTTCTGATACCGAGGCCCCGTTTTTGGATTTACATCTATCTATTGTAGATGGATTTGTTTCGTGCAAAATTTATGATAAACGCGATGACTTTGATTTTGAGATTGTAAATTTTCCTTTTTTGAATGGTGATGTTCCTCGTGCGCCATCCTATGGCGTTTATATTTCGCAATTAATTCGATTTGCTAGAGTGTGTAGTCATGTAACTGACTTCAACACTCGTAATAAATTATTAACGGCTAAACTCCTTAATCAGGGTTATCGGTACCATAAACTACGCAAAGCCTTTTCAAAATTTTATAGACGCCATTCTGATTTAATTTCAAAATTCAATATTGGACTTAAATCTCTTCTGCAACAAGGTCTATCGGAACCCGAATTTTATGGTGACTTAGTTTATAAATTCAGAAAAATATATAACCGCAATGACTTCAGCACCCAATTTCGTAAAATCATTCTTCGATATAAAAAGATTGGGTACAACATGGATATTATACGACAGACTGCATGCATGGTAGTTAACCCAATCACGGTTGGCAACTTTGCTTCCCTCTTTAATTGCACGCCGGTGGGTCAGGCCTCAGATTCTATGACGGCTCCAACGTAAAGGCTTATTGAAAATTAAAGAGATAATGTCGGTTGGTGCCTGATGCTCTGTCTCTGGTCGGGCTCATCGGAGTCTAACTGTTGGTTTTCTTTTGCTCCAGCATTTCAGTGGTTTCTTGCTGTCGAGTCCTCACCGTTGTCTCACCTCTGTGGTTCTTTGATTTCTGTGTTCACGGAGATGTTGCACTGATGAGTTAGGAGGCCTTCATGCGGACTGAACAAATTATTTGTCTAAATCGCGACGGAAGTAAGGGCGAGGATTGTGGCCACGTAAAATCGATTTAAGCCCCCCAGTGGAAATCTTCCACTGACCGTTCCAAGGCGGCTCTTCCGTGGCGATTTATTTATGTTGTTGTTTGTTACTTACTGTGTGTATCACTTGTGTCTTTTAATTTTGGATGGCCATGTGGCCATTTTGTGGGAAAGTAACTGTCCATATGGCCTTCCTTTGTTTAGGTTTCCATTATGGTCTGGTCGCTTAATGTTTGTATTTCTTTCCCTTTGGTGTCTTTTATGGATGGAGTAAGTTAATTGTATCAATTCCTGATCTTTGTTTTACTTCTACTGATGCGATGGCTCTAGTGTTAATATTTGAAAGGAAGCTGTGTCGAAGTTTCCGACGGGCTCTTCATGTGCTTATGGCTTGGTATTTACATTGATAGTTCAAATTGAACCTTGATCATATCTTGCGGGGAAGAGAGAAATGGTTTCTGTGTTTGTGATTCGTTATTCTTCCTCATGTGCAATTGGTAGGCTGCGATTTTTCATTGTGGTTATTCCTTGACATCTGTTGCTACATTTGTGCTGAATTGTACCTTTTCAAAGCAAATTTAGAACATTAAAACTCTTTTTATGTTTTATTGGTTGTCTTGCATTAAAATGCCAATATTACTTAACAACGAAAGTTACATACAGTCGCATCAACTAATCAACTATTTTAGCGACAATTCCTTCAGCATTAAAATGTCAAGCCCTCCAAAGATCAGAGAATATTCTGATATGTTTTCAACTTATTTTTGAAGCAAAAAAAAAAAAAGAGGAGAATCTTCTATGATCAAAATACAACTTATTATCAACAGCTTGAAATGTCCTCATCACTACCGGAGACCACTTGTTGGTTTTCTTTTGCACCAGCATTTCAATTATTCAATGATGTTAGTCATTTAAGTTGAAACATGTCTGTATTTGTTTGTGTGTATGCATTGATGAGTTAGAAATCCTTCAAGTGGTTTCAACCAGTTATATGTCAAAACAGCCACAGTACAAAGGCGAGGATTGTTTCCAAGCCCTAGATGTTAATGGCCGTTTTACAGTGTTGTTCTTCTATTGTGGTTTATTACCATAAGAATTGATTACGAGGGATACTGGAAAACAATTGCTTATTTCGAGCTCGGAGTCTAACTGTTGGTTTTCGTATGCTCAAGCATTTCAGTGGTTTCTTGCTGTTGAGTCATAACCGTTGTTTTATCTCTGTGGCTGTTTGATTATTTGTGTTCACGGAGATTCTGCACTGATAAGTTAGGAGGCCTTCATGTGGACTGAACAAAATTTTGGTCTAAACGCGACGGCAGTTAGGGCGAGGATTGTGGCCAGTTAAAATCTATTTAAGCCCCCGAGTGGAATTCGTTTCCGCTGACCGTTCCATGGCGGTTCTTCTGTCGCGGTTTATTTTTGATTGTATCGATTCCTGATCATTGCCTCCACTTCTGTTTTTCAATGCTTTCTGATTGGTTTTCAACGGAAAGGGACATGGAGAGGTCTCTTTCATTAAAATGATATAAAATTCACAAAAAATATGATAATTCTTTACTTATTAGTAATAATTTCGAAAGCGTAAGAATGAACTGTCGTATGGTACGGGCGGAACGATTATCTAATTGGAAGTTGCCATCTTGGGGGAGGTGGGCTTATATCGATTTGTCTTGCAATAATACTCTCCTTTAGATCTACCCTGGTAGACGTAATTTGTTGAGGCATCGTTAAGGGTTTCTAATTTAATAGTGCAACATCTTGCTGAATAGGTAAAAGTCAGATGACAAATCACCAAACTACCACAGAGATGAATCAATGGTGAGGAACTGGACAGCAAGAAACCACTGAAGTGCTGGAACAAATGAAAACCAACAGTTAGATTCCGATGGGCCAGACCAGACACAAAGCATCAGGTATCAATCAACATTATGGAATCTATCGATGTGTAAAATATTTAGACAAACAACCTGCCAAGCCCACATGAAGGCCTCCTAACACACCAGCGCAACATCCCCACGAACACAAACAATCAAACACCACAAAGACGAAACAACGGTGAAGACCCGACAGCAAGAAACCACCGAAACGCTGTTAGACACCGATGGGCCCACCAGAGATAGAGCATCAGGCACCAACCAATATTACCTTGAATTAGATATCTCTAATTCTCATTAAGCCCCCACGCTGGAACCGTCATAGAATCCGAGACCTGACCCATCGGCATGCAATTAAAGAGGGAAGCAAAGTTGTCAACCGTGATTTGGCAAACTACAATGCATGCAGTCTGTCGCATAAAACTTATGCTGTACCCAACCTACCCACACCGAAGAACGACCTTACGAAACGGGGAGCCGAAGTCATTGCGTTTTTATATTTTTCTGAATTTATATACTAGGTCACCATAAAAATCGGGTTCAGATGGATCTTGTTGCAGAAGAGTCTTTGGTCGGGGCCCTCGGAGTCTAACTGTTGGTTTTCTTTTGCTTCAACAACTCTGTTTTTGTATGCTGTCGAGTCCTCAACCTTGTTTCATCTCTATAGTTATTTTCATTTGTATGTTCTCGGAGATGTTCCACTGATGAGTTAGGAAGCCTTCCTGCGGACTAAACAAAATTAGTGTATACCGCGACAGAGGTAAGGAAGAGGATTATGGCCATGCAAAATTGATTTAAGCCCCCGATTGGAATTCTTTCCACTGACCGTTACAAGGCGGTTCTTCTGTGGCGGTTTATTTATGTGGTTGTTTATTACTTACTGTGTGTATCACTTGTGTCTTATTTTGGATGGCCATTTGGCCATTTTGTGGGAAAGTAACTGTCCTTATGACCTACCTTTGTTTAGGTTTCCGTTATGGTCTGGTCGCTTCATGTTTGTGTTTCTTTCCCTTTGGTGTCTTTGATTGGTGGAGAAAGTTAGTTGTATCGATTCCTGATCTTTGTTTTACTTCTACTTTTAAGACCAATATTGAATTTTGAAACCAAATCAGAATAACGTCCATAAAACCCCGAAAAGGCTCTGCGCAGCTCATGGTACCGATAACCCTGACCAGGAAGTTTAACCGTTAACAATTTATTACGAGTGTTGAAGTCAGTTACATGACTTCACACTCTGACAAATCGAATTAATTGCGAAATATAAACGCCATAGGATGGCGCACGAGGAACATCACCCTCAAAAAAGGAAACTTTACAATCGCAAAATCAAAATCATCGCGTCTATCATAAATTTTGCACGAAACAAACCCATCTACAATGTATAGATGTATATCCAAAATTGAGGCCTCGGTATCAGAAGAATTTGCTTTATTTAACTGAAGGTCTGTGCGGTAAATGTGACTGATAAAACCATCGAAAAAGGTATTATCAATATTTAATAAATCATCCAAATATCTAGAAGTGTAGCTAAAGCTTAAATGAATTCAGACTGGTTTTTAGCTGAAAGGTGCATCATGAAGTCTCTCTCATAATAAAACAACGCAAATCAGCCACAAGT